>WPIO01000001.1:15175000-15775000 GCA_009760855.2 Cristatella mucedo | reverse complement strand
TACGACTGTACGCGAAATAGCGTCCGCGCTTGTTTTTGATTTATTGCGGCCAGCAGCCGGATGTGCGATAGTCTGGATGCGCGGCGTGCAACCGGAGGTCGTGTACTATTAGCAGTTTGCTGAGACCTCTGGGCTCCGAGCCAGGCCGAGTTTCGCACGAGGCATTGCGCCGGCTGGCGGATGAGAGGCGCTCTGGCTGCAGCACGGGAGTTGCAATGCGCTGCAGCTGAAATTGGACGCCTGCACTCCTCCGCGACGGGGCATGAATTGGAGAAAATATAGTGGGAGACAAATGAGAAAGGTAGCGGACCAGAAGGATTGCCAAGTGTGTGCGACTTAGGCGTTAGGCTCAGTCAAGCACAACTAATAACCGAAGCAGGTATGCGGTTGGTTTAGGGCAGAGTCCACGGGACCTACAGCCAATGGCGCGATAGGGGTTAGAAATAAATCAAAAGATTTAAAGGCCGCTTTGCTGCCGATAACCATGCTGACCCTATGCAAATCACCTCTAACCACGTACTAGTTATTGACATTAAATATGCTACCATTAATCATTTGATCATACTTCCTTAGCAGCACTTGTATAGTGCCTAGAAAGAGAATAAGTTGTCTGATGGCGTTATACAAATGTTTCTAATTATCATTATTATTAGTAAATATGAAGTCGACCCGGGAGTAGACGAGGGAGCTCGCGCGTGGAGTCGCTGAATGGTAAAGCACTAGCGGAGCTTGCACTAAGGTGTAAGATACGAAAAACGACAGCGGATGGATGGATAGACGAGACCAACTGGTCGGACGCGTGAGACTCGGCCAGAGTAAAGTGTCCAGGTAACACGGCGGTTAGGCAATCGGAATTCGAAGCTAAGTATTTCCCGGCGAGTTCTGCGGGGCCTTAGCTGGTCTGCCTTGCTCGCTCGGAGCGCTACGATTGGGGTACGCGGTGAGCTTAGGTAACGTCGGGCAGTCGGGCGGCGAAGGCTGCTCCTGGTACGCGCCGACCGTGGGATCCGCCGTCCGAGTCCGTGCCTAGTCCAAGTTGAGTATAGCGGACCGAGGAGAACCGCCGTTGCTACTGCCGATCTGGTTGCTACTGCCGATCTGCCACCGCTCGCTGGCCGCCAGGTTGCGGCTTTGCACATCCTCGCTAGTGGTAAGACTTGAGGTCGGTCAAGCGTAGACACAGGCACTGCAATTAGCCGATCCGAGGAGTTCAGCCGCCTTATGACTCGAGAGTAGATGAAGATTGAAACTTCCAAGCCCTAGATAGGTAATTAAAGAGTGCGATGGAGATGAAGAGCGGACACGAGCGACTCGAACGAGATATAAAGCCATAAACGAGATATAAAGCCATAAAACAGGCTACCGAAAGGCCCAACGGATCGATTGTATGCCCGCATGCCTCCAGTTGGAGACCTTCGGTCTGCTTGCGCCTCCCACACTCTCGACGGGGATGGATTATCAGCGTGGCTCACACAGGCTCCGATGCAGCAGCGATGCAGAAGAGCGGCAGCCAGCCTTGTCAACCTGTCACCTCGTCATCAGCTTCGGAGCGAGGCTAGGAACGGTCGCAGGATAGGTAGAGCTGGGTGCCAGTGTGGAAATGAAAGCCAGTATTGTGGTCAATAGGTTGCTTCATCGGACAATTTACATCTTTCTTGCTTCCACTGATCGCTATACAAGTCGATTGCCCAAGTCGTGGTCATAGTGGTGATTTGTGAGAAGAGGTAAAAGTGAATGGGTTCGCCCACTCCTTAGCACCACCCACAGGAGCCTATGGGTAGCCAGCAGGGGCTGTTGGAAGAAGCTTGCAAGTGTCTAAGGCCAGATTAGATCTGCCTAAGGGGGGGGGGCTGAGGGCATTCCAACTCGCGCGGTAGCCGCTTAGCATTTCCTTATAGTTTTAGGGGTCAGGGACAGCTTGAATCGACCCTGACCCCTCAGACTTTAAGACGGTAGTCATCATTCAGTCCTCTTCGGATCTGAAGGGGCTTGCCGGTCCTGGAAGCTGTAGCATAATAAAAACTAGCAAATACTACAGATATATTCTCTTCCCTTATATTCTTCTTTAATTAATTATTATGTCATTAGCCTCAGGTCATGTCCCAGCACCTTTCAAAAAAGCTGTAGTCATGCCACTTCTCAAGAAAGCTACACTTGACCAAGAGAACTTGAGCAACTACCGCCCAGTTACCTTGCTAGTAAGTTCCAGTCTGGCTTTAGAGCTAATCACTCCACAGAGTCAGCATTGCTTCGGGTATACAACGACCTACTTAGGAATGCAGACATGGGTAGAGTGTCTCTGCTTGTTTTGCTTGATCTTTCGGCAGCTTTTGATACCATCGATCACAAAGTTCTTCTAGAGCGCCTCTCATCTCGCCTGGGCATCACTGGCACTGCTCTGCAGTGGTTCAGGTCCTATCTCAGTGGGAGACTCCAGAGTATTGATGTGAATGGACAAAGATCATCTGAAGTACCTCTGAAATATGGAGTACCTCAGGGCTCAGTGCTAGGTCCGGTTCTTTTCACGGTTTATACTCTGCCTCTTGCTGATGTGATTGCCAAGCACAATCTAGGCTTTCACTTCTATGCAGATGACACTCAGTTGTACCTTTGCTTGGATCCCTCCCAGCCTTCGAGCACCTCAAATTCTCTAAACTCACTAGCTGCATGCATTGATGACATCCGCACATGGATGGCAGCAAATTTTCTAAAACTTAACGATGATAAAACTAACTTACTAGTTATGGGCAAACCAAGTGTGATCTAGAGATTGGAAAGGCTGACTCTCAAAATTGGCTCTGCCAGCATATCTCCAGTTGAATCAGCTCGAAATCTAGGTGTCATATTCCAAAGCGACCTCTCGTTAGACGACCATATCAGCTCCACAGTCAAATCAGCCTATTTTCAGCTTCATAACATTGCTAAAATTCGGGCTTGTTTAGATAAAGATACCACATCTAAGTTGGTCCATGCATTCGTGACATCCCGTCTCGACTTCTGCAACTCACTGCTTACTGGCCTACCAGCATGTGCGATCAGGTGATTGCAGCTGGTGCAAAACTCGGCAGCTAGACTTGTCTGCCGTGAGCGTCGCAGTTGCCACATTACTCCACTTCTCGCCGACCTGCACTGGCTACCAGTCAAGCAACGGATTGACTTCAAGGTTTTGTCGCTCACTTTTAGGTCCCTTCATTCTATGGCTCCAGCCTATCTGTCAGATATACTACCCCATCAGGCCAAGCATCGTGCCACCCGCTTTTCGGAATCCAACAGTCTACAAATACCTCGTACAAACCTCAAATCCTTTGGAGACCGTGCATTTTGTTCATATGCTCCCAAAGCCTGGAACTTCCTCCCGACCTGCGTCAGAACATCCCCTGACCTGACCACATTTAAAAGGAACCTCAAAACACACCTATTTAGGACAGCATTTAGTGGGTCCCTGTGATTCGTCCTAGATGTGCTTATGCGTGCTGACACTGTGCATGCTGCCACTAACCACATTTGCATGCTGACCCTGTGCATGTCACCCCTAACCATATTATTCGTTTCGTTTGTTTTTCAAGCATGATTTTACTTACCATTCAATTGCATTTCACTTTACAGCAAATGTAAAGCGCCTAGAGAGAGATTAAGTTCTCTGAGGACGCTTTATCAAGTGAATTATTATTATTATTCCCAATAATGATATATAATCATTTCTATCAAATCTTCCCGAGAGTACGCCTTAGGTTGTCTTCTTACCGCTGCAAGCTCGTGTGCAGCCTGAACTGCACATGACCCTTCCCACATCCCAAAAAAAGACAGGCACCGATGCTTCCAAAAAGTATACAGGTGTGAGTATTTACGACGGCACCCGCACACCGCCAGAGCTTGTATCCAGCGTCTCACCGGTCCGCGAGCACCCTCTCACTGGGCAGTCCTCCTGCAATCCAGCTTACAAGAACCGCAAGTAATCGGATAAGGAATCGCTGTTCAGGCATCGGCAGCCCTCCAGCCAGGAGAAACCAAGCAAATCCCTGCAGTCTATAAGAGATAGATAAATAGATAGATAGAGAGAGAAGAGAGAGAGAGAGAGAGAGAGAGACAGAGACAGAGACAGAGAGAGAGAGAGAGAGAGAGAGAGAGAGAGAGAGAGAGAGAGAGAGAGAGAGAGAGAGAGAGAGAGAGAGAGAGAGAGTGAGTTAACATATGAGGTAAATTAAATTTTAGCTGAATTAAATCATTTTTGTAGTAGCAAAAAAGCTGTTTGGTTCGCCTGAGCCAAAACGATTATCATCGCCACTTGCAGTTGGCAATAAAGGATCGCCCACTGCAGGATTCGAACCCACGACATTGGTCGTGAAGAGCGATCACCTTATTTCCAGGGCTATCACGGCCTTTAAGGGCTCGACATGGCTGATCGGACCCGTGAAGCAGCACAGCAGTAACCGCTTAAGAAACCCAGTCGACCCAAAAACCAAGCTGCTGGTGCGCTGCTGGAAGATGTAGTAAAGCCTTTTCATAGCTCTTTCCTGATGAAGGATAAGCTTCGGCTTCGCGGCATTGGCAAATTTTTGAACAATGAAGTAGTTGGTCACTATCGCACGGCTGCCGCTTTTAAGCCTCACGACATTTACTGCGGCTTGCGCTGCAGTGAAGAACCGTAAGCGCACAGCACCGAAATAGCAGCAGGTATTTGCTGCTGCAGGCTCCTCGCGACTTGCGGCAGCTCAATTTAGACGCGTCGCCGTCTTTTGGAGCAGTAAAAAGTAGCTGAAAAGCACCCTGAATTAAAGCACTCCGAGGGTTTAGTGGCATCCCGACTGCTTAGGCTTCGGTGCGCCACCGACTGCTCTCCGATTCAAGACGCTGAAAACTCGATGAGCCAATAATAGTGCCAATGAAGCGGAGACCACCGATATGAAATGCACACCAAAGCTTTAGACCGCTTTAAGTCTTTATTACAGGCAGTTACCGATGTTAGTACGCAGCGGTCCCTGACGTATCTTACGCGGAATGAACCAAAAAGTAAGCGGTACTTAAGCAGACCTGATACTTGGAATTCCAAAGCTCTGCGCCAACCAATATTTTCCGGAGCTGTCAAGATTTCACTTACAGCTTTACAAAAGTCATCCTAACGCGTATTCTTGAAAGGTTTGATAGGTATGATTACAGATCATTCTTACTGAGCTCCTAAGAGTGGACAACTAGAGGTTGGACACTTTTTTTTGCGTCTCATGGTCATTTATTATTTTGCTCTCGAGAATACATTTCACTGCTCTCTAAAGAGTATCAGCATACGAAAGCCAACTTGAGATCTGTAAACCGGCACCAAGAAGACCGCTGAGTAGAAATATGCTGCTACCACTGGTTGTTCAGAGCATTCTGAGACATGCTTGTCGATATTTGAACACTCTCGTTAGCGTACTCTTTTGTCGGGACTTGCAACTAAAAGCCTCTGCCCGTCACACAATCATTCGACAATAGAGATAATTAACCGAGCACAGAATCGTGCCGTTTCTTAAGCGGAGAAGAATTTGAATTGCACATCAAGTCTGCGTAACAGCCACAGAGGTTTATGAGCATCAACGAGGCGAGCATGAAAGTATCGCTGCTTCTTGACGCCACAAGGTTAGGCCAAGACCACGGGATTTCCCTTAGCAAGTGCGCTGGTGGAAGACATGGCAAAGAAGAATTAGCCAGTAAGCCTCGCCTGAATATATACACTGCTGGGAACTATAGAAAGTAGTAAGCCTCACCTGAATACGTAAATCTTTGGAAAACGTGGAAAGCTGCGAGAAAATGAGCCAGCAAGCTTCTTCTGAATATGTACATTGCTCGGAAGCATAAAAAGCCGCATGAAGATTTAGCTAGTATGCCTCGTCTAAATATGTAGATTGCCAGGAAGCTGAAGGCTGAGCGGAACAGTGCAGCACGCGGACACGGCTGCACCTGCACGCGATGCTCGAACGTAAAATTATGGTCAGCGATATTTATGTATTAACGCTGCACACTTTACCCGAGATCGGAGACGAATTTTGGAGGAACTCAGCTGTTAGTGGCTTGTGCCCAATTTGTGTTATAGGCAATTAACGTAAAATGATCGCAGTAAATCGAAATTTGGCAGCGCCCAAGCAGGTCTGTCGGTGAACAAGTATCCACGAGCGTAGCCAAGAAGCGAGTGCAGATTTTAAAGACACTACGTTAACCTTATCTAGCTCTTTCAAAGCTGAAGTCGAGTCTCTTAATTGGAAATTCGGATTAACGCTTCTAGTAACAGGTTTTTTCACAATAATTGGAGAACCTCTCATCCCTGGTGCCTCTACTTAACCCGTGCAGTGCTTTGACCTTGACTGTGGCGGCGGTAGCGTCGCCCTTCGTGGCAGCGTAAAAACAATGTCCTGCGATGTGCCATTTCCAAGCGCCGGTAAAAGTGTCACATCCTTTCCGGTTTATCCAAATAATAATAATAATAGATATAGTACCGTTCTAGATTGAGGGGCTAGCACTGACATTGACAATGTACCGGCGACTGTCGTACGGGTGGTGAATCGGGTGCCGCTAGCGTCTGTTTACATTAACAGCAGCGCAAAAATGCTTTAAACACACCGCCCCAAATTCTCTCCGTTTGCCTTTTGATCTCAGGAGCCACGTCGCAATTCCTTAGCCGCTGGCAAAAATTCGGGTGCTTTACAGATTCCTATTCTTTAATGAATTCCCAACGAACCCGAAATTAGCGCTTTCGCTGACTCTCTCTTTCTCTCTCTCTCTCTCTCTCTCTCTCTCTCTCTCTCTCTCTCTCTCTCTCTCTCTCTCTCTCTCTCTCTCTCTCTATGAGAACCTGGCTCGCTCCCGCGAAAAATGACGGGTACAGCTTTACGATAAACGGATGTCTCTTTGCTGGTATCTGCACCTGCGCCACATCCACCCGCCGCCACTCGCCCCTTCCACGTACCTACGCGATCCCGAACTCAATGCCGGCCAATGTCGATGCGTGCTCTTCCTTCGCTCTCCTCTGGAACGCTTCTTAGCAGTAACCGGCTTGTAGCGGTATAAACAGGGCTTCTGGCCCAGAGTCGCACCCAGGTCTAAGTCAAGAAAGCCAAGTAAAAGTCTCGGCTTTGCCTGATGCAGCCAATCGCCGCAGGGCTAGTTTAACCCAGTGGTTAGCGCTCTCCTTGATCGAGGTCAAGGTTAATGTATTTAATAACTAGGTCCTGGACTCGAGCCCCGCGGCGTATGTGAAGCGCCTGAATAAAGATCGAGTTATCTTAGGGTGCTATGCGAATTAATTACTTTATATTATTACTAGGCCCTATTCCATCATCTCTGTGGTCTTCACTGGCAGACCAACTTAGCTCTGCCATAACCGAGATTTTTAATGCTTCTTTGGGAAAAGGGGTCGTCCCCAAATCCTTCAAATCGGCAATCGTTAGACCCATACTTTAAAAGCCTGGATTAGATACAGAAGTCCTAGCAGACTATCGCCCAGTTTCCCTTCTTCCTTTCTTATCAGAGATTCTTAAAAAAATTGTTGCTAAACAGCTGGTTGAACGTATTGAAAAGAATGACATGTCAGAAACATTTCAATCAAAGTTCAAGAGGCAGCACTCCACTGAAACTGCTCTCCTCCGTGTTAATAATGAAATTCTACGTGGCAACGATGACGGGAATGCCACTGCACTAGCTCTGCTAGATCTGTCAGCTGCCTTCGACACCATTGATCACGATGTTCTAATTGAACGATTAAGAATAACGATCGGTCTGGCAGACAAAGCACTTTCGTGGTTTAAATCGTACTTGTCTGATTGTGTTCAATCCGTGTCGTATGGGGGATCAGGTCTCACACACGAGACGGGTCATCTGTGGAGTCCCTCAAGGGTCTGTACTCGGTCCCTTGCTGTTCTCCATTTACACTCAACCTCTGGGAAAAGTGATTAAGGCCCATGGCATAGGATATCACTTTTATGCTGACGATACTCAATTGTATTAGTCATACAAACTGTCGGAATCTGCTGCAGCAACTGAGAAACTGAATGCTTGCCTTGCTGACATTCGATCCTGGATGTCGGAAAAATTCTTGAAACTAAATGACAATAAAACTGAACTGCTGCTCATAGGACACACTAAGCGTGTGGCCGGATTAAAAGGCTTTCCTCTTCGATTAGGTTATGCTGTCGTGAGACCATCACCACGTGCTCGAAATTTAGGTGTCGTTTTCGACAGCTGCCTCAATTTTAAAAGCTCCATTCAGAAGACTGCTTCTGCAGCTAGCCATCGCGTCCAATCCCTATCAAAGATTAGGAGCTGTCTTCCACAGTGGCTTGTAAAAAATATAACTAGCTCTTTATTTCTGTCTCGGCTTGATTATTGTAACTCCCTTTTGGCTGGGCTAGCAAAGAAATCAACTAGGCCAGTGCAGCTGACAATGAATATGGCTGCAAGGCTAATCTTCAAGTCCCAGATATTTGAGCACGTGTCTCTTGTTTGCTAAAAGAGCTAGGATGGATGCCGGTTGAGCAAAGGATACGGAGCAAAGTTCTTACGCTGACCCACAAGGTCCGCCACGGCTTGGCTTCTTCGTATCTAGCTGAACTGCTGCACCAGTTTCAGCCTCTTCGCGCCCTCAGGTCCTTTGTGGACAATAAATTATCTGTCCTATTCCTCCGCTTAAAGACTGTTGGCGACAAGCTTTAGCTGTGCAGGTCCTAGACTGTGGAACTCGCTTCCACAATTCTTACGCAACGACAACTACTCTCCTACTGCCGACTATGGCTAATCCTTTTCAGCGGTCCTGAGCTGCTATCTCAACTGCTCTCCTGACTCTGCTGAGCTTCCCACTTTCTCTTCGTTGCGTGAGACGAAGTCTGTTGGCTACCGAATGTGTACCGAAAGCCACTTAGGCTGTGACTGCGCTATACAAAACTCTCCTGCGTAATACCCACATAGTCTTTATGACTTTGTGGAGTTGCAGACGGAGATACATACATATATACATACATATTATTACGGGTGCGGGCCCCGGGCGGCCAGAGCCCTCACGCCTCCGTGGGACGCCAACGTACAGCGTTCCATGCTTCCTGAAAAGCTTCTAGCTTGACTAACTTTCCTTCCAAAAACAACATAACTTATGTGAGTAGGTGAGGATATTGCCCTTCCGACACTGGGAGCACTCAGCCTGCAAGCCACATATTGACATCGACTGCTTCTCAGACGATTCAGTACAATCTTTTGGCGTAAGCCCAATTAGATTCTGAGTGAGTTACAGAAAAGTCTCCAGCGTAGCAGCCAGCCTCTTAGTCCTAATGGCGTCGTGGATTTTCCGACGGAGATACCTTTACATTACATTACATTGCACTCCAAGAATAGGCGCGAACGCACCGGATATTAATCAGGAATCCCAAAAAAGAGCTCTCGCTGTGCTGGGAGCGCCCGCGGGCACACACAAGCACGCACGCGTGCACGAATGCTACCTGAGCACGGCCAAACCCTACCGCAACCGGCGCGCGTAGCAGGCGATTGCGGCGGCGCTGTAGCGGTTGCGGTAGCGCTGTACTAGCGATCGCGCTCGGCAATGCCGCCGGTCCGCCCGTTCGGCGGTCGGACCTGCGAGCCGGACCGCACAGGTCCGCGCGCGCACCGCGCCATTCCAAGGTGACCCGAGCCGAGCGAGCTGCGGGGCCCGCTTGCGCGCGCACGCGCGCGCGCCGCGCCACCTCTCACGCGACCCGACGACGGCCGGGCGAGAGCGGCGGAAGACAGGCATGTTTACGTCGACGCTCGTCGACTGCCGGTGTCGCGTCGCGAGCGGACAGGTGGCGAGCAGGTGAGCAGAGCGGCCGGACGAGTTCGCCAGCGAGCGTTGCGACCGGACTGCTCGCCGCCGCGTGCCGCCGATCTTCGCGCAGGTTCGGCGCTTGCGCCTCGAGCAGCGCGCGCCGACCGGAGCCGACGCACGCGCGCGTGCCGCAGAGCGCGAGCGGCGCATTTGGGGCAGGCGAGTGCCCCGGGCGCCGGCCTCTCTACCGTTGCGAAGGGAAGTAAGCCTAGGCGCAGGGGCTGGCATTACTAGCTGCGCTCGCGAAGGCTCCGGCGGCATTAGTCGGAGCATGAGTCCGCGCGGTAGCGCGAAACCCCTCAACTCTTCTTCGGACGCCGACCGGGGGGGGGGGGCAGGGGCGGGCTGGGGCGGGCTGGGGCGGACTCCAGACTTCCGTCTGTCAATCCTTTGCATTGGTTGTGCAGATCTTTTGGCGGGGAACGTTTTAGTCGAGGAGGTCTTTCGGCAACTGACAATTTGATTCGCACCAGCTTAGGCGCCTAGCCCGATTGGGAAGTAGTTCCATAGGTATTCTCGAGTCAGATAATGAAGAGACCTAAGAGTGAGTGACAGAACCTTGATATCGATACGCTGCTTGATTGGGAGCCAGTGCAGGTCAGCGAGAAGTGGAGTGATTTGGCAACTGTGATGCTCACGACAGACGAGCCCAGCTGCAGTTTTGCACCAACTGTAAGCGCCTGATATCACACACGCAGGTAGACCAGCAAGCAGTGAGTTATAGAAGTCGAGGCGGGTTGTCACAAATGTATAGGCCAATTTTGATGTAGTATTCCTGTCAAAGCAGGCCCGAATGTTAAGAATTGTGCGTAGCTGAATGTAGACCGACTTCCCTTCGAGAGAACCGAGACGTCGAAACCATGGCGGAAAGATATAACTTAAAAAAAAAGATAAGCGATACAAGATAAACTTTTGACTGCATCTGTGATCCGGTGGCTGCTCAGCTAGCAGCTTGTACCTTGCTGTGCTGTAGGGGTTCGCCTTCAGGGTGTGAAAAATCGCTAGCGATCGCAGGTATTTCATAGTGTCCGCTGCACCGCGATTTTTGCGATGTTCTTTTAGTTTCAACCGGTCGGACCGCTTTGCGCTGCGTTAGGTGCTTTCGCGGGTGCATAACCCCATACGAACAGGCTCAAAATAAGAATGTGAGTGTGATTTAACTACACAGCAGTCCCGAATTTTACCGTTTCGTGGTAGAGCAAGGGGGTGGTGGGGGACTGACGCTGTCGCGGTTACTAATCTTGTCGCTAGGCACCTCGTAGTGCCGAGCTGGTTTGGTCTAGCGGTTAAGGTGCTCGCCGCCCCGACCACGGTCTGACTGTGGTCGTAGGCTCG
The DNA here is from genome assembly GCA_009760855.2 of Cristatella mucedo. Classification (NCBI taxonomy): domain Eukaryota; kingdom Metazoa; phylum Bryozoa; class Phylactolaemata; family Cristatellidae; genus Cristatella; species Cristatella mucedo. The sequence goes on along the minus strand of WPIO01000001.1, from coordinate 15,763,845 downwards.
AGCCCCGAGGCATATGTGAAGCGCTGAATACAGATTAAGTTCTCTTGGGGCGCTATGTAAATTAATTATTTATTTATTTATTTATTATTATAAGCATCCAGCACCTCGCTAACATGTCGGGACAGTGTAGAATAGGCCAAAGTATTTGGGTTGTTCCGGCCTGGGACTCGGTGGATAGAGCACGTAGCAGCAGTCGCGGGTCGTAGCCACCGCCAGCTTTACTCCTGGCGACTCAAACGACCCTGATAAGGCAGCAGCCTCAACTTCCGTGGGAAAATAGGTACGGACTCATGTCACTGGAGAAAGCTTCATGATCTTGCGGGCAGTAATGCTGGCAGAGTCCGGTCGAGCCAAGGCCGCCTATCGGTGCAGACCACCTCAACGATGCCACGCTTTTTTATGTAACTGTCATCCGCGGTGCCTCTACAGCACAGGGCACCGCTGGGTGCGATGCTCGATCCACTTTTCACAAACTATACTCTCGCTCTAACCGACGTTATAGCCAAGCACAGCCCAGGCTGTCATTTCTTTAGGTATGACACACAGCTGTGCCCGTGCTTTGATCCCACCCGCCTTGCAACAGGTCAAACTCTTAACTCCTTTGATGCATATATTGGGAGCATTCGCACTTGGATAGCAACAAGCTCTCTCAAATTGAAGGATGATAAAAGCAGCTTCCCGGTTATGGGCAAACCCAAGTGCGTCTCGGAAATTGGATATCTTAATGAGCAAAATAGGCCCTGCCAGCATATTTCCTGTAGCCTCAGTACGAGATCTGGGTGTCCTCTTCCAAAGTCACCTTTCACTAGACGATCACTTAAGCTCCACAGTCAAACGTGCTTACAGCTACAATACATTGCATACATTCGGGCCAGCTTAGACAGGGGCATCCAAGTTGGTCCACACGTCTGGTACATTTCTTTGACTTCTACGACTCACTACTTGCAGGCCGTCCGGCCTGCAAAATCGAGCGATTTGAGGTGATTCTAAACTCGGGAGCCCAGCTTGTCTTTTGTGAGCATTGTAGTTGCCACGTGACACTAGTTCTCACTGACCGGCACTGGTTGCTTGTCGAGCAGCATGTATCGACTTCGAGGTTATGTCACTCACATTTAGGTCCCTTCATTCTTTTGTTCGAGTCCCCCTATCCGAACTACGTCCAATCATACTTGGCAGCGTACCGCCGGGCCTTCAGACTCAAGTTGCTTAGCTCGGCCTCAAAACAACCTCTAATCCTGTGGAGACCGCCCCTTTTTGTTCGTACTTTCCCTAAGCCCGGAACTCACCCTCCCCCGACTGATGTCGTGATATCTCTTGATTAGACAACATATAAACAACTAAAAGCATGCATGTTCCTCATAATAATGCCGGGTCCTTGTGAATTGACCTTTGCGTGCTTATATGTGCTGACGCTGTGCATGTTATCCCTAAGCATATTGACATGTTAGCCGTGATGGCACACTAGGTAAGGCGGTTGCTTTTACTCGTTTCCGAGGTCGTGGGTTCGAATCCTGCGGTAGGCGATCTTTTATTGCCCCTGCAAGCGGTGGTGATAGCCGTAAAGGCTCTTCTGTCGCTATACAAAAGAGGCTGTTAAATCAGCTATTTTTTATTACGTTTCTTTTACAGCAAACAAGCACACATACACGCACACGCGCTAATATATATACATATACAGTCGACCCTCGTTTATCGCGGTAAATTCGTTCCGGACTCTACCACGATAGGTGAATTTCCGCGAAGAAGGGATTTTATTTATAAATAAAATATTTTCGTAGTTAGAGCGTAGAAGACCTATTTATTACTCTCGAAATACGGTTTTTAACCTTATTAGAGCCCTCCGGACATGAAATAACAACCTTTAGTCATTTTTACACTCGTATTACTAAATATATTAGACAAAATAGAAAATAAGGCATAAGGCGTTACAAACATTGTATTGTCATTATTGTACATTTAATTGCACACTATTCTTACGCAAAAACACTTAATCTATGAGAATAGTGCGTTTGGTGATGAAGATAAAGAGATGTACAGCACAGCAAAGAAGAGCAAGGTTACTGCTCCTCTGAAGGCCCGACTTCAGTAGGAGAGTCTTCAGGTGGTGCAGTATCTTCAACAGGTGCTTCGTCGTCTTCTTCCGCGTTCCATACTTACAGTAATTTTAATTTTAATACAGGGGTGTATACTTGACTCAGACAAATGAGCGCTTGCTGTCTCGTTTTCACTATTTCGATCAACTTTTTAATGAACGTACGCGTATTTAAAAAACCCACGTGAAGCCGCGAAAGTCGAAGCGCGAAGTAGCGAGAGACGACTGTATGTATATATATATATATATATATATATATATATATATATATTATATATATATATATATATATATATATATATATATATATATATATATATATATATATATATATATATATATATATATATATATATATATATATATATATATATATATATATATATCTATATATATATATATATATATATACTTAGAGAGAGAGGAGTCAGAGAGGAAGTGATGGAGTGAGTGAGGGAGAGACGGGGAGAGAGAGAGAGAGAGAGAGAGAGAGAAGAGAGGTGATGAACATATATATATATATATATATATATATTCTTTTTGCGAACTCCCAAGTTATAACGAATATCGGATGAAGTACGTGTCATTACTGAAAGGTAGAAACATGCGGAGAGCCTGTTTCCCCAATGCTGCCGCCCTGGTTCGCCCACTGGTAAAGTGCTTGCATTTAAGAATTTGTAAAGTGGCTAGAAAGAGATTCAGTTCTTTGAGGGTGCTATAAAAATGAATTATTATTATTATTAAGGACCGTGGTCGTGGACTAGATCCCTACTGCACATATAAAGCGTCGGGATAAAGATTAAGTTCTCTTAGGGCGCTACATAAATTATACCTATATATCTATATATATATGTATATATATATATATATATATATATGAGCGCTACGTAAATTATACATATATATATATATATATATATATATATACACGCGTATACAAGCACGGCAGTGCTATTTTTGATAAGCGGGCTACGGCGGAGGACGCGGCGCTTTGTTCACCTTCGTCTCACTCTACTGCACCTCAGTGTTGTGTATCGACGGTCCCATTCCTCTGCTGCTTAGTGAATCGTACCGACGAAAGATGTCAAAACTGCGAAGACGGCTGGGGCATTCGCCAAGATTTTCCCCGGCGGTTTACTTAAAATGGCGGGTGTGCAATGATTAAGCCCTTAGTAAAGCTCGAGTCTTTCCAGGAGCCTAGCTACCGTCCGTCTTTCATCCGACGTCGCTGAGTCCTCCGCTTCGGGCTTTTTTTGGCAGAGCTGCCTCCGAGCCAGTCACGAGTGCAATGGCTGGACTGCGCTTCGCACGTGCGCGTGCGAAGCGCTGCCGCAGATGCCTGGCGATCGAGCGCCGCCGCCGCAGGTCGGCGGCGGCGGCGCTCGATCGTCGATCGCGCGCCGCCGGTAGGCAGTGGGCGTGATCCGTCGTGCTGACCGCCGCGTCGCTTAGCACCGAGGACTAGTGTAGAGCGTCCAAGGTGCGGAGCAGCTCGAAGGAGACGCAGCGGGCGGATGCCTTTCTGAGCGTTCGCTTAGCAACGTGACGGGCTTGTCGAAGCGTGTCGGTTTGTAGCGATCAATTGCAGTTTCGGCACTCATAAGCATGCAAGGGACAATGAACACTTTACCAGCATAGTAGTTTTCACTTTAAAATTCTCCTTGTTTACGGTCCAATAAATTCGTAATAGTTATATAATATTTGCATCGCACCCAGAGATAACTGTCTCTCTTTAGGCACTCTACGTACGTGGAAATGAGAGCGTTTAAAGTAATAATTTCGTATAGTGCCTTAAGAGAAATCTATTTCTACGCATTTTGCATATTATGAAAAGGAAGCGCGATAATTTATAGTAATCAACTGCAGTTTCAGCACTAATAAGCATGCAAAGGGCAATTAACACTTACACAGCAAGTGTTCGTTTGGACCAGGTAAGCTTGTAGCTTCTTTTTAAATGTCAAGTCAGGCGAAGTCATGACATCAGTTGGTAGTGAACTCGAGGCTTTTGAAGCATACGAACTGACGGCACGGTCTCAAAATAATGAGTTGGTTAGTGGTATAGCTAAACGGCTTGAGTCGGAAGATCGTCATTGCGATTTATTTAAAATTACTTGATAGCAGGTGGGTGGTGCCAGTTTACTTTCCACAAGGCATGCGCCTGCGTCCAATGTGCCTGAAAATCAAGTGAGGTTTGGCAGCATACTTTTACCGTGTAATCAAACTCAGATGTATACCATTATCCTAAGACTTGGTTACTTACTGTCCGAGACTTACGTGGCACTCGTTTCATAGGCCGACTCGAGAGTCGCCACATATCAGACGCCCGCAACGACATTCACTCTCCTGCTGCCGACTACGGCAATCCTTTCCAGCAATCCTGAGCTGTAACTTCCATGCTACTCACTGCCTCAGCTGCCCTCCTGACTCAGCTATGCGTCTCACTTTCTCTTTGTTGCGTAAGTGTCAATTTGGCTACCGTATGCGTACCGAGAGCGGTATCGAGACTTGGTCGGATTTGATTTAGAGCCCGGTTTGCTCGATTCTATAGACCGAAAGGTTTTTTAATGGCGGGTGAGTGTGAAATGATACAAAAAAAGTGGGGTGCTCCCACTTAAGGACCCGGATCGTGGGTTCGCGTTCTTTTTGCTGGCAAATTGGTTCAAACCGGATGGTAGCTGCTCTGCTGCAGCTACGTACATACGTAGTAGGTGAGGTTTTTAAATGAGTGGATCAGTACCTTTATCAATTCACGTCTGTACCTATTTCTATTCACGTTGTATCTACCAGCAGACGAATTCGTTCGCGATTTTACTTTTGGAATAGCTCACTGCCATATAGAGCGACGATGGGGCGGCAATGCTGAGCTGTGCTATAGCATGGGTACGATGTCCTTTCAGATTCGGAGCACAAGTCCTCTAATCGACGTGACGTCATGGGGAAAGGCGGAGCCACGCTGTGTCCAGGACTGTGCTACTCGATCATATGGTTCCTTCTCTTCATCCTTGCATGGCCTTTTGCATTGATAATGGCCATTCTGTACGTGCTCATGTTACCTTTCGCCGCCTGCTCGAGCACGTGCCGAAACGGATCCGAGAAAGTGCTAACGATGGTGAGGGCACCGCTGACATGCGCTGAGAATATGTTCGAAATGAAGCCGATGCGCTGATGATCTGCAGAGGGCGCACCGAGGAACATCTCGACGCAGCACATCTCGACGCAGCGGGCGAGGAGGCGATAAAGCTCAGCTTCCTGGGCCGCTCACTCACTGGCTCGGAGCTGGCTTGAGCTCCGAGCGTCGAAGGCGACCTCTGCGAAGCGCCCGGCCGGCGCTTCGACGAGAATCCGTCTGGTCCGTACAGCTATGCATCGATTATTCACGGTTCGTCCGCCAGGCTGCCGAATGCTTCTAGCAGCCTGATGCGATCGAGAATAAAAAAGTTTCAAACAAAATCCCATCGTCCGATTAACATAAATGAGGGTTTCGGCAACGAGACCACCGCTGCCGAAGTTGCTTTAGCTTTATCCGGTAGCAGTGACCTCAGTGGCCAAGTGCGTCTGGGAACGATATTTAGTTCGATATCCGAGTGGTTCTGGGAAAAATCTATTCAAGTGCGAGCGAGCGGATCAAGCTGCCAATCTCACCGCCTTTCGCAATTGGTTACGAGAGGTTAAATAAGAAGCCTAAAGCTACCATAGCCCCGGGCTTGCGAGGCTCTGAGAAAGAATACTTTCCTGTTCCGAGACATCTTAGGTGATGGTGTGATGACGTTGAATGCTCGTCTGCAGACGCATTCTGGACTTTGGAGCCGGCCAGTAGTGTGTTGAGCTTCTAACGAAGCAGCTGGACTTGAAGCGTCGAGCTAAATAGCTGCACGCTATGGCTGGTGCTGTTCCAACGTACATCACTGCGGCTACGGAATAGATGGGTCTCCGAAAACGAACCGGGACTTCTTTAGTGAAGATGTGAGCGCTCTTAATTGCTACAATGCTGTACTTCCGTCAAATACCTTCGTGTGTAGAGGCCGCATCTAAGAGACTCGCTTGACATGTTTCGAGTTGCCAGATTCGTCGGTATTCGTCAGGCATCGGCTAGGACTAGCACTGTCTTATTAAACGTATTAAATCTCAAGAGAGTGGAGGTCACAGGAGGCATCTTTAAAGCTCATCTTTGGATCATAAAATCCTTTCTGAACGCTATCAATATTTCTTAAGATGATGTACCAAAACGGCAACAGGCAAAAAGTGAAGTTCAAAATACCGTGTAGGAGGCTGACAGCTTTACTTCTTGTTTCAAGTGTTTCATTTGTGTCTTCAAGATAGTTGCTCCAAAAGACCTGCAATGCTATTCAGTCTATCATTGATAGCTTTCACAGCCTCCACACTGGAGCTCCACCATGGTGCAGTCGCGTTTAACATCGATAGCTAAGACTTTCTTCAGTTCTTCCCACCTCAGTTGATCTTGAAAAGAATAACTAGGTATTCTCCAATGTTCCAAAAAAGGTAACGACAACAGAATTTTGACTTACAGCATGAATTCCTGCCAGGTTCAAGCTGCGGTTTTCAAAGTTTTCAAATATTGCCCTCTCATTTCTGTACAGTATTCACTTTTGGACACCTTACAAGTGGCCAGACATGACTGCTGCCTTGTAGTAGCACAGCCAATTTAGTAACCCTAGCCCGCCGCCGGTGGCCGGCAGGATAAGGCGAGCCGACGGGAAGGGCGGAAGTTGGAATGCGGACGGAGGTGTGAACGGCCGTGCGCTTGTTGCAATGGGTTCGCCAGCCAGCAATACCCAGTGGTTGAAGCCGCCTCGGTGTTTCCGTGTCGTCGCGTGTGTGCCGCCAGAGCGTCAAGCTACAGCTTGGTCTTAGTGTGTAAACATGCTTAACTAGCACGGCCAGCAATAGTCGTCAATTGAAACAAGGACTACTTGCGTGAAAGCAAAGATTGGTATTTTCAAAGAAAAAGTTTAAAAGAATATGCACAATCCATTTTGCTTTTGGCGCCCCCTTAGCCTTGGTGCCCGGGGACATCTGTCTCCCTCTACCCACCCCTTGCTACGCCTGTGCCTATGGGCCTCGATCGCTATTCCCAGAGGTTCGTTATATATGGGAAACAGCAAAGGACCAAGAATGGATTGAGATGTGGCCATCTCGCGACACGAATTGAACGCGATTGGACAAGTACGATTAGGACCGCACCGCGTGCATGTGCCTGCCTGCGACTGGATGCCTCCGGTACGGAGGTGTCCCTTCGCGGTTTTACTCCTGGCTCTGCATTTGTTTTGGATCTTCTTCTGTCGCTCTCGTGTACTAGGCATCAATTTCACACAAATTCTCTCATTTTTATAAGCGCTACTAATTTGCCGTCCCTGACTACGAATTCGAGGCCGATGACAACCGATTGCTGCGCTACTCTACGACGCATTAAAGCCACTCTGCGGTTTGAGAGGTTTGCCGAGCACAACGAGCCGCACAAAAAACGGCAAGGGAGCAATTCAGTCTTGGAATATCGAGTAGATTAACGGAAGCAGAGCCGGGTCGATAATTGTTATCGATCCGTGGTTTAAGAAGTGCAGTTTAAAATACGAAGGTGCAGGCTAAATCAAGCCCGATAGCGATCTAATAAGAGTTACTGCGCTGACCGATAGACCGGCTGCAAAAGCGGTAGCTTCATGGAACCCTCGATACTTGAGTTCTACAGCCAGCCTCCTGTTTGGTACGTAATAACCCAGAGGCGAAGCCAGGATAAGGAACGCCGAGGTGGCGCGGGGGTCTTGGGGGCGGGGTCCCCCTGCAAAGGGGGATACGGGGCCTACCCCTAGCGCCTGTGGATGTCATGTAGCGTGGCCAAGCACCGAGGGGCCAGCGGCCGCACTCAGAGGCGAAGCCAGGATTGGAGAGCCGGGGTGGCATGGGGGTCTGGGGGCGGAGCCCTCCTGTAAAGGGGGTCTGGTGGCGTCCCCCCAGCGCCTTCGGATGTCGCGTAGCCTCGCCGAGCACCGAGGGGCCAGCGGCCGGGCAAACGCGGCCTCTTGCCGCCCGACCGGGTGTCGGACTCGGCTCCCACCTACCAAGCCAGGGGTGGTAGCTGCCACCCCTGCCACCCCTGGCTTCGCCTCTGTAATAACTCTCTATCATTGTTTAACTAAGGAAGCCATTCTACAAAGTCCGCATCGGTTCTGTAGCATTCGTGCCAGTAACTTTCAGAGACCAATTGGACTCTCGAGATGCCGACCACCCTTCCACGAAACTCGGGCTGGTTGTATGACTAAAGGCTCTGAAGGTCCTCCAGGAAAAATTGCCATTCTCTTTTTTTATCGTTCAAAACTATTGGTTATAGAAGCTTTTGCAATGCAGGTCTTAGAACGCAAAAGGCAACAACAGGCATAGACGAGCCATTCAGGAAGCATACTAGCGTGGTGCTTCAGAAACGCGACGTAAACGTGAGCTGAATTTTCAAACTTCATCTACGCAAAATCAATTATGATAACCCTTGATTTTTCATCGGACTTCTCTAGTATCTTAATAATAATTATCTATGTAGTTGACATAGACCAGTCTAAGGCATAGCTACCGAGCGGCACATCGGTGCAGCACCAGCCGTAGCTTACAGCTTACTCCAAAGCCCACAGTACAAATGACTGGCTTGAAGTCCAGAGTACACAAAAATAACCATCACTTGAATTAGATTTGTTATACTTTCTAAAAGAAGGCTATAACATATCCGGCTCGCAACAGTTATTATTCAGGACCCTACCGCTCTCAGACGCTGTCATAATCCAACCGCATTGGCGTGCAGGCGTTTCAGTTCTTCCTGGAATTTGCTCTTTAGTGAAGTTACACCATTCGTATTTTCATTGCGTGGGTGTGAGATTAAGTCTGCGGTTGTCGAAATCAAGACGAAAGAGCTCTCGAGTGCGCTATAGAGAACTCTCTCCGGAGAATTAACGCAACTTAACGCAACGAAACGCAAACTTAATGACTTCGTGCATTAAAAAATGGAGATTGCACGGGACTCCGTTGGTGCCTGGGCACCGTTTATCTAGACAGTACGCTAAATGGGGGCACCCGCCTTAAAGCGCCGGCAGAGCTTATCTAGATCAAACACTAAACGGCGGACGCCTAGAAGCGGGCCAATTATTTGAGAGGCGGAAGTGGGCGGCGGCGCGTCATCTTGCCCAGGTACCGCTGGTCTTGCTAAGTTGGCCTGCACTGCCGCACTGCTTCACCATGGCAGACGTAAACCTTACGGCGGTTCTTCATAAAGCTGGCGATCTGCGTCTGGTAAGAAAAAGCATCCTGCGTGCAAGAACTAGCCGCGCGCGTGTTTCTCTTCCTGCAAGTATCGCGGAGTGCATGCACTATTGGCCCATCGGTTTTTTACTACCTCAGAGTTAACTTATATTTTTGCCTTCTGTTAAGTACAGGACTGTTGTCCATGCTTTATAGGAAGAGACTCCTATTCCTCAGCCCGGACCTGGAGGTAAGGCTTGTGCCTAATGCGCTGATCGTAGGCTAACTGAGGTACACTGCATACCTGCATCAGCATATGGACCGTCGCCGGCTACACTTTTGCAAGAGGTGCACGAATTTTAGCTACTTGTGACGGTCTCCTGCTTAGCCTAAATTTATTGGGCTCGGATTAAAACAAGGGCAGAGCAGCTGGCTAGAAGGCTCGTTCCTATTGAGCGCCTGATTGCAGGTCTAACCAGTGTGCACTTCTTTACAGAGCTAGTGCTGTGCATGCTATGTGCTCTCGGTGTTCTCGTTTTATCATGCATCCATACGTGAACAGGGGCGAGACAAAAAGAAGAAAACCTGGGCAAGAACTAAACTGCACAGTGTTACTCATTCAGGGCCGTCCTTTTTCTCCTTTTTTTCTCCTTTCTGTTTGTCCTTTTTCTATACAAGCCATTGACGAAGAAGTTCTTCCTGCTTCAGCATGGGATAGAGCAGGTTCCAACCTGTCCGGAAATTCATTCGATGACGGAATCCATTTGCGTGTGTTTTCTACTCATTGACAATGGTATCCTGGATTATCTTCTCGAGCAAAGCAGAAGCTAGCACAAAGAACGAGTTGCCAAAAAGCACTGCTCTCAGTGCAGCTGATGATAAGCCTATTGTAACCACTGCCTACAGTGGCACAGCCAGAATGTTCATCGGGGGGGGGGAGGGGGATGGGGACCTGCACAACTTTTTCGAAAGGGCTAAACCCGTGTTATTTTCAAGTAAGCAAGGCTAGACCCACAATTAATGAAACATTATAGCTCAAAATGATAGTGTTAATTCGACGGGAACTCAGCAGTAAATGATAGTGTTAATTCGACGGGAACTCAGCAGTTTGCTCGTCGATAGGAATTAGGACACAGAACATTCATCATTAGTGAAGGTCGGGGCATAGGAATAAGGGGCGGGCCAGGTCGCTGCCCGGCTATAAGAGGTGGGAGCAGATGCTCCCTCACTGGCTCCGCCACTGATTGCTGAGATATTACATGAACTTTGTGTGTCGTCGATTGCCATTGCTTCAATCTCATATGTGTTTCTTCAATAAGACTGTTTACCTGTGCTTAGGATTTACATGGGAGCCACCGCAGAAGCTGGCTCATCATTTGCACATGCGAATGCAAAACTAATTCAGCTGAAGTTGCCTAGCCCCGGTTGGCTGCTGTAATGTTTCTATGACCGAAGATGCTCTGGTGGATTGGTGACGAAGTCAATTGCGGGTGATACATCAGCTATCTATGCTTTATACAGAGGTTCAGCTGCAAATGCAAGCAGTTGGAATCTGCGGCTCTGATGTTCACTACTGGACTCGAGGTTGCATAGGAGACTTCATCGTCAAGGCACCCATGATCCTCGGGCACGAGTCTAGTGGCAGCGTGTCCGCAGTCGGCGAAGGAGTGACTCACCTCAAAGTCGGTAAGCTCTCCCAAGTCTGAGTGCTAGTGAATGCCCTCTTAAGCATACATGTGCAGTAAGCAGGTCTTTTTGTATTCAAAAAGTAAATGCCGAGCTGGTTTGGTCCAGCGGTTAAGGAGCTCGCCCCGACCAAGGTCTGGCTGAGGTCGTGGGCTCGAACCCCAAGGCATATGTGAAGCACCTGAATAGAGATTAAGTTTTCTTGAGTCGCTATATAAATGAATTATATATATTATTTTATAAATGTACATACGACACTAGCCGTGGTGCCACTTCGGCTTGCTGAAGTGATTGACTGCCTCATCCATGTTTCTTACTTTTTTTGTTGGTTGTTGCAGGGGATCGGGTCGCCATTGAGCCGGGAGTGCCGTGTCGCGCATGCTTCTTCTGCAAGTCTGGTCGCTACAACCTGTGCCAGGACGTGAAGTTCTGCGCGACTCCGCCTTTCGATGGCTCGCTGAGGCGCTACTTTTGCACTGCAGCTGACTTCTGCTACAAGTAGGCCTCCCTCCCTCCCCCCCCCCCGCTGTAACTTCAAAGTCTCCTTGTATGCCGTCGATCGCCTGATGAGTGGTCGCTTCGAACTGCCAGCTGGTGCTGCGAGCACAACAGCTACGCATGCATGCGTGCGTGCGAATGTATGATAACAGGCTGCCGGACCACGTGAGCTGCGAGGAGGGCGCCCTGCTCGAGCCGCTCTCCGTCGGCGTGCACGCCTGCCGCCGAGGTGGAGTTACCATCGGCAGCAAGGTGCTCATCTGTGGTGCCGGGCCCATCGGCCTCGTCAATCTACTGACTGCCAAGGCCATGGGAGCTTCGTCGGTCTGCATAACGGGTAAATTAAGTCAGCCGATACGTATTGCCGTACGGCAATCGCCATACCCGATTTCTGCAACAGCGTCAGTCAGCTGATGCATTTTGACATACTTCAATTGAGGCTTTGCAAGAAAGCACAGCTATGGAAGCAAGTGCTACTGCTGCTGCTACTAAAATGGCTTATCTAATCTACTGGATGCCCCTGATGCTTAGTTGACTTTCTTTATCGGTATGGCAATCGTATTGAAACATTGACACATTAAATCGGCTAGGGTTTTAGCAATTGCTATATATTACTTGCTGTTAAGTAAATTCAAATAATTAGCAACCCTATATTTCATAATTTATAACTTAATAACATTAATAATGAGAAATCTGTGTAGCACCCTAAGGGAGATTAAAGATAAATTCTTTTTTATGGTTTATGTATTTATGTATTCTGGAAAGAAAGCATGTCAGTTGGTGACCAGTGGCAGAGCAAGGGAGCATGGGACATTTGCCCCCACTGCACGGGGCAGCCATCTTGGCCCGCCTCCTAATTTCTACACCCCGCCCCCTCTTCACCAAAGACGTAATAATGTCTCAATTCTATAGGTTGAGCAACCGCGTCGAGTTCATGTCTCTTTTTTAATTTCTGGTCTAGCCTGGCCTACATGAATTTCTTGCGGGTCTTGTCCCTCTACATTAAAATCTTGCAGGTCTTGTCCCTCAGACGAAAATCTTGGCTCCACCACTGTTGGGGAGGATAGGGTTCACTTTATCGTCTCACAAACACATAAAAGGCAATTCTTCTTACTGAGGATCAATTGCTGCAAAGAATAGCTGGGCTGTAGTTGTAGTTTCTTTTTAAATGTCTTGAATTCAGTAGTCTAGCCTATGCACTGAAGGCACGGTCTCCAAAGGAATTGGGGCTGGTTAGAGGCACAGAGCTAAACGATTTGAGTCAGAAGAGCGGGTGGTTCAATGCAAAGTCTGGTATTCTGGAGCAAGAGAATGAAAGGTGCTTAAAGTAAGTCAATATGCTGCTTGATGGGGCTTAGAACTTGTTAGAAGTTTTTTTTGCCATACTTGAGTGCTTCTGTGCAGCTTCAATGACTCGTTAGCTGTGCTTTGCGATGCCATTTTCACCAGTATCCTACATGCATCTGCAAGGACTAACACCCGCTGCTTTCACTGCATTTATGGGAGGAACTACAGTTATAGAGCCACGATGCATGCCTTTGCAGCAGTATTTTATTCGTTGGGGTCATTTGACCAATATTTTGCACGTGCATTTGCACGTGCAATTACTCCTATTTGCTACTTGTTTCAGACCTTGCTGAGAACAGACTAGAGGTTGCCAAAGAACTCGGTGCAGACTGCACAGTGCTCATCAAGACCAAGGACCCACAGGAAGTGTCACAGCTTGTGCAAGCCGCGATGGGCTGCACGCCCGACATTGCCATCGATTGTAATGGTGCCGAGTCCAGCGTACAAGCTGCCATACATGTAAGCATTTGATAATGACCTTATGTAGCACCGATATGTTTCAGCTCATCAGAATGCCTCGCCTGTGTACTATTAAGTACTCTTCTCTTATCGACGATGGCTTTACACATTTGATTTAGTGCTTGCCAAGTCCCTCTTCAGTGCAACCTTATCATCGAATGTCTGCACTCGTCTTCTCCTTTTCTGCTATGCCAATAGGCGCTGGTGATCGTCTGTCCTCCAGATCGAGACCTGAGACTTACTTCACTGCTTGGCCGCCGGATGTCATTGCAGATCGATAGGGTCCAGCTGTCTGCTGAGTGCCCGAGCAGTCTGCCTGCCGTCTGCCTGCAGCCCAGATAGCATCACTCCCTGGTCGGCTGCACAGTCCGCCTGCTCTATGTTATCGTACCTCAACCGAGCCGGCTGTCTCAATAGCTTTGGCGATTTTTAGTGACCTTACTATTCGGTGCAATGCCTATTGTGGTTTCGTTATTGTCCTTCAATTCATTCTTCGATGCTGCTGCTCCTGAAAGGGTCCATGAATTGGGATCTCTATCTTCGGTCGTCCGACCTGCTCTAACTGATGGAGATAGCAAAAAGGCACCAGCCAACGTTCTGGATGAGTTTACCTCTCTGTCTCAGCACATTGTACGCCCTTTCCCAAATGGCCCATGGTTGACTGTAAACATTAAACTGGCCAGGCTTACTAAGCTCAAGCCTGAGAAAGCGTACGCAAGATCAGGACTGGCTGTCAATCGACTGTCATACAAGAACTTTTGTTGACGATACCACTCCCAGATCGTAGATCCTACCTAAGGCTTAGTCTAGCTCCTATACAAACCTAGTGGAACCACAGGTGCAACGCCACAGAATAAAAAAATGCTGATGTCGACCATCAATCATCTCCTTGGCTACTCCCAGGTCTGCATCTTACCTAGTGATCCTTGTAGGGATGCATAGATTTGCTGGTTCCCTGCATAATTAACCTAATACATATGTCTTTAGCCCCAGGTCTTGTCACTGCGTCTTTCAAACAGGCTTTTGTTGGACCACTTATTAGGAAGTCAGCACTAGACCAAGAGTACTTGAGCAAATTCGGCTTAGTCTCCCTACTGCCGTTCCAGTCAAAGCCCGCCTGTAATGTAATATAACTCCACAAGGCCATAAAGACTAAGTGGGTGTTACACAGGAGACTTTTTTATAACGCACTCAAAACGTAAGCTGCTTTCGCTACGCATTTGGTTGCCAACAGACTCCATCTCACGCAACAAAGAGAAAGTGAGAAGCATAGCAGAGTCAGAAGGGCAGTTGAGGTACTGAGTAGCATGGAAGTAGCAGCTCCGGGCCGCTGAAAGGATGTGCCACAGTTGGCAGCAGGAGAGTAGACGCCGTTTCGTAAGAATTGTGGAAGTGAGTTCCAAAGTCTATGACCTGCAAGGGAAAAGCTTCTGTTGCCAACGTCTTTTAGCAAAGGAACAGAACAGCTACTCTTTAGTCTTTAGTTGACCTGAGTGCACGAGGAGGCTGAAAGTGGTGCAGCAATTCAGCTAGGTATGAAGGAGCCAAGCCGTGGCAGGCCTGGGCATTATTGGCAATGCTCTGCAATGACTCAGATCCTATCTGATTGGGGGGAATCGAGAGCATTGATGTCAATGAGCAATAGTTGTCCAAGAAGCCTTTCAAGTATAGTGTGTCTAGGGATCTGCTTGATCTACTTCTTTTCTCTATTTATATTCTGCTTCTTGCCGATTAAATCACCAAGCATGCAATCCAGGCTTCAATTTTTTTATGCATATGACATGCACATTGCACATTAGTGCTTCGATCCCTTCCTGCATTTCAGCACGTCAAAAACACACTCTTCTTAAACCCCTTACGTCATGTGTTGCTGACTTTTGCACTTGGAAGGCAGAAAACTTTATTAAATCGAATGGCAATAAAACCAAATTCTACTAGTTGTGGGCAAACATATTGCTACTCAAACATTAGAAAGTCAAGCCCTCGTAAAGAGCTTGGCCAGTTTATATCCTGTAGCATTTGCCTGTAATCTGGTGTCCTGTTCCAAAGTGACCTTTCACTAGACGACCTCTTCAGCTCCACCGTCAAGTGTGCCTACTTTCAGCAGCTTACCACAGAACAAATCTGGGCCAACTTGGACAAGGTCACCACAGCCAAGCTGGTTCATGCATTTGTAGAATCCTACTCGACTTCTGTAACTCACTACTTGTAGGTCTTTCTGCCCGTGCAATAGGATGCTTACATTTTGCTCTGCAGCTAGACTTGTTTGTCGTAAACGTCTTAACTGCCTCTACATTACCTCTTTCTCACCGACCTGCACTGGCTTCCCATCAAGCAGCTTATCGACCTAAAATTTTTCTCTCACTGACTTCTAGGTCGATCCTTTCTTTAGCTTGGGCCTACTTATCCGAACTACTTCCTAATAAGGCTTCACAATTTACACCCCCCCCCCGTTCTGATTCAAGTTCGTTTAGCCGTGCCTCCAACCAGTCTCAAATCCTTATGGGAGACCGGCCCTTCAATTCATATGTTCCCAAAGCCTGGAATTCACTTCACACTGACTTCACGACATTCTCGACTTGAAAATATTTAAAAAAGAGAATACAAGTTACCTTTCTTCAGCATTTTGCTCCATCCGTGTAAATTTTCCTTTGTGTGCTGACATTAGCACTATCCATTGCATCACTGACCGATTGACATACTTTCTTTCCAGAATGCATCAGTGCATTGAAAGAGATTTGGTTCTGTAATGGTGCTATCCACATGATTTTTTTTATAATAAATAGGAATTTCTCTTTATCGGCTGAGCTACTGCCCTGTTGCTGTATCGTATAACGTCTACCGTGTGACTGTGTTTTCCCAGGCGACAAGGACTGGTGGTGTAGTCGTGCTGGTGGGAATGGGATCAGCCGAAGCGAGGCTGCCAATTGTCAATGCACTCGTTCGGGAAATTGACATCAGAGGAGTGTTCCGCTACGTTAACACGTAGGTACTCTGATAATGCCTTGCTTTTTGGTAATTCCTTGTTCATATCTTTACTTTTTATGTAACGGTCAACATGCACATTTTATGGTAAATATGATTTTGTGGTTGAAATATGGTAATGTAGATATACACATGTGTGTTTGTGCATAAATGTGTGTGTGTGTGTGTGTGTGTGTGCGTGCGTGCGTGTGTGTGCGTGCGTGTGCGTGCGTGCGTGCGTGCGTGCGTGTGTGTGTGTGTGTGTGTGTGTGTGTGTGTGTGTGTGTGTGTGTGTGTGTGTGTGTGTGTGTGTGTGTGTGTGTGTGTGTGTGTGTGTGTGTGTGTGTGTGTGTGCGTTTATTATGTGTGTTAATGTGTACGCATGATAGGGCGGACGGTTTCGAGGACTTCTGCTGCGGTTAAACGTTCACCTGCATCTATACTTACTTACAGGAAAGTAAATTTGCTCTACTTCCTTGTACATTTGCGCCTATGACGACAACGACAGCCTATTGCAAGAAGGTTTACAAAAAAGCCTCCACCCAAATTTCATGAACTGCTTACCACAAGCCTGCAATGGTACGAATAATTGCTTTATTTAACATCGAATGGAAACACTGCTGTAGATCAGCTTAAGAAAAGGAGCTGAACAATATTTGGGAGCTTGTAGGAAGTCTTAGTTTCTACGCAACGACAACTACTCTCCTCCTGCCGACTATAGCTCATCCTTTCCAGCGCTCCTGAGCTGCTACCTTCATGCTACTCACTACCTCAACTGCTCTCCTGACTTTGCTATGCTTCCCACTTTCTCTTTGTTGAGTGAGACGAAGTCTGTTGGCTACCGAATGCGTACCAAAGGCTGCTTAGGCTGTGAGTTTGCTATACAAAACTCTTGTGTAATACCCACATAGCCTTTATGGCTTTGTGGAGTTACAGACGAAGATACATCACATATTAGTCAAAGCATTTGATTAGCACAATGTCTACTTGTGCAATGTGTGCAATGTGTGCAATGCCTTCACGGTGAGTTTTAGTGGGCAGCAGGCACGATAAGACGAGGCCAACGCTGAGGCACAGATCACAGCTTTATGTGCCTAGCGCCTAGCTGCATTCTGTGCCTTGGCAGCAGCAACCTGTCAGGCTATGGCTGTGCCTTGTAAATCATTCTGAGGTGAAGAGGCTATAAACTTGGCTAGCGTTGAAGGTTCAGCCCCCAGTCATTTGGTCATGGCAAGCCTGGTGGGGAACGACTTAGGCCAGGTCTAGCTTCTAAAAGAACGTGGTTGAATAACAGGTGCACTATCCAAAATGCTTATGTCGGCCATTAATCGTCACCTTACTCACTCCCAGGTCACCACCACATGTAGCCGTTCTCGTTGTGATTTTAAAGATCGTTTTTTTGACTACTTTGTAGGCAAGATAAAAAAGATCAAGGAGACCTAGCCATTGCAACATCTCCACCAGACTGTCTATGCTTCCTTTCCCAGCTCTACCTCGATGCCTCTAATTCAAGCCCGCCTTTGCTGACTTCATCTCGAATTTCATCTCTTAGCTGTTTATGGCTACTAGTAGCTCTTTAGACCCCATACTGATAGTCCTTTTTCTGAGATGCCTGTATTTGCTGCTGCTCATCAAAACTAGCATAGTAATAATACATTTGCATAATACCCTCAGAGAACTGAATCTCTTTCTAGACACTTTACAGATGCTGTATAGAAAGCATTACCGAATGATTGGTGGTAACATCTGCTTGCACCGGGCACAGTGTAAGCAGGCAAATGCACACGAAGGACGAATCAAGAAGACCCACTAAATGCTGTAAAAACCAGGTGCGATCGGTGACCAATGCTTGTGACGTCGCACCAACGCATTGCATACGCCCGCCGAGCCTATGCTAGATTATAGATATGCCCTAAGCCTTAGGTTTTATCCCGGTAGCCTTAAAAGAGACTGTGATCAGGGTACTCATTAAGAAGTCAACATTAGGCCAAAATAACTTAAATAACTTCAGCCCCATCTCTCTTCTTCCATTCCTATCAAAATCACTTATACGAGTTGTGGCAGGCCAACTAAACTGTAATGCTAAAGCATCATACCTAGCAAGTAAGTTTCCGTCAGGATTTAGATAGGGTCATTCCACGGAAATGTTCAACGAATTTCTCTGGAGTGTTGGGCTCATGTAAAGTCTCACTGCTAGCTGTGCTAGATCGCACAGCAGCATTTGTACCAATGATCACGTAATTGTTTTTGAGTGCTTGTTATTTCATCTGGGCATCGCTGGCATTGCACTGCAATGGTTCAGGTCACGTCTAAGTGAGAGCTTTCAGAGTATACATGATCGCTGGTATATATATATATATATATATATATATGTTATATATATGTTATTATATATATATATATATATATATATATATATAAGGATCCGATGAGCCTTTAAAGTATGAAGTAGTCGAGGGGTGAAAATAATAATAATACACGTGATATAGCACCCTCGGAGACACTCAATCTCTTTCTAGGCACTTTTCATTTGCTCGTCTGTTCTAGGTCCACTTCTTCTTGCAATTTACACTCTTCCTCTTGCCGATATAATCGCCCAGTACAACATAGCTATTTTCATTCAGATGACACACAGCTGTACCCAATGGCTGAGTGGGGATTTTTATCTAGGGAGCAAAACCTGAAAAATATGTATGTACTGGTAAGACCAGCAAGATTTTCATGTAGGCAGTGCTAGACCTACAGTTATTGACTAATTATAGCAAAAAATCCTAATATTTATTCGATGCGAACTCCGGCGGTTGCTCATCGAGTTTAATTAAGACATATCTTGGTCCTTTATGTCGGTCGGGGATGGGGGCTGTAGGAATAATGGGCGGCCCAGGTCGCTGCCCCGTTTAAGGGGGAGGGACCCTGCCTCCTGGCTCTTCCACTAGCTGTACCTGTTGCAAAGGTAAAGAGGGATCTCTGCCTTTGCAACATGTCAACCTCGCCCTCAATTTTCTTCCAGCGTGTATAGTTGATAATTTCACTTGGATGGCAACCAACTTTCTCAAATTTAATAACGGTAAGACCAATAGAACATGTATAGAAGAATTTAGTGTCACGCATAATAATAAAAAGTTATTCATTAATATAGTGCCCTGAGAGAACCTAATCTCTATCCCGGCGCTTGAGATATGCCGCAGTGCTTGAGCCCAGGACCTCGGTCGTCAAAATTGAGCACTTTAACCTCGGTTATCAAGGCTAGTACCTTAAAAACCGTGGCAGTTCGGCCGGCCAGCATATCCACTGGAGCCTCTGAATCTGCATGTCCGTTCCAAAATGACCTTTCACCAAATGATCTCATTAGCTTCTCTATGTGGTCCGCCTATTTTCAGCAACAAAACATTTCGAAAACTCGGGCGTTCTTAAATAGAATACCACGGTCGAGCTAGTCCATACATTGTATGTCATCTCGTTCAGACCTCTCACTTCTTGTAGGCCTTCCTGTCTGTGTAACAAGACCCCACAGTTGAAAAAAATTTGGCTGCTAAATTTGTCAACTGCAAACGTCACGAGTCTCACAGTACACCACTTGTCTCCCCTGCAGTAACTCTAGTGAATTTCAAGACCCTGTCACTCACTTGTATATCTCTCGTCATTCTTTTGCTCTGGCTCACTTAACTGAAAAACTCACTCCTCCTCACGCTTCCCTTCGTGCAATCTATTCCTTCGTCTCTGGTCGTTTAGCCTCCAGCCGACTTCGAGTATTTGGCAGACCGTGCATTCAGTTCCTATGCTTGAAAAGCTTAGAACTCACTATCGACTGCCATCACGACATCTTCTGACTTTGCGTTCAGAGCGAAGCTAAAAACCCACCTGTTCCTTGAAACATTTGCTCAGTCCATGTTAATTGTCCTTGTGTATGCTGTGTACCCATTGTTATCACTAATCGATTGATGATTCCTAATAAAAATATGCAAATTGCCTTGCTAGTGCTTTAGCTCTCTGTATGAATTATGAATTATGTATGGATTATGCAAATGTACATCTGTATATCTCTATCGTTGTATCACTGTATTCACCTAAAGTACGTGAAAAAAATAAATGGTTTTTCTGTTACAAAAACATCAACCCCATATTTAAGCCAAATCGCTGAGATCGTGGCTCTATTGTGAGTAACAATTCACGTTTCAAATATTTTTTAATGTAATTGACTACAATTAAGCTGAGTTCATAAAATCTTTATGACCTTTGGCTTCCGTTAATTAATACCGTCTGGTTTTGTCCTAAATGGGCGTCGTGCGCGACTTGTCAACATGTAATGACAAGCACCCTTTCTTTGTTTATCATGCGACTCTTACTAAGCTGCTTATGTACTTTGATTAATGCATACCAATGTAGAAAATCAAGACAGCCCACAAATGCCCCTCTCAGGTGGGCACTAGGCTATCCTTGCATCGTGCCCTATGTAATTTAAAACACTTTTAAATTGTCTAGTTGAAGTTTTGCAGCAGGTATAAGTTAAGATGCTAGTGTATGTGGAGCATAATTTACGAAGTGATGTTGATCAATGATTGCTAAGAGCCAGTGAAATGCACTACTGCAAGGACACTGCATAGGGATAGTATGCGACCGTGCTTCGCCGAGAAAAAGTTCCCTATGTTATGCTTAGAAAATTTAAAAAGCAAGACCATACTTCGCAACTTGAGTTCGATCCTTTATAAGACATGCACAGGCTTGTAATCATTGCAGCACTCAGCTTGCTGCCTTGATTTTTAGTCAATTCAGAAGTGTTCAAGTCAAGCATTTACGGTGCAATCGTGGTTTAGGCAAAGCTAAACAGTCACTACTAATTGCTCTGCCGGCTGGTGGTATTAATTGATATCCTGACCTCGGGTGTCGCCAGTTTCCTGATCTCGTTCGATTGCTCAATCTGAAAGCTGTATTCAGAACAATTAGTGAACTAGAGTTAACCTAAATACTAGATCGGTAGCAATCCTCGTTTCTTTAGGCTTTGGCCTGTGTGTGTATAAACTACCAAGTGCACTCGGAGCCGACGGTATTTCGTTTACTCTGATCTTATGTATGCTTTCAGGTATCCAACAGCACTAGCGATGGTGGCATCAGGAACTGTAAATGTCAAGCCACTTATAACCCATCGGTTTGCGTTGGAGCAAGCTCTTGATGCATTTGAGACGTCGCGAACCATGGCTGGTGGTGCTATCAAAGTTATGATAAATTGCTCGAAGGCCTAAGCCGGTGGCTGCTCCCGATACCGACAGGTCGGCAAATTTCCAGGACGCACAATAGCTGCTGTGATCGCACTTTGGGTCCCTACACAACCACGAGGTTTCCATGATCGAGACTGCTTGTGATTCAATTACCAATATGTCAGCCAAAGAATTTCTTGGTAGGAGCTGTGCCCTTTATTATGATTAAATCAATACACAATTGCACACGTGAGTTGACCGCTATATTTTGAAGCATCAGCTATTCTGCATATACTGCATATGAGTTCGATTGCTGCCAAGCGCTGGATCCGTACATATTCATTGCTTTGTTGATCATGGCTGCTGTCACTTACATTTGTACCTATTTTAGGAAGTCGTGCGGTCGAACACTCCTGCGTAGTTTGTTTTTCCAGGACCGTTAGTAAGAGGTCGGCAGTATTCCCTTCCATTGAGGCGAGCCTCAGAATCAATAAAAGTAGGAGCCACCCCTTTCCTCATTGCTACTGGATAGTAGGACCTCTAGCTGGTAGTGTACACGGAATCGTGCACCTGTTAACTTAAAAAACACACGGGAACAAAAAGACACAAGACACTTTGGGGTGAATAATAATAATAATAATAATAATAATGCACTTGATAAAGCGCCCTCAGAGAACTTAATCTCTTTCTAGGCGCTTTACATTTGCTGCAAAGGCAAATGCAATTGAATGGTAAGTAAAATCATGCTTGAAAAACAAACGAAACGAATAATATGGTTAGGGGTAACATGCACAGGGTCAGCATGCAAATGTGGTTAGTGGCAGCATGCACAGTGTCAGCACGCTTAAGCACATCAAGGTCGAATCACAGGGACCCACTAAATGCTGTCCTAAATAGGTGTGTTTTTAGGTTCCTTTTAAATGTGGTCAGGTCAGGGGATGTTCTGACGCAGGTCGGGAGGGAGTTCCAGGCTTTGGGAGCATACGAACTAAATGCACGGTCTCCAAAGGATTTAAGGTTTGTACGAGGTATTTGTAGACTGTTGGATTCCGAAAAGCGGGTGGTACGATGCTTGGCCTGATGGGGTAGTATATTTTAGAGATAGGCTGGAGCCATAGAATGAAGGGACCTAAAAGTGAGCTGAAGGGAAAGCTGAATGTAACTGGTGCGTTTTGAGCTGAAACTTTAAGAATGCAGTTTTCGACCAAGAAGGCTAGAAGAATTCCGATCTTTTTGGGTAAGAGCTGCACTAATGAACTTAATGCATGCACAGCTGAGATCCGGACTCATAGAAGCAACACTTACCTTGCATACCAATCATTCTGCAGCTTCATTTACCTTCAGAATGCAAAACGCAGAATCAGGATTTAAGGTTGAAAGTACGTGTATTCTAGAGACGCCCAAAATATCTTAGGAGACCTAAACTGTGTGTCCACCGTTTTCTATAAACTCTGCGTCCGTACTGGGCTAAGGCACAGCGCCCGATTTGCTGGAAAAGTAAGTTTAAGCAGCTTACAGCATCAAGTCAAATAGAGTGGTGCTTGTTTTAATGTTTCGAGTCTTGGCTTGCATTAGGACATTATTCGACAGCTTTTCCTGAAATAAAACGGGTAATAATGTTACCCCACTTGGTTAATTTCTGTTTGCTTTTTTACTTTAGGACTTATTTGTAAACGCGAAGTGTTGAACTGCACAAAAGCGATACTACTAGTGTTTCCGTCCGTCCGACCAATACGGCGGATATTTAGCTTCGACTGGCGTCAAATACGGGATTTGGAGGGTTAGAGTCGCTGCGAAGGTGCGCCTGCACGGAAGAGAAGTCGTGCCTACAGGGCTGATTTCATTTGTGTAGCGCGCTAAGAGGTCTTGACATCTACTCAAGAGCTGTACACACACCGCAGGGCTCGAGCCATCGACCTCGATCGCTAGATGCAAGCACTCTACCCTGGGCCAAACTGAGGTGAATAGTCGAACTGCCGAGCTTTCATGCCCGACTTTGACTATAAGCATATTCCTCCCCCGAAAGGAAGAAAGTCACGAGATAGCTTTAATGGCGCCAAAAGATTCCAGCTGCTGTTTATTGCTACCCAGAGAGGTCTATCTACCTGATAGCCCTACAATGTCCAAGTACAGTACCGCCTGTGTATGGCGACTTTTTGTCAGCCCTGTATTACCCAATGGCGATCGCTCAATGAGCACGACGCGGCACTGGACGAATTAATGAGAACTGCACAGGCGGAGTTGTTACGAGTTTTTGGAAAATTCGCTTAGCAAGTTGAATTATTAAAAAATTTGAATTCACGCTATGAAATTCCAAGTAAGCCTTCTTAGGACTACTGCTGAAAGGATGGGGCTAAGGGGCCGCTCGGGCGGAGGAGCCGAGCGGGTGGACGTTTCTGGAACCAATAAGAAATTGACCGGAAAGGGGCGTCGACTGGGCGGTCGATCGCTGGCAGAGGTCCCATTCTTAGCTGTAACCTCTCAACAGTAATATCTGCAGTGCCACGATGTCTGATACAAACTTGACAGCTGTCCTACATAAGGCGGGCGACCTCCGACTGGTAAGCGAGCAACTGCCGATGCTTGCAAGTCGGGTGCTGACCTCCCTTTATCGTTTCGTCTACTCGCTGCATCCTCTCGCCAGCTTGTGTGCGGGCTTGGAACTCGCGTTTGAATGTGTACGGATTCGAACTACAATGACATTATCGCCGCCTCCATTTTAGGAGGAAACGCCTATACCTCAACCGGGACCCGGAGGTGGGGCGCTGGCTATTCCTTGGTTTCCACGCGCGATGCTCGAATGCTCGCCCTCTCTGCAGCTTCGGGGATGCAGCCCGACCATGGTTTACGCAGCCGCCCGTGCAGCACTAGAGAATGATCCGTGTTTTTAGTTTACGCGTTATGTGTGCAGATGTTCCTGATTGCCAAGTCCCGGTCCGGTCTAATCCTGACCTCATCGAAGGAGGGGGCCTGTCACACGCCGAAGGTGACTATCGTTACTTTGGTTGCCACACCCCTACTAAATACCGAAGTGTTGAACTCGGCTGATGCTGTTCTTGGAAATTAGAAATATGGGAATACATCCGCTGGCATAGCCTTACTCGAGAGAAGCCGCAGTCTGCATAATCGGCTCTTATCTCTTCAGTTTGCACGATAGAATAGCTGGCTCACAAGTACGATACACTTCGGCAGAATTGCCATGCCACCGTAGCACTCGTATCCTGCTATCTTTCGGTGAGCCACGACATCAAATGATAAATTTTGCCGCAAACCGAAGGATGAGGTTTGCATTAGCCCTGTCACCAAGCTGATAGATATTGGGATTCGGCAGCTGGGCCCTTCTTCCGAGCTCTTTGAGCCGTCACACCTTTAGACTTTGGTTCAGCCCTTTGCGGGCTTGTGGTCGCCCACCACCCTTCAACCCCTCAATCACGTGGTCATGGCAAACCCGCGGGGGGGGGGGGGGGGGGATGATTTGACTGGTTAGCCATACTAGTTCAGGTGGCTTCAAATAGACTTCCAATACATGTTTTCCCACCACTGGCTTTAGCCAGCATTGATACTTGGTGCAGGTGCAGCTTTAGCCTGCATTGATACTTGGAATTGCATGTTGCGTCGATGTTTTGAGTTTCCCTTTTGAATAAAGCTACTACACCTCTGACAAACAGGCTGTGTAACGCTTGCTTTTTCGGGCTGATTGCTATTTGTGTTAACTTGGCTGATACTGTGATTTGGCATGCTATAACGTATTCTTCAGTTAGATAGTCCCAATGGGTGCACGTCTGTGAGTAAAATGCCTATGATTTGTACTCGATCAGAGGTCCAGCTGGAGATGCAGGCTGTTGGCATCTGTGGCTCTGACGTACACTATTGGACGCACGGTGCTATTGGAGACTTTGTTGTCAAGGCCCCAATGATACTTGGGCATGAGTCCAGTGGTCGTGTCTCTGCCGTCGGGCAAGGTGTCACACACCTGAAAGTTGGTGAGTGCCTGCTGTACTAGCCATTAATTGACTACTAATGCACCTCCAGAAGTGTCTGCATTGCCCACCCAGGCTTTCCAAAAGACCTCCTCAACGTGAACACATGCTACCTAGTAAAGTGTGCAGAGTAAACGGTGCTGGTGCTTTCATTTCTTAAGCCTGCCTTCTAACCTGCAGCCCCTCCGGGGTACTGTTTGCTTACCATATCTTCACATTCGCATCCGTGATTGTGAGATGAGCCCTGGGTGCTGTAATCACGGCAAAGATATCATGCATTCGCAACTGCATCCCATACAATTTGGGATGCATGGCATTTTTTCGAGCAGTCTGATTTACAAATGCAATGCTTATTGAGACCTATTACCTTGCTCTTGTTTAAAAGAAGTAGGGCAAAAAGGGTACAGCACAAGCACTGCAGGCATGTGCGAATGGATGTCTAAGGTCACGTTGTTGACGAGCCGATCGAACTTAAGCTCGATTTTTATGCAAATGCACCTGCGATGGGAGCCGCTTTTGTCACATTCCTGCTAAAGTTAGCTGTCACATGCGTGAAGCAAGTGCTACCTGACGAGTAGCTCCAGTATAAAAAGGTTCACAAGTACTAGCGGCTGCTGCTACCTGGCTACAAATGCCACTCCCCCGATAGAGCTGCCGTTCGGCATTCCGTCTGATAACTCCTACCGAGGAAAGTGAGCAAGATTACGCCCTCACAGGAACTACCAGGCACGCTGATGGCTCTCTCATCACTGGTGTTGCTGAGTTCTGCTGCGTCTTTGTCGGACGCATCTTTGTCGGCTTGTAGTCGGCAAGTGGCTTGAAGTGATTTATATCTAAAAAATGTACACTTAAATATAGATACGTCGACAGCCACATTGGTCTCACCGTATGAGAGTCGCTTGGGCTAGCAGCGCACGCGAGAGGAAAAGTGAGTCGCCGTACTGCAGTTGAATGCCTTCTGCCCTCACTTTGCTATTTCCGAGTGCTGGATCAGCCTAAGCACAAACGATGAACGCTTGAGTGTAAACGTACATGAAGATCGTTTGAGTAACTTTCAGTGTAGTTGTGCTTTGTCGTATTATTCATTTATAGTAAAGTTTATTTTTGAGAGAGAGAGAGTAGAGAAGAGAGAATAATAGCAGTCGCGAAATGGCTTTTGAAAAGTACAGCACCATGCTGAATCAAACTAATGCAAAAATTATAATTTTAAGTTAAAATAAGGTTGTGCATTTCTTCTTCAGCTGACACTCTAATGCTTTCACACTTGATATTGCTGTAGATACGTCACCCAGTTCCTACTTTGTATGTTATTATCTAATACCCACTCAAATAAACCTCAGCTTTCGTGCACTCACTCGTCACATGCCTGAAGCACAGTGTTATCATCGCACGTCTGTATATTAAAGGTTAGGCAGCTAAGGTAGAAGCTTCCACCTGAATGCAGCAGGTGCTGTGGTGGCAGCAAATGAGGCACGCTGAGCTGCTGCACGCTTGCTTACTTTTGATACTCAACTCCATCCTTTCCAGCGGTCCTGAGCTGCTACTTCCATGCTAGTCACTACCTCAACTGCTCTCCTGACTCTGCTAGGCTTTCCACTTTCTCTTTGTTGCATGAGATGAAGTCTGTTGGCTACCGAATGCATACCGAAGGCCGCTTAATAGGCTGTGGGTGCAAAACTCTCCTTCGTAACACCCTCATGGTCATTGTGGCTTTGTGGAGTTACAGACGGAGATATATTACATTAGATTACAGTAGAGCGTGCACCCAATTAGCCTCGGTGCTCTTGCTTGGACTGCTCTGCGCCCTGCCCTCGAGACCCTGTATCTGCGCTGCCTCGGACTTTGCCGCCTGATCAGATCTGTGCTCCCCTCTTTGTGGGGCCCTCCCTCTTCCTCCCCCAGCAGACTGGTTCGGCCGCTCGGCTTGCTAGAGCGCAGTCACCTCCTTTCGCTTGTGAGCATCCGATGAGCTGCCAGTGAGAGACGCGCCCAAGTCAAATGAGAAGATGAAGATGAAGATGGAGATGAGGGACGCGCCCAAGTTAAAGCTTGGCTTGGCCAGTGCTTGGCCCTCGCAAAGCAACCCAGCCCACCATGCAGCCAATGTAGCAGCCGCCTCGGCAGTGCATGATCGAAGCCTGATCTCCTTTCGTCTGCCCCTGCAGGCGACCGGGTCGCCATCGAGCCCGGCGTGCCGTGCCGCGTGTGCGACTACTGCAAGTCAGGTCGCTACAACCTGTGCCTGGACATGAAGTTCTGCGCCACACCACCCATCGACGGCTCCCTGAGGCGCTACTATTGTACAGCTGCTGACTTTTGCTTCAAGTAGGTCTGCTACTGCTGAGCTAGCCGGTTCGGCAGCTGCAGAAGCTGCAGCAGCTGGGGTGCTGCCGAGTGCTGCACATGCCTGACCTAGAGCGCGGTCCGTTGCCGTCACAGGCTGCCGGACCACGTGAGCTGCGAGGAGGGCGCCCTACTCGAGCCGCTCTCTGTCGGCGTGCACGCCTGTCGCCGAGGTGGAGTCACCATCGGCAGCAAGGTGCTCATCTGTGGTGCCGGGCCGATCGGCCTCGTCAATCTGCTGACTGCCAAGGCCATGGGAGCTTCATATGTGTGCATAACAGGTGAGCGGTCGTTAAGCCATAGCCACGCTGGTATGGCCCGGTTCTGCATCAGCTCAGCAAGCCTGCGCAGTCTTTTCCCGCCAATACTAACGGTAGGCTCGCAGCGAGCACAGATAGCAAGCTCGCGCGTGCGTGCAGGCAGCACACCCCAGCCAGCCTGCCCGCATTCTAGCCACCCAAGGGCAAGCCCAGTGAGCCTGCCTGTAGCCACATTGCTAGTAGCCCCTGTGTCTTAGCCCAGGGATAAGGTGATTGAACTTCATGTCTCAGGTTGTGGGCTCGAGTGCTGCCGGATGTAATCCTGTATTGCTTACTGCAAGTGGTGGTGATGGCCGTTAAGGCTCTTCTTCAGCTATGTAAATGAGGCTTTTTGATCAGCTAGCCTTTGCTTTTTTCTTTACTTTACTACGATGGCAAGCCTAGCAATGCTGTACCGCATCTTTCAGCACACAGAGCGGCCGTTTCTTTGCGACCACTAGCTCGATGATCGCTAGCCCCTGGCCTGCATAAGCCCATTGCTCGCTGGCATCAGCAGTCAAGTGTTTGCAGTGTCTCAACATACGCTCACCGAGGACTCTGAGCAGCGGGGCTCAAAGGCAAGCTGCTGGCAGGTTTCCTCTTAATTGTTCGGTACAGTGCCATAGCCTTGCAATGCACTATACTGCTGTGGTGGGTGGGGGCTGGACGGGGTGACTTCCATGGGTGTACCTATGATAAATTAATCCTAGCTGATTAAACAGCCTCTTTTTGTATAGCGACAGAAGAGCCTTTACGGCTATCATCACGGCTTGCAGTGGCGATAAAGGATCACCCACCGCATGAATCGAACCCATAACCTCGTGACCGAGGTCGTGAAAGCAACCGCCTTCCCTAGTGTGCCATCACGGCTCACCAACGACGCCTATCACGCGACTCCAAACCTTGAACCTCGGAAAATGTGAGCTTTGGCAGACTTAGATTGGTTGTGCTTTCAAGAGACTCTCTTTCCATTGCGTTGGCAGGCCGACATAGCCGTTAAGGTTTTCCTATTTGAATAAATAGCACTTTGTTGTACCTATAGCTTAAGCAATTCTTCTATTAATACTAAAGCGTATAGCAACAACTTTTATATTTTATTGTTCAACTATACTCCAACGTAGATCTTTGCATTTGTGAGAAACAAAACCTGCTTTTTCTCTAATGTGTTGCCTCAGACTGGTTTTCTAGAGAAAAAATTTTGGACCTGACTGTAGTTTCCGCATCCTTTTACCGAATTCGTCCTTGCTGGTAGGCACTGTGGTCTGTCTGGCTTGATGCCACCTCTCACCACCATCGTTTGCCAGCCAGCTGGGATCTGGTTTCCTACGGGTGGTATCAGCATGTCATATAATATCCAGGATATCGTTGAGGCAGACACTGGATGGGATGCTTTTGCTGAGCGCACCAGCTGTGATCTCGTGACCTGCCAATCGTCTTGTAATGCCCCTCGATTATGAACTATGGGCTTGACAGCTGAGCCTCGATTGAGAACTATGAGCTTTGCTGCTTAATTAGTATGCTTATGAAACAGCAGCGATAAGCAGAGGCTTATGGGCAGCATGATCTCTACTAATTAAAGTGAGAAAGTCTGTCATGCTGCGAGATGGCGCACTTGTGGCACGTGGCAAGATGGTGCAGCATTGTCTTCCAGGACGGATATGACTCGGCGAAGCAAGTCCACAGGCAGTGAGCTGCTCGTGTATAATTATGTAAGATTGCAATTATTTTGACTTATGACCTGGAAACTGTTAGGCTTGTGCCTGACCACAGTCGCTGTTGGAGCAACGGTCTGCCGGTTGGTGAGTCTAGCGCTTATCGTGAGCTACTGTACGCCGGCTAGCGAGTAGACTGGAAGTCACCTGTGTGTGCATTGGCCGTAAGATACAGGCTATTGTTGTGCTTTTAATAACACGGTGTTGTTGCTAGCGTTGCGTGCAGATTTGAGAGAGCTGTGCTTTTATCGTTGGGGTATTGCTAGCTTCAGGTCTTGGCACATTGCATGCAGTGTGCCACTCACTACCCGAACTAGTGAGGGTTGTGTGGTCATAACAATGTGATCCTGGCTGGCCCACAGAAACACGTCGGAATTGGCTTATCACGATGGTGGCTGCAGCAGACTTAATAATAGTAATAATAATAATAATAATAAATGTGTATAGCACCCTCAGAGAACTTAATCTCTTTCTAGGCATTTTACATATGCTGCAAAAGAAGCATCGTCGAATGGTTAGTGCTCATTGACAACAAGCATATCATGGTTAGAGGTGATATGCACAGGTTCAGCATTCAACACGGTTAATGGCTGCATGCAATGTCAGCAAACCTTAGCACACAAAGGACGAATAACATGGACCCACTAAATGCTGTGATAAATAGATGCATTTGTAGTTGCTACTGTATTCATCAATGCTCTATGCATTGGCATCTTGTTGTAGATCTTGCTGAGAACAGACTAAAGGTTGCTAGGGAGCTGGGCGCTGACAGCACAGTCCTCGTTAATAGCAGGGACCCTCAAGCAATGGCCAAGCAGGTGCGCGAGACGATGAATGGCTGCATGCCAGACGTCACAATAGAGTGCAGCGGTGCCGAATCCAGCATCCAGACCGCTGTCTATGTAAGTGTGTCTTAGCCTTAGCAGCCAGCCAGCAGCTCGGCTACCCCATAGCAAAGCTGCTGAGCTGCCCTCAGCTAGGCTGGCATGCAGCTTGATGAACGAGAGCAAATCAAGGCCTCTGAACTCACTCGTCACACAAACCCCCCTCCGGCAGCAGGAGCTGCGGAAACTATGCGCGTGACCTGCAGGATCTTCGTGTTCTTAGCCCTAGCATGGTGATTTGCTGAGCCATCCATTGGGATTGGCAATGCTTCCTGTTAAGAGTTGGCTGCGAAGTGACCGTCAATCACTTTTTTGCACCGATTGCTGATGGGAAAGCACTGGCTGTTTTACTCACAGGCTACCAAATCCGGCGGTGTCGTTATGTTGGTTGGCATGGGTGCTGCAGAGGTCAAGCTGCCTGTGGTAAATGCTGCAGCACGAGAAGTGGATATTAGAGGAATATTCCGATATGTGAACACGTAAGTAGACCAGTGACATTTTCTTTAGTGGAGTGCCTTTGCATGCTCTGTATCTGCTTGTTGTGTATATATCCAGTTATGTCTACCTAAATCTGTGCCAACTTTAGAGATGACATGTTTTGGTAGCCCTCTGGCCGGAAGTTGATACTAGATATAGACGATATAGATGACGTACCTGCCTTACAACAAATCTCAATTGCTTTGAAAGAGATTTAGTTGTCTTACAGTGCTATACACATATCCCATGAGTATGCTGATGAAAGCACAAATTGCGATTTAGCACCACTTGCCTACATCACATGCACATGACAAATGGTAGAGGACCCACGGGAATCTAGTTAGGTTCTAAGAATCAGCTGCGGATTTGTTGTCCTTAGTACGAGTATGTATTTAGTTATGTTTTTTACTCATTCCAGTTATCCCACCGCGCTGGCCATGGTGGCGTCGGGATCCGTGAACGTTAAGCCACTCATTACTCATCGATACTCACTGGAGCAGACCCTGGATGCATTCGAGACGTCACACACAATGGCTGGTGGCGCCATTAAAGTCATGATAAACTGCTCGAAGTCTTAGGCACCCAGCTGAATCAGTAATTAAAGCTGCACTCGCACAGTGCTTCCCTCTATTGCACACTGTCAGTGAGCTTTTTGCCCCATAATTGTATCAGCCCTGTGGCATATGTGATTAGGCACGGCCTCATTATCCCGTGATCGATGGTTGTAACCTGTTCTGGTCGACGCACATGAATTTTCTGAGATACTTCTTCAAGAAAGTTACTTTGATAAGAGTTTTAACAACAATAAAACTTCTGCTAACAAAAATGCCCTCCCCTTAGTATTATGCTGTCGTCATCTGCATTGGAACTGAGAAAAATTATTTCAAAACAAAAACTTGCCCATTTCTTTCAGAGCCAGGCTCTGTAATACTTGTTTTCAAGTACAAGCCTATGCGCTTCCAAATGCCACATTTACGAAGAGTGGAAATGCAGTTTGCTTATGCTAAAAAACTCAATCAACACCAGCAGAGTAGCTTTTCCAAGACACTTTATCTTGCAACAAATGGCGATAGCTGGCTCTGTCTTTACCTATGTTGGTAAATGGTAGCGTAAATGAGCCGCCATCGTCGTCGTTGCACCTCAGAGCATAGAATTTGGGGCTGCCAA
Source organism: Cristatella mucedo (assembly GCA_009760855.2). NCBI lineage: Eukaryota > Metazoa > Bryozoa > Phylactolaemata > Cristatellidae > Cristatella > Cristatella mucedo. The sequence goes on along the minus strand of WPIO01000001.1, from coordinate 15,731,506 downwards.
TATATTCCAGTGCAGATGAAACCAGTGACTAATTTCGGGTCATGTTATCGGAGATCATTTATTCATTCTATGCGAAGGTGAGCAAGAGTGCATAATTAGATGGCATCCTATTTCACTTCGGTGAGTGGCAGAGCAACCATTTGCTAGCCACTTGTTCGGCAAGCAAGGCTCTGAGCTTAACTTAATGCTAGCGTTCAGCCCTTCAACCAGTGAGCATTGCCGACTCTTAGATTAATGGACTTGAGCATAGCACGGCTGTCACGATTCGGCCAAGGAGGGGACCAAACTTTGCCTTTATCAGAGGAAGTCAATCATGATGGCAGACCAAAGGCAGGCTCATTGAGTGACTCTCTGCTCGACGAGTCTTTCTTTGGATCGGCCACTGCCTTCTACGCACTGCTGCTTATGGAAGCTGGGAAATCTCCCACACAGCAGCCTCGTTTTTATTGGGCCCATGAAAAAAGTAATTGTAGGACTGAATTCATGGAGTGGGTGCATTGCACCAACCCCTGGCCTCTCGACGGCATTTTCGGGGCAACCCTTAAGCTGGCCATCGAGCCACCTCTAACTACTGTCACTCGTGCCTGGTGTGCTGGCCGGATATGCTGTCAACTGGCAAGCCCCTATTGCCGTTAGGATTCCAACTCGGGACGGGTTAAATAAATCCCAGCTGATTAAACAGCCTCTTTTTATATAGCGACAGAAGAGCCGTTATGGCTATCACCACCGCTTGCAGTGGCGATAAGGAATCGCCCACCGCAGGAATCGAACCCACGACCTCGGGAGCGAGGTCGTGAAAGCAACAGCCTTACCTAGTGTGCCATTGCTATAGCCACTTGGCCAGTAGGGTTCCTCCGTTTGGTCCCTCTGGAGTGTAGCTTGTTGCCTGCAAATTTTTGGCCACACAAAGGAATTCGGAAAATCAAACGATTGTTTATTTACAACATTTCTGCTTGCGGCTGATCTTGGAACGTTATCCGGTGCTAAATCTAACTGAAATGCTTTCATTTGAACAGTGAGCATGTAAGTATCTATCCTAAGACAAAGAACGCTCATGTCCTGAATGCTTAATCAAATGAGTAGCAGTCGTCCTACCACGAAGTCAGCATACCATTCTGCACTTTTCAAGCTTCTTTCACTTTTAGGTCCCCCCAGTCTCTTGCTCTAGCTTACCTATCCGAGATACTTCCTGATCAGGTTTCGTAGCATACCGTCTGCTCTCCTGACTCAAGTCGTTTAGCTCAACCTAGAAACTCTCATCGGACAGACGTCGCGCATTCCCCACCGACTAGATGACATTTAGAAAGAAGTTTAAAACAGCCAGTTCCTCGTATCATTTACTCCGTCCCCATGAATTGTCTTTTGTGAGGTTTTACGTGCTGATACTGTGCATCTTATCACCAACCAATTGGCATTCTTCTTTTCCTAAATATGCTTATAAAGAGATATAGTTTTCTTAGGGTGCTATACAAATGTCAAGTTCATAATATTATTTTCATTATATTTTCTAGCCTTGCTCATTGAGTGCTATAAAATTGTCCTATCTGTATTATTAATACTGTTATTTTTCATTGTGTCTTCGAGCTCAGCGTTTAGTGTTGTATGACACTGTCTTTTAATATTATTATTATTGTCATTATATATTCGACCTCAGCTTTTTTAATTGAGGAAGTCACAGGCTTCCGTGAACCTGCCGACCACTCTAGCGTACGGCTGGCAAACATGATTTTATCGAAGGCTTGTGGCTGCCGGTGGGATATAGCTGCAAGTTTCTTTAGTTCACAAGCATCCTTGATCCGGCGAGCCGACACGGTACGGTAATTCATCCCCTCATTTTGTCACAATGAACCCAAGAGGGTGCCGCAGTGCTTACACTTAGTATTACACTATGTAACAAATTTCAATATATTTCTTGTCCCTGATTGTTTAGTGTTTTTCCTAATCCCTCGTGCCTGTAAAAAAGCTACTGTTCCACAACAAATCTTAGCTGATTTAACAGCCTCATTTGTATAGCAGCAGAAGAGCCCTATCGGCTATCACCGCCGATTACAGTTGGCAATAAAGGATCGCCCAACTGCAGGACTCGAACCCACAACCTTGGTCGTGAAGAGTGGGCACCTTACATCCTGGGCTATCACAGCCCAGCACACTTCGCTTCTGTGGTCACGTCAATCTAGGAAATTCTCCAGGATTTTACTGTTAGGCATAGAACAGACACAAGGTTCGAACATATCGCACGCATTCTACCGCTACCCTAATTAGTAAAGGTTATGAAGATATCACACTACAGAGTAGTATCCCTAGAATTGTAACAGTTGGTACCTTAAAAAAGAAACATTTTAGTTAATGTTATTGCAGAGCAAGAGAATAGTGAATGGCCATGTATTTGATTGATACGGCGTCAAGAAGTTGCTTTCACCCAGCAGATGCATTTTGCTAGGTGTATTGAAGTATTTATCTAAACAAGAGTGGAAAAGTACTCCGTCGAAGCGTCTACTAAGATGTGCAAGGCTCGCAAAGCATGCTTCGGCATGCCTACCGGGGAGGGGAGGAGGAGGGGAGGGGAGGGGTAGGGAGGCAAGACAATCTATGGGCACCTCATTTCATTTGTGAACACTTCACGAGAGCTCTTGAAGGTAAGGTGAACAACTGCTGCGCTTGATGGAAGTTCTTGCACAATAATAGCTACTTTTTGAAAATCATTTTAAACTATATAATCCTGGTACGCTATTCAAAAATTTGGTGGGAATCTACTGACCACTCAAGCAACTGCAACTTCTACGGGGTAGACCCCATTAAACGTCAAACTCGTAAGCGTCTACGGTCGTGTATTCAAGCATTTCTTCATCCATAAGCCTAGTACCACACTCTGAACTCCCATCACCAGTCCTTGGGAAAGGGATCAGCAATGTTAAAGAGAGAGAGAGAGAGAGAGAGAGAGAGAGAGAGAGAGAGAGAGAGAGAGAGAGAGAGAGCAGCAAGTCAGACAGCGAGGCTGATGTTGCAGATATTGCAGATCCAGAATACAATTTCACAGATGCGGCAGAGGAGAGAAAGCCATATTTCCTCAATCAGAAATTTGATCAGAGACCTGGATCTCACAAAGTCTACTGATGAGCTTCTGATAACTAGGCTCAAGTAGTGGAGCTTGATGGATGAAAGTGAGAAAGTAAACGATCAGAGAAAGTGCCACTAATTTCGTCCCACTTCAGAGAAAAGGCGTGTTAATTTTGATTCATTTGCTGCTCTTGTGTAACTAAATGTGAACCAAAAGACTTGATTTTGTCAGCTTTCTCAAAGGAAATTGGTTAATTTCAAGTTAGTCAAGGGCCGTGATAGCCTAGCAGGTAAGGTGCTTGCTCTTCACCACCGAAGTCGTGGGTTCGGCTGCTTCAGTAGGCGTTCCTTTATTGGCCACTGAAAGCTGTGGTGAGTGCCGTTGAAGCTATTCTGCAGCTATAATAATACATTTTTTTTTTAGCGCCCCCAGCGAATTGAATCTCTTTCTAAGCACTTTACAGATGCTACATAGAAAGCATTACCAAATGATTGGTGGTAGCATCCGCAAGCAGCTGGCACAGTGTAAGAAGGTACATGCACATGAAAGACGAATCACAAAGACTTATCAAATGCTGTAATAAAGCAGGTGCGTTTTAAGCTTATTTTTAAATATTGTCATGTCAATGGACATTCTGGCGTGTGTATGTAGCGAGTTCCGAGGTTTGGGAGCATACGAACTAAAGGCACTGTCTTTGACGGTTTTGAGATTCGTACAAGGTATGGCTTAATGATTTGAGTCAGAACAGCAGGTTGCGTGATTCTTTGCCTGGAGGGGAGTAGTTCTGATAGGTAGGCTGGAGCCAGAGAATGGAGGAACCTAATGGTAAGTGACAGAGCCTTAAAGTCGATAAGCTGCTCGATTAGGGGCTAGTGCAGGTCGGCGTGGCAATTGTTATGGTCCCGACAGGCGAGCTTAGCTTCACAGAGTTTTGCACCAACTGTAAGCGCCTTATTAACTGGCCGGTAGACCAGCAAACAGTGAGTTACAGAGGTCGAGACGGGATGTCATAAATGGACTGACCAGTTTTGATGTAGTATCCCTGTTTAAGCAAGCCCAAATTTGAGCAATGTTGTTTAGCTGAAGGTAGGCTGACTTAAAGCTGATGTGGTTGTGTAATGAAAGGTCACATTGGAACAGGACACCTAGATTATGTGCAGATACAACAGGAAATATGGTGGCGTGGCCGATTTTGAGCATCAGGTTTTCCAATTTCTGAATCACACTTGGTTTGCCCATAACTAATAAGTTGGTTTTGTCGTCATTCAATTTAAGAAAGTGTTCTGCCATCTATGTGCGGATGTCATCGATATATGCAGCAATAGTGTGTAGAGAATTCGACGTGCTGGAGGGCTAGGGGGATCACAGCAAAGGTACAACTGAGTGTCATCTACAAAGAAGTAAGAGCCTAGATTGTATCTGGCAATGACATCGGCAAGTGGGGGAGTATAAACTGTTAAAAGAAGCAGACCAAGCACAAAGCCCCGAGGTACCTCGTACTCAAGTGGTTCCTCAGATGATCTTTGCAGGTTCACATCATTACACTGGAGTCTCCCACATAGGACCCAAACCATGGCAGTACAGTGCCAGTAATGTCCATGTGAGATTGAAGACGCTCAAGAAGGACTTTGTGATCAATAGTATCAAATGTTGCCGAAAGATCAAGCAGAGAGAGAGAGAGAGAGAGAGAGAGAGAGAGAGAGAGAGAGAGAGAGAGAGTTTGGAATTGTGCTGGTTTTCTTGGGTCACTTTATCGGTTCAGTAAAACTCACAGTGTGCTATTTTACACTGTGTGGTAGAAATGCATGCACTGCTCTACCTCTTGCCAGAAGCTGCTCGATCTTTTTCTGGCTAGTGCAAATCAAAAACTAGCAGCTAGTGCATTTCAGTGACAGGATTGCTTTCCTGCTGCTTTGCCGGATGTACGGGTATATCGCGTGTCACAACCCAATGCAATATCTGCGCAGCAGTTAGCATGCATCGGTGCAAGCGAGCATGCTGGGTGCTGCTAGTAAACCCAAGCGTTACGCAGCTGCAGGCGTGAGCAGTTTGCAATCGCCATGAAAGAACGGCAACTTATCTGTGACAGCGGTGAGTGGTCTTCCTCGGCAAAATTAAGCATGGCCGTTAATTATTTAATTTGAACGTCTGTCGCGAGTTTTAAAGGCATCCTGCATTGCAAAAAATCAATAAGGTAGTACGTCTCATTAAAGATAAAGATAGTGAACAAAGTATCCAAAAGAAAATAGGGCTTTTCCCTCTTTTATGGCGAGGCATTGACCGCTAGCTGTGGGCAGGATCTTGCTATCCTCTTCGGCACTACGACACGACGGCAGTCGTGCGGGTGCCATCGTTCAGTGCCTGGTAGTACTTGTGCCCTTTGCTGTCCTCCTGCTCGTACACGTAGTTAGCCATGGACGTGTTGAGTAGTGCCGCAGGGCATGGCTCGGCCTTCTTGGCCGTGAAGTCCACACGGTACATCGTCGTATCGTCGAAGGAGCCCGACTGCATGGCAGCAGCCTCGGGCTTGAAGCTTCGAGCCATCTCGGCCCGCTTGAGTGTGTAGTGAGCTTGGTGAGTTGACATGCCTTCGAATGGTGCTTCCGGGGGAATGTAGTCGGCCTGGCTGATGGCCTTGGTGCGATTGCTGAGCGACCACTTTCGGTAATCCTCCTTGTGCGTCGTGATTCCGTCGAAATGCGCCGTCACCGGGCGTATGTAGTCAGGTCTGGCTGGCGCCACCCGCTGGATCTGCTTCCTAAAATGATAATTAATAAATAAATAATTCATTTGTGTAGCGTCCCAAGAGAACTAAATCTCTATTCAGGCGCTTCACATATGCCTCAGGGCTCGAGCCCACGACCTCAGCCAGACCTTAGTCGGGGCGAGCACCTTAACCGCTGGACCAACCCAGCTCTATAATCGCACCATCAACGCCGGCTACGCCAGAAGAGCAGCAGTCAGCAAGTGAGGAGCGTGCCGAGTGAGCCTACTCAGAGAGTGCCAACGATCGAACCAACAGTGACCACGTGCTTGGACAAACCTGTCGCAAATGAGCAAGTGCCCCGGCAACCACTACCAAAAAGAGATCCGTACGAAGAAGGGCTTAGAAAAAGCCAATTGTTGAGGCCGAAATCGGAGGCAGTAGGTTACATTGGGCTCAAGGATTGGTGCAGTTAAAAAAATACTAGCTGATTTAACATCCTCATTTGTGTAGCGACAGAAGAGCCTTTACGGCTTTTACCACCGATTGCATCGGCAATAGAGGATCGCCCACCGCAGGATTCGAACCAACGACCTCGGGACCGAGGTCGTGATAAGCAACCGCCGGTTGTCTTAGCGTCCAGCGTTAGGAATTCCTCAACGCGGTAGCCTTTAAGTAACGTCTGTCGCCAACTGCTTGCTGCCTACTGGGTGGAACTGATTTTATTTCGAGCTGCTAGATATTGAAGGTGCTGGGCTGCGGTAGTGCCGCATGAATACATAATTCGGGTCAGCCATATTTTAGCTTTTTACTTCAATTTATAAATCTGGTGCACTGGTTCTTCAATGTGCTAGCATACAATATTTTCAACTTCTTTGGCAGCAAGATGGATAAGATCAGAGAATCCATCCACAAGGTAGCATCCCTACTGGACTGCTCACCCTCATTCCCTGGCTTTACCTCAATGCCCACCTTCAAGCCTGCCACGAGTGACCTCATATTTAAGGTCATCTCCCAGACAAAGTAAGCCATTAGCCCTCTTGACCCCATACCTACTGTGCAACTTATGAGATCCCAAAGCTACTATGCTCTTATGAGATTCCATACCTACTGTTCTCCTTATGAGATCCAAAGTTTAAGGCTGCCTGCATAAAGAACATATTAAAATATGACGTCAGCCTCAGGTCTTGTCCGTGCATCTTTCGAAAACGCTGTTTTTAGGCCATTCAATAAGAAGTTTACACTGGTTCAAGAGAACTTACACACCTTCCACCAGTCTTCCCACTGCCACTACTATCAAAGACACTGGAACGTGTAGTGGCAGATCAGTTAAACTCTTGAATCAAAATTTAAAGCCTAGCAAATAAGTTGTTGTCAGGGTTTAGAGCAAGTTACTCCACAGAGTCAGCATTATTGCAAGTGTAACTATTAGTGCTAAACAACTTCTCAGAAATGTTAACTCAAAGGTAAAGTTAGTTGTGCCGGATCTCCAATCATGTAATCATAATAATGACACACTTGATAAAGCACCCTCAGAGAACTCAATCTCTTTCTAGGTGCTTTACATTTGCTGCAAAGGAAACACGATCGGATGATTAGTGGTAGCATGCTCGATAAACAACAAGAATAACATGGTTAGAGGTGACATGCACAGGGTCAGCATGCAAGTGTGGTTAGTGGCAGCATGCACACTGTCAGCATGCATAAGCACATAAAGGACGAATCACAGAGGCCCACTAAATGCTGTGATAAATAGGTGCGTTTTTAATTTCTTTATTAATGTGGTCAAGTCAGGGGATGTCGTGACGAAAGTCGGGAATGAGTTCTAGGCTTTAGGAGCATACGAACTAAGGGTCTGCAAAGGATTTGAGGTTTGTATGAGGTATTAGTAACCAGTTGGATTCCGAAAACCTATTGGTACAATGCTTGGCCTGGTGGGTGAGTAGATCTGATAGGTAGGCTGGAGCCAAAGAATGAAGGGACCTAAAAGTGAGTGACAAAACCTTGAATTCGATGCATTGCTTGACTGGTAGTCAGTGCAGGTCGGGGAGAGGTGGTGTGATGTGGTAACTGCGCCGCTCACGACTGACAAGGTCACGACATCTCTAGCCAGCGTTTGACAGCATTGAATATCAAATCTTTCTTGAACGGCTAAAATTTCGCATTGGCATTACCGGCACTTAGCTCCAACGGTAAAGTTCCTATCTCAATGGGAGATTTCTGAGCATTTATGTCAACGGGCAACGGCCAATAAAGTTTAAGAGAAATCAAAGTATGGAGTACTCTACCGAACTGGACTTGAGCCAGTTCTTTTCACAATATATGCCCTCTCTCTCTCTCTTGCAGATATAATAGCCAAGCACAATCTAGGCTTTCATTTTTATGCAGATGGCATACAGCTGCACCTGTGTTTTCATTCCTCCAACCTACCTGTAATAACGTCGAGGTATGTCTGTAAATGGTTATGTTGATCTCGCTTTGGCCATTGATTGGCCCAAGATGCAAAAAGAACGCTTTAGATGCTATAGGTGTACGTGCATCGAAAAGCGTTCTATTTACATATTTTTATATACATGCTTGATATGTTGGTGTATAATTTATGGTTAATGCTTTAAGATTTTTTGTTCACGACTTAAGATTTAGAGCTTACCCCTTACAGCCGATGGCAACCATGTTGTACTCTCTTTCATGGGCATAGTGCCCCAAGCAAAAATGATTTTTCTATGCTATTAGATGTCATTTTAGCTGGCCACCCAGTAAGTCAAATTCTCTTAACTCCCTTGAAGCATCTATTACTGACATTTGCACTTAGGTGGCAGAAGATCTTGACAAACTGAATGACAATAAAACTAACTTACTAGCCAAGGGAAAGCATAATTACTTAGAAATTCGAAAGCATAATTAACCCTCAAGATGGGCTTGGCTGTCCTGTAGTGTCCGCTTGCAATTTGGGTGTGCTTTTCCAAAGTGATCTTTCGCTAGATGACCACAGCAGCTCCTCAGTCAAGTCTACCAACTTTCAGCAATGCACCATGCCAAAAATTGAGGCCTGCTTAGATAAGGAGACCACAGGCAGATTATCCGAGGTACCTCTGAAATATGGAGTACCTCAGGGCTCCGTGCTGGGTCCGGTTCTTTTCACGGTTTATACTCTCTCTCTCTCTCTCTCTCTCTCTCTCTCTCTCTCTCTCTCTCTCTCTCTCTCTCTCTCTCTCACACATACACACTTGCTGATGTAATTGCCAAGCACAATCTAGGCTTTCACTTTTATGCGATGACACTCAGTTGTACCTTTGCTTTGATCCCTCCCAGCCTTCGAGCACCTCAAATTCTCTCAACTCACTTGCTGCATATATTGATGACATCCGCACGTGGATGGCAGCAAATTTTCTTAAATTAAACGATGACTAAACTAACTTATTAGTTATGAGCAAACCCGGTGTGAATTAGTAACTGGACAGGCTTACGCTCAAAATTGGCTCTGCCAGCATATCTCCTGTTGAATCAGCTAGAAATCTACGTGTCATGTTCCAGAGTGACCTCTCGTTAGACGACCACATCAGCTCCACAATCAAGTCTGCCTCCTTTCAGCTACATAACATTGCTAAAATTCGGGTTTGTTTAGATAAGTATACAACGTCCAAGTTGGTCCACGCATTTGTGACATCCTGTCTTGACTTCTGTAACTCACTGCTTGCTGGCCTACCGGCATGTGCAATCAGGCAATTACAGATGGTGCAAAATTCTGCAGCTAGGCTTGTCTGTCATGAGCGTGACAGTTGCCACAGCACACCACTTCTCGCCGACCTGCACTGGCTACCAGTCAAGCAGTGGATCGACTTCAAGGTTTTGTCGCTCACTTTTTGGTCACTTCATTCTTTGGCTCCAGCCTATCTCTCAGATCTACTCACCCACCAAACCAAGTATCGTACCACCAGCTTTTCGGAATCGAACAGTTTACCAATACCTCGTAAAAATCTCAGGTTCTTTGGAGACCGTGCATTTAGTTCGTATGCTCCTAAAGCCCGGAACTCACTCCCGACTTGCATCACAACATCCCCTGACTTGACCACATTTAAAAACACATCTATTTATGACAGCATTTAGTGGGTCTCGTGATTCGTCATTTATGTGCTTATGTGTGCTGACACTGTGCATGCTGCCACTAACCACATTTGCATGCTGACCCTGTGCATGTCACCCCTAACCATGTTATTCATGTGGTTTATCGAGCATGATCTTACTCACCATTCAATCGTGTTTCCCTTTGCAGCAAATGTAAAGCACCTAGAAAGAGATTGAGTTCTCTGAGGGCGCTTTATCAAGTGCATTATTATTATTATTATTATCATTATTACAGTCAAGCTGGTCCATGTATTTTGACATGCTGTCTTGACTTTTGAAACTAACTGTTCACAGGTCTTCCTGCCTGAGAAATAAAATGCTTATAGTTAGTGCACATCTCTGCCGGTAAGCTTTATTTGTTGTGACTTTGGCAACAACCATAGCACACCATTCATCGACCTATACTGGCTTCTTGTGAGGCAGTATATGAGCTTCAAGGCTATGTAACTTACTTTTAGGTCGCTTTATTCTCTTGCTTCTGCTATCTGAAATACTTCCTAATCAGGCTTTGCATCATACCACCCAATCATCTGACTCAAGTGATTTAGCTATGTCTCTAACCAACCTTAAATCTTTTGGAGACCGTACCTTCAGTTATTATGCTCCTAAAGGCTTACACTTTAAAAGAAGCTAAATGCCCACATGTTCCTAACACCATTTGCTGGGTCCGTGTTCACATTTTCCCTTGTGTGATTATCAGTGCTGACAATGTGCATTTTATTACTAAAGAGTTGACATATTTTCTTTCGAGCACATATAAAGTACCTAGCAAGAGATTTATTTCTCTTTGGGTGCTATGCAAATGTCTTAATACTGTTATTATTATCATCATAACCATTCGGCTGTGCAGTCCTAACTTCATGGAATAGTACGTTGCTTTATTTCTAGCTTATCATTTTAACTCCCTAATGCCGTTGCATTCCTGAAAACCATCACAATGTTGTATATGATACATCCTTGCCTCCCTGCCACTGCAAGCATAATTAGCACCCAGAACAAGGGGCTGTCGCTATATCCCATCTAGCCTCGCAGCGATTTCCCCATTTAATGAGAAAATTAATATATCTAGATGGTGTCTGGAGCTGAAGCCACGACCACTAGCACCGATTAGTGCTATTATTGTAAATTATTGTTATATAACTCTTGGTGCTGTTTAGGGCTAAACAACTCGGGCTGACAGTTCACCTTCATATTTTTGTAGTCCACCTATACCGAGATTAAAAACTTTGCATCAGTTTATGCACGCATGTCTGCCCTTAATGATAGGCTGTCACCAAGTTACTGAGATTCCTACTGGTCGTTTCGAATATGTGTCTCAAAGACTCTCAGATGTATTCAAAATGGCAGCACTAGATATGCGACTCAGCCGAGAGTAAATAAGAGTATCCTTGCACTTGCTTGCTTGTAGTAATTTAGGCTAGATTGTTTGTCTCAAAAAACTCCGTGCAGTAAATTGGACACCTTGGGCTTTTCAATTGCGCATCAGAAGCATTCAAGTAAGCCTTGAGAAAGTCGCACTCTTAGGCAGAGGCATGCATGCAGGACGAGCATCGATCAGACGTCTGGTATCATGCACGTAACCTTCATAGTAGGAGAATATTTTTAGGCTCTACAGAAAATGAATGAAGTCACTTGACAGCTATTTACAGATCAGTTTATATAAAGAATAATGGGTCTCGTTGGACTAATGCAGTAAAGTAACTCAAAAACTACATGCGAGTGTTACTTTAGCATTGACCAAACAGTGTAAATAAATCACTTTTCGTGTTACTTGATGAATGCTGGAAATCAGAATGGTATAAAAACTTACTCGTCGTAAGCTAGTCTTGCAGTAGTCTTGAACTCCATCTCGCCTTCCGGCTTGACCCATTCCTCGGGGCGGAAAGGAGCAGGCCTATCCGATATCCACTTCTTAAAATCCCTTCTGGACGTCGTGTCATCAGAGAACGGTGCGTCTGATTTAAATGCTCCGGCGTCGGGCTTGAAAGAAACTGCACGGCCTCCTGCCTTCTCCGTAAAATCCGCCTTGTTTGTTGTGACACCTACGATGTCAGCAGCACGAAGAGCTCAAGAGGGCTTTCCTATACCGGGCGACGGCACCTATGAATGGCAGCACTGACACTGACTGATGCCTACCTTCCATTGCCACCTTAGGTGCGTTGTATTCCATCTTGGATTTGGGCGCTTTCGGAGGCAAAGGAAATTTGATATAGTCGTCTCTATATCCAGTGCGGTTATCGAAAGGTTCCGATGAGACCATGGCATTTTCTGATGGCTTCAAAGTCTCTCTCATGGCAAAGCCGTGTGACACATAATCTGACTTGTAAGTCGGCATTCCTTCAAAGGGGGCACTTACACCATCGTACGTTTGCCGGTCGCCGTGGCGTTCCCTTGGAGGAATCTGCCATTTCTTGTAGTCAGCTATGGGCAGATAAAATAACGTTATTGCTCATGTCCGATAAGCCAACGGACACCCCAAAAAAAGGACAGTGCTCCCTCTCTCTAATCAGCGTCACTGCCTGCTTCGGCAGTGGAGTAAACATATATTCCTAAAGTGGCACATTCGTAAAAAATGTGGACTACTCACCTGCATAGGTAGGTTCTCCATTAAATGTACCCTCGACTTTCCTCTGATCGTGACGTCTTACAGGCACAGCCCTGTGTGCTTCTTTCAGCGTGTACTCTTTATTGTACGAGGTCATGGTGTCCAACGCACCTTCGGGCTTGATATATTCAGAAGGCGGTTTGACGTACCGTTGCTGGATCGTATGCTGGCGATAGTCGGTCCTGAAATAGCGGCGGAGTTTAATTGTGGATTTTAATGGCTGTGGTCGCTATTCCGAGTAATAAATCACTTGTTAAAAGAAGCTTCGAGGGATAAAATTTCCCCGGCGAGCATTTTCGCACCAGCCTGAGTCATAGAGGCGGGCAGAATTAGCGTACCTGAATGTTGTCTTGTCCTGCATCGGCTCGCCATGGACGATGGGCTCATTTTTGGGTTTGAAGCTTTCGGTAAGTGTAGTGACTTTTTTCTTATACTGTTCATGATATTCCGTTATTTGGCAAGGTCCTTCAATCTTACCAAATGGTTTGTGAGGGCAGCGATGGCGTCTGAAAAATAACCTCAAGATTTACCCCCTGTTCTGGATCAATAGGAGAACCAACGGGGCTGTGTGCCATCGGCAGGTTATTCAAAGTACAGTCAAACGCGGTTTTAGGCATCACCAGGATGCAAGAGTTGCCTTTTCATAAGTTTAATTTGCTATCGGTCCTGTCTAGTTACTTCAGTTTGTATTTAAGTGGCACTTGTCCTCAAGAGCCACTTTAGGCCGGCTGCAGAAGTGGTGCTTACGGCCAAGTGTGCATTTCTTAGCGAGGGTTAGATGCTATTGTGATTAAAAATCGCGGTTGAGGATTCTTCTGACGAAATGCTACGGCGAGGCATGCCAATGAGGCTACGTGCACATACAATACGATAAAGCCTACCGCTGTTCCAGCAGCTGCGCGGGAGTTGGGTAGCATGCAGTTCTTTCGTGGAAGTCGTTGCTACAGACAGCGACAGTACACTTACCCGCACACGCAGATCTGACAAATGCACTTATGTGCAACCATTTTCTTCTCCCCTTAGCTCATAACGCAGCCTTGCCCCCTGTGTGGACAGCACCTTGACTCCCAGATAATCAGATCGCACGCCTGTTTACGGTAGTGCGGACGGGCTCCCTGGTTACCAAAACTCCAATACCAAGCAAATACAGTTCATCGGAGCGGAGCGAATAGAAAACAGCGATACAGAATTTCTGAATAAATTAATTTAATATAGATTCGCGCTACTGTTTTAGATTGTATTTGAGTACGACCGGCGCTTATGTAGCGGTACGGAAAAAAGGGCGCCATCTGGAGCAAAGGTGGCCATATTAGACCAATGACGTCGCTAGGCAACAACATGGCCACGGTTGTGAAGGCGGGCCTACCCATGCCGTCATCTGTACGTCCGCCCCGCGGGACCGCCTTTGTGGGCGCCGGTTTAGTCGAGTCGCATTAGCAACTCACATAAAACGTAAAGGTGCCCCATGTCGACGCTTATTTCTGCACAGCACTATTCTTTCGCGTAGGGTTCCAAATCCTTTATGTAGTTCAATTGTATGCAGGCTGGTAGCGCTCCTTTCCTCAACAGCTGGTGGGAGCAACCCCGAGAGGGGCGTGTGCACAGCTGTGCTGTGGTCAGCTTCTAATGAGGCATTGACACAGGCCGATAACCCGCTGGGGAACAGATGGTGGATTCACCATCGGGGTCGGCCAAGGGACAGCGGGAGTCGAGGAAAGAGGACTCGAGTGAGAGTAGGGGCCGAAGAGAGCCGTTCGCTCTTCGGCCCCGTGCGTGGTAATAAACTGGCGGTGTTGGGCATCGGCTGACTCTCTGCTGTGCGAACAAACGACACTTAAGTCTACGGTTCGCCCAAGTGCTGCTTCGCAGACGCTGCACATACCGGTGCTGTGTGACGTCGGTACGCTAAATCAGCCAGATTATGAAAGCCCGATAGATTACTAGCTGCTCCGGAATTATAATCTATAGGGACGGATATTGAGTAACCTGTTGTTGGAAATTTCAGCTGGACATCTGAAATAACAGTTAGTTGTACTTCGGGCTCGAGCTAGTGTAACGGCGAGTGGTAGCTTGGACTCCAGCCACCGCTCGTCTGCGCTCTGCACAGTCACGGCCGAGCGTTCGCGTGTATTCAAAGTAGCTTCCCTAGATGTCTGCAAAGTGCGTTCGGTGCGGAGCCTTAGGCAAATAACACACGGCCTCCTACGAGGGGCCCATTGGCTACAGTTTATTCGGTGGGATTGTTAGCGAGTCTACCTAACGTCACACTCACGCTCTCTCTCTCTCTCTCTCTCTCTCTCTCTCTCTCTCTCTCTCTCTCTCTCTCTCTCTCTCTCTCTCTCTCCCTTCCTCTGTCCCTCTCTCTTTGTCTCTGTATTTAATACTCACTTCATCATTTGGTGACTGGACTGTTCGATCTACATCTGCTCATACGTCTAGGGTCGGCTACACTCCTGGGATCGGCTAACTACAGTGTCTACGTACACGTTATAATGTAATGTAATGTATCTCCGTCTGTAACTCAACAAAGCCACGGTGACCAAATGAGTTTTGCGCAGTAGATTCGGCACGCATTCGGTAGCCAACAGACTTCATCTCACGCAACAAAGAGAAGGTGGGAAACATAGCAGAGTCAGGAGAGCAGTTGAGGTAGTGAGTGTCGTGGAAGTAGCAGCTCAGGACCGCTGGAAAGAATGTGCGGCAGTCGGCAGCAGGAGAGTAGCCGTCGTTGCGTAAGAATCGTGGCAGCGAGTTTCACAGTCTAGGATCTGCAGAGCTAAAGCTTCTGTCGCCAACGGTCTTTAAGCAGAGGAATGGAACAGCTAATTTATTGTCCATATAGGATCTGAGGGTACGAGGAG
Source organism: Cristatella mucedo (assembly GCA_009760855.2). NCBI lineage: Eukaryota > Metazoa > Bryozoa > Phylactolaemata > Cristatellidae > Cristatella > Cristatella mucedo. The sequence goes on along the minus strand of WPIO01000001.1, from coordinate 15,716,153 downwards.
GCTAATATTTATCGATGGGCTATGTGGTTTCATTTAATTGACGACACTGCCCCTGATCGTTGTACGAGTGGGCTTTGACACTCGATGTGGTAGGCAGTCGGGACGTGCTATGGGGGATTGTTATGACAAGGGAGTCGGGGGACTCCGGTGGGCGAGAGGGGCGAAGAGAGTCGTGCTTCGCCCTGCTTCGTGCGAAGGTGAAATAAACTGGTTGTGTTGCTCGTCGACTAGCGTTCTCTGCTCTTTGCGACGATAACTCAAGCCACAGGCCAGACCGCTCTTCCGTGCTCACACTCTTTCTGAATCTCGAATGTCGAGTGTTGCTTTGAGAATTACACTTCCAACGGCCTTGCAGAACGGCCTTGTAGCTGTCCGTCGCTCTTTGGCTGCGTCCGGTTGGCTTAAAATGAGTATCGTACTGAAGCCAGAGCTCATTGATTTCGTCAAGACTGTACAACTGTAATTCAGTTTTGGTTGGGTTGCCGAAAACTTCAGTAAGCCTCTACATCCGGCGATGAATGTGGCTAGACTGGTTAGTAAATACAAGAAATTCAGCGAGTTTTCTCCTTTGCCGAAAGAGCAGAGATGGCTCTCGTTTGATCAGCTCATATACAGAGCACACTTTTTATTCTGAGTCAAGGACTCGCTACGGCTTCGCTCCTTCGTCCTAAGCTGAACTGCTAAATCAATATCCGAAACTTCGTACTTTCAGGTTCTCTACGGACAATGAACTTTCCGTTAACTTATTTATTTAAAGACCGCTAGCAACAGATGCTTTTGCCTTTCATAACCCAGACTGTGGACATAATTTTTCATAATTTCTATACAACGACATCTTTCTCTCTCTCTCTCTCTCTCTCTCTCTCTCTCGCTCTCGCTTTCTCTCTCTCTCTCTTTTGCATCCAAATGTCACAATTTTGTACATCCCTCCTGCCTTACTACTTCCATGCTAATCCCCTCCAAGGATTCCCTCCTGGCTTAACTATGCTTTTTACTTTATCCTTTGTATGAGACGAAGTCTGTCGGCTACCGTATATAATAAAAAATAAGATCTAACTTATTTAATAGCCTCATTTATATAGCGGCAGAGGAGTCTTGACGGCTATCTCCACCGCTTGCAATGGGATAGAAAGGAACGCCCAAAGCACGACTCGAACTCACAGCCTACCTAGGTCGCGAAGAGCCAGCATCGTCGTCTGCCGTTTAGGCTTTGTGTGTGCTGTATCAAACTTTTCAGGGTAACACCTACATTTTTTGTGTAAGATAACCTGATCCCAACAATAGGAGTGGAATGGTAATCCCAATCTATTGAAAAAATTTGATAAGCTGACAATATGCGTTATCCCGTCACGATGGGTAATTATTTAAATTAGGCCACGATTATTTTGGCACCGATAGCTTCGAGGATGAGGCATAATGCAAAACCCTATCAAACGACGGTCGTGAAGTGCAGTCGTGACAGATCCTATGAGGTCACTATCAGAAAGCCAGATGCCAATTCGAAGCTCGTCACGAATATAAACTCGCGAAGCTGAATTCATTATTAATAGCGAAGCCGTTCGCCCCAGCAGAGGACAGACAGGCGGCTGAATTAATTCAGAATTAATATGTCATTAGCCTCAGGTCATGTCCCAGCACCTTTCAAAAAAGCTGTAGTCAGGCCACTTCTGTGAAAGCTACACTTGACCAAGAGAATTTGAGCAACTACCGCCCAGTTTCCCTTCTACCATTCCTATCAAAGACACTCGAACGGGTCGTGGCGGACCAGCTGAACTCGTATATCGAAACCTCACACCTTGCTAGTAAGTTCCAGTCTGGCTTTAGAGCTAATCACTCCACAGAGTCAGCATTGCTTCGGGTATACAACGACCTACTTAGGAATGCAGACATGGGTAGAGTGTCTCTGCTTGTTTTGCTTAATCTTTCTGCAGATTTTGATACCATCGATCACAAAGTTTTTCTAGAGCGCCTCTCATCTCGCCTGGGCATCATTGGCACTGCTCTGCAGTGGTTCAGGTCCTATCTCAGTGGGAGACTCCAGAGTATTGACGTGAATGGACAAAGATCATCTGAAGTACCTCTGAAATATGGAGTACCTCAGGGCTCAGTGCTAGGTCCGGTTCTTTTCACGGTTTATACTCTGCCTCTTGCTGATGTGATTGCCAAGCACAATCTAGGCTTTCACTTCTATGCAGATGACACTCAGTTGTACCTTTGCTTGGATCCCTCCCAGCCTTCGAGCACCTCAAATTCTCTAAACTCACTAGCTGCATGCATTGATGACATCCGCACATGGATGGCAGCAAATTTTCTAAAACTTAACGATGATAAAACTAACTTACTAGTTATGGGCAAACCAAGTGTGATCTAGAGATTGGAAAGGCTGACTCTCAAAATTGGCTCTGCCAGCATATCTCCAGTTGAATCAGCTCGAAATCTAGGTGTCATATTCCAAAGCGACCTCTCGTTAGACGACCATATCAGCTCCACAGTCAAATCCGCCTATTTTCAGCTTCATAACATTGCTAAAATTCGGGCTTGCTTAGATAAAGATACCACATCTAAGTTGGTCCATGCATTCGTGACATCCCGTCTCGACTTCTGCAACTCACTGCTTACTGGCCTACCGGCATGTGCGATCAGGCGATTGCAGCTGGTGCAAAACTCTGCAGCTAGGCTTGTCTTTCGTGAGCGTCGCAGTTGCCACATTACTCCACTTCTCGCCGACCTGCACTGGCTACCAGTCAAGCAACGGATTGACTTCAAGGTTTTGTCGCTCACTTTTAGGCCCCTTCATTCTATGGCTCCAGCCTATCTGTCAGATATACTACCCCATCAGGCCAAGCATCGTGCCACCGGCTTTTCGGAATCCAACAGTCTACAAATACCTCGTACAAACCTTAAATCCTTTGGAGACCATGCATTTAGTTCATATGCTCCCAAAGCCTGGAACTCCCTCCCGACCTGCGTCAGAACATCTCCTGACCTGACCACATTTAAAAGGAACCTAAAACACACCTATTTAGGACAGCATTTAGTGGGTCCCTGTGATTCGTCCTTGATGTGCTTATGCGTGCTGACACTGTGCATGCTGCCACTAACCACATTTGCATGCTGACCCTGTGCATGTCACCCCTAACCATATTATTCATTTCGTTTGTTTTTCAAGCATGATTTTACTTAACATTCAATTGCATTTCACTTTACAGCAAATGTAAAGTGCCTAGAGCGAGATTGAGTTCTCTGAGGGTGCTTTATCAAGTGAATTATTATTATTATTATTATTATATAATTAATTAATTGAATTATTTAATATATATATATATATATAATTTTTATATATAATATATATATATATATATATTATATAATTTAATTTAATATAATTTAATTAATTCAGAATTAATGGATGCCTCACTTTCTACATATATATGGCTGCCAGATGGCGCTTAGTAAAACGGGTTGCTGGCTTAACGGCATGTGCAATCAGGCGATTACAGCTAGTGCAAAACTCTGCAGCTAGGCTTGTCTGTCATGAGCGTGACAGTTGCCACAGCACACCACTTCTCGCCGACCTGCACTGGCTACCAGTCAAGCAGTGGATCGACTTCAAGGTTTTGTCGCTCACTTTTTGGTCACTTCATTCTTTGGCTCCAGCCTATCTCTCAGATCTACTCACCCACCAAACCAAGTATCGTACCACCAGCTTTTCGGAATCGAACAGTTTACCAATACCTCGTAAAAATCTCAGGTTCTTTGGAGACCGTGCATTTAGTTCGTATGCTCCCAAAGCCCGGAACTCACTCCCGACTTGCTTCACAACATCCCCTGACTTAACCACATTTAAAAAGAACTTAAAAAAACGCCTATTTATCACAGCATTTAGTGAGTCCCTGTTATTCGTCCTTTATGTGCTTATGCGTGCTGACACCTTGCATGCTGCCACTAAACACACTTGCATGCTGACCCTGTGCATGTCACCTCTAACTATGTTATTCATGTTGTTTATCAAGTATATCATTCACCATTCAATCGCGTTTCTCCTTTGCAGCAAATGTAAAGCGCCTAGAAAGAGACTTGAGTTCTCTGAGGGCGCTTTATCAAGTTTCTTGCATTTGGCATTGAAGGAGACCGCCCGGATCTTGCTCTGAAATGATTCAAACGATTTCTTAAGATCATTGAATGTATTATCAGCTTCAATTTGAACTTCAGAGCAGAGCAGTTGATCCTCGATATTGAGAATCTGCTTATAAAGAGATTCAAACCCCTGAAATAGAACTCCACTTTCTAAACCGGCATTGCGATTTTGAATATTAACGTCGTCACCATCATCTGTCACACTTTCAACAATCTTCGTCGAGTCCAAAAGATCGTCAACATCTTCTGATACCGTAGAAACATATTCTTCGTTATTCTTGTCATCAACCTGAACGAAGTCTTCCAGTTCTGATGAAGCAATGGATAAATTCAATAATTCGAAAGCCTTCACAAATCCAGTGCCCACATCTTCAACATTGCTATCAGCCTTCAGTTCTGGTTCTAAAGTCATTAGTTCAGCCTGGACGAAAGGATTTTTAATCGAGCTTGTGAAACAGAATTCCAGGCTTCTTTCACATAACTTGCAGCATCAAGCCGGTGCGCTGGGTTCCCGTAAAAGACCCCTGCAGCACTTCGTCGCAATCTTCGCCCCTAATCTTTCTTTCGACTTTTAGTCTCCTCGTCAAGTTCATAAAAGTCAAAAACGTCGAGATACATATATCGCTTTTTCAGAACTGCAATTATTCCCATGTCACAAGGCTGTATCCAGCTTGTGCAATTCGGGGGAAGGAAAACACTTCGAATATTGTCGCGTTCGAAGGCTTTTAGATCCCTTCATTCTTTGGCTCCAGCCTACCTATCAGATCTACTCCCCCACCAGGCCAAGCGTCATACAACCCGCTTTTTGGAATCTAACTGTTTATGGTACAAATCGTACAAATTGCAAATCCTTTAGAAACCGTGCATTAATTTCGTTAGCTCCCTAAGCCTGGAACTCACTCCCAACTTCCGTCACGACATCCCCTGACTTGACCGCATTTAAAAAGAACTTAAAAACACGCCTATTTATGACAGCATTTAGTGGGTCCGTGTGATTTGTCCTTTATGTGCTTATGCGTGCTGGCACTATGCATGCTGCCACTAACCACACTTGCATGCTGACCCTGTGCATGTCACCCCTAACCGTGTTATTCATGTTGTTTATCAAACATGATATCATTCACCATTCAATCTTGTTTACTTTGCAGGAAATGTAAAGCCCCTAGAAAGAGATTGAGTTCTCTGAGGACGCTTTATCAAGAGTATTACTTTTATTATTACTCAATATGTCCCGGAGTGTCGTCCATCAGCTATAGAACGCGACTTCTTGTTCTTTTATTCACTTCAGAAAAAACACCTCATTGTACCACTTCCAACAGGTTCCTACATCCATTCAAGCTTTCGCTTGATTGAAATAAAGAGCTGGCCATAGTCGGTCTTTAATACAAGCTGCTTGTTTGGGTTTTCCGATCAAAGTGCAAGGAATTGTGTGAGTTCCGGTTGCATTAGCGAAAACAATCAGAGAAACTCGATCTGTCGCCTTCTTTTTTCCTCTAGAGGTTGAAATAATTTTGTCTGGCATAAGAAGACTATATCTTGGAAGCGATCGAAACAACAAACCGGTCTCGTCCATGTTGTAGATATTTTCAGGGTGATATTTCGCGATACTCGCGTAAAGGTTTTCTGAAGCAGCCAACAATTCGTGATCATTCTTTTTGACTTCTGCTCCATCTCCATGAAGGAGAAGCAGCTTCTGCAATCCACGCCGAACTCTGAATCGACTCAAACATTGCCAAGATACATTAGAATCTGATTCCAGAATTGAGAGGCTGGAAGCAATACTTTTCGGTTTGGCTATGGCGAGGGATGGTGGCACAGGAAGGCTGGCACGACTGGCTTCACGGTTCTCCTAAATCTTTCGGATGGCGCCTTCACTAAAGTCGTAATTCCGCGCTGTGGCCCTCTTACTGGGAGCAGACGCTTTGCTTCGCTTCGAGATGATTTCGCAGCGTTGAGACTCATTGAGGCGCTTGCCATTTGGGTTCTTTGACATCGTGGCAAAATCGAAGCTGTATGGAACGGGGCAGTTTTAAGGAACGAGACAGGTAAATCAAAGGACACACAGAAAGCGGAAAGAGAGAAACGCGAGGTAAGTCAATAACAAACAGCACACAGATGTCGAATGAACCCGTCAGATCGCGCGTGCGCTTCACACTACACACCGTGCTGTCCTGTACAGGCAAGCGCTCCGGAAAGTGCGCGGCATACCAAAAAGTAGGCACATACCGGCCAAGTACGCACAAACTTCGCAGGTTCAAGTTGCATACTTAAACGGGAGGCTACTGCAGCCACAGCCAGCTCGCAACGCGCGGCGTCGGTGGAGTTGGCAAGCGAGGCCGCGAGCCTGTCGCTGCTTCGCAGGCGCGCGACTATCTCTGAGCACTCCGCGCGCGAAGGACGCACTCTTTCCACGGAATGGCAGCCTCTTTGGTGCCGGGGGGCGTTCAGCTCCAGAAACCGACGGGCCGCGTCATTCTTTTTTCGAGCCAAAACACGGTGTAAGCTCAGACACACCGATCGCTCGGCGGTACACTGGTGCGGCGTTTCCTTTTTTTTGCGAATCGCTCGAAGCAGCTAACTCTCATTTCTCTTCCGTTAATCTGCAGGTCTTGCTCGTGGAATCGCAGCAGTCCATTTCGTTAGCCTCAAAGCTAAGGCGCTAGCACTTCATGACCCATGTCACCGGTTCGAGAACTACAGTAGGTGATTTTTTATTGCCCACTGCAAACGCGATGGCGGCTGTGGTTTCGTTTAATTGATGGCGCTGCTCCTGATCGTTGTACGAGTGGGCAGTGACGCTCGATGTGGTAAGCGGTCGTAACGTGCTTTTAGTGATCGTTGCGACGAGAGGGAGTCGCAGCATTCCGGTGGGCGAGAGGGGCGATTAGAGTTGTGCTTTCCCCTGCTCCGTGCGTAGTGGAATCAACTGGTGCTGTTGCTCGTCGGCTGGCGTTCCGCGCTGTTCGCGACGATAACAAAAATCTATGGCGGCCGCAGAGGCTCTTCTGCCGCCATAGAAGAGATGCCGTTGACTCGGATGACCGTTACTTTATTGGCAGCGTGCAATGGAGGCAGTTTCGCAGGGGCAACCTGAGCGCATGATGCATCGCGGCGACCAAGAAATTTGTAAGCTACGCTCTCCGCGTTGAACCTCGTTCAAGTTTGAAATGCTGGCGCGAAGCTCGCTGAAGCGAAAGCTAGTCATTCATACTAGCCGTCTTCCGCGGACTCAGGCGACGCGTTCGCGACTGTGTCCAGTATGAGTGCGAAAGCTCCACGAGGTTACGCGAGCCGACTATCGGCCACGCTCGTCGCTCGCTCAATTTAAATCGAACGCTCACGCCGCCCCGGCCAGCGTCTGACCGCCGCCGCCGCTGAGATCGCTAAAGTTTTCACTCAGCGAGCGAAGCGCGTTCGCCCGAGACGATCGCTAAACCGCCAGCTGGTTTTTTCGGCCGCCGCTCGTCGCACGGCATTGCCGCGGCGGCGCCGCGAGGACTTAAAGAAAGTCGTAGCCGGAGTAGCGTTTCGCGGCACGGCGAGCCCAGTCGTGCAGCGCTCCGACCGCCGGCCCTTCGCCAGTGCCGTCCTTGTCTAAGTGAATCACGCGATCCATAATTTGCTTCAGGCCGCGAAAGCGGAACACGTGGCTGGAGTAGTCGTTGACGTGTCCGCCGATTGCCAGCGCGTCGGCGCTCTCTAGAATGAGGCCGACGGGAAATACGAACGGGTCCTTAATGTAGCGCGACCGAACGATCGGTATGCCGCGGAGAAAGTCGCCGTGGAACCGCAGAGGTTCGCTGCAGTATACCACCCTGTACACGGGCTGCGCGCGAAGCACGAGCAGGTTGGCGGTGTAGTAGCGCTTCGAGTGGCAGTCGGCTTCTCTCGGGCAGTTTTTGAACAGCGTCACGTGCACGGCGGCGACGTAGTAGGGCGAGTCCAGGTAGCGCACCAGCGGGGTGCCGCCTCGAAGCGCGTCGAAGCCGTCCGAGAACCGGTAGTCCCCCGGGCCGTCGAAGTGCACGAACGAGCAGCTCGAGCCGTTCTCGCTGGGCGATGCGAAGGATGCGCAGCGGAGGATGCGCAGCGGGTCCAGATTGTAGGCGAAGTGCAGCCGGCCCGACTGGACGAACGCGGACCAGTGCTTGTCTCGCGCCATCTGGCCTGCCGGGGCCGTGCGCAGCATCGGCGCTCCGCCCTCGATCGAGGGCAGAATGGCCTCGCTGTCGTCGAAGTTCCAGAGGAAGGTCGAGTCCACGACGTCGCCGCTGCCCAGGACGACGCCCGCGTTGAACGTCAGGTATAGAGTTCCGCCGACGCTCGCCGCTCGCGGCTCGATCGGCCCGTCGCCGATCGACCACTGGTTGGGCGTCGGTATGCCGAGCACGCGGCCCGAGTCCAGCGGGCGCAGCCGGTCGTCGAAGGCTTGCGCGTACAAGTAGTTGTCGGAGAACGCGTTCTTCGGCCTCGGCGGCGGCGCCCACTCGTATCGCTCCTTCTCGAGCCAGATGCGCATGACGGCCAGCAGCTGGCCGCGGTGCCACGCGATCGCCGGGCTGTTGGCGTAGACCCGGTGCTCTTTCGGCGGATCGACCATCATGCTGCGAAAGCGGCGCTCCGTGTGGGGCGAGAACGAGTGGACGAGCGACGTCGAAGCGTTGACGGCGATGCGCTCCGGACCGGTCGCCGGGCCGAACACGACGCCGCCAAGAGCGTAGGTGACGACCAGCGAGTCGTCAACGAGTAGGGCCCTCGCGGAGCCGTCGGCGCCGCCGCCGCCGTCGGCTCGTTGCTTCGACGAAGTGTCCGCCAGCTTCGCCGCCGCCGACGGCGTCGACGACGCTACGGCTCGCTGCTGGCGCGCTGCCCAGGCGAGCCAGAGGACGACACCGATCGCGCCGGCCGCAGAGAACGCGCTCTGCCAGCGCGAGCACGCGAAGCGCCGCGGCAGCGACGGCAGCGGCGGCAGCGGCATTTCGCGCCCTCCTGAGCTACGGCCGCGGATGTCGCCTTCGTCGTCTGGCTCGCCGCGGGACGGCGAGCGCGGCGGCTAACTCGCGCTTGACATCGGACGGAGCGAGGCGATCTCGCAAGGGTACCAACCTCTGGCTGAACCTGGCGTACGCAGCGCCGAACGCCTAAATAGAGGTCATCGCGTCGTCGATTGCGCACGCCGCTGAGATGGATAGCAAAAGGTCGTCGCGCCGCATACGTGGCTCCTGCACTCGGCTCTCTTACCAGAAACCCACGTTATGATGAATTGGTTGTCGAGCCGGCGTGCGATCGGGCGTGACTAGCTCCGCCTCCGCGGACGGCAGGAGGCCTGATCTTGGGTAGTCGAGCTGTCCCATTAGGCCTCGCGAGGATGGATGGGTGGTTGGCGCTGGCGGTCAGCTTCCTCGCGCGAATAAGCTGCCCAGCGGCCAGCAGTGCTGGTATGGCTGTAAAGAAAGGGAAGGAGAACGCTTGCACTGATAGAGCCGTTTGCATATCGGATGCGAGAGGCAACATTGCCGACAGATGGCGTTTCGTGCGTGTCGCAGTTGCCTGCTCCCTCGCTTTGCGCTGTCTACTTCTCTATCGTTCTTGTCTCTCTCCATCTCTCCCTCGCCTACTTCTCTCTCTCTCTCTCCCTCTCTCTCTCTCTCTCTCGGAGAATTTCTAGGGTATGTTGGCACGATTTTTGGCAGGCCTACATTGGGCGTTTTGTGCGTGGTCCTTTTCTTGGCTTAGCGATTGGCGACTATCATATTGGCATTTTTGTACCCGCGCACTGCCTGCTGCCCACCCTGGAGGTTATTTCACGATCGTGTGGCGCATATGAGAAACGCAATGTGAGAAGACTGAGTTGAGACCAAGGATTTTAAGCATACTGTATCCTCGAGTTATTCATCTGCTATTTCTTACCTAAAATTGAGTTTCTTACGAGAACAATTACACTAAAGACACGTGGCTTACTAGCGGAGGAGGTAAATCCTATGCCAACACCGCAGCTTTTTAATAGGTGACTGATCATCAATATCAAACTCCTCGGAGACATTTCCGGTATCTCAACCGAGTCATCTCTTATATTTTTGGAACTGTTCTTTCTATTTTACTGAGAGTACAAGTAATCGCAGGAACATTTCACGGTCGTTCATGTTCAGTTCGAGATTTCGTATAAGCTTTTTCGCTTTAGTTTAAAGGATTCATCTTAAGCTCTGGAAAACGCTGAGTTGTATACATTGGTTCCGTCATTTCGCAATAGGCTGCGAATTAGCCAGTCCGTAGCCGGCGCAGTACCGCCAGCGTTCAAAGGGATTGCTTCAAAAAAGTTTTTTTCTATCTGACCTCTGCGAATTCCGGCCATCTCCCCCTAAAGTGAGCCGTGATGGCACACTGGGTTAGGCGGTTGCTTTTTTTTCACGACCTCGATCCTGAAGTCGTGGGTTCGAATCCTGCGGTAGGCGATCCTTTATCGCCGGCAAGGTTCTTCTGTCGCTAAACAAAAGAGGCTGTTAGACCTGCTAATATTTTTTAAATGATGTTAGAGTCGGTGCGCGTGCATACAATTGTTTAAGAGCAAACACATTGGCAAATGTTCAGCCACTTTAACAGAAAACTTATCGCAAGACTAGTCAAAACCTATGTATTATGGCGTACAGCTATCGTATCAAAATTGCAGCGAGGGACCTCGAGAAAAAATGGCTGCGATGCCATTGGCTGAACGAGAAGCCAATATATTGCGAGTGCTTCCAGCAATGAGCGACAGCGAGTGCTTCTGCTATTGCTTTTATTTGTTGTGCCGCCTGGATAAGAGGTAGGACTGACGCAATAGATACAAGAAAAAGTTCTGCCATTGGCCAGTAAGGTTTCTCGAAGTACAATTATAATGAATGGGGCTGAGCCAATAGCTGGCAGAGGGCGCCGCTGTAGGGACAGGCGTGCGCCTCCCTCCGGATTCGAAGTAGTATGACGAGCGGCGGTGTACGACTAGTCGACTCAGGCAGCTCGCCGAGCTTCGTACGTCGCGAGAAGCTGACGCTGACCTACACAAGTCTTTCGCGACGATGCGCACTTCGACGGATGAACCTGCGGCGAGCTTAAGCGTGGAGGCAAAGCTGTTTAGACTCAAACGAGTCGAGTGCGTACGGTGAGTTTGCTCGTTCGCCGCGGTTGCTCCGCGGCTCCGGCGGCAAGCGAGGTGTTCTTGAGCCGCAAGAGCGGCACGCACCGTCGCGCCACCGGGCGAGGGAGGCCTCTCTCTCGATTGCCTCTCGGCGCGGCGCGCATTGATGCAGGGAGCGTTCGGAGGTCGGGCTGGTCAATCTTGGCGGCGGTCGTGTGAGCCGAGTGTAGGAGGCGAGCGTCTCTGGCGTTGAGTGACATATTCTGGGGTTAGCGTGCGGGCGTTCGGAATGGAGCAGGTGTAACGGTGAATTGCCTTCGTTGTCAGGAGCCCAGGTGTCGATTACGTCAATAGGATGTTCCTTATGAGAGCGGAGAAGGTCTGCATGGGCGGGGGGGGGGGGTTAGGGCTTGCCCGATAGGGACGAAGCACCGCCCACACAAGAGTTGCGGTGATGCATATTTCCATAGACGACAGAAATGCTGGCGTAGGCGTGGAGATGAAGCTGTTAAGACTCACGCCTTGAGTGTACAAGGCGAACGTGCTTGCTGTGGTCGAGTCGGCAGCTTCAACATTTGAGGCAAAACGCTTAAGTTTCGGAGCTCATAATTTATCCTACGTTTGCAACAGTAGCGACGTGGCCTAGGGAGGTAATCTCACGGTCCTGTATATAGTAGACTCTAGCTAGCTGATTGTCTCTAGGTTGGGATTACTAGACGAATGACAGACTCGCTACCTTAGAGGCTAGCGGTATGGGCGTGACCAGTATTCGTCGAACGAGCGTCGGTTTTTATCTAAATCGCACCCACGTAGGTAGCCAACGGTAGCAATTGCAATTCCAGTTACAACACTTTTAGTTTCGCCAGAGTTAAGACAATTGTCCCACGTATGACTATTAATCCGTATTGCAGTAGTCCTGGATAAATGATGATATCCAAAGCCATGGGCTCAGTTAACCTTGAGGGCCTAATACCCAACTAGTCCTGCCTCAGCAAATTTAACTGCCTCAGAGTCTATACTCCTCAATGTAAAAACCCAATACGTTTATATTAACCTCATTTTTTGAAGCTGTGTGCTATTCAATTGAAGGACAACTATTCTGCATCCGGTTTACAACGAGTTTCTGAATAATTCTAATAATGGTAGCGTATCTTTACCTTTCTTCTCGAGCTCCCCACAACATTTGACGCAATGTCCACCAGATCCTTATATAGCACCTATAGCATTACCCTCTAGCCGATAACCTATATCATAGAATGGTTTAGAAGGTACTTCAGTGAAAGACATCATTAAAGTACAGACGTAAATTGCCGTTGGTCGTTCCGATAATCCTAAAGTACGTGATACCTCATTGTTCAGTTTTAGGCCGCCTACTTTTCACTCCCCATTCTCTACCTCTGGCGATATCGTCGCCAAATACAATCTTGGCTTCCATTTCTATGCCGATGAAATTCAGCATAAACTACATATTCTGAGAGCCCTTTGCGGTACGTCTTGCTCAGCATCTACTCATTTAATTCCCTTTATGCTTGCATCGACGATATTCGAACTTGGATGGCCACTAACTTCCTGAAGCTTAAAGACGATATGACCAACCTAATAGTTGTGAAAAAACCTTGTGGTATTTCCCTCATGTAGCAACATCTCACCCTCAAGAAAAGTTAATCTTCTCCTAGCGTCGCTCCAGTGACGTCTGTCCGTAATCTGGATGTACTATTCTAAAAAGGCGTTCATCGGATGAACACATTGCCTTCGCGTTCAAGTCAGCCATACTTTCAGCTGAAGAAGATTGTCTCAAAATCAAGGCCTACTTGGGAGAAGAGTACGACAGTACAACTAGATCACGTGTTTGTGTTATCGCGTCTAAATGACTGTAATTCCTTTCATTAAGGACTCCCGACCTGTGTCCTTAATTGCCTGCAGCTGGTTCAATAATAAGAAGCTCGCCTGGTCTGTCATTAACAGCTTAGCTGCTACGCCACATCACTTCTGTCCGAGCTTCACTGGCTCCTGTTAAGCATCGAGTCGTCCTAGAGATTCACTATCTGGCTTGCAGGTAGCTTCACTCACTTGCACTAACCCACCTCTTTAACGTCCTTGCTCCTCCAACGTGCCGTCGCACCGCTTGCTCATCAACTTCCAGTCGTCTCGCTGTTATTTGCACTAAATTAAAATCTTTTTGTGGTAGGGCCTTCAGTTTGTATGCGCCAAACGTCTGGACCTAACTTGTGGCTTCGGTCACCAGCTTCAACGAAACTGCACCATCGAAGTCTGAGCTAGTAAGCACATGATTCAATGGGCATTGAATAAAAAGAGGTCCTGATGACCAATGACCCTAAAATTCTCAGTGCGTCCTTTTTCATGCTGGTCTAAGCATGATACTTGTGTGTTTTTGCATGCATATCTTTGCACGACATCGTGAATGTCATTAACCCTTAGTTATTGATTCTCATGCGAGTTGGTAAGCGTCAGGATGGAAATTTAGTTATCCTTGGAAGCTAAAGAGGTGACCCGCCACGATTATTAGTAGTATTATTTTTCCGGAAGTCATTTCGTGAATTAATCTCTCCCATCAGAGTTCAAGGGCGGTGCAACGGCCGCCCGTGGGCGAGATAGCCAAGCCCCAGCCTTCAGCCAGACCTGTAAGAATTCAAGTCTCATTCGTACGCCACTGGGTTCAATTGTCCGGTTAGGGAGTTTTCTAGCAACTCATCCGCCGACCGGGTCTAGAAAGTTTTTGCACCGGCACAGACCGGCCCAAAAGCCACGAGCCGAAGCCCCTTGCCGCCTATCGGCTGCTCGTTTATCTTGTGCACTACTCCGCAGAGTTACCTTGGCTGCGCGTTCGGAATTCGTTTCCAGGGAGGATTATAAATTACTAAAAGCAGCGATCGAACAAGCTTACTTTTAGATGATCCATCGAGGTAACTCTTATTAGTGACGTGTGCAGAGGCCTGTCGAGTGCGTCTTACGGCTCTCCAAGTGGACAGGTCAGCTTGGTCTGAAGAGGCTTCCAGTATGCGTGGCTTCGATAATAATTTTCAGGCTCTCCCAAAATGAGAATAACAGTTTTTGGCCTGCAGCGACTACATGACCTCACCGGACTTGCAGCTTGAAGGTGTCGCTTGAGAGTGAGCCTACCAATTTCATTTTAGATGGACCATTTAAAGCAAGCTGGGCAAGGAGCGTACTGGGCGCAGCGTTCAGCTTTCCAAATAATGGTACCTGCTTGATTGCAGTGGCGCCTAAAGAAGCTTCCGGGTGGAGCTCATTCGGTGATGAGATTCAAACAGACTCTCTCAAAATGGGCCATAGAGATTTCTGTTGAGGCGCTGAACGTGGAACCGTTCCGGTCGATGCTCGTTCGGCTCGAAGATTCCGAGTCTCTTTGCAAAAGCTACCTTTTCTTGTTGAAGAACGTACCATTTTTACGAGGGAATCAACTCAATGCAAATCACATCAAAGGCAAGCACCTCAATGCCCCCCCAGCAGCTTGCCAGGAAGTTTAGCGCTGACGTGGCCTGTGGCTTCGTGGCCTGTTCCCGTCTAGGGGAAATGCAAGAAAATCATGCTGTGCGACAAATCACACATCAGCGGTTGCACACCAGCGATTCCCAGCCGTCTTTTTGGTGGTAGGGTCGCCGGCTTTTTAGCACTCTCCGGATACTTAGTTGCTAAGAAATTTCTCATCTCGAATTAGCTCTGTAGGCAAGGAAGCAGCAGTCGGTCGTGCCGTTTCTATTTGCTGTAGCCCAGGCTCCAATGGGGGGAGGGGGAGAACAATCAACAATATGTATTCAGTCTTTAGAGCCGCCTCCGGATGCCCATTACCGCCTCTTGGGTAAATTAGCTGTTCCATTCCTCTGTTTAATTACCGTTGGCGACAGAAGCTTTGGCTCTGCAGGTCCTAGACTGTTGAACTCGCTGCCACAATTCTTACGCAACGACAGCACTCTCCTGCTGCCGACTGTGACTCATCCTTTTCAGCGGTCCTGAGCTGCTACTTCCATGCTGCTCTCTACCTCAACTGCTCTCCTGACTCTGCTATGCTTCCCACTTTCTCTTTATTGCGTGAGATGAAGTCTGTTGGCTACCGAATGCTTACCGAAAGCCGCTTAGGCTGTGAATTCGATATACAAAACTCTCCTTCGTAACACTCACTTAGTCTTTATGGCTTTGTGGAGTTACAGACGAAGGTACATTACATTACATTGGGTTACTACCAGGCATCCAGAGCTTGGATACGAGGCTTATAGAACGACTCTCGAGCCGATCACTTTTTGAAAGGAATGGTCATAATTTTGGAGTTGCTAATGAGGCACCTCTTCCTGACAGGTCTAAATGATTTTTGCTGAATGGCACGCCTTGAGCTCGAAGCGTCTGGATCCTTCTGGAATAGAGGTTTTAGATAGACGTAGTTAAATGAGGCTTTCGGGCATCGGCCTTTGGCACGGAGCTGCGGCCATGACCTTGAGCAATGCCCCTCACCTTAGTCGAGGTTTAGCCCCAACCTAGGTCTGGCCGAAGTCGTGGGCTCGAGCCCCGTGGCATATTGTGAAGCGCCTGAATACAGATTAAGTTATCTTAGGGTGCTATACCAATGAATTTTACATATACATTTTTAGCCTATGCCAAAGTTCAGCAGCGCCTTAAGGTGTGGCCTGAAAATGCTTACAGGGACCGAAGTTTATATAAGGACAGGGCTGAACTCTGACCTTGCCGGAACCAGCCAATTGTACCGGGCGGCGTGCCGCGTGGCTTACACGGCTCCTGTGTCTGGCTGCGATCTACACGTGCCCTTAACTCCGGAGACTGATACTGAAGCGGCATTCCTTAATGCCTTTGGTTCCCCTCGCAGTTAGACGCGTCTCCGTGTCTAGTGACAGTCGTAGAAGCTGTTCGCCAGAGAAAAGCCTTCCCGAAGGCCTCTATAACTCACCGTAAAAAATTCCTAGCACACCCCCTCTCCGGGGCAGGTAGAGACAGTGCCTAAAGCTGTATCGTAATTTATCTTCGTCTGTAACTCTACAAAACCACAAAGACTACATGGGGGTTCTATAGCGCACCGAAAGCCTAGGCGGCTTTCGGTATGCACTTGGTAGCCAACAGACTGCTCGCCGAAGACGCATCCAGCAAGCCTCTTTAGCTCTCGGGGAAGCCCGTGCGCCTCTTCCCGGAGCATGACTAGCCGCCCAACGAGAGGCTACCGTGCTACCAAGGGCGGCTTGCAGAGGTTGCGGGGAGGCTAGCCGAGTATGTGTCGGTTACCGGTGGCCTTGCATTTCCAATAGCACTTAGCGCACGTACATACTGCTGCAAAGCCGCTACAGAACAACAGTCCTCCGTCGTGATAGCAGCCCACGATTATAGTAATCGTACAGACTGTGCACTACCGACGCTGGTGGATTCTGTATATCGAAGCACGACCTACGAGTCGCAGTTGCAGCGTAGATCTCGTACAGATATGCTGACGGCAGCAGAGCTCGGCAGCAGTCAAAGAGCGGCCCTAGCGTAATAGAACGAGTACATTTAGTTTGTGTTGCGAAATCTATTCCAGAGAAACAGAGAGGCACTCGTGTATAACAACTTCCATTGCGTACACTTGCTCCTGTTGTGGGTTTGGCATTAGCTATGGTACGGATATCAGGCTCGCACTTATAACACGCCTTGTGCTGCTAAACGAATGAGTAAGGGTTTGGCAGACATACAACTCTAGAGCAGTATCCATAGAAGTAAACCAGTAAAGGTGCCATGAAGCAACCAGAGAGGTTTAGAGGCTGAGCTCATTAATATTGCACAATCTGGATTACAGGTGAAAAAATTTTCTGTGCACGCGTGTCTTCTCAAACTATGACCAGGGTTATGCTCTTCAAAACCTTGAGATTGATCTCTTGCGTCTGGTGCTTGCCCTGTTGCAGGAGCGCCGATCGTGGATGCCGGGGATAGCTTGCTAATCCTAGTGAGACGGGGGGGGGCAAGAGCAGGTTCGGAGTGAGAAAGAAAAATCTAGGTTTCCGCCCGTTATTCTTGACGTGCAAAGTGTTAGTGTATGATATTTGTTAGTAACCTGTACCGGAGTGCAGCTCATCAGCTATGTACCCGTATTGAATTAGTGTAACATCAATACACCCGCTGGATATTTAGTATTACCGTCTGTAGTGCTGTTACACGTTAGTCAAAATATTTATTACGAAGCCCTATTGAAGTTTATAAACACTTACTCTTTTAGCCCACTGCGCCCATATCCGCTATTGGTATCGAATACTTTCTTCTTTGTCTTGAGTAGTACTGAATTTATAATCTGCAATTGATGAGGAAGATTTCCCAATTCTTATTCTTAAGTGATGCTCAGTGTGTATTCATGTCATCCTGAACATTACAATCTGTAATTGAATTGTATTGCCGCCAGGTTTGGCCCAGGGATTAAGGTGGTCGCCTATGACGACCGAGATCAGGGTGCTCGCTTTTGACGACCGAGGTCAAGGTTCTCATCTTTACGACTGGGGTCGTGGGATCAAGCCCTGCAGCGTACGGGAGGCGCCTCGAGAGAGATTCAATTCTCCTGGGGTGCTTTGCAACTGAATTATATTAATACGTATAGAGTCGATGTGAATACTCCTAAACTATAAATGATAGATCCTTCAATTGGAATGCATACAGTTTTACCGTGACATCTAGTGCTAAGTTACTCATAGTTTATGCCGCATCCTCAATCATCCTCTCAATCCTCAACTTGACCTCAACACCTATCATTATTTGACTGGCGAGTCAAGCGTTTATAAGAATGCCTGATTAAGTTAAGAGTTGGTAATTTTGGCGATCTAAACTCTGGTTAAGTAAACGAAGCTAAGAGGTGTGGGTAAAATATGTGCCGAGTAACCAATTAAAATCATAATAACGAGAGTTATCCTACTGCTGCAGCATCATAAAAAGAGGAAGTGGGCGTAACTAAAAATGGCTGCCCCCACGGGCGGCGGTTCGCCGTCTGTGGCAGTACTGAAAGAATATGAGCAAGCACTTTTAATAAGTGCTCTTGATTCGGTAAGTTGAAGAAGAAACGTAATATATAAAACCGAATCATTTTGGCGTTGTATTAGTTCAGAATGTTAGTCATGCTATCCCATAGTCCATGAGTAGCTTATCCTCTATCCTAGCAGACTGCATTCGTCTTGCCTTTATCAATCGACGAGTAGTGGGAGTCGCTGCATCAGTCTAGAGCACGTTGCCACCGAGGTAGACCTAAGAGCCCAGGATCTCCGAATAGTATATTTTCCAGCTGATTGTTATTCAGGATCGATGGCTTCTTGCAAGAGGAGTGCGATATTCTTCACAAGTCGAGAGGCACCTTCTGTTGGACGGCTAAGCTAAGCACTGGCGGCATCGTGGTGCGTTTTCGCAAGACAAGATTTGAGAGCACATCTAGCGCTAGTTGCGTACTACTTTGGACATTCGAACGAGGAGCGCAAAGCGTTACGCGAGGTGGAGGCCCGTAAGCAGCGAATTCTATTATCAAACGATGGATTATGTCTTTTTCGGACACTGACCTACTATCGCCTTGCCCATCAGATACTAGGCCAGTATTAGCGTATGAACGATCAGAATAGGACAGATAATGTCGATGGGTACTAAAAATTGCTGTCAAAGTACCGTATTATGTGCAATCTTTTGCAGAGGCTAGTATGTGTAAGCAGTCTGTCTATAGAGCTGTGTTATTTTCACAACTAGAGTAAATAATTGTGCCTGCATCGGCCGCCGCATAGGTGGCCACCGGCAGTACTAGAGCTGTATACATCTTGGCTGATTGTTTGTGTGTTTTTTGTCTAGGTTGTACCAAAAAATATGGTCAATCCACAGTCAATGTATTACTTCAGCTTGAATTTGGAAGTACTTCTGCTACACATTTAGCTATTGTGACACTTATTATAAACCATAGTTAATCAGTTTCCTTTGTTGATTGGTATGTACTTGGCTTACGAAATCTGGTCCGGATCACCACTATTAGGAGCAAGTGGCAATTCATTAATGAAAATGTGCTTTAAGAGATATATGCACTCTTGTGTAGATACATGAAAACAAAATATGTATTCTAGATCAGGGACTACTTGGGCGATTTCAGACCTATGGTGGTTGCATGTATGATACTGTGTATTCAGTGAACCATTCTTGTTGTATGCATTCATAATGTTTAAAGCCATTTCTTATTCTTCGATTTGTAATAGAACGTAGCAGCTATGTATTGCTGTCTTTGGTTTGATTCTTTTAATGAGAACTTTTAAAGAGTCAGCACTATCAGCAAAATCTGTGATAAAGTGTAGCTCAGAAGTGACTATCTAGGTGTTAGTTTAATAACTTGTACTGAATGTATTAGCAGCCCAGCCGAGTGATTTTTCACTCAGATCACTGAAGCACATAGAAGGTAAACTAATGAGTGGAAACAGTGAATTAGCTAGAATAATAAATTGCTAGCATTGAATTAAGATATTGCCTGTTCCACTGCGTAGACAGAAAGGTTTCACCAAGCTGACTTATGATAATATGATGGCAGATTGGTGCTGCATGACACTTAGGACGTCCTAGTTCTGAAGAATGTAAAGCGCCTAGAGAGAGATTAAGTTCTCTGAGGGCGCTTTATCAAGTGAATTATTATTATTATTATTGTTAAGAAATATGAAAGTTTCTGGCAAAAAATTATTTCTAATGCTTCCTTTTTATGGACCAGACTGTGACTAGCAATCCATAATGCTAGGTAGCTTCTCAGGTTGCTAATCACACAAGGTTTATCACAATTTGTTTCTGTGGATTAGCTGTGTATGTACGTGTGTGCGCGTGCGTGTGCTTACACTCAGTTGCCTTATTTGGAAGTACACTTTAGTGGGTAGGCTAGTGCTGGTTTAACATGATCTGCCTTGCTTTCGGTTTATGGTATAGGTGGCATCGGGCATCAGGCCTGGCACCAGCTACTGTAAGTGGATTCTGCTTGTTAGTTGTTTTAAGGAAATAGTGCCATCACCTTTAAAGAAAGGCCCATACTCCCTCTCTTGTATTTGCTGGTTTCAGCAGAAATTTTCCGAACTGTTTCAACACGTGTAGTCAAAAGCAAATAACAGAACCACTCCAAAGTTAAAAATGGTTCATCAAAGCTCGCGTAGGAAGCAGAGCGGATAGCCTAGCCTAGCCTAGCCCTTCATTTCGACCTACTTATTTGCACTGTTTTATTGTCAGTGGCACTACATGGATATGGTTTTGTGGTTATTGCCACTGAGCTCTGTTCAGGAGCAGATATGTAGATTGATGTCGGTGCTGTCATTTAGGCTTAGTAAAGTAGGTCAACGGTTCAGCTGTACATATAGGACTGCCATCTTGACTTGACTTATGAGCGATCGTTGCCTCGGAATTTGCTTGGACTATTGTTACTCCAACATTCTATAATATGCTGTTAGACGAATCCACAGAGGCTTGACCAGCAGATCTCCTATACCTCTGCACAGAATGGGGGTGTCATCTTCCAAATTGACTTGGTACTAGATGAGCACATCAGCTCCACAGTCAAGTCTGCCAGTTGCAAAAATTTGGGCTTTTCTTAGATTAGGACACCATTGCCAAGTTAGCCATGCATTTGTGATATCCCATCTAACCTTCTGAAACTCACTGCTTCTAGGTCTTCCTGCCTGTGAAATAAGGGGCCTTAATTTAGTGCAAACTCAGCTGGGCTTATCTGCCGTAAACGTCGCAACTGCTGCATTACACTGTTGCTCACCTATCTGCATTTGCTGCCAATCAAACAGTATACCGACTTAAAGAATCAGTCACTTACATTTAGATGCTTCCATTATTTTGCTCAGGCCTACCTGAATTAGTTTCACAACAGGTCTCTGGTAGCACTACCAGCTCTTCTGTGGTCGATTAATTGTACCACTCATTATTTTGGGATCTCTTGGAGACCACGGGTTTAGTTACCAAGGTCGCAAAGATCAGAACCCACTACCGACTGACATATCATCACCTCCTGATTTGATCACTTCAAGAGGAAGCTAGCAACATACCTGTTGATTATTTTTGCTTTGTCCCAGAGGATTGCCCTTTCGGTGGGCTTGTGCATTATGAAACTGTGCAAGCAATTACTAAGGGCAAAGCAATATGCTTTTGTAGAATGCCGTAGTGTAATGTCTTTTCCTATTTGCTTTGTTTACGTGTGCATGATTAAGTGCATGTTACTAACCAGGAATCCAACCAGCCAGCAGCTATTAGTGTCATCTGTGTGCTTTTGCATGCTTGTCTAAGCTTGAAACCTAAATGGTTTTACTGGCTTGGTTCTAAGGTTGGTACGTTGCTTATCATTAACTACTACGTATTGCTTCTATTGTAATGAGTTGTAAAGTCCCTGAATAGAGATTTAGTTATCTTAGCATGCTATGCAAAAGAGTTATAATTATTACTTCTACTGTTATTATTATTAAAGCAAGTGTAAAGGCTACAGAAAAGCCTGCTACTGTACAAAGGGCTTATTGTAAGCTTTTCCTAGGATAGGGGTGTCAGCTTTTTCTGCTAACAATTGCCAGCATGTAGTTGTTTGATGTTATTTGTTTCATGATTTGACGTTTTATATAAGGTGTTCGAATGTGTATAGATTGGTAATAGCTGGTATAAGAAAAAGAAAGATTAGCTGATTAAACAACCTCATGTAGCAGCAGAAGAGCGTTTACAGCTATCACCACCTCTTGTAGTGGGCAATAAAAACAAAATCATAATATTTAAGGGGGATATCAAGAAAATACTTATAAAATTTGTCCGACAATCGCGTATTTGTTTAGGCTACCTTTCGAAAGACCGATATAATAGAACTTTTATCAAGTGCATTATTATTACATTATTAACTGGGATCGGAAGCTCTGATGACATCCGCATGAAAGAAAAAATGGTTATACAAACCACCTCTAACCCGGATGTAAACAGGAAGCAACATATTAACAAATAACAAATTTACCGATCTATGTATCATATGTGACTTGTATCCCAACTTGTCGAACCGTGGTAGATCAAGATACATGCATGAAGCTTGTTGAGGTGCATTCTTGTGATATTTATACAGTTTCATTTCCAGTGTAGGCTTATGCCTTGTAAAGTCCATAACTCGGCTAATACTTTACTTATCGGAGTGAAATTTGAAATGGGAGTTCAGCTCTGCTTGTTTTACTGATACAAGAGCAATTTCTGATTTCGGTTGCATGCATTTTGCTCTACATGTCCACGATTATGGAGTATACAGCTTTAATCTACACAAACCATCGAGGACCTAGTCTTACAATTAACCCAGCAGAGTAGCTGATGTCACTGCTTCGGCCGAATGGGAATGACTTGTTTGAAGCTGAGTGTAGTAAGTGTAAGTCATACAACTGCCTTTATAATGGCTAGAAAAATTAAATAAGGTCATGTTTTGGCTACTCTAGAGCTCGGTGATCTTTGAGTTGCTAAGATCTTGGAAGCAAGATAATTGCAAATATTGAGTTATCGATTGTATGGTTGTCAGTTAGGACGGTTTGTTGCCAGGAGAGAAACGGTATATTGTGCTTTTATTCACCCATGTTATGCTTCTTTCAGCCAAAGTGACCAGTTGATAATTTGCCGGTTAGTAAATACCTGCTTGCATTTCATGATTAAGAAAATCAGTCTTTAGGTGACTAACACATTAAGTATCAAAATGTGTTTTAGCTGCTGTGGGGCAGAACTTGATCGTGGTGTATGAATTACACATATTTGTTTAAATTCGGTGTTTTGTTGTTTGATCATTCATGGTCTCTCAGGTTGGTAATTTCCTACACATTCTCATCTGAGGTAACCACGGCAGGTTAATTGCCAAATAAAGGCTTACGGGATCCAGGGGTGCCTGTTCTCCGGCTTGCCAGAGCCACTACCAGGTTTGTTACTTGCTTCATAAACTTTGATACAGTCAACTTTCTTTAAACTAGATCACAACAAGGTGCAGTTCTGGCATGTTGTGAATCAATCAATTAGTTGCTACACGGTCTCACGATTACATTCAACGTTATCCACTCTTGGTACCTCAGCAACTGGCTGGTGTGGTGTAACAGCTTGAGTCTTACTTTTGTTAAGACACGAATGAGATGCTCGTACCCCTCCTTTGATCTGCTGTTCCTGCAGTGTAGAGCTCACCTGCACAATTCTTGTGAAATGGATTTGCAGCTAAGCCACATTTTGTAATCTGTTTGAACGTGCCATCTCTTCTCTGCTTGATCCCTCGTAGTGCCATTACTGCTTTTCAATCACCCGCTTCATGGAGCTTTGGACGATGTGGGTAGTATTTGCTGTCCTTGCCAGTTCGGCTACAGTTATTTGGAACATTTCGTCATCGAAATCGGTATGTGCATCGGTAGCCACCGAATGTCTGTGTTGTTAGCTCTCTAGTTTACCGTGTAACTGCTTAATTAATGTTCGTACATGGAGTTATATGCAAACTGATTAATGTGTATAGCCTTACATAAATAGTAAATGTTAACTGATTTAGCAGCCTCATTTGTGTACTGGCAGAAAAGCCTTAACGGCTCTCACCACCACTTGCCGTTGGCAATAAAGTATCGCCCACTGAAGGATTCGAACCTACGACCTCGGTCGCAAAGAGCAAGCACCTTACCGCCTGGGCTATCACGGCCTAGCCATGGCACTGTTTACCAGTCCAAGTTCCTACAGTTCTTTCCGGTATGTTTAGGATGCCCTACATTCTTGCAATACGTTCCCGAATTAGTTGCACCCCCTCAATGGCTGGCAAGTCTACTTAGCCAGCAATGAATACTCTTTTTTTGTAGGCCACTTTCTTCCAACCTCCTGTGTGGAGGGAGCAGTTCTGACTAGAAATAGCTCATATCATTGTTCTTGCGATTTTTTTCATCGGCTAGTACTTAAGGAAGGGTTAGAGGGTTTATTGCGCAGTTGCTCATAAGTGCATGTAACTACATGTGGATGCATATTTTTCTGGCCCGTGTGTTCAATTGCACTTAGCTTTGGCATCGACACTTGCATGCAAGACAACATAAATTTCGAATGTTAGAGACTGGGTGTGTACCTACTGTGTGTAACCAGATGTGCCATAAGTCACTTGCCCTGCATGCTATTGACAGTTACTTGTATGATGCAGGTTATGTCTATTACTCGACCTTTCTTGTATTGCGTGTGTCTGGGCCAAATGCTAATTATGAAGTTAAATTTGCCCTCCTTTTGATGTGCAGATGCCAGGCTTGAAAGACCTGATTATTGACCCTAGTCTCATGAAATTGCTGGACAAGCTTGCTGGTGCATCTTTGCTTAAGCGTCATGGTGCCGACAAGATTTACAAGCTGGAGCCATCAACCAATGCTACCGGGGAACGGTATGATGCAGTAAAGCGATTCGCTGGTTTTTGTTCAGACACATCATTGCTGATTGATCGGCTTCGGCTTGGCCCTGAAGAACTTGGCCACTTAGTCCAGCTCTGTTTTTTTAGTGCTGGACTAATTCACATGGTCGAAACTTGCAGTCAGTGGCAGTTGACCCTCTTATGTCGACTTCCTCTTTTGGAAGCTAGTTTGTTTGTTTGCCTTGTCATAATGGTTACATTGGCCTAGATGGCAGGTTTTATTGGCCTTATTTGTCGTGCTTACTATCACAGTCCATCATGTTGTCTCACAGTTTGTGGGTGACAGATTCTTGCATATTTTAAAAAGTTCTTGACATTGCAAGAACGAATTATCCCACCATTCATGCTCTATAAATCATTCTCTCATTCGGAAATAGCATCAGTTGAATCAGTTATAAGACTGAACCCTGTGAAAAATCACAACTTTGGCTTGGGCGGCCTGACGGTCCACCGACCTAGCTGACCCTATTGGCCCAGCCAACTGAGGACAATCTCGCACTTGTTGCCGACAGTCGCATATTCGTTGAGCTTCGAAAGCACGACATACCCGGATTTTTCCTCAGTGTTTTGCTGGCGAATGTGCCGAAAATCACTTCCTTGTTCAGTTTGGACACGGTGCTGCTCAGTCGATTTCTCAGTCGATTTCTCTGTCGTTTACTTTTCTCGTTGTCTGCAAAAGTTACCATTATATTCTACGAAATTTGATTTCATTTATTCAGATCTTTGTTCAGATTATTAACACTAGTCAGTTTATACTTCCTTTTCAGGCTAAATGAAGTGCTTCGAAAGAGGTCCACTGTTTTGAGTACTTCGTTATTTTTGTGACTTATTGGGGTTATTATTTTGGTGTAATTGTTGCCAGCCCTATATGTTAGTTGTCCAACAGGCTGGCGTATGAGATTACTTAAACCGTGGGAGGAGCTATTAATTCGTACATTGTGACAAGCGACATGCATATCACTTAATGTATAGGTAATGTGTGCTTAAGTGCCCAGAGCATGCATCCAGGTTTGTGCTTCTTTATTTTAATATTGCTTGCTCACTTAAAAAACTGTAATTCATTTGTATGAGACCCTAAGTGAGCTGAATCTGTATCCAGGTGATTCTCATATGCCGCAGGGCTCGAGCCCATGACCTCGGTTGTTAAAGGCAAGCACCTTTCCCTCGTAATTTGCTTTTATAAAGACGATTGTTTTTTATTGCAATCTTTCAACCAGCTTCCCCAGCAACGTTCATAAATCCATTCTTTTTGTTTTGTAGTCGGATATACCTGTCACGACCTGCTCTACGCTCTGTGAAGATGATTGCTGATCATATCAACTCGGAACAGCGGAGTGAAGATAGAAACAGGAAATACAGAGTTTTTCTGGTTCCACAAAGTGTGAGAATGTCGGAGCAGCTGTTTTTTTCTTCTGCAATGCTCTATTGTTTCCTAGTTCAATAAAGTGTGAGGATGTGAGAAACTAGCAAGTGAGAGAAAATAGCTGGCTTAGTCAAAGGCAACAAGCCAGTTAGTTTTCAACTGGCTAGCTGTTATAGTTACCTACGTCATGACTGTCGGGATAGGTCTGTTGACTATCGATCTGCTGTTTTCTATATTAGTGGTATAAACGACAAACGGCGGAATGAACTAGTTCCGGTCTTGCTGATCTGCCTGACCCGTTTGACAATGCTTTTGCTGCCAGCTTGACATCTACCAGAAGTTTACTAAAAATTAGCTTACGTAAAACTGACCAGCTAGTGTGAATTCCAAGATGTCAGTGTTGACAGATGGTGGTGGGGAGCTGAGCAGCTTATTAGTTGTTCTGTAGGTTTTGTATAGTGTTCTCATGCATATAGTCAAAGACTCATGAGTTGAGGCCTTTGGCTAAGTGTCTGATAGTCATTCACATTCCATTTAATAAATTCCCCACTGCTCAGTTACTAATATGATAGTAGGGCGCATGACTAAAAGGTTGTGCCACCTAACAGAATGCTGTGGTGATACACTATGCAGTATCAAGTATATTGAATGGTATTATAAATGTTGTACATTCAGTGGTTATATAAATCCATATCAATTTTCAGCTGTGCATATGTGAGAAGCTTTTGGAAGATGAGGGAGTGTTGGGACTCATTGACGTTATGTCACTTCGTCTTGGTCTCATCCCTGTAGACAAAGACATACTCTCATTGGAGCTGGACAGCTTCTTTATATCTTATTTTGTTGTAAGTGCCTTTCGACTTGCAAAAACATTTTCTGAATGGCCTGCATCGTTGCTGCTTAATGGCCATGTGCCACAGCCAGCTAATTGTTTTTACACCCGTTTGTGTGTGTGTCTGTGTGCATGCCATCGTGCATGTAACTCTATGGCTCTATTCGCCATAGTGTCAGATGTCGATGCTCTGAGGGTGAAGTGGCTTCAATTAATACTAACCTCTCCATGATGCACCAAATAAAATCCAATGCAGTTGTTTACCGGCTAGCTGTAACGTGTATGTTTTAAGTGAAATTTATGCATTTTGAATCCCATGGCCCTCGAAAGGAACCGAATGGCCCGGTGAAGGAATCTTTTGAAAAAATTGGTCCCCTCGAGCAATTATTAAACCTGCTGTGTACTTGTGAGACGCCTTCAGTTGGGCTACATAAGAGGACTTCTGTCTTTCGAGTAGCATGACCAGACCTGGTATTTCTCTGAAAATAAGGCCTTATCTGAAAATAAACACTAGAATGATTTTTCAAGATGTTCGTAATATAAACCTTACCCCAAAAATAAGTCAGTTAAGTGGAAGTGTAAGCAATCTGGATTATCGCCATTCCTATTTGCATAAAGACGTGCTTAGATAGCAAACGAATTGAGCAACACGGAACTCATCGCAAGTCACGATGGCTTAATACTTGATTTAGTTGTAGATTTAAAGAGAAGCAGTTATATGTTGACCCCCAGACAAGATGAGTAGAAATATGAGTCATTCCATCAAGTACGAGAAAGAAATCACGGACGACTTCCAGGGCAAGAGTCTGCCTGCTGTCTGCTAAGAGAAGAAGTGATCAAATAACGATTGTATTAGAAGATTACATGACTGCATTTGAATAATTGTAGATTTTTGTCACCATGTATACATGAGTTTGTTTTCAGTAAGAGTGCCATTTGTTTATAATTCTGTTAAGTATCCCGTTTAACAAAGGTTTCACTCTGGCAAGATAATGCCAAGTAGAAGAAAGTAAGATTAGGTATTGAAAGGTTATTGGTCATAGATAGGTGAGATTGCATAGAGTTTTTAGGTCCAGGCTGACCAACAAACGAGCTTTATGCCAGGATTAATCTTAAACACCAACATACCTCTGTGAGAACACTGAATCAATATCTAGAAAGTTCATCATTGCTTAAAATGCAGCATATTCAATAAGTTTGTTATTTAATAAAACAAATAAATATAGTTTGTTGTGCATGAAAAATGAAGTCTGTTGTACCTGTAAAAATAAGACATCTCCTGAAAATAACCCCTAATGCATCTTTTGGAGCATGAATTGATGTAAGACCCCCGATCTTATTACCGATAAAATGGGATACTTGCTCGAACCACTTACTCGCAGAGTAAGGCCCGATTTATTTTGTACTGGATGAGAAGCTTGTGAATGTTATGGTTTGCTGTGATGGGTCACCATAGCTTCATCTGCTGCCGGATTGTGTCCATGGCGGATGCTGCCGGATTCTGGTGGCTGATGCCAAGCCCTGGACAGCTAGTCTGCACAGCACGCCTGTTTGAATGAGTTTCCGGTGCAGTGTGCTCTTGAATGCAGACTTGGGCAGAGTGCAGTGGAACAAGTTCGTTCAGGCTGTGGTGTGTGTTTTGCATTTTACTCGTCACCTTTGCAATTTGCATAACTTGTGTGTATTTTCCTTAGTGCTTACTCTGCTCATGCTGAATGTTTGGTCGTTTGTTCATTCTGCTTGGATTGTATTGAGCTTTTTCAACCCGCATGCAATCGGGTGTATATACCCGTATGTCTTGTTTGTCCCTTCGGAATGATAGCCTGGAGAGCTTTGAGAGAATATTACACAATCCAAATTACAACTTATATAATCCCAGGATAACAATACTAGTAAGACATCTGTATTGCACCTCAAGATAACTAAATAGTATTCCAGGCCCTTTACACATATTCTGTAAAGGAAGCATGTCAATTGATTAGCTATCCCTAACAACAGCCAGCATTAGCGCTACAAAGATGAATGCAGGGGAAGGGTCCATTGCATACATTAAATAATAACCCTGCACATAGGTAGGCATCAAACAGCATACTCGTGATAGCCCAGGAGGTAAGGTGCTTGCTCTTTAAGACCGATGTCATGGGTTCGAATCCTGCAGTGGTCGATCCTTTATTGCTAACTGCAAGCAGTGGTGATAGCCGTTAAGGCTCTTCTGCTGCTATACAAATGAGGCTGTTAAATCAGCAAATATAATATGTCAAAACTCATAGGCAGAAACGGAAATGTATACGGATATCTATTGCATCTATTTATCACAGCATTTAGTAGCTCAATAATGATAATAATAATAAATTTAGTATAGCACCCTCAGAGAACTCAATCTCTTTCTAATCACTTTACATTTTCTGCAAATGAAGCACGATCGAATGGTTAATGGTAGCATGCTCAATAAACAACAAGAATAACATGGTTAGGGGGTTATGCACAGGGTCAGCATGCACGTATGGTTAGTGGCAGCATGCACAGTGTCAGCACACATAAGCACATGAAGGTCGAAGCACGGGGATCCTCTAAATGCTGTGATAGGTAGGTGCATTTGTAGTTTCTTTTTAAATGTGATCAAGTCAAGAGATGTCATGACACATGTAGGAAGTGAGTTCTAGGCTTTGGGAGCATACGAACTAAAGGCACCGCCGCCAAAGGACTTGAGGTTCGTACAAGCTATAGGTAAATATTAGATTCCGAAAAATCAGGTGGTACGATACTATGCCTGGTGGGAGAGTAGGTCTGATAGGTAGGCTGGAGCCAAAGAATGAAGGGACCGAAATGCGATCGTCCTTTATGTGCCTATGCGTGTTGACACTGCATGCTGCCACTAACTATATTTACATGCTGACCCTGTGCATGTCACCTCTAACCATATTATGCTTGATGTCATTGAGCTTGCTACTACTAAGTATACGATCATGCTTTCTTTGTAGCAAATGTAAAGTACCTAGAAAGAGCTTGAGTTCTCTGGGAGTGCTATACAAATGTATTATTATTATTATTATTATTAATACAACTCACGATGCACCCTTTATACGCGAGGTACTGTGGCTTGTTTACCGAAGGAGGGCAGCCTACTTGCATGGTCCCAGAAATATCTTTGTGAATTTAAGTGAAATACATCTACTTATACGAGCATTGTGGTCAATTGCACGACCCTATGTGAATATCCCGTCCGTTTTTTGCTTTGCGTGTCACTGTAGAATCTGCTCTTCTCTTCAGGATGTGTGATGATGTACTCCCATACACATGTCATGATACACAGCTTCGGGTTTTACTGAAAAACGTGCTGTTGAGGGGCATCTTTTAAAGTAGATTTGATTACCGAGAGGGCGCAGCTCAATTTTAGCATGGTGATCAGACGCTGTTACAGCCTGTTGCCAGATCTATAGCAGCACTTCAGAAATGTTTCGGACTCATCCCAAACATCTATGGCCAAGGAACTTGTGCAAAGGTAAGAACCTAGCATTCATAGCTCTGCAGGTGGTTGGACAAGTCAGCTTGGAATGCTCACGTTAATGCATGCCAGATTGTATGTGTTCTTCCAATTACTTCCATGGCCTCTTAGTCTTGTTCCACTTTTCTTGTTCACCAATCTTGTTCCACCTTTTCTTGGTATATCAAGTTAGCTGTTGGCCATGTCTTCAAACTTTAGAAAGTATTCAAGCTCCTTGATCTGGTGAAGCAGGAGGATGGTGATGGAATCAGGTCTGCTTCGTATGAGATAGGTCACATGATTTTAATTGACCGAGGTAGGTTTTTTGGCAGTGATTGTTTCTACAATCAATGCATCATGCGACTTGTTCTAATTACCGTATGCATAATCCCAAAGAGAGTTGAATTTGATGGGGTCGACCCTTATTTTTAGATGTTGATTATGTTACACCCCTTTGCTCGCAAGTCACATATGAAGGCCTCTTGGATGACATATTTGGTATTCACTGTGGTGTCGTCGAGTTTGGTACAGAGGTTACTGGTACAGAGAAATCAGTCAAGGTTCCACTTACAAGTGAAGACGAAGTAAGTTTCCAGTGCATACAAACTGCTGCTAGATGGTGATGTTTGGCGAAGATGTGAGGTATATGGTAAAACTTGTATTCGCTTATAGATATATGAAGAGATAAGAAACAAACACTTCACTACCGTTTTTTCTTATCTCAGTTCACGTGCTAAAGAACTTCAGCGTGGATATGATGTAAGTGCCCTTTTTGTTTAAAGTTATTAGTGTATATTTTGTAGTCCTAAGACATGCACACGTCATTCTTTGTAGAAAAGACATGCTATCAAATCAGTGGGCGAAATGAAAGACTTTGTGTCCAACGACCTTAAAGATTTGAAGCAGCTGCACAGGTCACTGGCCTTACGTAAGCGAGCCTTTGCTTGATTGCACAGCACAAATCTGCACAGCAGTGTGACACTAGCAGGTATGATTAGCAAGCTATTTAGTCGTGACTTAACCTCTGTTTGGTATTCAGACCTTCCCTTTTTCGGATGCCCTCAGAGTATTTAAGTTCTATCTGCTGGTGATCAGAGGATAGTGATTGTACCCGGTCCGGTTCGCCAGAGATTTATTATGTTTTCGTGTCTGCCTATTTCGTGAATTGACAGTCGCTAGGAGCAGAGCATTCTTTCAATTCCAAAAGTATCTGGACGGCAGCTGCAGCTGGCATGATGCCATGATCTTTGTTTGACTTCGTGCTTCCTTTATTTACAATACCCTATCAAGCTCACTCTGGCTTATACTCAGGTGCAAGAAATCCTCTCGCCCCTTAATTTTCAGTATTAGGACTTGCCAGATCACAGACCAAAGCTGATGAGCAGAATTCTGGCAAGTTAGGAGCCTTGATGGCACACTAGGTAAGGCGGTTGGTTTTCCGAGGTCATGGGTTCGAATCCTGCGGTGGGCTATCCTTTATCGCTGCTGCAAGCGGTGGTTTTAGCCGTAAAGGCTCTTCTGTCGCTATACAAAAGAGACTGTTTAATCAGCTATTATTATTATTACTATTATTACATTTTCTCGGGCAGCTGTAGTAGGCCTACTCAAATGCTTATCACTAAAAACCAGACTGTTTTTGGCTGAAGATTAGCCGTCTGTAACGGGGAATGCCAACAAAATATTTACAGAATTTGTCAGACAATCGAATATGTGTTTAGGGTACCTTTAGAAAGACAAATATGTTAGAATTAAGATCAGAAGTTCTGACGACTTCTTCGTGAAAGAAAAAATGGTTATGCAAACCACCTCTAACCCGGATGTAAATAGGAAGCAGCGAATCTACAAATAAAATTACCGATCTCTGCATCATGTGCGACTTGTATCCCAACTTTTCGAACCTTGGTAGATCGAGATACAGGCTTGACACTTGCTGAGGTGCATTCTTGTGACTTTTTTACAGCTTTATTTCCAGGGTTGGTTGATGCCTTGTAAATTCCATAACTTGGCAGATACTTCACATATCGGAGTGAAATTTGAAATGCGAGTTCAACTCTGCGTGTTTAAAATTATGCAAGAAAGATATCTGACTTCGGTTGGATACATTTTGCTGCATACGTCATCAAACGCTGGATCAGGGGACCTGGATCAGGGGGTGCAAAAATGGGCATCTAATACTGGGGGTGCTTTGTTGTCTTTGTTGTCCGTCCGTCTTTGTTGTCCGTCCACGGGCGCAAAATATCCTAGGAACGTCACCGTGAGCCACATTTAGCTGACCTGCCTCAAATATATCGTATTTGGTGTCCAAGTAAGGGGACCTTAGAAAGCATGCATGTGAATCAAAGACTCACCAAATGCTGTAATAAACAGATGCGTTTTAAGCTTCTTTTTAAATGTCGTCATGTCAGGGGGCATCGTGACGTGCATCGGCAGTGAGTTCCAATCTTTGGAAGTATACAAACTGAAGGCACGGTCTCCAACTGTTTCGAGGGTCGTTCGAGGATGGCTAAACTCTGCCTACTTTCAGCTGCATAACTTAGCTAAAATTCCGCCTTGCGTAGACAGGGATACTACATCTAACTTGATCCAATTGTGACATCCTGTCTTGACTTCTATTACTCACTGCTTGCTGGTCTACCGGCCTGTGCAATCAGGCAGTTACAGCTGGTGAAAAATTCTGCAGCTAGGCTTGTCTGTCGTGAGCGTCGCAGTTGCCACATCACACCACTTCTCGCCGACCTTCACTGGCTCCCAATCGGGCAGCATATCGACTTCAAGGTTCTGTCACTCACTTTTAAGTCCATTCAATTTTTTGGCTCCAACCTACCTATCAGACCTACTCCCCCATCAGGCTAAGCCTCGTACCACCTGCTTTTTCTTAATCTAATCGTTTAGCTACACCTCGTAGGAACCTCGAATCCTTTGGAGACTGCCTTTAGTTGTATGCTCCCAAAGCCTGGAACTCACTTCCGACCGGCGTTACGACATCTCCCGACCTCTCAGCATTTGAAGAAAGCTAAAAACAAACCTATGTATCACAGCATTTAGTGTGTCTATGTTATTCTTCCTTTGTGGGGTTATGCTAGCTGACACTGTGCATACCCACTAACTATATTTGCATGCTGACCGTGTGCATGTCACCTCTAACCATGTTATGCTTGTTCTCATTGAGCATGCTAACACTAACCATTCGACTATCCTTCCTTTGCAACATATTTAAAGTGCCTAGAACGAGATTAAGTTCTCTGATGGTGCTATACATATTTAATTATAATATTGTTATTTTTATTCAACTATTTGAGTCAGAAAGCAGGTTGTACGATTCTTAGCCTGGTGGGGGAATAGTTCTGATAGGTAGGCTGGAGCCAGAGAATGAATGGACCTAAAAGTGAGTGACAGAACCTTGATGTCGATACGCAGCCCGATTGGGAGCCAGTGCAGGTCGACCAGAAGTGGTGGGATGTAGTAACTGCGACGCTCACAACAGACGAGCCTAGCTGCAGAGTTTTGCAACAACTGTAAGCGCCTGATTTCCCACACTGAGAGACAAGCAAGCAATGAGTTACAGAAGTTGAAACGGTCGTCACAAATGCGTGGACCAGTTTCGATGTAGACTCCCTATCTAAGCAAGCCCGAATTTTATTTTAGCAATGTTACGCAAGCTGATAACACTTGCAACCGCTACCACATGGTCATATCATTCAAGTTAGTTGCACTGTGGAACAGAACCGATACACATCGAGACCTTGCAAAATCACATAAAGGCGCTACTGGGATCGATATTAGTAAAGATACGGTCCTTAGGAGGCTGGCTAATAGTGGCATCTTCTGGAGAGTTTAAAAACGCAAGCCTGTGCTCACCGGCCGTCATAAAGCAGACCGCTTACAGTGGGCCTGTGACCATGCTCACTCGACAGAAGACGTCTGGAGGTCAATTTTATGGACGAGGCTTACAGGGATGACTGCCGTCAACCTACCGTCAATTCGGAGGGAAATTGATGATGATTTGGGGCTGCTTATCTGTGAAAGATATTGGGGATCTGCATCAGATTGAAGTTATCATGGACAACACCTTGATATGGTCAAGGAAGTCTGGATGCCAAGTGGAAGCACTCTGCTTGGGGATTGGTATATTTGGCAACAAGATAGTGAGCCTTAGCACACAGCTAGGTCAGTAAATAGCTCTTTTGAAGAGTCCGGTTTGATGCTGATGCAGTGGCCCAGTCAGTCGCCGGATCTCAATCCCACGGGGCATTTATTGGACTGCATCGACAGGCAATTGAGGTGGGCCTACTTGCGCAGCCGATTGTTTTAGTAAAATTCAGGCTCTGTAGAATGCTACAATAGATAAGTCAAGGTTGGAGCTCGGCACCTCAAAGCCTTCGCGGATAAGAGAGGTCATTAAGAATCACGGTGGAGCGACCTCATATTAAATGCATACATCCCAGCAGCATATGTATTTGTAGTGGGCTGTCGAGCTAAACGACTATTATCAGAAGAGCAGGTGATACAGGACAGCCGAGGATTTTATAGCTCATATCAGTAAGCTGAAGTAAGATAATTACCTTTGTCGTTGTGCTTCATGATAGATAGGTAGTTGATATAGATGGGGAGAAAATTCGTTAATGTGATTGTTCACGACAGAGAGCCTAGCTCTGGAGCTTTGCACCAGCTGTAAGCATTTGAGTCCAATAGTAGGAAGACCTGCAAGGAAGGAGCTTTTTAAGTCTAAATGGGATGTCACACGTGTATCGACTAACTTGGCTGCAGTATCGAAATCTAAGCATGCCCGAGTTAGTGCCGTGCAAAATATTTGTACCGTGTAACTAAAAGTAGTCAGACTTGGCTGTGGAGTTAATCCGACTGAGATTCCACTTGTGGCTTCATTCTGCAGTTAATAACTGGTCGACCAGCAAGCAGAAGCCTCTTCTGTCAGAGGGTCGCCGTAGGTATTTTCTTCCTTCAGCGTTGGTGCATCTGGCCGATATGCAGGCAGGTGCCCCATCTAGCCGGAGCAATGGAGCAACCTCATCCCTGCCTCATTTACAGTCCCATCCAGCCCTTGTTCTGGGTCTTAGTCAAAGGGTAAAGTTGTTGCACTTCATGATCCAGGTCGTGGGTTCAGGTCATGCAAGAGGCAGTTCGTAATTGCAAGCTCCAAGTGGATTCTAGCTGCCACTAAGGCTATTTTGCTGCTATATTAAATAGTCTTTTGAATCAGTCGACCTTTAATTTAGGCCCTAGCCCAGCTATAAGGTGCTCACACTTCATGAATCAAGCTGTGGATTCGAGTTCTGCATCGTGCATTTTCTTTGCTACCTAATGCGAATGGGGTAATAGCTGCAAAGGGTCTTGTGCTGCTATTTAAATGGTGCTGTGAAAAATGCTTGGTCATTACAGAAACTGGTTGCGAATACGTCTGCTACCGAAGTATTGCCTTATGACTCAGTCACGTGGTTTAATCGCCAGTGCTTCTACCGTTGCAGATATTAGTGCATGTGAGGTTATCATGAGCAAAAAAACGGCCGGTGGTGATCTGGAAGATCAGCTGCAGACTGAGCATAGTGAGTCAGTGCAGAGTCCTCTGTGCTCTGATACCTGCTTGGTATAGAGTTTGCCACTTGACGCACTGCCGTTTTGTCTGTCCCGGCTAGGCCTGTTAGAAGGAACCGACACCAAGACAAATTACAGCTATATTGAAGAATGCATTTTTAAGCGAAGCAATCTTGTCAACACTCTGCGCCTCTTATGCCTGGCCTCTGCTGTGAATGACGGCCTCCCTAAAGCAACTCACGAGGCATTGAAGTCTCAATTTCTACAGGTGAGCTATAGTTTTTTTTTTTATCTCAGTTTAGCTGAGCTGCTTTAGTGGCCTGTGGCATTCACGAATATTCAGGCTGCCATTTCTTCAATACCGATAGATAACTAGAATAGCTATTAGCAGAGTATGTGCTTTCACCTCTAGAGATTCGTGGTGTAGACAGTATGCGACCTCTAAAAGGATATCGGGATATATTGTGGAGCTCTATGAGCTACTTGAAGTAGTTTGGTGGTGGCAAGAGCATCAGCAAAAGCCTTGAATAATTTCAATGTGGCCACTACGTGACATTAGGAGATTGAACTAGCGACTGCACCCTTCTATTGACTCCTAAATGCTTTATTAATCCTCATCTTATGTACATTTCATTGACTGCATTCAACCCTCGGAATGCAGCATTAGATTATTGTAAAAAATTAAAAAAGGCTAGATAAGATGAAGTTTGCTCATCCCTGCGATTTAGAATGCTGCTGCCTTCTGTTAATGTTTCCCTTCGGTAATCAAGCATAAGATTATGAGTATGCCTGGCTGATGACTAAGACATCGTGCTTGCTTTCCTGCCTGTTTGCCCGTCTGTGAAAGTCCCGTTCGTT
This sequence comes from Cristatella mucedo, assembly GCA_009760855.2. Taxonomy (NCBI): domain Eukaryota; kingdom Metazoa; phylum Bryozoa; class Phylactolaemata; family Cristatellidae; genus Cristatella; species Cristatella mucedo. The sequence goes on along the minus strand of WPIO01000001.1, from coordinate 15,679,410 downwards.
CTCTCTCTACTTGGTGTTTAACTAGATAAATAAATGGATTCGTCAAATAAGTCGGTCATTCTTCCTAAAAAGAGACGATTCTAAAAGAAGTGAGTGATCTCTCATATTAGCTTATTCTCTTACGCTATCTTAGGTTTCAATGTGTTCAACAACTAAGCCTGACTTTGCTGTGAACATGATTCTTTTGAATGTGAATGGTGTGCATTCATTACTCAAACCCTAAATGTTGGACAGGTTCTCCTGATGATCAATCTAGGAGGCAGGCACATTCTACATGGATATGCTGTTTTGGTATTGATGCCCATGGATAATCATGCAGAACTCAAATTTTACTTTGGAAGGCTGGCCTGATTGTCTACTGATGAGAAATTTGCTGCTCTTTCTTAATACTACGAAATCTATCTGTAATAAAATCTTGATGTTGCAAAATTGGTAAGCTTCAAAAAAGCATTACATTCCCGGGCTTCTTTAATCTCTTGATGTTGTTGGGCCACTCTCTCTCTTTCAGTTTCGGCTCTATGGGTGTTCTCTATTGTTTGTTTTTCTCGTTGCTGTCTACGTCTTTCTCGTTGTTGATAGTCATGCATATGTTCTATGCGCTACGCTTCCTTTTTTCCGGATTAATTGCTATCAAAGTTGAGTGATTCCTATTTTTTGGCAAATTCTCACTGTTATTCTTGTTTAATAGAAGTTTAATTTTCAACTAGACTGCATTCTGCGATTTGCGTATATATTTGTTCGGGTTCTCTTCCTATTGTTTCGGGCCGGCTAGCGAATCTGTTTTGACTTCTGTTTATATTGTGTACATGCATTCAACATTATATTGGCCAAGTTCCAGCATGTGTAGTTATATTGCTAGGCTGTGTCAATTATGTTTAAGAGTAATGTTAAAGGGTTGTTTGATGATGTTTCCAGCTTTAGTCAATTTGCCACAGACAAGCTGACATTTCAGTGCTAGCTGACATTTAAGAAACTTGGCAAATAGCCTTGGGAAACTTCCGAAAAGAGCTTGTCGGTTTGATATAGGAGTTCTAGTCGCTTTCCAAAAGTTTTGCATGCTTCGGAAATTGCCTCTGTGCAGCAGGCTTACTGCTTGTATCCATATGGTCAAAATTTGAGCTACTAATCTTGCATCATCTTTTGGCTGCATTCGTTGCCTGTCTGTGCTGCTTTGCTGTGCTGTCCTGCAAGCCCTTGCCAAGTCTCTCCTACAGAGCTACGGCTATCAGCACCTGCTCACGTTTCACAATTTGAGACAACTGGGGCTACTGGTTGAGAGCCAGCAGTCGTCGGTTCCTGCTGCAGTGCGTAAGCTACCTGCCGGGGTGGCCGGCAAACTGTCCATACCTAAGAAAAGTGCATTCCAAGGTGTCAGCAAGAAATTGAACCTGGTAAGTGCTCCTGTCCTGCTGTGCTGGCAAGTCACCTAAACGGCTGCAGATCGTGCCAATGGCCGAGTTAGCTAAGGTTAGTTGCATTCTGCATTTTACCTATCAGCCCATTCTCCTGCTCAAACCTCAGCAGCACTGTTGCTGTCCCATGCTGCCTGCCGTGTGGGTGTGCAGTTGTGTAAACAATGCAATTAAATGTGGCCAAACAGTCAGCCTGATTAATAGAATGGTATACCACCCCCAAGGAATTAGAAGTACTAAAGATAAAGATTGCTCACTGCTGAGACCAAGCAACAAAGAGCTCGTCTATTACATCAGATCATGCTTATGATTGAGCCACCAGTGCTACATCGTTGTGGTGGTAATTTTATCATTCTTAGATGCCTTGGCTAGGTAGCTAGGTCGACACAATTGCAAATTAGGTCCGTTAAAATTAATACTGTTACAAATAATACTTGCCCTGCATTTTGAGCTATATCTGGTAAATTACCTGACTTCTATCCTGCTGCTCTTTTGACGGTGTTGACAGCTGTCTTTGCGCTATACAAGAGCTGCAGTCAAATCAGGTCCAAGTGCCATGTGCTCATTTCGGCTGGAGAATGAATTAACTTGGACTTGTATATTTCTGCACGACCCAGTGGGCCGTGTAGATGCTTTGCAAGCATGTAGGCACATGGTCTCTTATGAGAAAGTCAATAGCCTGTTCAAATATGTTGGAAAACTTGTTTTTGATACTACCAAAGAATCTTACCGCTTGATTGGAGCTTAAAGTAGTTGTAGAAATTCGACGGTAATGACTAGATTAAGGTCACTGATCAAAATGTATGATCACGATTGGCAGATAATATAAAAAATGAAGGTTTACTCACTTTTTGACTTTATCGAGCAGAGAAGTGGCTCAAATATAAAAAATGAATACAATTTATTTGTATAGTGCCCTAAGAGAACCTAATCTCTATCCAGTCGCTTTACATATGCTAGGGGGCTCGAACCCACGACCTTGGTCATCAAATACATTCACCTTGATCTTGGTTGGGGTGAACACCACAACCACCTGGCCGAACCTGGAGGCAAAGGATGCCACTAAAGTGGGAACCCAAAACCTCCTAAACCATCAATCACCTACCATGTAAAGCTGGTAATAGACTTGTAATTCTACCATGACTCAGCAAAGGAAGTCCATAGGCAGTGAGGTCTAGTGTGTGCGTGCGTGCGTGCCCGCGCACACACATACATATACGCAGTCGTCCCTCGCCACTTAGCGCTTCTACTTTCGCAGCTTCACTCTATCGCGGTTTTTTCAAATATCTTTATTAAAAAGGAAGTTAATCGAGATGGTGAAAATGATACAGCTCGTGCTCGGTTGTCTGAGTCAATTACGCACCCCTGCATCACAATTAAAATTAAAGTTACTGTACGTATGGGTTGTTGGTCTATGTATTCGAGCACCTCCACAAATCCTTCAAAGTCTGTATACAGCCTCATTGAGAGCAGTAACTTTGCTCATCTTTGCCGTGCAGTAACCTCTTCATCATCGAACAAATTGAACTATTTTCATAAGTTAGTGGCTGTGTGTAAAAACTACACGTGTAATTATGTACACTAATAATAATATGATATTTGTAACGTCTAATACGTCTTATTATCCCTCACTTTGTCTAATATATTCGGTAATACGGGTGTAATGGTGACTGAAAGGGTGTTATTTCATGTTCATAGGGCTTTAATAATGTTAAAAACCGAATTAGAGGGTCGTGAACAGGCTTTCTATGCTCTAGTTACAAAAATATTCGATTTATAAATAAAGAATCGTATTTAGCAGAATTCACATATCACCTCAGAGTCTGGAACCGATTAACCGTGATAAATGAGGTACGACTATATATATCCTATATATAGTCGTACCTCATTGTGTGTGTGTGTGTGTGTGTGTGTGTGTGTGTGCGCGTGCGTGCGTGCATGCATGCGTGCGTGCGTGTGTGTGTGACCGATAAGACAGAAGGTGCAAGTCGCTATCTCCCCATCCAAAGTTTTTCATAATTATAGTAATAATGTGTTTGATATAGAGCTCTCAGAAAATGCAATCTTTTTCATCACTCAGTTCCACAACAGACGGCCTTCTGCTCATGCCTGAACCAGTGACTGCATTATTGGAGCACTCATTGGACTACCGTCTCCCCCCAAAGTTCCTCAAGGGCATTTCAAACTCCCGCTCTGGCTTAGGGCCAAGCAAAAAGCCCACAGATCCTGCCAGCAATAAGGTTTGACCTGGGACCTCATGGTCAGAATCCTTTGTTGAATCATATGCGCACAATCCAAAATACTGAAGTGTACAATAAACCGTTTCTTTAACCGCTTCCAGCTTAGCTCCTTACCTAGGGATCCTTGTTGGGATCTAGCAGATTACTTCTCTAGCTTCCTTGCTAGTTGGATAGACAAGATCAGCGAGTCCATTACTAAGGTTTCCACAGATATTGGTGTATACCATTAAGCATCTTAAACTACTCCCAGCTTAGCTCCTTACCTAGTTATCCTTGTGGTGATCTAGCAGGCCGCTTCTTAGCTTCATTGTAAGCAAGAAAGACAAGGGACTCTCTGGAGTCCCGCCCTAAGGTAACAGCATCCCGAATGGACTGCCCTCCATCGGAACATTTCCTCAGGACTCTCTTCTCTTAATTCCTTGCAGCACCTCAATATCTGCATTCAAGCCTGCCACTAGTAACCTCATCCTGAAATTCAGCTCCTAGTCAAAAAAGACTAATAGCCCTCCAGGCCCTATTCCCACGTCCTACTTCTACGATACATAGATATGCTTCCTTGCATAACTAACATACAAGATTTGTCCTTAGCCTTAGGTCTTGTTCCTGCACCTTTCTAAAAGGCTATTGTTAGGCCACTAATTAAGAAAGCAACACCAGATCAAGAGAATTTAAGCAACTTCCGTCCTGTTCATTGCTTCCGGTCCTATCAAAGACACTTCGAACAGAAGTGGCAGACCAGCTAAACTCTTGCTTCAAGCCTAGCAAGTAAGTTCCTGTCTGGTTTTAGAGATAATCACGAAGTCTGCATTGCTTAGGGTGTGTAGTGACCTTCTCAGGAATGCAAACATAAGTTCTCTGGGGTTGTTTTGCTTGGTCTTTCGGCAGATTTTGATTCTGTTGATCACAAAATTCTTTTCGGGTGCCTCTCATCTATCCCGGGCTTCACTGGCACTGCACTCCAATAGTTTAAGTCCAATCTCAGTGGGAGACTCCAAAGCATTGATTTCAATGAGCAACAGTCGTCCAAAGAACCTTTAAAGTAGAGTGGTATCCAAGGATCTGTGCTTGGCCTAATTTTTTTCACTATTTATACTCATTATGTCTCTTGCCGATGTAATCGCCAAGCACACTCTAGGCTTTCATCTTAATGCAGATGGCAGCTACCTATGCTTTGATCTCTCCCTGCCTTCCAGCTCTTCAAACTCCCATAACTTCCTTATAGCATGTATTGCTGACATTTGCAAATGGGTGGCAGCAGACTTTCTCAAATTGAATGGCGATCAAACCAACTTACCAGTTATGGGCAAACCTAGCGTGACTCAGAAATGGGAAACTTCAGCACATACATCGGCACTGTCTGCATATCTCCTGTAGCATCTGCACGAAAACTGTCCAATTCCAAACTGACCTTTCAATAGACGACCACATCAGGTCCATACTCAAGTAAGTTTGCCTTCAGCTAGCTAACATTGCAAAAATGTGTAACTGCATAATCGGGATACTACATCTAAGTTGTTAGATGCATTTGTGACATCCTGTCTTGACCTCTGTGACTCACTGCTTAATAATAATAATAATGCACTTGATAAAGCGCCCTCAGAGAACTCAATCTCTTTCTAGGTGCTTTACATTTGCTGCACAGGGAAACGCGATTGAAGGGTGGGTAATATCTGCTTGATAAACAACATGAATAACATGGTTAGGAGTGACATGCACAGGGTCAGCATGCAAGTGTGGATAGTGGCAGCATGCACAGTGTCAGCATGCATAAGCACATGAAGGAGGAATCGCACGACCCACTAAATGCTGTCCTAAATAGGTCTTACAGGTTTACAGGTCTTCCGGCCTGCGCAATCAGGTGCTCACAGTTGGTGCAAAACTCTGTGTAGCTCGGGTTATCTGTCGTGAGTGTTGTAGTTGCCACATCGCACCACGTTTTGACGACCTGCACTGGCTCTCTAGCTAGCAGCATTTCGACTTCAAGGTTTTGTCACTCACTTTTCTTTGATCGGCTAGGCATCATACCATCATACCGCTGTTGTTTCGACTCGAGTCGTTTAGGTGTGCCTCGAACCAACCTCAAATCTTGTAGATACCGTGTATCTAGTTGATATGCTCCCAAAGCCTGGAACCCACCCGTGAATGAAGTCATAACATCCTCAGACGACGTTTAAAAAGAAGCTAGAAACCCTCTTGTTACTCCTGGCATTTTCTAGATCCTTGTCATTTGACCTTTGTGTACATATGCATGGTGATACTATGCATGTTACCAATTACCATCATATTATACGTGTTGCACTGTGCATATTACCACTAACCATATAGTCATGCTTCATTTACAGCTTATGGTCAGTGCCTAGAAAGAGATTCGCTTTTCTGAGCGCCCTGTACAAATGTATTAATTTTATTCTAAATTTAATTAAAATAAAATTAAAAATAAACTTAAAATTTAATTCATTGAGAATCTGTGGCACCAACATCTTTGCCAGTGCCCAACATGCATTGCAATAGTTTGGACTTGGCATGTTGTTAACTTGAGTCGAAGTCCTCCACTCATGTGCAGTGGCTTCTGGTTTTGTGCTATATTTTGAGGAAGTTCTGGCGAATGTATCACCTGTTTACTCTCTTTAGCCATCCTTTTTGTAGATTCCCAAGAGTGCTGCAGAATTGGACTTGAGAATCCCGACCGACATGGCCTATGTTTTTAGTGGTGCATATACACCACTCAGCTGTAAACTCGTTGAGCAGGTAGAGCATCAACAATTTTTATTTATTTTTTGGAAGCATTGCTTGTGCCTATACTTTGTCTATCTTTTGTTATGAATGTCGTGCACGAGGCAATCCTCAGTAGTTGAATGCTTTAGTTTTATTGTGTAGCCTTTCTACCTGGTAGTGTGAAAGTCTCTTTCAGCAAAAAAAATGGTGCGTATAGCCAGTTGGTTTTTCAGTAAGCCAAAATATTAATAGCTTAGCTTCAGCAGTTTTTTGCCACAGACGTGATAGCTTAGCTTCATTAGATTCTGAAGCCACTTTTGAAATAGTTTTGATATGTCATAGATATTTCTTTGTCTTACCATTCCACGGAGACAATAGAAATTATACTTCAGATGAGAACTTTTTAATTGTTGGATAAGGCAGTTCTTTACGAGGTGCCATGGTTTAAAAAGGCTTGATTTGTCCCCACATGTACTTCCTCAGACATGGCTTCAATTGACACCAAGTGAATTTATATCGACCGTGGTCGTATTAAAAATTGCCGGTGTTTTGTTTGAATAAAATCTATCTGCCAGACATGCAAAGCCGCCTAAGTATTTATTTTCATAACGAGAATACACAATATTTAAAAAGACGTGGGCATCTGTACCTCCCTCGTGGGCTTGGCAGTGGCTTGCCTTGCGATTATTCACCTGCCTGCCGGTGATGCAGAGCTTCCAGAAGAGCATCTGATAGCTTTGTTGCATGACAAGAGCATCGACGCAGCACTCGGTTCCCTAGTACTTAGACCAGAGTGAGCCCCTCGAGAACGATAGCAATCGGCCACACCCCGATCACACTGTCACCACTCTCTGCTTCCTGGTGAATTTACCGCAGCAATCCTTCGAGGCGTGGCTGTATTCTTGTCTTGGGCACCCCCATCTGCTTGCAGGTGTGGCAAGTATTGGTTATTATAATGGCACTGCAGCATCCAGACAAAAACCCTTAGCTTAGCAAGTACATTTTCTAGCACAGATTAGGGGTCTTATGTGCTGCGATATGCGTACCTTCAGCCAATGTATTTATGTTTTTGGGACTTATTGCTGGAGAGATAATCATAATGGTAGCAGTGGTAATACCGGTCAGCTCTTCGAAGAAATGTGGAAGAAACATAATTTTCGGTCGGTGCCGAACAAGCTTTGCTGTCGTCTCAAATAGTTTGCTTGTACACAAGGTTGCTCGCCCTCGGTAAGCAAGGTAGAAGTGTGTGACCCAAGAAATTTTCGGATAGATTTTTAGGCATATACTGACTGTTCGGCCAGCTTCAAGCCCTTGGTGGATGGACTTAAGGCAGAAATACGATGGCTGGTTCGTGGAAATGATAAGTGAAAGACCGATGCTGTGCCCTCAAGCTTGTCATTCAAGGGCAGGTGTGGTTTTCTGCTTACCAATCCTTTGTCCCCAAAATTGACCAACCTGTCATGGTATTGCAAAGTGCATAGAAAGAGATTACGTTCCCATGGGGCACCAGCCAAATTTCTTCTTTTTATTATTATTTTTATCCAATCGACTCTGCTACTTTTTAACCGGGCTGGTGAACCAGCCGATCATTTTATTTTTGACAACCTGCTATCTCCAATGCCTTGGCAGCACCTTCTTTTGAATGGCTTGACAGTGTTGATCTGTAGGAGTGTGTTGGCAGCTCCTCTCTGCCTATGTGATCAAGGCATCCAGATCCTGGGTGAGCTCTTGGAGCCGTCCTGGGTGAGCTCTTGGAGCCTCTGGTACCAGCACGAACAACTGCTTTGAAGGCAGCAGTCAAGTCTGAAGCGCTTAACCTAGCTTCTACAACCGAAACGAGTGTTTCACACTTGCTGCATTCTTCCACGGTCATTTTGCCCAGTGCTCCGACTGCTGAGGGTTTCAAGGTCACTAGGCAAGTAGTAGCCTTTTGTGTAGTGTTCAGTTCCTGTACAGCCCCTAACAGTTCTGGCAGTTGCCTCCTCATTGCATCGCATAGCTTGTGTGGCTGTCTGCCACCTTCAATATGACCTTCGTGCTTATGATACCAGTGTTAGCTTAAGGTCTTGGTGCTTGCTGGAGGCTAGCCCTGAATTGGCTTGAGCTTCGATGCCTTGTGGATGGACCGTGGCCAAGTTCTCTCTGCCTTGTAATCATGCCTCATGCATCATCTCGCTTTTTGCTGTTTATAGTTTGTCGCTTAAGTTGACAAGTGTTTGAATGCGTTGTTAGCAGACAAGCCCAACACCCATGGATCGGAGATTGGCATATTCCAAAACCACGACTGCGGTCCACTGTGGGTGGCAAATGGGAAGTAAGCTGGACAACTTTGGATAGCATACTCACTTCTTCCTAGGTTTGCCTCCCACTTCCAAACCCTAGCAATAAGTTACACGAGAGAAAACCAGAGCATTGTACTAAGCAGGAAAACATCTCGGTGACTGCTGACAAAACTAAACACTAGTATGCCACGCCAGCTTGGGAGCTGACAGACTTGTAAATTGGCTCCAGTGGCGCTCGGCACAGGCCCCAAAGCAGCGGCTGCTTGATCTCTCAAGGGCCTATCGTAGCTAGTGTATTGGCCCCAAGGTCAGATGGCACGCGCCGATCAAGACGATATGGCACCTTTTCACGACGACAGCCGTTTTCATCTTCTTCCTTTGGCAACTCGTAGACGTGGGTGAGCTCATAATCACATTCAAATCAATCCGGATCGTTTAGCTGTAAGAGTGTTTGCTGAGGCTTCTGTGCCTGACAGTATCGACCAGAATGGCTCTGACGTGGCACCGATGGTGGCAGCATCTTTTGGAAGGGCAGCATGTACAGCTCTCTGCCAAGCTCCCCAGAGCCGAGGTTGATGCTTGGCCAACCGTTCTAGTAGTACACAGCTCGTTGTCGAATCGATCCCCATGCCTTGATGTGAAGCCGTCGGCAATCGGCCATTCGAGTACTGTCTGCCGGATCGGCTGCACTCCGCATTACGAGTAGCCCCATAAATGTGACACACTTGTGTCACCACCTCGAGTGTGAGAGCGCATTTGGGGCTCGTTAGCACAGATTTGTTTTGGACCGATGCGTGTGCCCGTAGTTCTTCCCGAGAAAAATATCTCGGATGGTGCCAAGCTCGGGCAAGTTTTCTGCTGCCTCAGGTGCTTAAGATGCCTAAGCAACTTACGATTCTATCGGCTGGCCAGGTCGGAGTACTGCGTCTCCAGCCAACAGTGCCAGCTTTACTTGGACAAGCTTAATTGCATCCTAGATGGTGCCACCTCCTACCCTGCAGCTGCACGATGGCCACCCTGTGGGGTGACACTTGCACGTAGAAAAGTACTGCGGGCAGAGCAGAAACAAGCGGGCTTGTCAGGCGATGCTCGGTGACTTCGGTCTCTTCTAGCACTGCCGATGCCCGAAATGGAAATGCATCGGTCTACGAACTAGTTTGGCCCGAATAACCTCCTCAACTAACGGTTTTTGGCCTTTTTTAAATAGTGCTGCTGCAAAAGCAGTGAAAATCGTCAGCATCCTTCTATGTTTAGCAGCAAACATCAAGTTCCCTCGTGGGTAGCTGAAAGGCATGCAGGCTTCTCTAGCCGAAGCTTGGTCGGTTTCAGCCGTGCCATGTCGAGGTGCATTATTGAGCAGTTTTTAAATTGTAGAATTCTCAGAAGCATTGCCATTTGTTTAGATTCCTCAGTAGTATTTCTTTGTCAGCATATCCTTTTCGTGAGCCACTGGTAGTTGTGGTGGTTTGGCTCTCCCTGTGCCACGGTAGGTGCCGAAATGCGTTTCAGACGTAACCCAAGGACAAGCGGAGCTCTCGTACCATGTGAAGCAGTAATCCAGGTCACATGTTTGCTTAATCTAATTTTCATTCCCGCTGTAGTGCCTGCCATAAGATGGCACGGCATGTAATATCACGTGACTAGTTTAGTAAACAGTAAGTCCTGACCTCAGCCAACTACTCTCCTGACTCTGCTGAGCTTCCCACTTTCTTTTTCTTGCGTGAGACGAAGTCTGTTGGCTACTGAATGCATACCGAAAGCCGCCTAGGCTGTGAGTGCGCTATACAAAGCTCTCCTGCGTAACACCCACATGGTCTTTATGACTTTGTGGAGTTACAGACGGTGATACATTACATTACATTACATGCAAGTGATTATTCCTAGCCAAAGCGTTAGCTAATATTGAGCGCAATTTCCAGGTGGAAGCACTAGTGTGCCGCTTGCCGGTTGGACAGCAAGCCGTAAGTAGAAGCTCGAATTGTACTTCCTGTGGCACAGTTAGGTTCATGCGGAGCCCAGAGGATTGATAATGTCCTCTAGACTCTCCTGATGCCTCCTCAGCGCCAGCTTAAAGTATCTTTGGGCAAGTCTTGGACAAGCCGAATCGACCTCGGCATGCTTCATCAATGCCTTTGCATTCGACAGCTGTGCCCCCCCCCCCCTACAAACCGCATTGATATATGCTTGGCTGATAGGTGTGGTGGCAATCGTCTCTAGCTGCCTCGATTTATGCCTTCACGTTGTTATCCTGAAAAGTTGCACCGTAAGCAGAGAATACTCCATGGGAGCAAGTAGGCTCTTGCTGGATCTCCTTGGTCACATCCGTCACGACCGGCAGATCGTATCGTGAGGCAGTGGCCAGCCTGACATCAACTCCAGAAGGTGTGGCCTTCAGGACAGAAGCCATGGTCGTAATTATGGCTTTGCCTGCAAGTGTCACACTCTGCTACGTTTTGATGGCCTCGGGCACTCGTGGGTTATTGTCTTGAGACACTAGAACTTCCTGTCCTTCTGTATCATCTGAGGCCAGACACAATAGAGGTGGTGGTGGCACAGGCTGGCAGTGCATGAACCATGTCAGTCCCTCCAGTAGGCATGCCCAAAGTGTCCTGTCGTGCATTTCCTCATAATTAGCGGACATGCCAGAGATCAGTGGAAGTGCCAGAGATGAAGCAATGCCCCATAGTCCCGGAAACATGTTCGGCTATCTGCGGGGCTCTAAAGACAACTGTTCTGGTTGAAGTTACGATGGACTGGTGTTCATTACAGTCTCTCTTGTAGATGGTGTTCGCAAACAGATTAGCGGAAGGTGGATTATCTCCTTCTGCCTGCCCGTAGCCAAGTTGCACTGCCAATGCTCTTACTTTGCCATACGCCACTGAATCCTCTGAGGGAGCCCACAGTTGGTTTACTGCAAAGCTCTGATCCATCTTTCTTGCTGGTGTGACAGCTCCCCTACTTTGTACTTCGGCAGCACCGGTCTTAGGTACCTCATTACCAACCGGAAGTATAAGATGCTCATCTCTGCAGCAGCCACAGCAGAATGGAAGAGTTTGGCATTTTGGCCGTTTATTTACTTGAGGTTGCGTGGGAGACTAGCGTCGGTAGGCGTGAGATCTAATCCTGCCAAATCAGCCTGCACTCCCTCCATTCCAAGGCTGTCGAATAGTGGTGGTGAATTAGCTATAAAACTACCCAGAGGTCGCCCAAACGCTTTAAAAAGAAAAGAATCAGAACCTCATTCGTTAAGGTCACGTCTGCTGATAGGCCACTTAGTGCTGCCAGCTGACAAAAATTTTGCAGCAATTATGGCTACTCTCTCAAACAATTAGCAAACCAAACACTGCTATTACCTTGTTTGCCATACTCTTGATAGCTGAGTTGCTTGAAATGAGGTGGTTTGCTAGAGCCACACTGCTCGCACAAACAACAAATACGTATGTCGACACCTTTGACCTTGATCTACAGTGTTTTCTTTCGGGTGTGATTCGCCAGATGTTTCAGTGTGGCAAGCGTAACACGCTTGTACGAGTTTTTGTCGAGACGATGCAGTGATTGTTTCAATACTGGCATGTGGCTGAATGACGTGGCTATAGGTTTAAACATCCCCGAAGAAGCTGAAAGCACACCTGTTCCTCACAGCATCTGCTAGGTCTGCTTCTTTACTTGCCTAAACATGGTGACGAACCTGTTCCTCACAGCATTGGCTGGTTCAGGGTGAATTGTCCTTTATGTGCTTAAGCAGGCTGCCACTGTGCATGTTATCACTAACCATATTCACACTTCACCCTTCATTTATAGCTTATGTAAAACGCCTAAACGTAAATTTGGTTCTCTTATGGCATTATACATATGTCTTAATATTATTTTTATTGTTATTGTGCAAACCGTTAGGAATAAATGCTTAAATTATTTTGACTCAGTGCCGAAATTTTCCGTTAAGGTCCGTATGTTTTCTGCCCAAGACTGTGCACTGCTGTTGATATACTTGCTGCCGTCGGTGATCCGTGTTTGGTTCTAGCAGAGCAAGTTTCGTTGCATTGCTGCCAATTTTTGTCAGATCCTGCATAAGCAAGGCTTCTCTGGATTGGAAGATGTCACCAAGCTTCTCCAGGGCGAGTCCTTTACAGCTAGCCAAGGGAGATCAAGCAGAAGTGAGCCATCGACGTTGGTGCTTGTTGTGCCACGGCGTTTTTCGACCAGTGCAGCTCGGGTGGCCTTGTGACTGATGCCGTCGCATGCCTTTTTGGTCTTTCAGCACGCCCAGAATTAGGTCAAACTGCACCGAATTCTGCCGACAAAACCGTACTCGTGTATTTTCTTGGTGGCGTCACGTATTCAGAAGTCGCTGCGCTGCGCCTTCTCGGACGACTGAAAGGTTAGCGAGTACGCAGCATGCGTCATGTACTGTTTCTGCATGGTGCATGGCTGCACGCAATGAGCCTGCCAAAACTGCACCGAAGGCTCTAGCTCACCCCGCTGACTGCCAAGCTTAGAGGTCTTAGTTAGTGGAGCAAAATCTGTATAGCAGGAAAACGTATTTCAAAATTATATTTAATAATTTTTCCTTTGAAATAAACACAAATCCAATTTTAAGAAACTTATTTATTACTGCACTGAATTGTGTGTATTAAGCGTATGGAAGACCTGACCTCTTTGAATTTATATTAACTATAAACTATATAGTAAGCCCCCCTGAGAAGAATCTCGGCAGATTCTATTTATACTTGTCCATCGTTCACCAAACGTAGGTGCGGCAGCACTTCCGGTCGGTCACACTCACCTCTGCATCTTTCCACTACGAGAGCTCAGCTGGTCCAAGCTGAAGCTGGGAAGCACCGGAAACTCAAGTCGTCATTTTCAGCTACATATGCAAATTAGAAAATCATCTCCCCTTTTTTTCGACACTCGTCATTGCTGTACTATCGTATTGCTACTATACATATATATCGCGAAGGCCTTAATGGAAATGTGACGTCAGTGACTGTGACAGACTTAACGAGTAACTTAAAGAGTAACTATCTAGCAGAGTTATAGGGTTGGATGACACGGGGCAGCACGGTCGTATGATGTTTTATGGGACTTAAACTATCCGGGCTTTTTCCTAGCTAAAGCAGCAAGGAGCACCCATCCCCATATGTACCTAATTCATCCTATAGCCCCTTCTTAAGGTTGTCACTACACTTGATCGGAACGAGTTAGCATAACAAGTAACGTACTTAACTTTCACAAAAGTATGTAACTTTGAGGCTGCACTGTATGCATCTGCACACACCTGAACAGTATGCCTTGTGCGGTTAGTATATAGGGCTGATGTGCTTGGGTGTTACGTGGCAGAAAGTCCGTCGGCATCCCGGACAAAGGCCGGCTTTTGTGTCTTCGGCACATGCATACGCGAATCAAAGAAACGTCCTGTGGCTCTAAGACTAAACTTTATTAAATGAGTCTTTTCATTAGCACCCTGGTAATAGTTAGGGTAATGCATTTTAATCCTGCCGATTCTGCATCCGGCAGATGTTGCCTTCGCTGTGCCATTGCACACTGCTTGAATTGGCTTGGACATTAGCATGATTGCTCTATGCAATCTGGTCCTGATTACTTATTCAAGCTCAGAGTGCATTTGGCCAATTCTTTCTTTTTGTGTAGCTGAGGGATACGTTAATGGAGGATGAAATTCAGAAGACAGTTAGGTGATTGGTCTTTGAATCGAATTGCTACCCTGGGTCTAGCTCAGGCTAAGCTGCTCACACTTCACGACCCATGTCGTGGGTTTGAGTCCTGCTGCAGACGATCTTGTGTTGCCCACTGTAAAGGGTGGTGATTACTATTTATGCTCTTCTGTTTCTATAGTAATAATAATAATAATAAGACATTTGTATAGTACTCTAAGAGAACAAAGTCTCTTTCTAGGTACTTTACAGATGCTGTAAAGGCAGCATGACAGTAAGGTTAGTGATAACATGCAGCATCAGTATGCATAAGCACATAAAGGACAATTCACACTTACCCAGCAAAGCTGTGAGAAACGGTTCCATTGTAGGTTCTTTTTTATGTCAAGCCACGGGATGTCGTGACATCTGTTGGAAGTGAGTTCCAGGCTTTGGGATTATACAAACCAAGAGCACGGTCTGAAAAGGATTTGAAGTTGGTTCGAGGCACAGCTAAACGACTTGAGTCTGAAGAGCAGGTGGTACGATGCCAAGCCTGATTGGGAAGTAGTTCGAATAGGTAGGCTGGAGCAAGAGAGTGAAGAGACCTAAAAATGAGTGGCAAAACTTGAAAGTCGATACGCTGCTTAATTCGGAGCCAGTGCATGCTGGTGTAATGTGACAATTGCAGCAATTGTTTACGACAGACAAGTCGGACCGCAGAGTTTTGCATCAACTATAACCGCCTTATTGCTCTGGCAGGAAGACCAGCGAGTGGTGATTTATAGAAGTTGAGACGGAAGTCACAAATGCAGGGACCAACTTGGTTTATGGTATCCCTGTCTAAGCAGGCCAGAGTATTTGCAATGCTATGTAGCTGAAAGTAGGCAGACTTCACTGGAGCTGATGTGGTGTCTTGTAATAATTCATTCTGGAACATGACACCTGGGTTTTGTGTAGATGCTAAAGCAGATATGCTGGTGGAGCCCATTTTTAGTTTTTTTTTTATAATTTCTGAGTGAGACTAGGTTTTCCAATAACTTATAAGTTGGTTTTTAGCTTCATTTCATTAGAGACAGTTTGGTGCAATCCAAGTGCGAATGTCAGCAATGCATGCCGCACAGGATTTAGGAAAGCTTGACTGCTGGATGGCATGGAGGGATCAAAGCGCAGCTTGTGGTACAACATGAGGCTGTTTGATCAGCTGACCTTTGGAAGGGACACCATTCTTACATGCATCATTGACGGTGTGCTCGCTTTTGCCTGCCTGCGTGAACTCACAATTCCTTAATTACCAAAAATCATTTGGTCACACTTTATTTACAGCATCTGTAAAGTGCCGAGAAAGAGATTCAGTTCTTTCAGGGTCCATACAAATGTATTGAATTTAATAATTATCATTACCGTCATTATTATTAATTCTGTGTTTGTTATCACTGATAGGCAAGCCAGGTTTAAGTATTCACTCCTTTTGATGTTGTATTTGGCTGCTTGCGCTTATTACCTGCTTGGTCATAACTTCTTCTGCATGCTATGAGAAACTATCTTTCAGGCTACAACATTCTGGTTGCCGGAACGAACATGGTAAATGGCAACCAACTTATTAAGTCGCTCCTGGCTGACACGTGAGCTTCGACGTAGTGAAGCCCGGTTGCAACCTTCACTTTTTCCACCGATCGACTTTGGTGCATCGTGATCGTGAGCTGCCTCAACTTTTCACACGCCACCTGCATTGCTCTGCTCAGCCTCATTTTGGAATCACCA
The DNA here is from genome assembly GCA_009760855.2 of Cristatella mucedo. NCBI lineage: Eukaryota > Metazoa > Bryozoa > Phylactolaemata > Cristatellidae > Cristatella > Cristatella mucedo. The sequence goes on along the minus strand of WPIO01000001.1, from coordinate 15,663,349 downwards.
CTCAGCTTTACTGGTAGCAGCTTACCCCTCCCCCCTCCGCGATGAACTAAGCTTGTCGAAGGCAAAGACTGGCGACGTTTTTTCACTGGCTTCACCTGCTAATGGAATATCTAAGAGAACTCGGCAGCAGCCTAAGCGTCAGCACATTTTCCCACTTAGCTGGTCTCGTCGTCGTCACCTTCATCGAGTACCTGCTCGAGTCCAGCAAGGATGCAGACGTCGACATCGAGGCCATTCTTGTCATTGCCTTAAATTTCCAAGGTGGTTTGCAAGACAGACAAATGAATAGCATGTGTATCGGTGTCGTATTTTTTGTAATATGGCTGTATGCTCTTTTACAGTTATTGTGTATCATTCTACCAATAAACGATTATTAGCAGTTGGTATTTGTTGAGTATTTGTAGTGCAAGTAGGCCTTACCTGACATGTTGTTGCCACGGTTTGCTTGGTGTGCCCATGGGCAGTGACCATGTTTCTTACAAAGCCAGCCATTCAGTATTTTTTGCTTTAATGACAATGCAATCAAAGGGATGCGTTAGAACATATGACGACGGTGAAGATGCAATCTGTTTTGAATAATAATAATAATAGCAGTAGTAGAACTTCTATAGCACCCCAAGAGACCCAAATCTCTTCATGGGTATTGGTTGCTTTAATCAGCTGCATGTCAATGCATTTGCAGGAAGACGTACAAGTGGGAGTTACACAAGTCTAAAGGAGCGTCATAAATGTATGGACCGACTTGGCTGTGGTGTCCTTAACTAAGCAAGCTTGAACGTTTTGCAATGGTGCTAGGGGAAAGTTGCACCGACTTGACTGCGAAACTGATCTGGCTATCAACGAGACGTAGAGTCGCAGCACCCGAGTATCGGGGCTGTCGTCAGTCATTTGCACTTGTCGATTAGTTTGGGTCGCTTGACGGTTTGAAAGTTTCAAGCAATCGGGCACTCTCATTCTCACGCAAATGGCCTCCAAAGGCCCGAACTAGCCGATTGCTCTGTGCTTTCAGTCTGCGTTGCACCTGTCATTTTCGAGATAAAATGTCGGAAACTGTGGTTTTGATATGCTACATTATGGACTGCGGTGTTTCCCTTTTGTCCACAAAATTTCACCTGCAAATGGTGTCCGATGACCTGGGTCAGCACTTTGCTCGGCACTTTCGAAGTTCGATGCATCTGCCATTTCCGAATAAGCTGTTTGAAGATGCGTTTTGGATTGCACAGCACACGAAATATAGTGTCAAGTTCACGCACAACATTTTACGTCCTCGGGCGTGTTCGTTGCTTTGAAAATGGCCCCTAAAGGCTAGCCCTTTTTGACTATAACCTAGTTTCAATTTTTGAAAATGGGTTCGTGATGCTGCGGTTTCGAATCCCTCTTACGAAATGCTGTTTCGTATTTACTTATGTATTCATTAATATTTCATATCCATTTTTACGGAATTTCGCTCGGGAGTTCTCTTGCAAATGGTCTGCTAAAGCCGGCCCAGCCGGTGACCCTTTCACTGCGCTGGTTTGGCCCAGTGGTTAAGGTGCTCGCCTCGACCAAGGTCAAGTTGAATGTATTTCATGACCGAGGTCGTGGGCTCGAGCTCCGTGGCATATGTGAAGCGCCTGAAGAGAGATTAAGTTCTTTTAGGATTCAAAAAATGAATTATGAATATATTTTATATATTATATGCAGACACTTACTCTTGGTCTCTGGAGCAGCACTAACAACCTTTATTACTTGCAGAGTTGTCTGTAATATGCAACTAAAATCAATGCTCCACAAAGCTTATTTTTAGTGCAGCAATAGGATAGAAGCTCCAAGGTGCAGTTTATCTTTTCGGATGCCTGTTGATGGAATACGTAGCTACAACACTTAAACCTGATGGCAACGTTTTTTAGTTGTTCGTTTTCGTTGGTAATTTATAATATTAATAATAATAATAATGCACTTGGTAAAGCGCCCTCAGAGAACTCAGTCTCTTTTTATGCGCTTTACATTTGCTGCAAAGGAAAACGCGATTGAACGGTGAGTAATATCATGCTCGATGATCAACATGAATAACACGGTTAGGGGTGACATGCACAGGGTCAGCATGCAAGTGTGGTTAGTGGCAGCATGCACACTGTCAGCATGCGTAAGCACATGAAGGACGAATCTGAGGGACCCACTAAACGCTGTCATAAATAGGTGTGTTTTTAAATGTGGTCAAGTCAGGGGATGTTGTGATGCAAGTCGGGAGTGAGTTCCAGGCTTTGGGAGCATACGAACTAATGCACAGTCTCCAAAGGATTTGAGATTTGTACGAGGTATTAGTAAGCTTTTGGATTCCGAACAGTGTGTGGTACGATGCTTGGCCTGGTGGGGGAGTAGATCTGACAGATAGGCTGGAGCTGAAGAATAAAGTGACCTAAAAGTAAGCGACAAAACCTTGAAGTCGATCCGTTGCTTGAATGGTAGCCAGTGTAGGTCGGCGAGAAGTGGTGTGATGTGGCAACTGCGACGCTCACGAAAGACAAGCCTAGCTGCAGAGTTTTGCACCAGCTGTAATCGCCTGATTGCACATACCGGTAGGCCAGCAAGCAGGGAGTTCCAGAAGTCAAGACGGGATGTTACAAATGCATGGACCAACTTAAACGTGGTGTCCTTATCTAAACAAGCCCGAATTTTAGCAATGTTATGTATCTGAAAGTAGGCAGACTTGATTGTGGAGCTGATGTTGTCGTCTAACGAGAGGTCGCTTTGGAACATGACACCTAGACTTTGAGCTGATTCAACAGGAGATATGCTGGCAATTTGCCATACTTGCTCAAGTGTGTTCGTCACAAACAACTTGACAAGGTCTTTGTCAATTCTTCCCAGTCAATTTTCTAACATCCATTTGACAATGTCCAAAGACTGACTCAGGGAAGACATCTTAATAATAATAATGGAATACATTTGTCTAGCCCCTTCAGAGAACTTAATCTTTTTCTAGGCATTAAGTAATCTTATCTTTGTAAGTAGCCCAGCAATGAGTTCATTATTTTACTAGCAGAACCAACAGTGAGCTTAGCAGATCTTTGGCTAAGCATGTCTTTATATTGGTCTCCTTTCAGTTGAATAAGAAAGCTCGTCACCAATCATTCCAGACGGGTGGTAAACTTTCTGGAAGGGCTTCTCTTACCACCGTGCCCCCGCCTTTCCTCTGAGTAGAATGAGCAAGTTCGTCCCTCCTTGCAACCACCTGCGCCTCCTCCGTGCGGTAGCGCAGGCCGATCGAACAACGAATCGGCGAACGGGTCGATGCAAGTGGCTTAACCTAGCCCCAAGGGCCATGTGTGGCTACTCGGTGTAAATCGGAGGGCGCCGGCGGCTCGGAGGCGGATAGCGGGGGGGGGGGGCACTTCGCAATCAATGGAGAAAACCGTAACCTCGACCGACAGATGAGATGAGAGGAGACGACCCCAGAGTGGTTAAGGCGCCTTGGCGAGTTAACCCCTTAAGGCGGCTGCGTGAGTCCGAGCCTCAGAGGTTCTCTGCCTCCCAGGTTCATCTAAACGGTGCAGCAGAGTGTTTCCTGTTGTTGATCAACATCCACAACTGTAGTTTAAGCCGACCATTTTACAAGCACTTTTCCAGATCGTATCCAGAAATTTCTTATATTGAAGTCGACTGTCCTCGGAAACTCTTTCGCACATCTTGAAGTTAATGTTCCTGCGTTGAACACTGTTGTTCATTTGAAGCCCCTGCTTAAGAGACGTGCGGACGGGTATGCACTGGCTTCAATCGAGGCTGGTCATTCAATTGTTAGTGAAGAATTAAAAATGGAAGTGCTAACTGAGCAGCATCTGTACCGCTGCAGGAGGATCAATTAAAGCCTTCCATGTTACGAAAGAATGTGAGAAAACGAGTTAAGCTATCTAAGATATTAAGAGCTGATGAATCTACCTTCAGCGGTATTTTGCTTCTGTCGCCAATGGTCTTTAAGCGAAGGAATGGAACAGATAGTGTAGTGTTTGTTGTAGACCTCAGAGCACGAAGAGGCTGAAACTGGTGCAGAAGTTCAGCTACGTATGAAGGGGCAAAGCCCATTTTGTGGGTCGCGGTGTGAATTCTGCTTTGTATCCATTGGTCAACCGAGAGCTTCTTCAACCAAAAAGATATACGGCTGAACCTCTTGAACTCGTTTACTAACCTTTACATCCATATTTATCACCAGCCTCAGAGGCTTAATGGCTTTTTTTCAGAAGCCCAGCTAAAACAGAATTGCAGTAGACCAGCCGAGGCATATCCAGGGAGCTAGTAAGTTCTTTGGCTAGCGACCGTGGTAATAACCTTTGACAAGGATCGAACGTAATGACAATCTGCACAAGTAGTCCTTCGGTACAGTTTTTTGAGCTTTTTCAAGTAGTTACTAAAGAGGACACTAATATTCCGAGACGATAACAACGGCCGCACTATAGCACCACCAATTAGAATGGTTAAGCCCCGCAGTACGCTTAGGGTGTCCAGTGAGCAAGAGTCCATTTTATTGTCGCTTAGGTAAAAAATTATTGATCATCGAGGATAAAATGCCTATAATGCAGGCTTTTAGTTCATCAGTCAGTGCTTGGCTCGGAAGTCTTTTCAACCTGGTAGCCATTCTTTCTTATCAAGAATTAATGCACGGCATTCTTAGTCTATTATCTTCCTCTGTCTGTCCGTCTGTCTGTCTGCCTGTCTGTCTGCCTGTCTGTCTGCCTGCCTGTTTGTCTGCCTGTCCATCTGCCTGCCTGTCTGCCTGCCTGTCTGTCTGTCTCTGTCTGTCCGTCTGTGTGTGTGTGTGTGTGTGTGTGTGTGTGTGTGTGTGTGTGTATCTTACCCTCCCCTCTTTCTTTCTCGGAGAAAAAGCATCGTAAGGGCGGGAGAGTTAAGGTTACAAATCCCATATCAGTGCACGTTCAGGGTAGATGCTTCATGCGTTTTTCTCACCCCCTTCAGCCACTAGCATAGTCTCCGAAGTCTATTCAGCCCGTCTGCATGTTGGAAACGAGGCGGCATCCATCACCACCTTGTCATTGCCATGAGCTCGTAAGTTGTGCTTCACACACTGATATTGGGGACAGGAGTTCAGGATTGGCAAGGCCTACGGTGTGCACTAGGTGAGTCCTACAGCGTGCCTACGGTGAACACTAGGGTGAGGCCTACAGCGAGCCTACGGTGAGCACTACGTAGGACTTAGCATCGAAAGCTAGTTGACTCTACGCGTGCTTTAAATCCACCCGACGCTTTCAGGCTTCTGACGACTGGGCTATGACGAAAAACAATCACCACATTTCGTTAACGACATCTAACCACTCGGCGGTATTGTGACTGGATGCTCAAGAAACTCCACGATTAATTAGATATCGGGAAATTTGAGCCCCTAACTGTAAGCTGACTGGGATCCTTGCTTCGAGTTTCAATGCAGTTTTTTTAAGCATCCGAAGGGAGGCAATTTTGGATGTCGGAGGTTGTTCAGCGAGTTAAATGGTCATATTTAGATTTAATGGCATGATAATCTTAGTCCGTCACGGTGTTAGCTGCACTTCTTTGATTAGCACCTACAAATTAGTATTCACATTAGGATATACTTCAGCAAGCAGATAAGTATCTTATCAATGAGAAGTGACTACGGTGTTGGCTGCGATTCCGTATCGGCGAAGGTTTTTTTACTGGTGTCTCTTTATCGATTGATAATTAATTAGTAATAATAATTATAATTAATCGATTGAGTCTGCTTTTCGGTCACGGCACCCACACTCTGAAGGACACGGCGCAATGACGTTTGCAGCTCTGCTTGCGCGAGGCTAATTGAAACGCTGATTACCCAATCCAGCCTGCGTGGCGCCAGGTCGGCGGTGTGTGGCCCCCACGACTGTCGCGACAACTTGATTGTGGTATTGGCCACCAGGCAATGATCGTTGAATAGCCTCAGTTGCCTCTCGTACGCCGGCATGAAACAAGCATTTAAGGAGTACTTTGTCAAGGTCTGGCCTATCGGCTTACCATGGGCGTTTATTGCCAAAAAGTGAGAGGTTCGGAGAGATTTCAGGTGCCTGAGTGAGGAGAAGGGTGGATAGCTTTTTCTCACCTCCTTGCTGTCAAGCCTGTCTGCAGGTGTCGGGAGGAGAGAGAGAGAGGGGAGAGAGAGAGAGAGAGAGAGAGAGAGAGAGAGAGAGAGAGAGAGCTGTCTCGGCACCACTGCCTTGTTTGATTCGATGAGGTGGGACAACAAGAACCGATATTAGAAAGATAAGAATTGGGTGATAGCAGTCGCAGCAAGTGATTGGATCTCGTGTAGTTTGGTACGATTGGCCAGCGAGCTGGTGAGATTAACGAGAAGACCGAACACTGGGCCGCAAGAATATCTTTCATTTCTCGCAGAACTGCAAGACGTACTAGGTTGCTAAGGGCAACTTTGAAAGTGCACAGGAAGTACAATTTAGAAGTCTTCTGCAACAGCAGAACTACCAGACTTCTTTGTTAGGAATGGAAACTGAATTGTAAAATGCATTTGAATGTTAGAAATATCCTGCAGACGATGCATACCGTGTTCATTTGGAGGTTGTACATCGATTCTATTAAGTTGCTCTTTCGACCGTCCGTAGCGGCATTGCTTAGGTCAAATAAAATTGTTTGGCTGCGGCTGGAATGTACGATCGTTCACAAGGGAGAAAGCCTGCTGCCCGGTAGAATCACGCAGCCCAATTTCGCACGTGTCTAAGATGGAACTCAGCTACCGAACTGCACATGCGGGCGCTTGGTATGGCCCAGGGAGGCCAAAGACCAGGTTGCATGCACGCTCGGAGGCAATTCACTGAAACAATTGGCTAGGATGCCCCAACGCCCAGTACACGCGTGAAGAGCCTAGCAGGTTGCTTTTTGAACGAGTGTCGCCCAGGCTCGTCGAGGCAAGCAAGCCTTGCCTGTGTGGCGGAGCAGCAAGACATTTAGCCGGCTCGCCGTCCACGCATTGAATGGAGCCGATTGATTTTAACGAGGCACTCACACAGTTAGATTAATGGCAGTTGCTGCCGAGCAATAAGCCTTAAGTTTTAAGACCGGAGAAAGCCTCATCGTAGGAAGGTACTCGGACCCCAACGGCGAGCCTAATATCTTAGATTCATACCAATAAAACCCTTGCCGCCTGCTTACGTGTTTCCTACCGTGAGTGCGCTAAAGGTCCGCAGTCCTCGTCGGCTTCATGCTACGTTTATTGGCTCAGAGTCAGGGTGCTTGAACAGACTCGTGCACACGCCAGCCTTGTCCTGAATGCCAGAGCCCGATCAGAAAGCGTCTATATCGACCGCAGCGTTGCAGCGACTCCAGTCAATACTCGTTTGCACAACTAAAATGCAGATCTTCGAGCACTTATGGCGGCTTCTGCCTGCTCATCTGGGCTTCTGTTACTGTTTGACAAGCTAGGCAATATACGGTCATTAAACTCTTCCCTGCTACATCTCCCCGGAGGGAGCTTTCCACGGCGCTTCCGGTAGATGTGCAACTTTGAATTGCAGGCCGGTTCCCAGTAGGCGCTGTTCCACAGCCGCTGTGCAAGGCAGTCTTACGTTACTCCCTCCTGCTGCAGACGCCAACATTTGGCCAACTCTCCAGTTCTTGCCTGCCGGAAGCTTAGCTGCGTAGCGGCTGCCACGAAGCCTCATTACTTTGCTTACTAATGTCATTGTCGTCTTGCCGTCAACTTGTAAAAAGGTAGGACGCACAGCCGATTCTATGGTGTAACGAAACCCGAAATCCGGTCAAGCGTTGGAAATTACATATAACCAAATATTCCTCGATAAAAACGGCTTGCATGAAAAGTCAGCTGCTCGAATGTTGCACAATTAGGTTACATTTTAATTAAACTGATCTGATTCGTGTCCGAGCCTCACGCAGCACAGGCCCAGCCATTCGTTCATGTTTTCAGCGGGTTTTGGGGTTCCCATTGAAACCGCCAGGGACTAAATAGCTGTTCACCTAAGATAGCACCGAATCTCGGAATCCGCATTTTTCATTGATAAATTTGCAGACACTTTGAAATTCTGCACTGGAAGATATACGCTAGCTGTTGAAGCTCCCATCTATAGCAGTAAATTAGGAATGCAAAATAAGATCTACTATGGGTAAAAATGCGTCTTAAACATGTAAATTGCACGGTTAGATCCAGGGATCAGCCAGGAGGTTTACCGTGCATTTCTATGTTAGAGGATCCATTTTTTATATCCGTCACATCATTTTATGTCCATTAAATTGTTGTGACCCATCTATCATTATGATGAAATATGGTTTTCTTGATCTCGAATTGTATTCTGAATAAATACATTGTTCTAATTGCATATACCGAATTAAACAGCTCCTGCCTACCTGGTACCGCAGGAACTGGCTTGCTAAAAGCTCGCCGGGGGAGAATACAAATAATCTGGACTCCAAACTAAATATAGAAATAAATCTCTATTCGGATTTCTATAGCTCTCAGCAACCCATGGAATGTACTAGGACGAAAGAATATGTCAGAAGTTGATCCGAAATTAGTGGCGCTGTGAGACTTTCGGCGCCCGAGGACAAAGCTACAAATGGAACCCCCTCCAATTGTCAAAAATTGCTGTAAAATAGCTCCACCACAGAAGAAATACAAAAAACACGCTAGCAGGCACGTCGAGTCGAGAGAGTTTTATTAACTGTAGTAAAGATACAAGGTAGCTATCGTAGCTTTAACTTGGTCCACTTGTCTGGCCTTTAACATGGCAAACTGTCTATTACACTTTGAAAGTCAATATTTTCCAGTTTCTCTTTGTTTATGTTTAACAAGGCTAAAGCACAGAGTCAATATTACCCCAGCGATGCCCTCAGATAGGACAGGATTATCATCAGCTTGCCTAAAGAAACGCTCTCAACTGGCAACTGATACAGCCATGGTGAGAAGAACTTGTAAGGCAACTCTAAATGTAGGAAACAAATCTTCTCCATAACTGACAATGAAAGACGTGAGTTCCAGTGGGGTATTTGATGCCGACTCGTGACGTTTGGCAAGAGGAATTTCGCAGTCACATATTTCGTTTAAAAGTCTGTTCCATCAACGTCTGAACAATAGAAGCCTCCAAGATCAAGACGCTGCTAGCGGAGTTTGGTCAGATTAAGTGTAATCAAAAGCTGCTCAACTTCCCACGAGAAACCAAATTTGACTTCAAGATCTGGGAGCCAGTTAAGCTGCTGTAATTTCTTGTCAGAGATAGTCTATGCTATTCTTAATTATTCTTAAAATCTCCTCTGTCGTGAGGCCAGCATCTAGAGAGAGTTCTCTAAGCATCTGTGTCCTTCGGCAGATTCTTTGATCAACTGCTAATTCCCACAATTCACATCTTTTGGCATCTAGTAGTGACTCTTGGCATAGGTCTTTTCAAAGTTATAATAACTCAAATCAGCAGTCGAGTCAAACAAAATTCCATAGCACGTATTTCGCCGTATGTCAGAGTGTCTTGTCTCTGACTGTCGATGCAAGTATAGGAAGGAAATCATTTTGGGTTTTAGGACACAGACAAGAGAGGCTGACTGAGAGGATTCTTTCTCGCGTGGTCCGATTCTCAGGTGTGATTGTAGAAGAGGGTCATACTGAGCTAGAGGGTGAAGTAGTCCAAAGAAGTTTCCAATGTGGCTGTTACTAGCCAGGCAAACACTGTCTTGGTGATCGCGTAATTCCAGGTTTTGAGAAAAAAATAAGTACAGTTAAGAACTGTTTTGAGGACTTCTTGCCATCTATTTCCGATAAGATTTGTGCCTCAACAGCACGGTCTATTCCACTTCTTTTGAGAAGTCTCATCTGCTCTTTCCGTACGTTGAAAGCCTGAAGGTGAGAAGGGCTGTTTTCATATGCAATTAGTTTTCTTTTAGGTTCCCTTCACCGGCTAAACTCATTTGAAAATCCAATTGACGATGGAAAAATCTTTTGGGTGGACTTCGGCAAGAGCAAACAACAGAACCAAAAGGCCCACTGTTTGGAGGGAGAGTAGACCAGCCAGGTCCTGCTAACTTCATGTTAGCAACGATCGATAGCTTACGATGCCTCTTGAACCAGGCTGTACACACGGCTCGACCACCTTTTCAAGCAAATGAACCTTCTTTGTTCTGAAACAAACTTGATCCTCGTAGTACTAGCTAAGTTTGAGTTTTTGCGGAATGCCGTGTAAAGCAGAGGTTTGGTCAGACTTCAGATAGCTAAGTTATTCAGCGTAAGCACTTGAGAAATCGTAGTAGATTGCATATCTTCTTCTCTTGCGGTAGTGATTGAACCAGCATGGTCCAAATGGCGACTGTCTTCGTCTTCACAGCGCAAAGCTTCTTTTTTTCATGAAGTTTTCACCTATTAGAGTGTTCGTTTGTCCAGTGTAGCAATGCTTTCCGCCTTCCCTCTTGTCCTCTCCTTCCCCACTCTTGTCATTGTCTTCGTCCTGCCTGCTTTCGTCATCCACAAACTGTTCTTCCTCATTCCCTCAATCACTTGTCAACATTTTGCTAATATTTTTTCTGTGTCTTCACTGTTCTTCAGCTTTGCCTTCTTCAAGAAACCTTCTAGTAGCCCGCTTGACTTCTTTGCTCTTTTTTCCTCAAGTTTTCGTTTTCTGGGCTGGGCACCATGTGCCTTTTTCCTCGCGTGTCTCCTAAAAATAGATTAGGGAGACCGAGAAGGTCCTAAAGTACCCAGCAGCCATACTAGTAATAATAATAAAAATACACTTGATAAAGCGCCCTCGGAGAACTCAATCTCTTTCTCGGCGCTTTGCATTTGCTGCAAAGGGAAACGCGATTGAATGGTGAGTGATATCATGCTTGATAAGCAACATGAATAACACGGTTAGGGGTGATATGCATAGGGGAAGCATGCAATTAGTGACAATGCAGTTCACGGAGGCTAATCTGGAGTCTTCGCTAGTCTTCACACTTTTGAGCTCGTCTCCAGAGGAAGAAGCCGAGCCGGGAGGGAAGCTTGACGAAAAGGCTTCGGGGATGATTGGAACGTGCCGACTTCGTCTCCATGCATGTCAGGAGATTCAATGCATACAGTTTCTCTAAGTAGGACGTGATCTGAAATAAACACCCTCACTAATCACTCTCTGAAACTTACTATTTTGGCGACGGACAGTCCGAGTGAGCTGCAGAAAATATGCGGTCAACAATACTGCACGGACCGGATGAGATCTGGCGCGTGTGACAGACTGGCACAGCCACCTAAGCCTTGCTTTATGTAAGTCTTTAAGCATGCTTAGCTAGCCCAGCCAGCGTTAGTCAAGTCCATTGAGGCAAGGACTTGCTTTTTTAAATCAATGGTATTCTCATATGAAAAGTTTTGAAAAAAATATTCACAATCAATCTTGCTTTTGACGCCTCCTTGACCTTAACGTCTGGGGACATCTGTCTCACAGCCCCTTGCTATGCCAATGCCCGAGGTGAGAGTCGAAAGACATAACGCATCCAGTCTGACCAGCCAACTAAAACATATACCAAAACTTCATACACTCACTCACACGCAAACGCGCACACACGCGAGCGAGCTCACGCGCCGGTTCTTGCTTACCTTGGTCTCTCTTCTCTCTCCCTTTTCTTTCTCCCTTCTCACTCTCTTAATTTCATCTGTCTCTCACTCTCTCGATTATTGTAAGAGATTTGAAAAATTTAGCTAAGTATCTCTTCGTAACAGTTGACATTATGCAACGTGCTGACTTACAATGACAGCCTAGTTTCAGGGACAGCAATAGCCTCTTGTAGTGTATAGTGATCAACATAATGATATGTCGCCATGTGGTATCAAGACAAACTAATAGCTTAAAGGTGCAAAATCACCAAAAATTTTGAAAGCCATACTCTCGTTTTAAAAGACTATTCCTCTGTGTAACCGAGGATGTAATCAGACGATTTCTTGTTCAGTCTGCAGAGTTAACTTGGATTCATACTGACTCTGTGGAGATAATTGTGTATTCAGTTCGAATTGCATAAAAACAGAACAGTGGTGCAAGTACCAAACTCTATCTTTTTATTTACACTTTTCTCACTTAATAACCTATTAGCACTAGGTGCGGTTGTAGCAATCTAAAACATGAGGGCACCACACTTTTCGAAGGATCAGGGTGGCTACAACATACAATTTCAGAATTCCAACAGTGGAGTTGGGCAAGATTTATAAGCGAGGCTATCCGAATCACACTTTCGTTCGTATCTTCAAGTGATTGCTGAGCGATTGCGACAGAGATCTGTAGCTCGAGCTTAGTTAGCCAGCAGTAATACTGCTAAGCCATCAGTAATAGCATGATTTTAAGCTACTCCGCCATTTATACTTCCACAATTAACCATCACATCCGATCCCAATCTAAAATTCGGAACTGTCTTCCACGGTGGCTTCCAAAGAATTCAACGAGCTCCACGGTTCTGTCTCAGCTAGATTATTGTAATTCCCTTTTGGTTGTGCTACCGGAAAAGCCTCTGGGCCACTGTAGCTGGTAGTGAATATGGCTGCAAGGCTAGTTTTCAAATCACAGAGGTTTGACAATGTGTCTCCTTTGCTAAAAGAGCTAGGATGGCTGCGCTTGGTTAATGGATGCAGAGCTAAGTTCTCACGCTGACCCACAAGGCCCGCCACGGCTTGGCTCCTCCATATCTAGTTGAACTTCTGCACCAGTTTCAGCCTCCTTTAGCACGCAGGTCCTGTATGCACAATAAATTAGCCGTTCCATTCCTCCGCTTAAAGATCGTTGGCGACAGAAGCTTTAGCTCTTCAGGTGCTAGACTGTGGAACTCACTTCCGTAATTCTTACGCAACGAAAAAGACTCTCCTGCTGCCGACTATGGCACATCTCATCCAGCCGTCTTGAGCTGCTATTTCCATGCTACTCACTACTCATCTGCTCTTCTGACTCAGCTACGCTTCTCACTTTCTTTTCACTCACTTTCTCACTACTTTCTCCTTGTTGCGTGAGATGAGGTCTATTGGCTACTGAATGCGCATCGAAAGCGGCTTGGGCTGAGAGTGCGCCTTACAAAACTCTCCTTCCTTATACTCACATAGTCTGTGCGGATTTGTGGAGTTGCAGGCGGAGATACACAATATTCCATTATAGCAGATAGCGAGGATTTTTATCCATCAAGCGAACGTTTACGCGTGCAACAAAGGTCTGCACGGCGACGTGTGACTCGCTAAGGTGGCAGCCAACGATGGGAGCCGCTTGCAGAGATGCGAGGACAGACAAGTGGCGAGCGACACAATTCATCTACAGTTTGCACGGAATAGAAAACAATTATGTGCCAGTTCTGTGCGAATGTTCACCCAGTTCTCCGAGGCGACACGCCTCGGAGAGCTGGGTGAACGGACAGCACAAGGGGATAATGCTCGTGAAGAAAGTCACTTGACAGCTATTGCCTAGGGAAAGACGATGGCGCCGAAGTGCCGAAGTTAACCTGCTCTTCAGCACGACGAAGGAGCCTCGATGCCTCTCAGGGAGCGACATTCCACTTCAAGCCGGGTCCGGCTTTCTCACTTAAAGGGTAATTGGAGCAATGCGTCGGCATATATCGAGGCGGGACATTGGGGGAGGTCTGTGCATTAGCCACCGCAGTGATCAACAGTCGAGCGTCGAGCGTCGAGCGTCGAGAGTCGAGAGTCGAGCGTTAATATCGACCGGACCAAGTTCAATCCGAGTTCATTCTTGCCGAGCAGAAGGCCAAAGCAGAACTGGGCAACGCAGCTGTACCTTCGACGCATACAATTATTTCCTATCCATGTTTGTATTTCCGTCGTGGACAGCTTTGTTTCTGCTGTTCTGTTTCGCGATTCGATCTATTTACTTGAAGTCTCAATAGGAGCTTGTTTTTTGTTGCTTTTGTTTCTTGCTTGCTTCTTCGTCTGTGCGTTCATCTCCGGGCTTGAAGCCTTTAGTCTTAGTCTAAAGAAGCGTCGGCGCTCAGCTTTTAGTTCTATCTGCAGAAGGGTCCTGTCTGTGGTGCAAGCTTTGCCCGCAGCGGCGGTATTGCTTAGAATATATGGTCCAAAAAAAGAAATTCCTAAAGGCTTTATAGACCTCCAGAAAAACCACCCAATCATCAGACCCCGGGCAGCGAGCCGTCAGCACACCGCTTCTGAGTCGGTCGCGATCGACCGACGAGGAGTAACTAGCGTTAACCGCTCGTCCTCCGAGAACTGCAGCTCGCTGTGCGTGAGCAGCGCCGGCTGCGCTCCATTAGACGCCGCGCGTTTCGCCTTCGCGGCAATTCGCTAGAGCAGCGCCGATTTGCCTTCACGGCAATTCGCTAGATCGTCGCACATCATCCGCCAAGCCTCTTTGCTCGATACGACAGGTGCGGGCGGACCCGTTGTATCGAGCATGCTCGCTCGGGAAGCCCGGAAGGGTGAGTGCACGGGATGCGGCCGTGGTTTTTCGTCGCTCGCCGTTGCCCTGCGCCTGCGCGCGGCCCTCCGTCGTTTGCTCAGGTCTTTACTCGGCGCTCGAGCTGCGCAGGCGGCGGTGTCCATGCAACCGCGTGTCTAGGCCAGAATCGACTCGTTCGATTATTTAGCGAGCCCTTGAAATATGGAGCGCACGGGGATCTGTTCTAGGTCCATCCTTTCTTCGACAGTGCCCTCAGTCCGTCTTGCCAATATTGTCACAGAACACGATTGGAGTGGGTTTTTTCCTATACGCACGTCAGCAAACCCGTTCTACCTTCCTAGCTTCGATCCGCCTCTCCTGCCTGCCTTTTGCCTTTCATCTCCTGCATTCCTTCGATTCCCTGCAACCTCCCTTCGATCCCCTTCTGCCTCCCTTCGATCCCCTTCTGCCTCCCTTCGATCCCCTTCTGCCTCCCTTCGATCCCCTTCTGCCTCCCTTCGATCCCCTTCTGCCTCCCTTCGATCCCCTCCTGCCTCCCTTCGATCCCCTTCATCCTTCCTTCAATCCCCTCCTGCCTCCCTTCGATCACCTTCATCCTTCCTTCAATCCCCTCCTGCCTCCCTTCGATCCCCTCCTGATTCCTGTTCGATGGCCGCGCCGCTAGACGACATATGACACCGAGCTCGGTGAGTAGGTAGAAGGGAGCCAGCGTAACGCGTGACATGTCAACAGTGTACCTTTCCGGATATATTAAAGTTCTGCAAACTTCAAAGTGCAGGCACGGTTAGGGCAACGCGTATGGTGTCGCTTTTTTTCTACTGACAATGTACTGCAACGAGAGGAAAGATTGTGCTAACATAATTCCGTCTTCACTGGAATTTACACGAGTATGTATTTTCGCGTAGTTGGAATGTCGACGCGCGTATTAGCATAGACCCTAGTTTAATACGGGTTTTAAAGTATTTCCTGTAATTGCCTGCCTTAATTGATTCCTTATTTATTAGCTACGGCTCTACTCTTTTCATAAATTTTATTTCGTCTGTAGGTTTAGCATGTTAGCAGTAATTGCGATCCAAATGCATCGTAATTCGTGATCCTTTAAAACCGACTGAACTATTGTCCGCTAGTGTCTGTATCTGAATGGTTTGAGTATTGGTCCGCGCTGCAAAGGTTGCAGATTCCCCTCAGACCGGCGGAGTACATTTTTAGCTCTTCACTTACCCACACGGTGTGTGGCCTAACAGCGTACACAAAAATGCAATATGGTATTGGGCCCCTTCAATTACTTCCTCGCTATCTATGCTAGCCAAAGCGTGTTTTTATTGTCAGCTGCAATTTCTTTACCAATCCCATTGTCCTAATGGACTTGAGAGATGCCTTTATAGCCTAATAATTGACGGCGCTCGCATTTCCGTGCGGGACTGGCTAATTCGCTTCAGCGTCTCCAGCAGCTGTCTCCAAGGAAACCCTTCGCAAAGCTGCACTCCCATTTCAGAGTCTTGCTGCCGCGAGTTGACAGGCGCAGGAAACATATGAGCACGCGAGCGCGGGAAGCACGCTCTTGCAGGAGGAGGTGCCGCTGGGATTCCCTGAGGTTCCTCCACCTAGCCTCTGCAAGCGCGCTCCGCGAAGCACTCTAAACAAAGAGGAGGAGCTACCGTGGTTATTTTCGTCTCGAGCGGGCTGCCGTTTTCCCTGCACATTCTTTGCAGTGCTACTCAACTCATTGGCGCTACAAAATATGCACGCACACACGCGCACGCGCGCACGCACGCGCACGCACGCACGCACGCACGCACGTCCTTTGTCAAGCTTGAGAGCCAGCGGCGTAAGCTAGTGCTGCTTCATTAACCGGTCCCGAAGACCCGGTAGGTAGATTGCCGCTGGACGGGGCGGGGGCGGGGCGGACGCGAGGACGCCACTGGCTGGCCGCTAATGCGCTTCGACTGCAGGTGAGTCCGCACGCAAGGATTTGTGTCCTGGATCGAGCAGCTGCGCGAGCTGCGAGCTGAGATACGATGCCAACTTAATCGTCGCTCGTTCAATATTTGACTGCGGCAGCTGCGCGCGTGTCCACATACTCCGCTAGTAATGATTTTCCCCGTGTTTGCTTACGCTAGACGCGCAGTCGCGCCGCCGGACGAGTGGACCGGCCGGACCGGACGAGTGGACCG
This sequence comes from Cristatella mucedo, assembly GCA_009760855.2. Taxonomy (NCBI): domain Eukaryota; kingdom Metazoa; phylum Bryozoa; class Phylactolaemata; family Cristatellidae; genus Cristatella; species Cristatella mucedo. The sequence continues at coordinate 15,646,812 of WPIO01000001.1, read as the reverse complement.
ACAAGTGGACCGGCCGACTGCCAGCAAACGCACCAGGATGGGCAGCAGATCGGCGGCGGCGGCGGCGGCGGGCTCCTTCCGGTCGGTTAGAGCTCCTTGGAGCCGCAAACCATGCTTTGGTCCAGCTGCGCGAGGGTGCGCACTATCGAGACAGGCCGTCTGCCGGCGAGGGCGCAGAGACTAGCTACGCGACGCGTCATGCGGCCGGCCTGCCGGCCGCTGCGAAATAATAAAAATAGTAATTATAATGATAATTTCGCATTTCAGTGCCCTCTGGAAGCTTAATCTCTCTTTCGCCGGCACTTTACACGTGCTGGCTGTAGAGGAAGCACGACATACGGTTGGTGGCGAGGTGCCCAGTGTCAGCATGCATAATATGGTCGGTGGCAACATTCGCACTGTCGGCATGCATACGCGCACAAAGCGCAAAAACCAAGGACCCAGAAAATTCTGTACGTAACATGTTCAATTCTAGCTTCTTTTTGAATATCACGCAGGTGACTGTGACGTCAGTCGGGAGGGAGCCGCCGGCTTAGGGAGCGGATACGAGCTGAGAGCCTGTGCGATTGGACAGCGTACTCGCGCGTCGCTGCCTACGCCGACTGCTGCCGAACCCGCTGCTTCACACATACTCGTGGATCCTGCGTAACGTGGGTTGGGTCCGCCTGGCTTATCCACCCACCGAGCTCTCGGTCGAGACAGCGGACCCACTTGCAGCAGTTGCTTGCAGGCCCGCGTGCTGGCCGTGCGGCCCGGTCCCGCGTTTCCGAAATAAACGGCATCTGCCTGAGCCGTCTTGATCTGTGCGCGACTGCCCCTCACAAACATAACAGTGGCGACGATGATGGGACTTGAACGACATGCTGCGTGTAATACGGCAGGATCTGATACGAGAGCTCAATCAGCGTCGGGTGAGCGGGCGTACGCAGACTACGCTTCAATTGCTGCGAGGATGTGCCTCGAGAAACATATTTCCGAAGAGTCCCGACGAAAGGCAATGCTGATAAGTATTCTTCCGATTAAGGGGTATTCCATGCTGAGGTAGCTCCGCGTAAACCGGCGGAAATCCAGCTACAGGACCTTGCTGCACTTGTTAGGAGGATTCTTCCTCCTTCCTCTGCCTCTGTGCCTAAGGTTTGCTACATTTGCGGTGGATGTTCCGGTTCAGGTCGCATTTATAAGTGCTTCGATACAAGCTCTAGTAGCGGGACAAATTTTCTGCTGTCTAACGTGTCTGCGCCACAAGCGCCTGTCAGGACGGTGCCAAAGCGGCAGCAAGTGGCAGCGACGGCGGATAATAATCCTAGCTGATTAGATAGCCTCTTTTGTATAGCGACAGAAGAGCCTTTACGGTTATCACCACCGCTTGCAGTTGCGATACAGAATCGCCCACCGCAAAAATCGAACCCACGACCTCGGGACCGTGGTCGTGAAAGCAACCACCTTACCTAGTGTGCCATCACGGCTCACCCGGATGAGCCACCTGCGGCGGCCTGCACCGTAGTGGCCTGTCAGGCGGTGGTTTTCGAGGCTGTGGAAGGGAAGGCACTGGTCCGCGAAACGGCAATCCGCGAGGTGGCGCACAAGAAAGTGCCAGTACACGGGACGGTATCCGCGACGGCGGCGGCCCTCAAAACGGCCTGCCTGCCGACGACGGACGTCCGCGTGAAGGCAGCAGTGGTCGAGTTCAGCGATACGGCAAGCGCTGCTACGCCGGTCGGCACTGCGACTATGACACCGGTCTGTGCTGCGTCTATGACACCGGTCGGCCCTGCTACGAAGCCGGCTAGTGCTACCAGAGCTGCTATGTTGGCAATAAGAGCCGGCGATGTAGAAGCCGCCGGCAAGGCGACGGAAACTGCCGAAACCCGTGCGGCAAAGGGAGGAGGCACGCCCCCAATCCCTGGTTGTGGGGGAAGGGTGCCGCCTATGCCACAGCGGTGGCTTAAAGCTGGTGGCCTACTCATCCAGCTGGTCATCAAAGGCCGTGGTTTGGTGTGCCTCCTACGAGCAGGTATCACGTAGCCTCTAGAAGTCGACCGATGCTCAGTCGGCCACTGTTGGGAAGAGAGGGTGTTGTGTCCGCCTGACTTATCCACCCACCGAGCTCTTCCACTCGAGACAGCGGACCCACTGGCAGCAGTTGCTTGCAGGCCCGCGTGCTGGCAGTGCGGCCCGGTTCCGCGTTTCCGAAATAAACGGCATCTGCCTGAGCCGTCTTGATCTGTTCGCGACTGCCCGCACAAACATAACGTGAATATACGCATAGCTTCTGTTCGACTCAAGGGTAGAACATAAATGCGGCGACAACCGGGTAGCCACCGCAGCAGCCTCACAGCGTACGAGACCGGGCTGCCATGTACGTATAGTATTCAAACTAGTTTCGTATACGCGAACGGTCGGAAGCTGGCGGCATGCTGGTCTGAGCATAAGTGCACCGCAGACGCTGGCCCGGATGCAGGCTGACTCTCGCTTCGCCTTCTTTGTAGCGAGAGCTTGCGAAATTCCGAGGTAGAAAGTAGAAAGAAACAAAACCATGCCAAAGCAGTATTGCAAATGTAAAAAGAAATTCGAAACGGCAAAAAATGCTAAATTGACTGGATTGTGACTGTGCGTGAGATTATTATTTTTTTTTAATTACAAAGACTGGGAACCGGATATGTCAAAATCTACAGACAAGACCACATTAAAAGCGATTCGTTGCTATGGTTACCGAGCCCTACGCTGTAGCTGACGCTGCGTGCACTGGCTTCTGTAGGGCTTTGAAATATGCCGCTCAACGTTAAGGGCGTGGAGTTTTTATTAAGGTATGAGTGTCTCAATTGTTTTTGTACTCCGCTCTCGTCGCCATACATTCGTGCATGCGCGTGGCTTCTACTATTCCTGAGCTGTGTTTCGGGTAGCTAGCTCCATCAGTATGCTCTATAGTCTGCAAGGACTAGTACCGTTAGGTGCGCTGTGAGCGGTGGCAAACGAATGACGTTCACGAGCCGCTACAGCACTTTCTCTTATTAGAAAATTTCATCCCTTTCGTACACATTACGCTGTCGTCATAAAATAGAGAGAAGGCAGAACGTGCGGCAGAGAGAGAGAGAGACAGATAGAGAGAGAGAGACAGAGATAGAGAGAGAGAGACAGAGACAGACACAGAGAGAGAGAGAGAGAGAGAGAGAGAGAGAGACAGAGAGAGAGAGAGAGAGAGAGAGAGAGAGAGAGAGAGAGAGAGAGAGAGAGAGAGAGAGAGAGAGAGAGAGAGAGAGAGAGAGAGACACACACACACACACACAAACACACAAACACACACGCGCGCGCATACACACACACAGGCACACAAAGATAGACAAAGGAATGGAAACATAAAAGACAGAAACCCGGGGAGATTAAGTTAAGGCAGGCAGCGAGTCTGAGAGGCTGAGCGAAAAAGAGAAAATACAGAGATAGACACATATAGGGGCGTGCTGTGCGTGGATTAAGAGGCTGGTAGAGGACCGGGGTAAGCTTTTGAAACTAGTCTGGCTTTTGGCATATCTGTGCGGGAAAACGCAGTGGTGGTCGAAATGGGAATATTGATGTTGCTAAAGCTATTGTTTCTGTAGATTTTTACACTGCCGCGGGAGAAACAGGACTATCCGTGCACTCGCCTCAAGCTAATGCAATGAAAAAATATTGTAAGTCCAATTTAATAACAATAGAAACCTTATAGAGCGCTCCAAGAGAACCAAATCTCTTTTTCCGAGCACTTTACATATGCTGACAAGGAAAAATCTAAATTGTTAGTCACAACCTGCAAACTTTCAGCAAATGAGGGCACATGACCTGAGCGAAAGCTGTGAGGTACAGGTAGGTTTTTAACTTCTTTTAGAGTATTATTTTATGTGGGAATAAAGGAAGTAATGTCAGTCGGCAGTGAGTACCTGAATTTTGGAGCATGATAATTATAAGGCACGCTCTCCAAGAGGAATTTAAGTTAGTTAAGGGTACAGCCAAACGACCCGAGTCAGAAGAGCGGGTGGGATGAGGGGGGGTGGGGGGAGCGGGCGATGGGAACAACATCCTGCCCCGAAGCTTGCTGCAGCATGCGCTGTTCTCTCAAAAGCTCACGCTGAAGGCCTCAGCCTGAATCTCCACCGCCGTCTGCGACTTTTGATGTTCAGGTGGTTTGCGTCCATCAGGGTCGACTCGTTCGATTCGCACGTTCGAGGTGTCACGCAACCGAGCAGCTCTTGCCATCCAGCAAGCGCTGCTCGTTTGTGCAGCCGAGATCGATGCGACAGTTCGCGGGTTTCTGCGCTAGCCAGCGAGATCTGTCAAAGCGCTGCGAACAGACAGCGATGCAAACCTTTGGATCACTTAGGAGACACGCCGCACTTGAAATCTCTGCGGACGGAGAAATCGGCGGAGAAGCCTATCCATCCTCTGCAGCCGGGCGACCGGCTGCTAATTTCCGCTCGGCTTCTTTAGCTTCCAGATTTTGCAAAGGAATTCACTGTGTCTAGCGCGTGCCGGCGCTGACGCCCGAAGCTGAAAGTCCTCGTCGTCCAAGCGAAGTGTACATCCCAAGGTGGCTTGGCACTGGTCGAGCTCGACGTGTGCATGGAATTGCCACTGACGGCAGTGACACCAGCCTGAGACAGATGCGTTTCCGGGAGGCTGCCTTCGTCCAAAAGGGTCAACGAGCTGGTTCTCCGGCGTCTGGAGCACCTGCTGAGTTCTTTTCTAGCTTCTGCTTGGTAAGAACGAGGCCATAATATCGCAGCGTCTACCTGTGGAGGTGCACATCACGCTGCTTTTACCCACCAAGGGTAAAGTGGAGCCGTCTTAGCGAAATCCTGATCACGAACAAGAACGAAATATGATTTAGGAGCCTTAAACAGAAGCTCGATTATTCCAAATTACTATAGAAGACGGCATCACCTGAGCTACAAGCTAGCAAGCTACAAGCTAGCCTATGGTTGACAGTTCGACGTCGACCAGAGTGAGTGCGAGCCTTGAAGATTCGTTACAGAAGCCTCAACGCGTGGGAGTAGCCCTGTCTAAAATCTTGAATACACAGCGTCAGGTGACATAAATGTTCATAGGCTGATCGCTACATAGATTAACGAACTGTTATTCGCGTAGAGACTGCTCGAAGCAGACATTTTCGGTGAGGGGTTTTTAGATTTGCCAAAATCAGATACACCATTCTCATGAAAACATTTTGTCTTCTCTTCTACTGCCGACTGCAGCGCTCTACATTCTCGGCTGTCATCTCATCTGCGTTCTCTTGTCTTCTTCGTTGCACTCAATAGAGTCGCTTGGCGAAGGAATGCCGACCGAGTGCAGCGTTGGCCTTGCGTGTGCAGCAGAGAACTTGTAGGAGTTTGCTCCACTGTGTCCTTGTGGTCGCTGTCGCACTCGTTGTCGAACATGTCGCTGGTGGCTCTGCCTTGAGGAGCTATGCTGCAGCGTCGTTGGCTCAGCATCGCTCTTCAGCAGTCTCGGCGGCGGTCGCTCGTGCTCTCTGCAGGCATGGCCAATGGCCGCCACGTGCCACATCGCCACACCTGACCCCTTCAGCGTGGCTCTCGCTTCCTGCCTCCTGCAGTCTGCACTAATCGGCGTTACGAGAGGCGTGGCTGGGGTGACTCAACTGATCATCTCATCAGCTGAATGCTCCACTTCGCTACTCCGCGCTATCTGATGCCTGCATTTGATAGGATTGAAGATGCTACTCGTTGGCCAAACCAGTTGGCGCCGAGGACTTTTCAGTACCCGCATGCAGGGGCGAACCCGGAAGTTTGCATTCAGGGAGCCCTATATTGGCCTTCGATGGCCGTTTACATGGTGCTTTTCTCATCTCATAGTCGAGCCAGTCGGTTGCTCCTTTGCCATTTTGCAAGACACAGCTAGCTGCATTCAATGCAACTTCCCTCGGATGATGCACGATTTTTCACGAAGCAGCCTCGTTCAACGAGTTTCTAGAGAACCTAGAATGGAAAGTTCTCGCTTTTCACAATCAAGCACGTGATCCGTTGTTCCGAGTATGAGAGACCTTGAAACTGAGACGTGCACAGGCTCTACACCGCTGCTCGCATTGTAAGCAGCTTTCCCGAAGCATGCGAATGCGTATTCCAGTAGCGATTACATATTTTTGATTGAGATATCTCTACACCAAGTCTTGGAACGTTAAATGATAATTAACACGAGATGCTGTGGAGCCAGCAATTATTTCGGATAGAATACTTCGTCGATCTGGAGGGGCGCACAGATACTCTTAAACAGCACAGGCTTCCCTTTAATACGCCGTCTAAAGCTTCTTATTGCTGTCCTCCGGTTTACTGCGGAGGTCTCTTTTGTGCAATCAGCGTGTGCCAGAACAGGAAGACGTCCACGATTAATTTTAAGAATTAGTCGAAATAATTTCCGACACCGTGCAATGCTGAGGCGAAAGACATGATGATTTCAGTAGGAATCACATAATCTACAGCCCATCACTAGCACTGCTTAACTAATGTAAGAATTAAAATTTTTGTCTAGAACACCAAGACATCAGATGCAGTCTACCAGGGCGACACAGTTCTTGCTAAGAGCGAACCTACGGCACAAAGACCCGTCTTACCGATGTTATTCTGAGTCCTTGTCAGATAGAATGGGAAGCTTTAACGTGAGCTACATCGCATCCTCATTCATTCGTCGCTCAGCCTGACAGTCGTGGCTACTGTCATTTATCAGGGTGATGATGTCCGTTCGATTCATTCCTGGTGCTGCATTAAGCCAAAAATTTTTTACGCGCTGAGAGGGGGTGCAACTGATCAATACCTTAGGAACATTAATATTGCTCACACTCGACTTTGAGCGATAACTACAGCTTTATGCCATTGGCACGGAGGACTTGGTCAACACCATGGCATGCATAGTCAATGAAGTGGGGTCGAATTTTCGCGAGAAGCGCTAGGTAGATGAGCTGGCGGGGTTTGGGTATTCCCACGTGTACATCAGTAAATTTTGAACGTGCTATATGGGACCTGGCTATATCGCACGACAAAGTCTGGACACGGTCAAACAGACATAAGTCTGACCGCAGGAAAATAAATTTTGGTAGCCGTTACCGGCGTCAATCGAGCTATTTCACTAGTGGTTTTCACTAAACAACGGCTGGATTTATTTTCTCTCCTATCGCCAAGAGTTGAACTTTTTCTATATAATACCCGGGAACGCACATTCAAGCCAGTCACTGGGCGGCTGCAAGTTTTCAACTTGCACGTTAAGTCAGGATCTTCACTTAATCGTCACTAGTCTGTTGGCAGGCTGTTAAAACAAACCTCGCGGCGGGCGAGAGCGCGTAGTGGACTCGACGCTGGATACCGGCTGAGCTCGACTGAAAGCCCGCCGAAGCAAACGGCCGTCGCCGAGCGAGGCGAGCGGCCGGCCGGTCCATTTGAAGCCAGCTTAGGGTAGCGACTGGCCAGCCAGCGGTCAGCACACGATGTCGATGATGGGCTAACCTCCTGCTGGCCGGTGTTCAATGACCGGACGTCTGGTGCTGACGACTTCGAGGCTGGCTCGGGGCGAGCGGGGGGGGGGGACGTGGTGGTTGGGACTCTGGGTGGGGGGGGGCAGACTTGCCAACTGTGACTTCTCTACTGGCGATGGGTGGGGCCCGTAGGTGGTGTGACCAGTCAGTGCTATTACTTTAACATCGAGTTAGGTCAGATCTACAACTAGTTGTCTCCAAGATGGATAAAGACCAGACCTTGCTTGCAAAGCCTCGAAGAACGCACTGCTGCGAAATCAGGGTGCACACTCGCTCTGCTGCCATCTGCCGCTTGGCTGTCCACTGCTCGCTCAGCTGAGGGCGCTCAGCCGAGCCTAAGCCTGCGCTTCTCTCGCCGATAGCTTTGATTTTCGCGCTCCGCTCGGCGGACTCCGAGCCGCACGCTTCGCGCTTCGCTAGCGAGAGCTTCGCTGCCCCCAGTCGTCGAGGCATTTCGGCAAAGACGTCTCGCCAGCCGCAGCACCAGCAGCGGCGGCGGCTCGAAGACCGAACCCTGCTGCCGACCTCAGATGTCGGTCGAGGCGAACGAACTCGAGCATTTGTTTTACAACAATCGACGCCGCCGCGGTCGCCCGAAGGGCCGTCTGCTAGGTAAACAGCGACTGCCACCCGATCATCTCGAAGGAAGCTAATTTCCGATCCCTGCGCGTGGGCGCGAATCCCGCAGCCCTGGGCTGGGAGCGAGAATCCTGCAGCCCTGGGCTGGGAGCGAGAATCCCGCAGCCGTGGGCTGGGAGCGAGAATCCTGCAGCCCTGAGCTGGGAGCGAACGTTCTTGAAAGCCGAGCGGGCTCGCTCTCTCGCAGCCGCTCAGCAGCGCCGCCTCTCGTGCCTGCAGCCCTAGGGCTCTCGGACGCGAATTCGGTGGCTTCGGGCGCGCACGTGCTCGCCCCGCCGTACAAGAAGAGGCGGCTAGTGTCGTCGGCCTCGGCCGGTCGTGCCAGCGGGCGACCCCCGAGGAGCCATTCGAACGGAGCTCGTCGTCGGTCGGCGAGGGCGTTACCGGCAGTCGGCTGGGACCAGGCCGCACGAGGCCGCTCTCTCTCTTTCTCTCTCTCTTTCTCTCTCTCTCTCTCTCTCTCTCTCTCTCTCTCTCTTTCTCTCTCTCTCTCTCTCTCTCTCTCTCTCTCTCTCTCTCTCTCTCTCTCTCTCTCTCTCTCTCTCTCTCTCTCTCTCTCTCTCTCTTTGAGCGGTCTACCAAGTGCAGCTTCTGCCGCATCCGAAGTTTGACCAGCGAGGCTGGCAGTAGAGAGGAACCCAGATTTTCGCCTAGTACGAGCGCTCTGACAGGCGAACGATCCATTGAAAGAGTGAAGCTCGCTCTCTCTGCAGCCGGTACCGGTGCCGGACGTCACACAACATGACTGTGGTGACTGGAAGTATAAGATGGACGAAGCAAACAGCGAGAAATAACAACACGGTGGCACTGGCGAGGAGAGTAAGAAATTTCATGCGAGGAACTTGCCAAGTATGCTAAAGACAGTTTAAAGCAATGAGTTATATGCATGGCAAACAAAATGCATTAAAACAAATGCGTGTCATTTTGACGCTTCGGCTCACGTCTATCACGGCAGACGTTTATCAGACAGACGACATTGCTAGAACTTTTTAAACATACGATCTCAACTACGTGGAAAGGAAATGAAACAGACATTTTCTGCCAAACTTGTAAATAGTGTGAACATGTGGGAACAATGTGGGAAAATCAGTCCGGCGAAATGAACAGTACAACAAAAGGCGTCTACGTGTGGCGAGTAAGCACTCGGCCGCGCTGGTTTAGTCCAGTGGTTAAGGTGCTCGCCCGACCAAGGTCACGGTGAATGTATTGGTGACCAAGGTCGAGGGCTTTAGCCCTGTAGCGTACCTGAAGTGCCTGAATAGAGACCAACTTCTCTTAGGGCTCTATACAAGTGGCTTACATTTTTTTGTATGTTTATATTGTACGCTGCAGAGAATGTTCGCAGAAACGCTGAGAGCTTCTGATCGGCGCCGGGGCGATTTCCAGTCGAGGCGTCAGCGATCGAGCCACGCTGTCGAAAAGCCTCATCAGCCTTGACGCGCTCGCGGTCGACGAGGGCTCCTTTGGCTCGTCACATCCGCCCCGTAACGAGGCAGGCGTGGCCAACGTCACGCTTATAGCTAGACGTTGCCCAGACCGGACGGCGGGGCGTCCAGTTTGCCGACGCTACTCAGCCGGTCGGCGAAAGCGGGTAGTGCCGGAATAGACGCCGAGCGCGTGCTCGTCGCAAGCGTCGCCGGGCATGCCCTCCCGACGGTCCTAGTGAACGTGAGCAGCCCCACGCTTCGCAGAGAACGTGAGCAGTCGGTGCCGCCGCGCTGCAAGGGAGAGCCGCCGAGACACTAGAAAGGGTAGCGCGGTCGCCGAAAGTTTCGGTGGTCGGTCTGTCGGCGAACATTGGCGCTGCAAGACATCGCATCTAGTAAACCCCCCCCCCACCCACCACCAGTTTCGGCCCGCTTTTGAAGTCTGTTTATGCAGTCATCCGAACGTAAAGTGTTAATGCAAGCACGGTTTAGCAGTAAGCCTGGATCCACGTACTGCAGCTAATTATGTGTTGGAAGAGAGCCAAATCGTTATGCGTGCGCTTTTCAGCTTCACTTGCAGCTAGAAGCGAACCACCTAGCATATTCGCCTAGCTGGAGGCGCCGCTGGAGAGCTGCACGAGACGGCGTCTCGCGAGCGCTGCTGCAGTCAATTTCGTGCTTTGTTCCCTGCACAGATCTCACGAAGTTTCGGTTATCTGAAAAATCAGCTATGCTATGCAGCAAGCGCAGTTTTTTCTCCACATTGTCACCGATTTTGTTAGCGATAAGTGTCAGACCGGTAATGCACATGGGCGACAAAAAGTTGAAGCGATGGTTAGCTGACTCAAAAGACTCAACTACCGTTTCTATAGCGGCAGCAGCGCGAGGCTCGAACTTTGCTACCCTCGAAAAAAACCAGGTCTCGCATACCGGTCGATCGTTATGTCACTCAGCCTTAAGCTCGGCTAGTCATTTCATATCGTAGTGCCACCCATCGAGTGGGTCACCATCTCGGGGGAACGCGAAGCTGATTAAGCTAACGCAATTGAGGCTGGTCAGTATGGCGCCCAGCACGGGTGAGCTGGCGCTGGCTGCAGCTTCCATCCGGAAGTCTCGTCACGCTGACGAAAACACTCGGGCTGCTGTGCGTCGGCGATGCACTCTCGAAAGTGCAAGCTTTCAGCAAAGCCTTCAGTGCATCACCACCGGCTCAGTCGAGTTGGTTCGAGCTGCCACGTCTCGAAATTCCGGAAACCCCTAAAAGCAGCCGTCTTCGTCGCCGTGCTGTCGACGTACGGTCGGGTGTAGGAGGAAGCGTGCAGCAAATGCGATTCTTAAACGAATCGCCGGGAGTGTATGTTGTAAGCCTGAGGCTCCGGGTTGATCCCAGTTTGTTCGTGCCGTTGGTCGCGTTCGACGCTACACACGCTTTGAATTCTCGCTTGCTGCTTGATTAGACAATTGGATCCACATAAAGCATGCATGCAGGGTTGCAGACTTCCGAGGTTGCACCTAGCAGGTCACAAGTGACTCTAGCTCATGGCAGTGATTAATATTGGAAGAAAGTATGCGATCGTGAGAGCGAAGAAGGAATATTATATCAAGGCTATAAACGGCAGCACAGTATCATCCCGCCACAAAAATACGTACCTCAACCGCAAAGCCAAGGTATTTACGTGCAGGGTCAAGTTACTTACTGTCCAACCTAGTGCTAACTAGAAAACAACTAGCATCATATTGACTAATTCTGACATGATTTACTACAAAATTGCTCACTATTTTGCTTTCAAATTAGTTAATACAACAAGCGGTTTTGCATTTGATACCACTAGTTACAGGCAGCTGTGAATTCAGGAGAGCCATTCTAAGTCTCGAACGTTAATACCAATCATCATCTAGTTTCGCTTCAAAGCAGAGTCACAAAAAACTAGGATTTTCTTCGGGGTGGTGGTGGTATACCTTACGCCTGAATGGCGGTTACCTGTGGCTGCAGAAAGTGACGTCACAGCCAAAATTACCACTTAACACCCTGACACTAGATGGCCTTCATTCTAACTACTTACCACAGGTTACTTGAACCAAACGTGTTCCAATCTGGGGTTATAGCTAACAACTCCACAGAAACTACTACTCTTCGGATTTATAATGATCCGCACTGTGCAATGCAGACACAATGCAATATCGAACAGTGCAGATCGTGGTAGAGCTTCTCTGCTGGTTCTCCTAGATCTCTCAGCAGCAAGTGACATAATCGATCACCAGATCCTCCGGTAGAATCTCTCGACGAACTTATCACTGAGGCAATGCTAGACTGTACTAGGTCATGCCTCCTCAGCGAGAGAGTGTTGAAGTACACGGGTGTCACGTCATCTGGGCAGCCCTTGCAGCATAGAGTACATGAGTATTCGGTCCCTGGCCGATGTATTTGCCAAGCCCAATATTCGCTTTCATTTCTATGCCAATGACGCTCGACTCGGCCTCGTCCTTCGACCCACCTAAGCATGACTTGGAATCCGACAAAATTTCCTTGCAGCCTGCATCGACAACGCATGGACTTAGATGACGACTTTTGACTCCTTGAAGCTCAACGACGATAAGATCAACGTAATAGCTGAGGGCAATGCTAGTGACACCTGGAAGTTAAAAGACTTTGCACTCAACTTTGGTTGAGCAAGTAGCACTCCGATGACATATACCCACCGTTAAAGACGTGGTGTGCGGCTTATACGTCCGGATAGAAATAGGCCGAAAACACAGAGCTCGTAAAGATGCTATTCGTAGCCGACGCGAAACGAATGCTGGTGACGTCTGAACCTTGTATCACGGATAACGACTTGTAGGTGCAGCACCAATGCACGCAGGTATGTCGACAATAGCAGGAACACGGCAGCGATGACGAGCGCCCCCTAACTCAGCGTAACAAGTCCATATCTACAATGTAGATAAAGCTAGTTGACAACAACGGAGGATTACAAGAGTTCTACAGTGGCCATGGCGAACACCAACGGCTCCACGGCCTAGAGCTCAAATGCCCCGGTCAACTCCGGAAACACAATTGCCTATGGTAAGGCATCGGGTTTTATGCGGCCCCAGCCATAGATTATCGCATAATCGGTTCCTAGACATTAAAATTCAGGAACCGCAAGCAATTAATATCACACATAACCTGGTTGATTTAGCCCAGCATCGTTTTACTGAAATCTGGGCGTGCTATTCATAAACGGCGCGTCATTTGAAATTGCTTTCACCATTAAGTCGGCCAAGTTTCGGCTAAAGAATATTGCCAAAATCTGGGCCTGCTTAGAAAAGAGTAAGACAGCGAAACTAGTTCACGTGGTTGTGGCATCGAGTCTAGATTACTGCTATTTCCTACACTCAAGACTACCGACATGTGCCCTTAATCGCCTGCTATGTGTGCTAAAGTCAGCAGCTCTTGTGGTCTGTCCTCAACTGCGTAGCTGTCGCATCACATCATTTTTGTCTGAGCTTCACTGGCTCCAGATCAGGTACCGGATCTACTTCCAAGATCCACTGCTTAGCTTGCAGGTCGCTTCACTCTCTTGAACCAACCTTGACCTATCCGACATCCTTGCTCCTCCATCGTGCTCTCTCGCGCCATCCGCTCTAAAGCTTCGAGTCGCCCTGCTGGTCCTCCTCGCATTACATTGAAACATGTTGGCGATCGTGCCTTCAGTTCGTGTGCACCGAAATTCCGGAACTCGCTTCTAGTTTCGGTCACTACCAGCACTCATCCTTTTCAGCGGTCCTGAGCTGCTACTTCCATGCTACTCACTATCTCAGCTGCTCTCCATGCTTCCCACTTTCTCTTTGTTTCGTGGGACGAAGTCTGTTGGCTACCGAATGCGTACCGAAAGCCGCTTAGGCTGTGAGTGCGCTATAAAAAACAACTCTCCTGCGTAACACGCACATAGTCTTTATGGCTTTGCGGAGTTACAGACGGAAATGCATTACATTACATTACATTACCACTTTGCACGATTAAAGTCCCAGCAAAAGACGCATGCTTGCAACTCAGCTCTCCATGAGCACCAATGAACTTGTCCTTTTTGTGTGCGTGCACTTTGCGTGCTTAACTGCTCATGATTCAGTGCATGATACTGAAGATAAACTAGTGGCCCCGAGCGTCTTCTTGTTTGCTTTCGCTTGCCGATCTGCTAAGCACGACACATTATCTGGCACTATCTCTTAGGGTTAGTGCTCCTGTTTCGGTGAGCAATGTAGCGCACGGATAGAGATTTAGCTCTCTTAGGGGTCTATAAAAAAGTACCTTTTATTACTACTACAGACCGAGGCGGATGGGTTAGTTATGATGCGATCCGAGGTAGTCTGCTCTCGCATGTTGCCTTGGCTGCTGAATTGAGCTGCCACCTCTGCTCGCTCCGTCCGGGTGAGTAAGCGGAGCGAGCAGAGGTGGCAGCTCAATCGCCAGCGGCGCGAAGGCCCTGCAGCCCATCTACTCATAGCTACTTATAGGTAGGAATGTCGAGCGAAAAGAACCGTCCGACGGTCCTTCCGAGGACTCGATGCTCGAGGGCCGCAAAAGGAAGCGTCTTGAACTATCCGCCTGTCCGCGACGCCTCTAGTCTGGGGGGCCGCTCGGCGAAGATCGCGGCTTGCCAAGCTACGAGTGGAAACATTTCAGCTTAAGCTTCAGCGCAGCGCTTTCGTCGAGCGCGGCGGACGCGGCGGCGGCCTGCGCCGGCCGCAGGGGCCGACCGCTCCGGGCCCGCTCGGCCTCTGCAGCAGGCGGACGCGCTAAAATGGCGGCCCCCTCCGCAGGCCACGAGCTAGTCCGGCCGAGTGCGGACGTATCTCTGGTCGGATGCGGGGGCGGGCCTGGCCAGCGGGAGTCTCGCGGCGCGCCTTCGCGGGGATTTCGGTCGCTCGCTGGCTGCGGGCGCGCAGCTGGACGGGTTCGCGTCGGGTGGGCTACGCATTAGCGGGTTAATTTATCCTATTTCAGCTTCAAAACGACTAGCCTCGTAAGTATCGATTTCCCGCTTCGCCTCATTGCTCTCGCGCGCGTGCGCACTCTAGGTTGATCGCCCGCCCCACCCCCTCCAGCGCCTGCCCGCGTCTGCCCGGCTCTCGGTCTTCGATCGACTTCCGCCCACGCCTCACTTATTAAGCCTCGCACCGCCGCCTGAGGCCCGCCCCTGCGGCGGGCGACGCCCTCTGAGCAGGAGGGCGCGACGACGGGTGCTCGACCCACTTCCGTCGCTACATGAAAGGCTTTGCGGAGCGAGCTCGTCAGGCCAAATGCGGCGGCTGCGAGACCGAGCGCAGCGCCCGCCTACTCGCTGTCCAGAGGTCGAGCGGATGCGGGGCGGCGCAAGCGCAAGCTCATTATCAGGACGCCGGCGGCGTCTGCTCGATGCAAAATCGGTTAGCCGGCGTCGTAATTGCATTGTATCGCACGCGCTTAGCGGTTCCCGCTGGCGGGCGCCGCCCCGGGCTGCGAACGACGAGCGAACCTCTCGGGGAGGTCGGCCGGCGTTGCTCGCCCTGCGCGACGCGCCGCGTGCGCCCGGCAGGCTCTCGCTGGCGAGCGAGCGAGCGGAAATACCGGCGCTGGCGCTCTGCCCTTCGGTGCAAATGCGAATAATTATGCATTAGCTGCTAATGAGGTATAAGCGTGTCTCGGGAAAACAACTCCGCGATTGACTATTTTTACCCGCGACCCCGCGTCGGTAGGGCCCGGGGTCGCGGGCCAATAGCGGACGGCCTACTCGCCCAGCGCCGCCGCAATCATAGGCGCGTGTCGCTCATTCAATTACGCTCCGCCGCGAATGCGCATCGGCGCCGGGCGATGCTATGGAGGACGTCCGTCTCTTGCAGGGCGCTCCGAAGGACGTCGCGTCGTCGGACCTGCGAGCGAAATGCGCCAACGGTCTGTTGCCGCCGCCGCGTAGCTGCGCCCCGCGCGACCGCACCGTGTCGTCGCCGTCGCCGTGCCCGCGAAAAGCTGCGGCGGCGTCCTGTCAGCAGTGCCAGCGTCCGCCGTCCAGGACGTCGCTCGCGCTGCTGAACAACAGCCGCTTGGCGCAGCTGGCGGCTACGTGCGGCGGTGAAGGCTACGGCGGCGGCGTCGGAGGCCGCCGCAGCGAGCGGTGCCAGAGCTGGTCGCAGATGCGCTCTAGCTCGACTGAGACGTACCCGACGAGCGGTTGCGACGCAGCCGCCGCCGACAGGCCGGCTCGCTCGGCCAGCGCGCGCGGCGGCGGCGGCGCCGAGGCGGCGCCTGACCGAGACTGCGGCGGCGGCGGCGCTGGCGCCTGCGCCATGGACGCGCAGACGCAGACCGAGACGGGTCGGCTGCTGGAGGTCAGCTCGGCGGCGGCGGCGGCGGCGGCTGCCGCCGCCGCCGTGCTCGACCATTGCTCCTCCTCCAAGTACGAGTCGACGATCAGCGACATAGGCGTGGAGTACATGCGAGCCAACGGCGGCCTGGGCCGGTTCAGGCAGCTGCAGCGGCCCGACGCGGCGGCGGCGGCGGCGGCGGCTTCGCTGACGCAGAGCAGCGAGCTGGTGGCCAGCTGTCGAACGCTGAGCTGCGTGCCCAATCTGGAGGACTCGCGCGCAGCCGTCCTCGTCGCCGCTTGCTCCGCCGCGGCCGACTCGCAGCAGCCCTCGCTGCCCCTACTGCCGGGTCTGCCGCCGCCGTTGCCGCCGTCGTTGCTAAGCAAGGCCGCTTCCGAGTCGGCGGCGGGAGGGGCGACTGCGGCGGTGGTGGTGACCGGCGACGGGCACGAGCTGCAAGAGCACCACTACGTCGGCTACCGACTGGGACGACGCAAGATGCTCGGCGAGCGGAGAAAAAAGATCGCCGACTACTGCCTGGCGTTCGCCATGTTTGGACTGGTGCTGATGATTGCTGAGACGGAGCTGTGCAACGTGGCTCACCTCTACCGAAAGGTGCGCGCCGCCCCTCCCCGACCCGCGCGCCTGCGGCCACTGCACCTGCGGCCACTTCGTCCGCGCTCGCTGGAACTGCTGCCGCAGCCGCTGCCGCCGCTGCTGCCGCTGCCGCCGCAGCTGCCGCTGCTGCTGCCGCTGCTGCTGCTACCGCATGCCTTCGCGGCTCGATAGCGGCGTCGCCCAGGTCAACGGCGTCTTCGAAGTTAGCACCTATCTGCCTGCCTTCGAACGGCCAGCCCAGCCTTAAGCACACGCACGCGCCAACGTACGCACGCGCGAGCAAACGCACGCATCGATTTCTTCGCGAAAGGCCGGCGGCGACGGCAGCGGCGGCGGTTGTGGACTCGGGCGCTAGCGCTCTCGCCGCGGCAGGCGCGGCGGCGTTTTTTGAGCCTCGCGGCAGGGGCGTTGGGGCTTTCGAGGCGTGGCCCTATTCGCTGGAGCTGCTTGTTTACCGAGCTCTCGTGGCAGTTGACGTACGGGCATTCCAGGAAGACGCGTTCTCGTACGTCCTGAAGTCGCTTATCGGTGCCAGCACCGTCATTCTCTTGGTTTTTATCGGCATCTACCATGCAGTAGACCTCCAGGTAAGCTGCTCCAGGATCAGCAGCTGGACGACGCGCGGGCATCGCGGGGGCGGCAGCGGCCCAGCCAGTCGCGCTGCCCACTGGGATGAGGCGAGGGAAACCCCTGGGTCGCTTTGCGAGAGCTACCGCTGACGCGCCACTGCTATCTACCCCTTACCCAGGTAATGGGCGAGATTTACGCTTGCAACGCATCGCGCCCGCGTGCGAAAGTCTTTGAAGCCGCGCAGATAGATTTCCCAGGCGTACGCGCAGCCTGACGGTGCGCTCGGCGCCGCCAGGTGCCTTCGGCCGACGCGGCGCCGTCAGTTACGACTTGATTAATTCTATTAATGAAAGATTCTCCACCGTGTCAAGGGAACTGCGTTACTTTCTAGGCAGCTCGTGTAAGCTGAGATTTAAAACTGATGAGCATTGAAAAGTCGCTCGCAGCGACAAGTTTTGACTCGTGACTCGCTTGCTGCTTAGTCTCCTCGAAGCGCTGAGGCGCTCGCATAGGACGCTAATGTGCAGTCTATTTCTGCATCAGCAGGCTATCTTTTTGTGGACTTTTGCTGCAGCCGTGAGTCGGGCGAAAGCCGCACAGGTTGGTCTGTAGGATCTGCAGCTATGATGAATTTAAGCTGTTAACTCAGCTGCTCTTTACCTGAACACGATAATACGTGTGTACATGTTCGTTTGTACAGCTCCTAAGAGAACTTAATGTTAATTCGTGCGCTTCACATGCGCCGCTGGCTCGAGCCCAGGACCCCTGTCATCCAATGCATTCACCTTGAGCTCCGTTCGAGCCGATCACCTTAAGCAGCAACCCGAAGCAATGCGGTTGCGAGCTTCACAGCAGAGCTCTCGAAATGAATGTCTCGCTCGAAAAGCAGTAGCAGAAGCAGCAGCTAGTAGCAGCAGTCGCCGGAGCCTCTTGTAACCTTGAACCTCTTGTAAGCGTTCCCTCCAGCATCCGCCTTCTCTCGCAGGAGGGGCGGGCGTGGCGATGGCGAATAGAGACAGATTTCTGCCCGTGGCCGAGCGAAAGCGCGACCGCCAGCTCGAAGCCGCCAGTCAAGCTGCCAGCAGGAGCCCGAGCTCCGTCGCGCCGCCGCCGCCGCTGCCACCGCTGCCGCCGCTGCCACGAGCGCTCGCTCCCGTCGCACTTGCATCTCTCCGCCGCCGCTGCTGCCGGAGGCGCCCTTTCAGCCGTGCCGTCTCGTTTCGCAGCTGTACCTCATCGACAACTGCATCGAGGACTGGCGGATAGCGATGACGTGGCCGCGCATCGTACAAATAGCTGCCGAGCTGACCGCGTGCGCCGTCCACCCGATACCGGGCGCCTACTACTTCAAGTGGGCCACCTACGACCGCTCGTCGTCGACGTGGCGCGTGGCGGACGTGCCCGTCGACATTGTGTTCTCTCTGCCCATGTTCACCAGGCTCTACCTCATCGTGCGCACCCTGATGCAGCACAGCAAGCTCTTCACGGACGCCTCGTCGCGAAGCATCGGCGCGCTCAACAAGATCAGCTTCAACACGCGGTTCGTGCTCAAGACGCTGATGACCATGTGCCCGGGCACGGTGCTCGTCGTGTTCCTCGTCACGCTCTGGCTCGTCGCCGGCTGGACGCTGCGCTGCTGCGAACAGTAAGGTTTGCTGCCTGGCCGCCTGGCGACCTGGCCGCCGCCCCGCGGAGTGTCGCCGCCGCCGCCGCCTCCCCCGCCGCCGCCGCCGCCGCCGAAGCCCTCGAGCCGCCCTATCGTTGCCCGTCGAAGGCGAAGCCCTCCCACCGGCCATTACCCGCCGCCGCCATTACCCTCGCGCCGGCCGCTCGGCCATGCCATCTCAGCGCTGCGGCCGCGGACGGGTCGGAGAAGCAGTCTTATTGCCGCGCTTCGAGCCGACGGCCGCTTCGAGCCTCAGCGACCGTCGGCGACTACCGGCCTTTGCCGGCGGTTCAGCGTCGAGGGCTTTGAGGTCGAGACGCCAACCGCGGCGCAGGCCGGCCGACTGTTTGGGGGCGGTCGGCTGCTCTAGCTCTGCTCTAGCTGCTCAGCTACTCTAGCGCTGGCGAGATAGAGACGGCGAGCCCGGCCCGACGCGTTACGGCGGCTTACGATTAGCACCTCCTCGCGGTGGGTGGCTGGCGGTCTTTCGGGCTAGTACCGGGGAGCGCTGACGTGGAAGGCGCTACGGGCAAGCGGGGAGGGGGAGGTGCTGCGCTCGCATTTCGGCTAGGCGCCACTAACGTCGCCGCTGCTTCGCCAGCCGACGCTGGGGCTAATGTGCTTCTACTTAGTGGCGGCAGCCCGCCCGCTGAGCGGCAAAGCTGGTAGCTCGCTGGCACGAGAGGCTCGAAGCCCGAGCGCCTGCGTCCGGCGTGGCGGCGGCCTTGAACCGGAGGCGGCCTTGAACCGGAGGCGGCCTTGAACCGGACGCGCCCGCCGAAGGCCGGAGCGCCGAGCGAGTGATCGGCCGAGCCACCGCAAACGAGCGCCGCTTTTCGGCTCCGCCGCCGAAGAGAACGCCGTGCGGCTGTTACGTCTCAGTCGCGGCAGCCGAACTTGTTCGGACGGGTTGAGAGCAGCCCCGCGCCTCGCGTCGGCGCGAGAAATCCGCGCCGTTTAGACGACCGACCAAGCGAACTGCGGGAACCGATCTGCCGCTTATGTCTCGCGAACTCTTGCACTTCGACCCGGCGATCGGTAATTGATGAATCCGATGGTCTCATCATTCTTCGCCGCTGCCGCTGAGCGTCGCGGGGAGGGAGAGAGAGAGAGAGAGAGAGAGAGAGAGAGAGAGAGAGAGAGAGAGAGAGAGAGAGAGAGAGAGAGAGAGAGATGATGGTTAGGTCGGCCAACGAAGACGCGTCGACGTGCGTGCCAGCAAAGTCAGATCGGAGGCCTCGAGCTGAAATGCAAGCGCTACATTAAATGTTTATTACTAGCGCGTCACTTCGCTAGTGTTGGGGCGCCTCGGCGGACAGCGAGGCGGTACCTTGCCTTATTCGACGCCCGCCAACTGACGGCGGCGTGCATCATCCGAGGCGGGCGCGGGGGGGGGGGGGCGCGACGCCTCTTCGAGGCTTGTGCTTCAGGGCGGAACTGGACTCCACCTCTGCCGCAGGCAAACCGTAAAACCGGCGTAAGAGAACCGGGCATGCGCATGCGGCGTGGGGGGAGACGTGGCAACGATTGGAAAGCGGTCGTCCAAAAAAACTCTGGCCACGTCCGCCGCTCCGGCAATTGAAATTAAGTCGATGCGAAAGCGCTGGAGTGGGGTTGACAGACACGTGGCAGACTCGGAGCCGGTGAAGCCGCTAGCCCGCTAGGTCAGTCTCCCGTCGCGGTCAGTCGGCCGTCGAGGTCCATTGCATTGCGAGCGACTCGCCGTCGATTGGCGCGACGAGCGCCGTTGGCCAGCACTTTACTGACGGAAATTGCCGCCGCCGCCGCCGTTGAACCCAGCAGTGCTGCCGCAGCAACGTCTCCTAGCGGTCTCCTACGACACCTCAGACTAAGCGCACGAGCGACTCCCTCGCAGCGGCGCGTGCTGCCTGCGCCCTTGGGCTGCCCTAGGGCGCAGGCAGCACCTGGCCGCGAGCTGACGCCGTTCGACGCCCAGGTGCTGCTCGCGAATGCGGCGGACGCTGCACGCGCATCGTCAATCGATACGGCCGCGCTCGCGCAGCGCTGCGAGTCGCGGCGTCGCGTGGTGGCGGCGACTCGTCTCGTGCGCCTGTGCGCGAAGCCTGCTCGATGACGCCGAGCGCGCCGTCAGATAGCAGTCCTCAAATGAGCTCCTCGCGCGCCCCCCTCTCAGAGCTCCCTCGGCGCCTGCTATCCCGTCGTAGCTATTGACAAACGCCGTGCGTGTACAGGTATATCGTTAGTGTATATTCGTCCCAACTGCGCAGGCAGCTCAGCGTCGAACGATGGCTCGCGATCGGGCAGCTGCGCCTAGCGGCAGCACTTATTGTCCTCGTGCCATAAATCGGTTTACGTGGACTCGTGTCGAGGCTAGCCTTCTCAAAACCCGCGAGGCCGGCAGTCGTGCGCTGGAGCTCCGCGAGCGGGCGGTCGATGCCGCGCGGGCGACAGCTTATTCTCTAATCACCAGTCTGTTCGTTTCCGCTTATGCTAGCGTGACTAGGAATGACACGTGCTCGTGCCTGAGCAATAGGCGTCACGCGCCGCTCGGCCGCGCGACTGGCTCTGATCTTGAAATTAGTTGATTAGCCGAGTGGTTAAGGTCCTTGCCTAGAACCAAAGTCAAGGTGAATGTATTTGATGACCGAGGTCATGGGCTCGAGCCCTGCGGCATGTAGAGATTAATTTCTCCGAATTACACACACACATATATATAATACATTTGTATAGCGCCCTCAGAGAACTGAATCTCTTTCTAGGCACTTTAAAGATGCTGTATAGAAAGCATATATATATATATATATATATATATATATATATATATATATATATATATATATATATATATATATATATAGTCGCCTTCCTCCTACATCGCCACAGAGCACGTGCACCGAAAGCCGCTTCGACTTCGGTTTGCCGTAGACAACTCTTCAGCGAGGCAACCGCAAAGTCTTCGCGGCTTTACGGAGCTGCAGACTGAGAAAGGATTACACTAGTGTAAGCGCCTGTGCAAGAATACCAGCCGTGCGCTGCTGAGTGTTGCCGCGCGACTGACCGTTTCCTCCACCGCATTTCCGTATGTCGAGCCCATTTTTACCCTGCCCACGCCTCTCATAACCTTTGCAGCGAGCCGCTTCTGTATTTAGCCGAAGGTTTTTGGTTGCCGGGGACCTCGCACAGCGAGGCGAGAGCTAGACCACCGGGACTACTACTCCAGCCAACTCGCTCCCCACATTTCTGGTCGCGAACTGGGCTTCGCCGTCGGGTGATGACAGATGCACACCTCCTCGGCGGATCTTTTCCCTAGGGGTGAGGGGGGTCTGTGTTTTTCTCCACTCGCTATAGTGCGAAAGTTTCTGCGAGACCTTCGCCGGATCCGCGATAGCCCAGTCGCTTCCGCCGATGCGGAAGCGACTTCCGACTCTCTTCGCTCGAGCTTCCTCGAGTCGCTGCGTCAGATCATTATCCTTTACGCTTAATTAGAGCAGCCGGGATGCGCCGAGCGGCGGAAGTTTCGCGATGGCAAAATCGGTTCGCTCCTCTGCCAGGGACAATGGAACCAGCTTTCGTCGTGTAGGCGGTAATAGCTTCTGTAGTGGGATCCACGAGACGAGCGGCAGTGTCCTTTGAAATCGACCTCCCTGCCGGACGAAAGGCCGGTCGCACGTCTCAAGCTGCTCTTACAGTCATTGAGCGCCTTGCTTTAAGGCCGGTTCACTGCCGTCGCGGCCGCCGCTGCCTGCCGGAGTGGGGTCAGTGCGCGAGCGCACTCTTAGTGCGGCCGCGAGCTCGTGCACTTTACATGCTTGCGCTGCTGACGGCCCGCCATATTGCATCCTGTCACGGACGTCTGCCGAAGTGCCATCGGCTAAGCGTAGCTTCGAGGTTATCTTAAGCCTTGTAGCTGTTCCCCCGTGACAGGCGCGTCTTGGAAATAATAGAGCACAATAGTCTGCCTGTGAATTTTTATTTTCCCGACTTGCAGACGTCTATAGCGCTTGCGAATAGTGAGCTGTGCGTGATGAGGGAACTCCCAACACGCCGGTTCACACTTATCGCGGTGCGAAAATGCGAGGACATTCATTAAGATTTCGCAGGACAGCCCGCGGAGAATGCATGAGAGAGAGAGAGACGGCGAAATCTGCTGCCTAGCGGCAACGGAGCTAGCTGGCTGTCGCCGGCTAGAGCGCGTATTCTCTAAGCGCGGCTCTCGTTTTACTGTTTCTCGCCGAGGGTTTGAGTTCTTTCGAGATAGGAAAATGCTCGACGAAGGTTGCGGCAGCAAGTTTTTAGAGAGCAGTTTTTTGGCCCCTGCCTCATCACAGATTTCTTACTCAATCTCTGATCAAGCTGCGTATTGACTTAAAGGTTTTGTTACTGGCCTTTTAAGTCCCCCTAGTCTGTTGCTCTAGCCCGCCTATCCGGGAGACTTCATTGTGAGACTTTTCTATCTCAGTGCCTGCTCCTCTGACTCTGCTCTGATTCTCCTCCGAATCGCCTCTGACTCTCCCCCGTCTTGCCTCTGACTGCCCTTCGACTCTTCGCTGACCCGTGTCATTTGATTTCACCGCCAAACAACCTCAAATCCCTTGGAAACCGCGCCTTCAGCGACTGTGCTTTCAACACTAGGAATCCAATACCGACTGATATCGCCTCATCAGTTGAGCTGACTAAATTTTAAAAGAAGGGCCAAAAATCGCCGAGTTCGTCGCAGCCTCAGCTCCGGCCCAAATGGATTGACCCTCGTGTGCCCGTCTGCTTTAAAGTTGTGTTTGTTACACACAACCACTGAAATGCTTCCTTTCAAGCACACTTACAGTTGTTATACAGAGATTTAGTTTACTTAGGGTACTATTTAAATTTATTGTTATCATTATTATTCCACAGCCGCATGAATGCAGCGAGTGCGACTGCGTTAGCTTGATATCTGCCGTTAATGACTGCGTTAGCTTGATATCTGCCGCTTAATCAACCGCTCAGTTTACAGCAAAGATTTCTTTTGCTTGTTAACGCGCCGCTTGGCTACCGTTGGCAATGCTTTGTGTAGCTGAATGCTCCTATTAGAAAGTCCTACATGTGAAATTTTATATTGGAATGCTTTAGCGACGAATTTGAATGCTTTATCTGTCTTAAAAAATGATAAAGTTGGTTTAGCGTGTGTCAGCCACCGGCAGCTCATGGGCCCCCCCCCCTGCACCGGCTGCCTGTTCATTAGCAGCTGTTTTTGCATTTACGAAACGACGCGAGCAAGTACTGCCGTCCTGGTTTAGCCCGGGAGTTCAGGTGCTCGCCTTTAATGACCGAGGTAAAGGTGAATGCATTTGATGACCGAGGTCGTGGGCTCAAGCCCTGTGGCGTACACCAAGCGCCTGGAGAGAGATTGGGGTCTCCTAGGGCGCTGTACAAATGAATAACATTTTTTTTATCTCGACGCCGCAAAAGCGCACAGGTCCCGCGCTACAGTCCACGCGTTGCCAGCTGCTGTTCAAATCTTTTAATGGATCTTTTTAACAGAAAGCCGAAACTTCCGCCGAGGAGTTCACGGAGCTCGCACGGCGAAACTCGATCCGCGGTCGGTTGGCCACGGCTGTCCGCCCGGTCGGTCGGTCATTCCGCCCCGTGACACGCGGAGGAGGCGGCGGCCAGCGTGGTCCAGGCCGGCGTTCAATCTCGTACTCGCTCGACGAAATTGCTCGACCTGCCGCGCTAGCGTGGCAGCAGCAGTGGCGCCAAGCGCAGATAAGGAGAAGCGACCCGCGCCCAAGTTCAAGGCTAAGTTCATCAGCAATTGAGCTTAGAGGCTTTAGCCGCTCGAGAGAGGCGCGAAGCTGCCGAGTGCTAGAGCGGTCAGTGAGCTCGAGAGAGGCACCTTAAAGTGCCGCTTCAACCCTTTTCACAAACAGCGATTGGCTCGGCGACGGAGCCTCACGACGAATGCTCAAAAAGCGTGCCCAACGTGACCCAGCGTGCTGCTCGTGCGGTGCAGCGGCAGGCACCGACCCCGTCGGCCCTGTCGGCGCTAGCGAAATTTGAACCCGAGGAGGGCGATTTGAGTCGGTGGGAGCCGATGGCGTACAGCGGCGGTTGGATTGGCGAGTCTTAGCGGGAGGATACGATTATAGGCGCATGCGCCAGCGGATGCGCTAGCGCCTGCGGCTCGGCGGGCTCGTTCGCCTGCGACAAAATTAGAGCTGCAAATCAGGAAAGCACAAGCCTGCCATCCACAGCCTGGCCTCGTCTACGGAGCCGTTGCGCAGTACCATCTTCCCGAACGAGGCTGCTGCTAGTTTTTGCAGGCTAGAACAGTTCTTGAGCAGCCAAGTTTGTCTCGCGAAAGAACGCTTTCGTTTGGCTCCGACGTGGAGCCTGCGCTGCGCTCCAGTTACGTGTGCACTCCTGTCCTGCTGGTAATGTGGCTAGACGCAGCTGGGCATTTTCGAGACAATATTTTCCTGAAAATATTGCAATTTTGTTTGCTTAGCTGGGTGATTAAAGATGTTTCTCTCTGGACTCGATAGTTTACATTAAAATGGCATTGTCAGAGTAACTGTCCGTCATAATTTCATCCTTGAGTCTCCAAACACTTGTTTACACGGATACAGGGCTGAGCGAATGTGCCTTGAGACTGTCGGCAAAGAAAATACTAGTTTAGAACCAGTATACTTAAAAGACACTGCTAAGCGTCGGAGAGTCTTGTCCAGCGTGGGCGTGGGGCCGTCATTATTGAGCGCTCGAGAAGAACTAATGCTCACTGAGGCAGCACATACGCACGTACCAACATAAAGTGTAATATACCTGTATATATATATATATATATATATATATATATATATATATATATATATATGTACCTGTGTATATATATATATATATATATATATATGCAGGTACAGTATATACGTTATATATATATATATATATATATATGCAAATTAAAACCAACTTAGGCACATGTATATAGACACATACCAATATACACTGTATGCACGTAGGCACATATCAACCAACATTGGATGCTGACGACCGAAGCATCGATTGTCGTAACAAATGACTGCGGGATGCACGCATTATCATTGAGCATCCCGCTAGGTTGAGTTTATGCAGCTGTTGACCGTCGTTGACTGGCTGAGCTGGACTCAAATCTGAGAAAGGTGGGCTACACGACCGCACCTCGCGGCAGCAAGGAGCGTTAACCTTCGTGGCTGAGAGACGCTGGCTTTGCGCTGGCTTTGCAAGGGAGCTCGTGACAATAGCTTGGCAGAGCTGACGCTGTTATAGAATCGCCAGTCAGTGGCGGCTGCTTGAGCGAACCTACTATATCAGTCATCTGATGCTGTAGTAGATAACTGTGTAGTCAGTAAATGCTGCTTGAGCGCACCTACTATATCACCGGGCTCCGAACTCGTGAGCCATTACGACTCTGCGACCAAACTTAAGTAAAGTAATCCACGACTTGCCGTCTGCTATTTCGACATTTTCAAATCGAGGCTATAGTAGATCGTTAAGAGCTGGCGACGAGCCAATCGTACTTCAGCTAGGGTTTATTCAAAGAGTCCGACCATTCCTGCTGTTGCACCCATTATCTATTCATGCATCTGCTGAGCAACAATTACCTGGAAATAGGCGTAATCTTAGCAACTCTGTGACATATTTTTAGTGCATCGGAGAGCCTGCAAGTTGAGCCCTCACTCGACTATAAGTGGCCTCCTCAGGCATTCTGATAATGAATCTCGAGGTGGCAAGTAGACGCCTGACCGAACTCTATATCATTGACCGACTTAGCAGCGATCTAGCTACTCTTTGGCAAGATAAATGAAACCTAAAATAATCAATAGTTGTGCTAGACAGTGCTTGCTGCTGCTGCTAGATCGATCTCATGTGCTGTCACGATAGCTGAGAGTGCACCGGAACGGCTAGCGTTGATCACTTCGGCAGGGCTGGGAACAAAATGTCAGCTAAACACCGCTCTAAAAGATCCCGGGCGGGGTCAGTGTTGGCTGCACACACTGCGAGCCATTACTTTTTGGAGGCCAGTAATGTACCTTGGTTGACTCAAGGCGACCCAGTGTCTTAGCCAAGCGATAAGATTCTGGTATTTACCATACGATCCAGGTCGTTGCCTTGAGCTCTGAAGTGTGTCATTCTTCGGTGCCTTATGCAAGAAGGAGAGTTGCTAAGGTGTTCTGCCGCCATGTAAATGTAGCCGTTAAAGCAGAGATTTTAGTATTTCAACCATGGTCGCTGTCAAACAATACAACCAGGAATCTTTGGTTCAAGAATCTTGTTCAAAGTTCAATTGCTCCAGAGTGGTCGCAAACCATGTAAGGCTAAGACTGATAATGCGCTAAGGCTCAGAGTGGACCCCACGAAGACGGTCGGATATACAGTAGACTAAGCTGTGCCTATCTGATCCACTCCGATCCTACCGAAGACGCTCGTGCACGCAGGCCCCAACGTGCGACTAGTCAATTAAGAATATCTGTTTCGGAATTCCAAACGCCCGCACCTGTGCCCTTTTGCTCCGTTCAACGTTTCTGGCATCAAAAGATCACTTCACCAAATAAAATGTATTACACTTTTCTTACTTGGACTCCCCAGCTTGTGCATGAGCTGTTTAATCTCGAGGGGCACTCATTAGACGGCCTCGAAGAAACCCAAGCTCTATGCACGGAGCCTACATCTGCGTACTGATCTCGGAGCAACAGGCTGGAATAATTTTTGAGTCGTATTTTCACAACACCTCAGAGCATCCACTCAAACGGATTACTCTTCATAATACTCTCGATAAGCATTCCGTATAAAAATCTCTGGGTCAGCTTCCCTCCCTGTTACCAAGAGGCTAGTATTGCGGTTCATGGACCCGAATTTCTGCTTTCCCCTAGACTTGACATTAAAAAAGAAGCTAGAGGTCTACCTGCTCCTCGCAGAATTTTCCCCAACAAAGAGAATTGCATTTCACTTGTTAATGCATCCTGAAATTGTGTGCGACGTGTCGAATACACTAATCGCGTGACGCGCTTCCTCTCCGGCATATGTGAAGAGCATAAAAATAGATTTAGTTCTCTTGGAGAGCTGTACGTGTTTTTATTGTCATTACATTTATTATTAATATATTAGAACGTGGTCGTAATAGAAATTTTTGTCTGTCGGTCGACACGTTCAAAAGTTACCATTATCTGGTTTGCAGTTGTGTGCATGGTATTCCCACCTATAGAAATTGCAGCTGCCGTTTTCTATTACGAACTGTCACGGACCTGTGCCGGCTATGTGAAACCTGACTCATATTTTGAGTCATTTTATCGTACAGTTTTACCGTTTTTACATCGTGCTAGAAGCGAGCAATTAGTATATGGCAGCCAAGTAATATTCACAGCTTAATTCGAGAAGCTTTGCGTACTTAGCAATATCTAATCTAGGACCAATACGGCTAGTGAAACGCTGCCGTCCGAGGAACGATTTATAACAGACAATCTTGCAAACGTGGCGTGGCACTCTTTTTAGCAAGCAGGGCTTGTCTTGGTTGCTAGGAAATAAATGGTAAATTTGGTGAAACAACCTCTTTGACACTCCAGATACAACCGGTGGCCTTGAGACGACGAGAACAACGTGAACGAATGAGAGTTGTATTTTATCCTGCATTGCCTCTCCCCGTAATTCGTCACCGTTCTGTTCTCCAGACCGATCTTGTCGTTGGTGTGCCACTTGTTTGGATGTCCTTGACCCCGGCCTTACTCACTCGGTCTCAATCCGGTGCCGTGAGAATCAACAAGCCTGAAGCATCTACTTCAAGGCCGACCAATAGGAGTAGATACCTGCCATGCATGGAGCGCCACTTAGCTCCTTCCCAAGTAGCCGGAGTTGTCGGTCTTATTCGAATCCAGTGATTGCCTCGTTACTCTATTCATATATTGATATTGAAGTATAATAGTACTATCCGGCTGTAAGCAAAGATGAGTGAAACTAGCTCGATAACTTGGATCGAATACACACCGCAGACAACGGATCCAAAATCGATGGTAGGCAACATTGAAAGACAAGTATTATTCGTCATGCTCATGGTTGTTTGTGTGGTTAATACGTGTTCAGTAAAGACGGAAATCAGAGATAGAAAATTTCTGCCTAACCGAATGCTAACTGGTGCACATTTCACAGTAATTCCCTTTCAAACCGCTTAAAGAATCTTTGTTAGTACAAGGTGCAAAAGCCGATATTCTGGTGCTGCGTGCACTGAATTCAATTCGACAGCAGCTGCTTGCTGCCACCTCGTTACGACTCTGTCCAGACATGTATTGGCTGCGAAGTGTGACAGCCTCTTTGATAGTGCCACGATGTCGTCAGGCTGGGTTTAGCAACCGAGCGACAAGTCTCCTGACTCTAACACCAAGCACTTGATTAACAAAACCTCGCCGGCCAAGCCCAGTGTGTGTGCTCACCGTAGACGGGCACAACCGCCGATGTAGAGCGATCTCACCCTCTCTCCTGCTCACTGCACAGGCAGCCCTCTTATTCCATGCTATTGCATCGTTTTCCACCGCCGAACCTTTGTCCATTAAACCGTATGACCGCTGGTGGCAGCTTACTTAGGACGGATGCCCCGATGGATGTCGCCCATGCACGGATTTTCGGCTCCACTGCCCAAACCATCAGCCGCGAGCCATTGTCCACATCCCCCCCTGCTCGGCTGCAGGCTGCTGCTTTGAGAGACTGATACCTCGAGGGACAACCGCTCATTGTCCTAGGCCGCCCAAATCAGTCTGCTGTCACACTTTTCACCAAGAACTGAAAATCTCCGAAACGAGGTAAACCATGAACCAAATCGTGAAAAACTTCCTCGCTCAAGCACCAATATATCACTAATGTAAATCCTTTGGGTTACACAAGCTGCTAGCCAGTCTGCCGTTGAGAAGGTACACGACGCCTGCTGTTGGCGGATGTTACCACCAAACATTCGGTAATGCTTTATATGCAGCATCTGTAAAGTGCCTTGAGAGAGATTCGGTTCTCTGAGGGTGCTATACAAATGTATTATTATTATAATTAATCTGCCCGGACTTATGTCGGAGTGTACGTTTCATTCCCCCTCTGCAGATCAAGCTTTTTTGCTGCTGTATACTACACCAGGTTTTTATGCTCGGGATTTCAATGTGAAGTTTCCGAGGTCTCGCGCTGATTGTGTTTCTGACAATCAAATCTGCCATTAAGCAATCGATGCCAGATAAGTCAGGCATCTCAAAGGGGCAGCTCAAAGCCTGCAGATGCAGGTGCAAAGCGGCCTTCCTTTGCATGGCGTGCAGCTGACCTTTAAAGCTGGTATAATATAAACAGAGCCTTTCGCGTGCGATCTGCACCGTTGGCTGAACCAGCCCATTATACTCGCCTGCGGCAACGGCGTGCTGCTCTCGACTAGGGGTTCTAAGGATGGCTTTGCGGTGAGCAGGTTCTGTGGGCTACACTCAACGATCTCGATGACCGGAAGCTGAGCTGAAGTCTCCGCGCTGGAACAATCTACGCCCATCGCTGGCAACGGAGAGCTGTGTACCCGTAAACCGCGAGGCAGCCGACTGGTGCTTAAAAAAGCAAAACATGTCAGCTCGCAAAAGTGGCCCCTACGATCCATTCCGGTAGTTACGTAGTATCTTCATGCCCACTTTTCAGCAGAGTGACAAGCCGAAAACACTGCTAGCTTACCCATAAAGTGCGACAATACTATTTTTGTATTGGTCAGCGATTGTTGCAGGTTTTCCTACATGCTCTAGGTTATTATTATTATTAGCCCACAGCCATCTGTCGGTGGGATTTTTACCTCGCTCTTTATCAACAAGCCAACCTATTACAACAGGGTAGTGTTTTCCCTGAGAAGGTAAGCACACACTGTGTGATTTAAGCTATCACGTCTTGCATTTTATAGATGTTTGTGTGACATGATCATTTACTCTGAATTATATGATGAAAATTCTATTTGATAGCGATGCTACTTACTAAATTTCGAAAAGAGTGGAACCTTCCTCAGACAAAAAATGTATGCTTCCGTGACAAAATTATTGCGTCGTCGATGCGGTTACAGTGCAGCCCTGAGGCACGCCAGGAACTTTCGTTGGCATGACATAAGCTGCCAGATGACGTTTTCTACTGGGGCAGGGGCAGTCTTGTCAGAATATTTGGTCTTGGGTTTTTGTAAGGACACTTCATTTTGGAAATTTCGCAACGATCGGATTCCTAGAGTTAGCGATTACCGTAATCCCAAAGTGTCTTACCCCATTAGGGACCTAGTGGCTAATAAGACCCGGGGTTAGGGCAAAACTGGCATCGCGGACCATCTATCAGTCGAAGTGGAGACTGCATAGCAACTTGAAAAAAATCTGCAAGGCCGTGTATCATCTTATGCTAGTCATGCTGCTTTCTAGCTATTTCAGCGCTTATCAAATAAACATAACGATTGCGTGTTATAATTTTTTATTACTGGCGGTCTTTCCCAGCCACATGAAAATCCTGGCTCCGCCTCCGACCCCCGAGTCCTAACCTCTGCCTCCGACCCCCGAGTCCTAACCGGTCCCGGTCATCTGGTCTTTAAATGCCGGAAAAGAAGTATGGCTTTCCTAAGAGGAAGCTACTTTTATGGGGGATGCAGTGTCCGTGAGCATTCACTAGACTAGTACGGCAAGACATTTCCGTCATCCGCGATTGGTAGATTCCTAATAATGCTGAACGAACTCTCAAGGCTCGTAGGGCTAGTCGGCTGCCAATAAAGGATTTTCGTCACTACTGCGGTATCTTATTACGCTTCTACACATTTTCCCAAGGTTCATCGAGAACAGCAGCCTTGAAACCTGCTATATGATCACTGAGAGATAACGTTACTGAACTCGTTTCTCTTGCAGCCACCACGACATCGTCTTTGCCAACTACCTGAATGCTCTCTACATGGTAGCTATTACGTTCCTTTCAGTAGGATATGGTGACATCGTGCCATTGACCTACTGTGGCCGAGGCATAGCAGTGTGCTCGGGGCTTATGGTAAGTGAGCATCATCAAGCATCATGTGGCTGGCAATACCGCGTGCTACTGAGCTGGCGATCGTGTGAGAATTGCTGCTGGCGAATGAGCCAAGTGTGACCAGATGTGGGGCTGCAAGAGCCTTCAGAGCTACCTGCTGACATATTGGTAGTAGGTAGCAACTTTGGTCTCGTAAATGCCAGGCAATAGATGAAAGTTTGCACTGCATTTAATGCTTGGCCACTTAATTCGAATGCACTTAATTGCTGACTGCTAACTTGGACAGGCGTGTATTCTTTTCTTTTAGCATCAATGGCCTCAACAGTGACTCTCGCTCTCTCTCTCTCTCTCTCTCTCTCTCTCTCTCTCTCTCTCTCTCTCTCTCGCTCTCTCTCTCTCTCTCTTTCTCTCTCTCTCTCTCTTCTCTCTCAAATGACTTTCCCCGTGTCCTGCTCCGCAGCAATCAAGTTCCCTGAAATGCAAGAGACATTGAAAGTGCCAAACTCTGTCCTTCTTGAATGACTGAATGGATTGTTTAAATTTCAAACGTATCCTGTTCTTCCCACGATGCTTTCCGATTACATCTGTTATATGGGCATCTGCTAAGGTCAAGGTTAAGCACATTTCTTTATTAGTCATTCGCGGTGGTAGTCTTAGTAAGGTGCTGCAATTTCTTGGATATTCTGCTGTCAAATGTATGAATGTAACGAGCTCTTGCTGCTTCAGTAGCAGCAACAGCATTAAGGCTTGATATAATAATAATAAATAATATCAGGACATTTAGAGATCGATCGGCTGATTTGCATGCTATGATTCGATTTGCTGTGTTGCAGGGAGCAGGATGCACAGCATTGGTCGTGGCCGTCGTGGCCAACAAACTACAGCTGACTAGGGCTGAGAAGCACGTGCACAACTTTATGCTGGACACGCAGCTTATGAAGAAGGTGAGCGCCTGAAACTGCTTTTAGGCGGACCATTCGGGTGCTTCGGCAGTTTGCCACTCTGTCTGCTCTGCTCACGCGAGAGAGAGAGACACACACACGCGCACACACACACACACACAGAGACACAGAGACACAGACACAGACACACACACACACACAGTGAGAGAGAGAGAGAGAGAGAGAGTGAAAGGGGGAGGGAGGGAAAGAAAGACACAGATCAGCTGAATAGACATTCAGATTTATAAGGTGCCTTAACACCCCATACATTTATCTTAGTAGTAGAAGATAATAGACTATTTCGAATCTTGGAGAAGAGCGAGTGAGTCTTTGATAATGGGTCCTACAAAGTAGGTTGCCTATCGCTGGTGTAGTCAGCGTCTTAAATGAAACGAAAAAGCAAGCACTGTGTAGGCGCGTTCTACAGGTGTAATGGCTTTAAACGCTGCTGCATTTAAGAAGCGAAGTGGTGGAAATCGACAGTGGAGATTAAATTCATTAACAGAGCCCCTCTGCAAAGGAAGTCATTATAGCTAACGGACTACGCGCAAGCCAAGCATTTGTAATGTTATTGATAAAAAAATCACTTGCATATGGTTTGTTTCATAATTTAGGCACGCTTCCTCATCTATTTCTACTGGGTAAAAAAAGTAGCAGTAGCAGCAGGTTGAAATGCTTGCTGAACACGGTAGAAGGCTGTTAGAAGGAGTTAAAAAAAACTTAGTTGGCGCTCAGATATAAGTTTGTTTCACAACTTATATTTTCATAAGTTGTGGCATCTCTCTGTGCTGTGCAGCTTCCAGCTACCTTGGTGGCCTCTACGACTCCACGCAGAGCGTGGCCTCCGATGTGGGACTAAGGTTAGTGCAGCGTGGCCCCCGATGTGGGACTAAGGTTAGTGCAGCGTGGCCCCCCCCCCAATGTGGGACTAAGGTTAGTGCAGCGTGGCCCCCCCCCAATGTGGGACTAAGGTTAGTGCAGCGTGGCCCCGATGTGGGACTAAGGTTAGTGCAGCGTGCCCCCCCCCCAATGTGGGACTAAGGTTAGTGCAGCTTCCGCAGAGAGCAATCTTGGCTAAGCACAAAGTCAGTGCAATAACGTCTGTGACAAGACAGTTGTGGTCCAAGCCCAAATGATTTCATTGAGAGTTGGAGCGTTCGTTTGCAGTGCTCTCTTATCCGAGCAACGAAACTGTGACTGCGGAACTACCTAAAACATTTACCCGGCTGCTGTATTGGCGGCCGGGCTTTGGACTTGAGAGGTGCTGCGGTCGTTCATGTGGGTGTGCCTTAATCTTCAGCAAGCGCTAGCTGCTTATTTGCCATTGCGAAAATTGCCATCGGAGTTCCAGAAAAAGTCCAACCTGCCTGTCACCTCAACTAAATGAGGTCGAGCATAATGAAAACAGCTCGTTGTGTTCAAGCTCGTTCACGAAAAGCCATTGGCCTTCGCGGAGAGGCTAGGTGTGCCGGACATTTTTTGTAATGTTCAAGGACGTTTCAGATACCTTCATTCCAGCATTCCATTTCCCAACACATCGACAAATGGCTCTTAGTCATGCATGTGTTAGCTTCTTATGTACAC
Source organism: Cristatella mucedo (assembly GCA_009760855.2). NCBI lineage: Eukaryota > Metazoa > Bryozoa > Phylactolaemata > Cristatellidae > Cristatella > Cristatella mucedo. Next base: position 15,612,555 of record WPIO01000001.1, on the reverse strand, counting down.
TTTTAAATGTTTATATATATATATATATATATATATATATATATATATATATATATATATATATATATATATATATATATATATATATATATGCGTGTTTGTGTGTGCATGTATGTGCATGTGCGGCTCGCGCGGGTGTGCGTGCGTGTGCGCGTTTTTGCTTGCGTGTGTGTACGTATCTCTGCCTGTAACTCCACAAAGCCACGAAGACTATGTGAGTTTTACGCAAGAAAGTTTTGTATAGTGCACTCAAACCTGAGCGGCTTTCGGTACGCATTCGGTAGCCAGCATACCTCATCTCACGCAACAATGAGGAAGTTAAAAGCATAATGGAGTCAGGAGAGCAGTTGAGTTAGTGAATATCATGAAAGTAGCCGCTCAGTACGGCTGAAAGACCGCCATAGTCGGCAGCATGACAGCATATGTTGGTGTAGGGAATTAGGAAAATAAGCAATGCAGATACTCTGTTTAGAGACTTATATGCACATCCATCAATGCCGAGCAGGCCTCCCACAAGTATGACATTACCTCGAGTCCTAGAGGAGGGCCTGGCGTCAAGAAGTAGATACGTGCACCTTGTTAAGCAATAGATATCGCATCTTTGCCACCTCGTCGTCAAGACCGGCAAACAATCTACTCGGTGCAAACTGGCAGCTATAAAATCGCCCATCCTCTACGTGGCAGCGGTCTTAGATCGTTTTTAAGGAAGGTGCAGTACCACAATACAATCTTACCCAACCTTGCCTGCTATAATTGCATTATAATTGGCGTATTAACTGTTCCAAAAGCAAAGTAAGGTCCCGCGGTCTGCGGCTCACCAGCAAGCTTTTAAAACCGTTAAGGACATAGTAAATGATAAGTTCAAGCAGTGTGCTGTATCATACAGCCCGAATGACATGCTGGTGTTTCGCTTGCGATGCGTTGTCGTTTGGGCTTGGTGCTTATCCGACCCATTAGCTGACTCACAGGAATGGCAGCCTATCGCTTTCGCTTGCTGTCCTCAGTCCACAAGTAAGCCCAACAATCATTCGGTGAGTTTTCCTTGTCGTGGGAACATTTAAGTGGGTGAGTAAACTGTCACTACACGCAATGGCTTTGCATCTTGTAAAGAAATCTACTCACCAGCAAAGTACCTTATTTGTGCAATTCTCTGCATGTGCTTTATTTCTGATTGATACTTTATGAAAGTCGGCCACGAATAAGACCATTCCCATCCTAGCAAATATTCTGGTTATGTTTAGCGTTTACAGCATTCCGTTAAAATCTCTTTTCAGCTCAAGGATGCTGCAGCAAATGTACTAAGAGAGACGTGGCTCATCTATAAGCACACCCGGCTCGTGAAGAGGATAAACGCACGCCGAGTCAGAAGACACCAGCAAAAGTTTCTGGCTGCAATACAAGAGTGAGTGGCGAGTGCTGAGTTCAGCGACCCTGCGACCCTTGTGTGCACTCTATTTGCATTCTTGAATCCGTCGACTCTGTGGCTTCATATTCCAAACTTGTGTCAAATGCGTGGTTCTGCTGCTGCTGCTGCTTGAGTTGTGAGTCAATCATGTTTGTTGCTGTTTCGGCCTTCCTGCCTGCTGGCAACAACCCCGAATTCCTGACCAAGTGAGGAAATTGATCCCTGCTGCCTGCAAGGGTTGCCGAATTGCAGGTTGCTGTGAGACAAGCAGCCGACTAGCAACCTCCTCCCAAGTCTCTTGTCAGCTAAGTATGGGGGAAATTTCTCCGCCAAATTGCACCGCAAGAGGTTGAACACTTGTTATCCTGCTAAGACAATAGGCAATACAAGTATGTCTGGCAGTATGTACAGCATCGCGTATCAGCACGGGAAAGTGTGCCTACTACTGAAGTGAATCAATTTCTCCTCGGCAAAGGTGAAGCAGGCGCATCCTTTCCTTCCATACTTCGCTCGACGCCCGGCTATCGACGTGGCAGCCCCGGCTACCACGTAGTTCCTACTGGTAGCGAATATGTGTAGCGTACATGACTGCTTGCTGTCGATTATTGAGCTGGCTTTGCAAAAGATCAATGCGGAAGCCAGCCTTTCTCCTTAATTCAAGAAAGCGAGCTCTACGGGAGAACTTGCCATATTTCTACTCCGAAGGCACCCAGTACTACCCATCCTTCGGCCATCTGTAAGCCTTACTCCTCACCCGACTCACTATATTCCATCGCAGCCTGCACTATTGACGTTCACATTTTGATGTTTACTAACTTCCTGAAGCTTAACCCCCTTATAGTCAAAAGACAACGTAGTTTCCCCATCAAGTTGGACGACCTCAAGAGTCGTCAGCTAGCGTCACTCCAGTGACATCTGCTCGAAATCAATGTGCAAATGATTCCCGAAAACATGGTGCACCTGTGTGTCTGCCCTGACGATATGCTTCCTAAAAAAGAAAGTTGTACGCAGATACATTTCCATTCGTTTGGACTTACAGTCAGACTTGACAGATTCGCTCTAGCAATAGTACTCCCTAGTACTTCCTTACTTTATGCCTGTCTGGGCTCTCACTCCACTCGTAGAGTATGCAGGTGCAAGGTTATCGAGAGTGTTTGCTATGTAGCTGAGTTGGGAACTGACTAGGTAAATTTCTTTTCATGCCCAGGATTGATTAAGTTACTCTCACTAAGCCACTAACGATAGTCTTACTGCAGCTACTTTACTTCTGTTCAATTCGAATGCTGGACAAATCTCCTCTGACAAAGCTCCTCTGGCAATGCTTCAGTGATGTAAGGCAGCGTACTTACTTGAGGCCTCTGGGTACCAAATGCTTCCTATAAGACACTCGGTTAGCTACAGATTAAGCTACTGTAGCAGTATATTACATGCATGGCACGGTGTCCTTCCAGATATTTTTTCTAAGCTGACGAGTGTCAGGCTGAATGCTGTTGGATAACCTCGAGGGCATATGGCTTTGCAGCAATCGAGCTCACTTGGACATGCAATGCAAGATCTTTGCCAGCGAATAAAATGCATACATAAATGACAAGATTTATACGGTACCAATTTCCACGGAGGCTAGAGTGAGGCCTTCACAGTATGAGTGCAGAAAATAGCCATACCTCCTAATGAGCGGAAATATCTTCTCAGAGGCCAGGGCCCTGCGGTTGCCCTTTCCAACATCTCCGGCCCCACGCAATCTCAAAATCTTCTGCAGCACTCTAGCGCAGTCCGGCTTACAACAAAGGGGATTCGGAGGCAGTTCAAACAGCAGTAGGCTCACGAGTAGCCATCAGCAGTTAACAGCTGAGCTCTTTTAATAGCTCACCTGCAGCGGAGTAATACCCTTTGATGAGCAAGTCTCTTTGAGGAGCAATACTCTTTGAGGAGCAATAATTTTTGAAGAGCAATATTCTTGGAGCCATCCCTACATTCTGGCAGCTCCACCAGTAAAAAGCTCTGCCCGGATGATTGGTTTGATCTGCGGCTTTGGTCCGACTAATCAACTGTCTGCTAGTTCTCCTGGTGAGGCGAGGCACTTCTCCGCTGTGCCCTCACTAGCGCCTACGATAAGCCGCACAGAAGCAAAAACGTGTCTGCACGAATGATCACATCGTTGCTTGTTTGTACATGATGCACTGTTGACCAAGATTACTTTGATGAATAGCCTAGCTGTGCTGAGGACGGCTAGGTGTCTTTACTTACCGATCGAGCCGTCAGCTCGTCCGAATAATGGGCACGTCGTATTCTTCAGAAATTGCTTTGGTTGGGCATTTTGTGGTTAGCTATTCAATGGGTAACTGCTCGGATCAGCTAGGTAGTTTTTCTGTGCCTGCCAGACCGATCCGCCCAGGGGATAAGATGCTCGCCTTTAATGACCAAGGCCGCGGGGTCGAGTGGTACGGCATGTGTAAAACGCCTGGATGAAGATGAAGTCCTGTTAGGTTTCGACAAAAATGAAGCATTTTTGCTAAGGCAAGCCAAAGCTCGTGGTAGACGACTTAGGTTGGTCTTAGCAGCCATGCTACAGTGAGCCAGATCTTGTCAGTGTGTTTTAATAATAATAATCATAATAATTCTATAGCGCCCATGGAGACCTTAAACTCTTTCAAAGCGCACGATCAAACGGTTGGTGGTAAAATTCACAAGGCTAACGAGTAAAGCATGGTTAGGGCGACATGCACAGTATCAACATGTAAATGTTATTAGTGGCAGCATGCACAGTGTCAGCACGCATAAGCACATGAGGAACAAATCACAGGGACCCACCAAATGCTCTCAAAACATGTGCGTTTTTAGCTTCTTGTAAATGTTGTTAAGTCTCTGGGATATAAGGGTGTAAGTCGAGAGTGAGTTCTAGGCTTTGGGAGCATACTAACTAAAGGCACGATCTCCAAAAAATTTGAAATATCTACGCGGTGTAACTAAATGATTTGGTTCAGAAAATCTGGTGGCACGATGCTTAGCTTGATGGGGGAGTAGTTCTGATAGGTAGGCTGGGTTAAAATTAAATATAATTCATTTGTATAGCGCCCTAAGATAACATAATATCTATTCAGGTGCTTCACATATTCCACGAGGCTCGAGCCCACGACATCGCCAGACCTTGGTCGAGGCGAGCACCTTAACCGCTGCGCCAAACCAACTCGGGTTTTCGTCAATTAAGTGTGTGAATGGCAGCTTGTCTCGCCACACTTCTGCGAAAATTTGCCGAGGCATCTTAGTAGCCTGCCCCATCTAGGGACATCTTTGTGCATGGTATATGGTAAAGGGTTTTTCCATTCAATGCTTTTACACTCCCCCTCGGACGCTGGCCAACCACTCCATTTACTACCTCGAAGTGACAGCGCTTGAAATGCAATCCAATCAAGGGATGTCATCACGTGTGTCAGGAGTTTCCAGGCGTTGAGGTGTAGGAGTTGAAGGCAGGATCCGTATCGGATTTGAGTTCGGTTCAAAGCGAACCCAACCGACTAAAGTCTGACGGTGCTACGACTGGGAAGTATTTCAGATATATACACTCAAGCGAAAAAGCATTTGGACGCCTGGGGCAGCCCGTAATGGCTGCCTACTAGCTTGCATTTTGAGAAATCATCAAATGTTGCTGTTACCTCAAGTAAGCGAACTGGTCGCAACTAGTACAAGCAACACGTTCCCAAAAATGATCTCGTATCATGCTTAATTGGGTAAGTTCACACGACTTTGCCAATCCGATTTGCAACGAACTGTCGGACCAGACCACGCTTAGTGCTGATCAACGCCGGCAAACATCGGCCTTTATGATGCCCCAGACTCACTGCAAGTGCTCAGAAAGCGAAATAGCGGATGCGATACGGACGGTCAGATGTTGTACCCGTTGCTGGACCTCATCCCACAAATAATTAATTGGGTTAAGGCTCGGAAATTGACTCGGCCAGTCCATTATAAGTACAGGAGGGTAACCGAATAAACAGTCAAAAACTATTTAACTTCGGCAGTGGTGTGTTTTGGGTCGTTATCATGCTAAAAATATATTTCAGTCCACAAAGTGCCATCGCACTTGGAAGTCTGACGTTTCGATGAAGCTGTTATTAACAGTCTCGAGTTATTATGAATGGTGTGCGATTCAGGACTCCGGACGCTACTTTTGGTGAAGCAGCCCCATGCCACGACACCTTTACCCCAGATTTGACGGTCGGCTGCAAGCCTTTCGGTGAGCATGCTTCGTTGGGTCGTCGATGCACGCAAAGTGACTTTACTTTGGTCACTCCATTCAGATCTACCCAGATCTTCAGCAGTCCAGCCGATCTGAGCCCTGGCCAACTGTAAACTGCTTACTATATGCTCCGTTGACAGAAGTGGTTTCATCTTGAAGACTTGAGAACGCAAATCAGCTTTATCTAATTGTCTTCTGGCAGTATCGCAGCTAATTCGCTTCCCAGGCGATGCTTGCAGACTTTGAGCATGAGTCTTTGCCAAAACAAAACGCTCATTTAACGCTTAACTTGATGACGATTTCTCGCCTGGTGGTATTGTCGGGCCGCCCGACCGAGAACCATTTTCAGGGTTCCCAGAATTCACTAACTTTCTTACGTTGTACGAAACCACACTCTTGGGCATTGATTGTGTAGTAGCAATTTAACCGTACTAGTTTCCAACCTCGTAAAGCGTCACAGCTTTATCCTTGTGAAGCTGGACAATTTTTCGGGGTTCGGCACGAAATTTAGGCTTTTCCCAGCCAAATAAATGATGCTCATTGGGTTGGCTTTACAACTCTGGCACTGCCCAGCCTTCAGGTGTCTGCATGAGCTGATGACAGTGTCATTTCTCGATGATCTTTTCTGGGCAAACCCGTAATTTTGAAGACGACTACGGGGTTTTTGACAAAGTTTAGGCGTGTCGTGCAAATCTCACATCACTATTGTCGCAATTCGTACTTGGCTATGCAATAATTAGCACGGACCCGAGGTCCAGTTGGGGGCTTGGGAAAAAGGGCTTCGTGGGAGGTCGGTACAGGTTGGTGAGAAGTGAATGAATATCGTGGCAATTGTGAATTTAAAGGCAGGCAAGCCTAGCTGCAGTGCTTGGCTCAATACTGCAAGCGCCTTAGTGAAGAGGCGGAAAGACGTGTAAGCAGCGAGTTATAGAAGTCAAGACGGGATGTCTCAAAAGTATGAACCAGCTTGCCTGCGGTATCCTTATTTGCTCAGGCCCGCATTCCTGCGATTGTGCTAGCTGAAAGTAGGTAGACTTGACTGCGGAGCAGTCGCTGCAATCTAGTGGAAGGTCACTTTAGAACAAGATGCCTGGACTTTCGTGCAGATGGTAGAAGAAATGCGAAGGCTGCAACATTTTGAGCTTAAGGATTTCCGATATCTGGGTAACGAGATATTTGCTCTTGACTAGTAAGTTATAAAGTTTGCTTGCAGATCTCTGGGGGTACCCCATGCTTTAAAGGCTCCGCCAACGACTGTTGCCAGTTGGCATCGGTGCCCCGAAAACTCCCACTAAGATAGGACGCAAACCGTTAGAGTGCAGAGCAGTACCAGTGCTGACCAGCCAAGGCAAGAGGCACTCGCGAAGGACTTAATGATCAATAGTATCAATGGCTGCTGAGAGATCCAGCAAAGCTAGCAGAGAGACTCTGCTTATGTCAATATTCTTGAGAACACTCGAAATGATGGACCGGTCAGAGCACGAATTTCGCTCTGAGCTCCTCAAACGAGGATACGCAGTTCCTTTGAGACTGGTAGATGGAAATAGAATTACAGATGGCGTTCCTTTATCGTGGGCACTTCAGGCTCTCTCAGAATGGAGAAGAAAAACTTGTGAAAGGGGCTAAAGAGCTTTTTCTAGCCGATTTCAAATATAATTCCTTGACCTTATGCATGCCTCTCAAGGTCAAGATTCAGCCCAACGCCAAACTCCTGGACCTTGATGCTATCTGCCATTCTGTGACTGCAAGATGCCCGTAGGGTTCAGCCTCCTCGATCAGGGCCATTGGATAATCCACCAAACAGCTGGCAGAGCTAAATAGCGGTTCAATCATTTCTTCAGTGCGGTTTCTCCGGGAATTTCCCGCTGCCATAATGAAAACTGTTTGGGTTTCAGTCAAATTTTCGCGTCTAATGCCAGCCAAAATGTCAACTGCAAGTATCCATAACATCCAGATTGTCAATGCTCACAGGTGCTAATCACGAATGCTACTTTCACATGATCGAAGCAAGTCGAGCCAGTTATAGAACGTGGTTTTGTGGACTCAGTGTGAAGCTTGTTCTTGAGGCTGCTGGTTGCTAGATGGGCATTTAGACAGCATATGACGAAGAACTAGACCTGCTCTTGCTAGTCGGCTGCACGAGCTCATAGCTCTTAACCTTTTTATTAAGCTGCCTTTGTTTTGCACCACCAGTCAACCAGTGCTGCATCCCAGTAGTTAACCCTGGGCTCTCCATAAAGATAGAAAACCAGCATCGGCTCGATTATGTGCCACCGGTTAAGAGGTAAGGTACTTGCTCTTTACGACCTAGGTCTCGGGTTCAAATCCTGCAGCGAAAAGTCCTTTATTTTCAAGCACGAAAGCAGTTTTGGTATAGAAGAGGAGAGTGGGTAGCATCTGCACACGCCGATGGACCGACAGAAGTCCGGAGCAAGGATGATGAGGGTCACATGACTCACGTGGTAATTGGCCGACCGGAGCCGACAGGCCAGCCTTTGCTTCGCAGTTGCGTTGCTTGGGAAAGGAGCAACGTCAGCCTTGGCAGCTTCAGTCAGTCAACACCTGGGTGCTCCTACCCTAACAGCACCACAATGGCAACACCGGCAGCCTGCAGCATTATGCCCTTAATTAGTAGGTCTTGTGAGAGCATGAGAATGGCAGCAATCTTTTTTCTGGCAGGATTGATTTATTCTTAAGGTAAATTATGCCTCAGCAAGATCCATAAATAAATTGCATTTGTAGCTGGGCTTAGCAGTAGGAGACCACGGAAATAGGAAGGCCTTGGTAAATTAAATGTACACGCCACTAGAGTTTTATTGTGTGTCTGCTTGGTAAAAAAAACAATGTCGAATAGTGTTAATTTTCCGTCTGAGCGACTGACCTTTAGATAAGTCACAGTAAGTTAAGAGGTGCAGGAACGGTATGGCGTATGATAATTCAGACTCTTTGGGCTACAATCTAAGAATATATAAGTCAGCTATCTCTTAGTGCAGAGCAGAGATTTTCGTGTATGGACAAGATCCACAAGTAATGAAAAATTGTAGTTCACAATCACTCAGCGGCACAAAACCTCCCTGCCAATGTGCCTACTAGACTGCCCCTGCCTGCCCCAGTTACTGCCCCGACCCGACCCGATCCATAGGGGGCTGCCCAGGTTGCTGACCCCATCTACAGGGCCTACTGCCCCTATGCCTGCCAATTGGGTCGACCGCTGTCTTAGTGAAATTACTTGAGAGCGAGAACTGCTTTTGTTCACCAAAGTTGATTGTTTTGGGTTGACCCAGAAATGTTCTGTTTAGACAAAAAAAAGGTGCACCATTGAGCATTGTTCTTATTTATGGTCTCCCTATTTCAGTTTATATCATTCAGCATGGTCACACACTTGTTTCTTTGCAAATATATAAGCGGTAGGTAATGATAAAAGTCCCTTGGGAATATATTTTGTATTGACCATAAATCAAATATGACCTAGCATCCTCTGGGACAGCTCAGCTCGTGTACTCATTAAGCAAGCAAGTAAGATAAGTAAGTAATGTAAGTAATAAGTAATGTGTAAGATAGTCATCATCGACACCATTTTTCCTTTATTGAACGTGGTTTGCTAGCTTCATTTTATTATGATCTCTTCATTGCTCACGTGGTGAAAAAGTCCTTCATTCAATCAGGACAGATGTAAAGAGACTGTCAAATAGCATTGAGTACAGGCACTCACTGCTTGTTCCGTGGTTAATCTAGCAACTACCTTGCACCTATACGTGTGCGCATGTGTGTTCGCACACGCACACGTGTGTATGCATATTTGCGTGTGCTAATGGATCAAGATGCCGTTAACAACTATTTGTTCCATATGGAATTCTGATAAGCACGGCTCAAGAGGAACCCGAGTTTCGTTCCGATGGTGTCCAAATGCTATGACAAGTCATCTCAGCCAAATAACATTTGAGTCAGCTTGAGTTCTCAGCAAGTGTTAAGTACGAAAAACCTAGTGACTGCTCACCTATAGTTTTAGCAGCAGAAGAGCCTCGGCGGATTCCCCCTCCCCCACTTGCACATGCGGGATAATAAGGGATTGCCTGCTTCAGGACTTGCAGCCACGACCTGGGCCGTAAAGCGTAAGCACCGTACTCTGTGTCCCCTTGGTTAGCATACATCTCTACGATGCAAGCTCGATGCAAAGGACCCACATTCAAAGTTAGTGCATGACTATATACATCTTCAAATTAGTTGAGCCGGAAGCCAGGTGACAGGTTTAACTCATAATAATGTAATCATAATTAATATAGAAATCCTTATGCTAATTCTTCATGCTCACGATGAAAAACCTTAATAAAAATTTAAACCTTAATAAAAATCTGCATCCCAAAGAGCTAGCACTTATCAGTAAAAGAGTTCAAGCCACAAGTAAAGAAGCAGTGAGCAGCAGCATTACTCCCTAATGGTGTAAAATACGCAGGAGAGTGCATGCTTGTACGGAAGAGGGGGTCAATGCCAATTGCCAATATGTCATTTCTGCTAAGTTGGACATGAACCGTTTATTTTGCAGATTGCGAAAAGTGAAAGTCCTGCAGCGGAAGCTGAATGACGAAGCAAGCAGCATGGTGGACCTTGCCAAGGTCAGAATTCGACCATGCTATCAGCAGGGCAGCAGCCGATTGCAGTCACGCGTAGATGCTTCTTGCAGGCCCTTCGACATCTTGCAAGTGTCTGCATAACAGAGTGCATGAGAGTTGGACCGATTTTTTGAATAACTTTATTTTACCAGACGTGTATCGAGTGTCACATTCTTGGCGGTCGGATTGTAAAATCTGTAAATGATTCCTCAGCAAGCCGATGCTGCACAGTATGATATTACTATCCTCTCCATAAAGTTTTCCCTTACTCCGTGTACTTGATCTCTTTAGGGTCATGCATCAGATGTCGACAGTGAATCAAGGGATCTGTTTGGCAAAAATCCAACTGGGCCATAACTAGAGGCAGAGCCGTAGGTTGGAGTAGCAGTCCTTTATTCTCCCTTTACCACATTTGGAGCACTTCCTTAAGCCTACCTAGCCCGGTAGCCACCTTCCTGGTGGCTGCCATCTTCCAGGGAGCGGCTAGCATGCTTAGAGAGCAGCTCTGGAGGCTTGTCAGGTGGTTCGAGCAGATTCGATGCAGCGCTTTTATTCAGCTGGGACCAAAAGTCATGCTGGCCGAAGCGACTTCAGCGCATGGCTTTATAATAATAACGATTATAATACATTTGATATAGAGCCCTCAGAAAACTCAATCTCTTTTTAGGCACTTTAAATGTGCTGCAAAGGAAGCAGGATCAAATGATTAGTGGTAGCATGTTCAATAAACAACTAGAATAAACATGGTTAGGGTGACATGCTTTGGGTTCGGTTTCCAGAGAAGCTGCTCATTTTCGAGAGGGCTATTACATCTTCAAGAGAAAGCTAAAGCAGCCGCTCTTTTATACGGGTCTGAGGTGGTATTCGGGGCGTCGCGCTTTCGGTACAAGCTCCTTCAAAACGGGCGGGGAAAGTAGAGGGGCTATAGAGCCTTTCAAAGTGTTTCTTCTTTAATGATCTGCAGATTCGAGATCTAATCGTGAAGCGGCTACATTTGCTTGAAATTAGGCTTCCATATATTTTCATGTGGAAGCCAAAGAGACTTGCTGGGTGGTGCTGATACAGGAGCAGTCTGCAGAGGGAGCCAACAGATCAGAGGCTATGGAGGCATGCAGGAAGGCATGCAGGAAGGCAGGCAGGAAGGCAGGCAGGAAGGCATGCAGGAAGGCACACCTTGAGCACGACCCGAGCATTCCCTCCGAGTCAATCTTGTTAGGAATTGCTGGAACATTTTGGGAGCCCCTCGGCTGTGAATTGCTCCGATACTTGCATTTTAAACTGACCTTTTTAAGCTAGTTCCATAACCTTGCAAACAAGCATGACCTACCGGTATCAACCCAAGCAAGTCAGTTCGGGGATTGTTAACATACAGCAGAATCGGATCTAGTTGCTCCAACAAAACAATCCTGGTCGCAAAATGAGCCATAGCTTTCCAATAAGAAGTGCAAACGCCCCTCATTAAATACTGACAATCATAGCTTCCATTGACAACATACCGTTTGTATTAAACTTTATTTGGGTACTGTAAGTACTGCCACTCAACAGGCATTACTATTTCCTTATCCATATCATATCTATCAGATAAGCAATCGATAAATTCTTTTGATTGCCATAATTGTCTCGAAGCATGTCCGTTCTAGGCTCGTTTAGCAAAGAGGACGGAAAACTGATCGACTCGTAATCGCAATTAATCAAGCTTTTGGTGACCTCTGGTTATACCTATCTGAGATATAATTTTAGCCCCCTGACAAGTTTTCTTGATATGAGCCAGCTTAGATGGACAAAGTTTTAACAGAAGTCATCAGTTTCTGTCTTACGATCAGCACCCTTGGTACACCAAAAAACCCTGCCACTGTCCTAATCCTAAAAGCTGAAGGCAGTTTCACACGAGTCTCTGGCCCCGTATTACTGGACGGACTTGCCAACTATTCGAACCAAGACGCCCAACGAGAGGCAGCAAAAATAAATAGCCATAAACCACCTACTTCTAAAACGATACAAATCAAGTGGTCTAAAATCCGAGCGCTGCAGAGTTGCCAGCATTAAACATAATAAATTATTTCAAACCAGGCTAATTTTCCGATCGTTTCTTTAAATTAACTAATACTCACCTTTGCAGTAAAATTATCACTATGTAGGCTCCAAATCAAAATAAATAACAAGAGATATGTTCTGAAAAGTTTTAAGCCTGTTGGTTATTGTCACTAAGGTACCTCTTGCGGGCCAGGTATGAAGCAAAAATCCGTGCTTAAAAAAGGACTAGATGGTGGTTTTCGCCTCGTATGTAGATAATTGTAGGTCCACAACGAATGCTTTCTTTGACTGCTACTTCGGGAAATCTGCAGGCTAATCAAAACTTGTAATTACTTATTTCTAGTTGGATTTTTGTAACCGTGATATGTAGCTTATCGTGTTAGTATGTGCCCCTCAGGTGACAGCTATTGATGTCTTTGGGATTAACAGAATACATATACTGTGAAAGAGAGACACAATCAACGTATTTGGGAAAAACGTCTGGTCAAAATGTTTTCCATATTGCTTAAAATGCAGGAGAAATTTTGTCTAAATTGACCCTCGTTTGGTGGTCTTGGCCTCGGTGACTTTTTTCATGCTTGCGATGTCTGTGGACTCTTGCACGAAATGTTGCTAGATGTGCCGGTGCTGTTTTGTCTTCGAAGCTCTGCAATCTAGACCAGTATTTACATTACCGGAAGCTTTGGAGCATTAACGCCGAAGGTAATTTATTTCCTTAGGCCCAACGAAGGAGTAACGTGCTTTAACACGATAATAGAGGGAATAGGCTCCACTTAAGCAGTGAGAGAGGGAGAGAGAGAGTCGGCAGATTTTCTTTCCTTGGCTTGATCATGGCCACACTATCTCTTTTGTCTCTCATTGAAATACAATCGGTTGTCACACGTTTCTGGACAGCCATCCGAGGCACCTCGCATTAGCACTACATTGTCATCACACCGGCATTACAGTGTGTTCGATGGAGTTCGTTAACATTCATGCTTCAGCAAGCAGCATGATAATGCATTCAATCTGAGTTTCGAAAATGCATTTTGCTCAGCTCACGTTGCTCACACTTCTTCAAGCTCTCTGTTACTGTGATGAACGAGAAGGTGTCTGCCAAAGATGAAGTATGTCACACCTCAAGAAGATGGCTAGTGGACTCGGTTTTCGCTTCGCCATAATACTTGGCATCGGTACCGAAGGCAGGGCAGCTATTTTCCTTGCAATTTTGTAGACTCAAGCACAGGTTCATGAGCTAGTGACTGAGATGAAACAGCAGCACATACAAATGGATAATCACGTGGCACGCATTGAGAATGCCTTACGAAATCTGCAGGTAACTTCCGCAGGCTGTACTTCAGCAGTGACCTGCATGTGCTCTGAACTAAAAGAGATAACTCGACATTTTCTGTACCATGCAAGCCACTGTTCTAACCTATCAGCTTCAGGTAGAGTCAATTCCTTCAGCTGTTGGTCAAGTACTCATGGAGAAACAGACGTCGTCTAGTTTTATATCAGCTCTTGAAGTCAACACAGCTTTTTATGATTCGCCGGGATACAGAGGACCCAACAACCAACTCCACCGTCAAAGTTCCGTGGATAGCTCCAACTGCTAGTGCATGTTTCTCACACTGAGCAGTGTGCATCATGCTGCCCGATATTATACAATATTAATTACAGATAAACGACCCATAGCTTCTCTTTATTTGTCTCCAAGAGACGACGATGATAAATCCTGAAAGGTTTCATTCGTTCATGGGTGCAATAAATTATTTAAGATTTAGCAGAAAAATGTTAGTTATCGAAAGCTGCTGTTAAATGCCTTTTAGTTAAGCTGTGCATCCGTATTTTGAGCTTAACCTTGGGTACATGCACAGTTCCCCTCGTCCACGTCTCCCTTCTCCTCCGGTCTTTCTGATTAATTCAGCTAACTGAGCCATTATACAACTAAATGATAAAATGCCACTGAACAGTTGATGCTGTCAATAATCTACTGAGCGTAGTCTTAACTGATTAGCTATGTCTACTCTAATGTAATAAAAGGCTGTCTGATCTCAAAATGATAAGTACAGCTGGAATTATATAAATAAATATTATATCGAATATGCAAGATGAGGAAATAGATGCTCTCCCGGGTTCTTAACGGAACAGAGGCAACCGTGGCGTCAGGCTAGCTTTCAAATAAATACTTTCACTAAATGCATAGATTTCATCACTACGGAGAATATGTACTTACCCCAGTACCAGCTGTGTTTTCATGAAGGAACTGGAAAGTTGTAAGTAACACAGCCACATTCTAAGTACCCGGGCATCACCACAGCATCGAGTCCACAACGAAGCAAGTTTCTTTTCTTTGCTTGTGTGTCGGTCGAGCTGGATGAACCGTAATGGCCCACTAGGTAAGTCGGTTGCTTTTCACGACCTTGGTCGCGAGGTCGTGGGTTCGAATCCTTCAAGCGGTGGTGATAGCCTTAAAGGCATTGTGCCGCTATAGAAAATAGGGTGTTAAATCAGCTAGGTATTAGCTGCCTCATTTTCAGAAAATGTGGATTGAAATGGCAGTACTGCTAGCAAGGAAGAAAGCTCGCTAACTACGAAGCTTGCTAATAATGATGTGCCACTTATAATTAGTGGCACGTGTTGAGGCAGCTGCCACTGTCTGTCTTGGCCAGTCACAAGACCTGTCGTCGTGGAAAGCTGCAGAAACCTCGGCAGTATTGCAAGATGCAAACGGAGCTTGCTGATAAAATAAAAATGCACTCAGTCGTTCACCGTGGCTAGGAATGAACCTGCATATTTCCTATAATTTTCGTCCCACTGACACTAACACAGCTGGACAGCAACGTTTTACTGGGTAGCCGTCCACTGCAAATCAGCCATTACAGGCACTCACCTTACGCTGATCTGGCAAAAATGTCTGATATACCAGCATCGATCTAAGTAAAATGCTGGCACTCAAAGCAAACCCTTAAACTGAGAACCCCATCTGCATTGCAGCATGACTGATCGATACAATAGACACACCCATTGCTCAAGATTGATAACCCATTAGTTCACCCCACAGCTGACTTTGATGTAGATGAGGTCATTCGTCAACTGTCATCAGAGCATGCAGCAGTTGCCTGCCTGCTCACCAAGCAGTCCTCTTATGCTACTTGAGTGTGAGAGAAATGCTCGGTTCGCAGATCAGATGAGCACTCCAACTTTCCTGCGCATGTTTGCGTAGAGAATGTCTGCGCCTCGTCGAGTGGCAGCAGCTCTCTTTTGTCTGCTGCGATCGATGCGGCATCTACTCTTTGAACAGAGGAGCAATGCTTTCCCTAAAGATGCTCATGCGCACTTAAAGCAAGCAGCTGGACAGCTACTAAGATACGGCTCAAAAGTTGTTGCATCAATGGCGTTGGCATAAGCATGCCAAAGATGACGGACGGATGACTTACCATGGGCTAGCTAAGGAGGACTAACGTACGTCAGACAAAGCTATCATAGCCAAAGGCAATTATAACTTCTAAAATAGCATGGTTGAATCACAGATCCACTATCCAAAAACTGTATTATGGGCTATGAAACTTATTTAACCACTCCCGGGCCATCATCATACTTAGCGACATTTTCGGCGAGCTTGCAGATCGGTTATCTAGCTTTTTGAAAGCAAAGTAGGTATTTCAGAGAGTGTATCTCCAGGTAACAACCCAGCTGAGCTCTTCAACCTCCGCTCCGTGCTCTACCTAATTCCCACATTCAAGCCTGCCCTGCAGATCTCATCTCGAAGTTCATCTCCTTAGCCTAAGAAGACTAACAACCATCTAGAACTTGAGCCTACTTTCCTCCTTCGAATGCCTATATTAGCTACAGCCCTGCATAGCCTAAACAATAAATATGCCCAAAGCGTAAGATTTTTCAATTTAGAGAGGCCTTTGTCAGATCACTCATTAAGAAGTTAACACTGAACGAGGAGGACTTGAGCACCATCTGTCTAGTCACTCTTTTGCCGTTCATAACAACGAATAGCAGAAGACCAGCTAACCTTTCAAATTAAAACAGTAAATCTAGAGCAAGTCCAGACAGACTATAGTGCAAATAACTACATAGTGTCTGCCCGTGTGTAACGACGACCAGCTCACGAACGTTGAACTGGGTACAGACTTTCTGCTTGACGTGCTCGATCTCGTGCCAGCCTCCGATACCGTTAGACATTTAATCTTTCTTGAGTACCTATCATCTTGTCTGGGCATCAAGACAGCGCATTGTTTTAGGTCACGTCTCAGAGATTGGTATCGGAGTGTAGATAATAAAGGCAGCCGGTCATCCGGTTAGCCTTTAAATTGTGCGGTACTCCAAAGATCCGTTGTAGTTCCACTTCTTTTCTCAGTGTATACTCTCTATCTCTCTTGCCAATTTGATCGCCAAGCACAATTGAGGCTTTCATTTTTTATGCACATAGCAAACAACTGTACCGGTGTCTTGATCCCTCCCTGGCCGGTTGCACTGCATTATTTCTTTACAATTCAGTAATAATAGCTATAGTTATTGCTATACACGTTTTTCTTATAATACCGCTGGCGGTCACAGATTTTCTGCTGCTTTCATCGTCAGTTGCGAGACTTTTATGAAGTAGACAGCTAAGTAACTGGCTGGCTTGGCAGAGCTTTTAAGAGCCTAGGACCAGTTTTCCAACTGAGCTTCGCCAGGTAATATCAGCTCATCGGCCGAGCTGTTCGGCTCAAAAGCATCTGCAGCGACAAAGAAGCTGACTAAAGCAGCAGAGTTTTGACTAAAGAGGCAGTTCACTTTAACATCGAGCCAGTAGGAAGCTTGGCGAGTGACAAATGTATGCAGCTTTAATAACACCGGCGACAGTTTACAACCATGAAGAATGTATTACCAGTTAGAAATTCACTTTAAGCTTTGTCCAAGTTCTCGTGACGAACTGGAAACTCTCTTACATAGCCAATGCAAGTAGCTACCCTTCTGAAAATTTTGACGTGGCTATAAAAACCGCAGGCACCTTTCAATTTTCAGGAGACTGAAGAAATCCAGTACGTATGCATTGATAAATAATGTAGGTTCTGCATTGTGAGGCAGGCCTTCTTGTTGTAAACAGTACAAGAGGGAATGCAGCATTAACATCAAATATTAAGAATTTCAAACGGTTTTTACTCGGTACCTAGCAAAGCAGTGAGCACTGGAAAATCGACTGATGGAACAGGACCATCGAGATACTTGTGTGAAAAAATGTGTGAAAAATTGCAGAAGTTAATAAAAAATAATAATCGGTCATTTGTAGAGACTCTTAAGAGAACCTAATCTCTATCCAGGCGATTTACAACTGGCTGCTAGAGAGTCAGTTACCAAGGGCCAATGCCATGCACCGGGTAAACAACCAACCAAACTTAAACAACCATACAAACCCAAACAAGTATCACAGCCAGCAGGCTAAAGCAAACAAGAAGGCAGTACCATTAGTTAGCAGGACCCTTGTTTAGTAACATACGCTGACTGTATCATGCACTGGCAAGCAAGCGAAGCTAACAGGAAAAAGGGGGCAAAGTGACGGCTGAGCGGAAATGACGCGTTGACAGCTTAGACTTGGCCGACGCGAGGTCATTGTAGACGGCATCTGTAGCTGGATGTGAGTTTCAGACTTCTGATGCATACGAGATCACCGATCACCAACAGATTTCAATTGAGTTCGAGGGATGGTGAGATCACTAGATGTTAAGGTGGTGAGAGAGCGAACCAAGAGGGGAAGGTTGAATAGGTAGGCTGCTGCAAGAGAATTAAGCTGCTTGCAAATCAGTGGATCTGAACCACTATTTGATGCTCGATTGGGACCCACTGAAGCTCAGAAAGCAGTGATTCGCTGTGGCAGCTACGCCGTTGATGACAGACCAGGCGAGCTGCTGAGTTTTTCGAAAGCTTCAGGCGATAAGAGGCACTGGCCAAGGATCTTGAATAAAAGGAATTACAATTATATAGACGCTATGGCAGAAACGCGTGAGCTGGTTTGGCCGTCATGCTCTTGTCTAAGCAGGCCTTTTTTGCGATCTTAGCTGAAAGTAGGCTGACTTGTCTCAGAGGAAAAAAAGCTAATCCAATGAAAGGTAGTTTTGGAACAGCACTACTAGAGTATTGTAGACTTTAAGGGAATGACGCTAGATACACCAATCATTTTCATTAGGGTGAGGTTATCGAAGGTAATGCTGGGCTTGCCTATGTTATCGAAGGTAATGCTTGACTTGCCTATAACTGTCATTACTCGTTAACTTCTTGGCCATGCAAATACAAGTCACGCAAAAAGGATAAACTTCATAGCAACACAAGCATTTTAGTCTTGGAGATAAACGTCATACAACCCTATTTTCTACTACTCCGTTGGTGGAAAGTCTAGCTCTACATTTCATGAACAGCCCTTATGCACTATGTCTGACCTGCTTATAATACCGTTTGGTCACGTTGGATATCTAATCTTATGGGAGTAAGCTGCTGCTTCAAGAAGAATTGCACAGAGCAGCTAGTACTATATGGGTCAAAGAAATCTTCGAAATTTCAGGCACGCGGCATATCTACTAGTAGGGGGTACGATCCGCTTTGGAAAAATGGAATAGGCTTCAATCAACGCTAAGCCCAGAGACGTGAGTCACGAGCTCAACAAGAACAAAGACTGAAAATGTGTAGACTTATCAACCTGACAGGTTGCAAGGTTGTCAGTGCCCCAGCTCAAGCAGTGTTTGGCCTATCACCCACAGTCCAGTATTCACACCTGTTCACAGGACTGCATCCATTTGTCTGACTCGGATGCATGTACCTACTGAAGTTCGTGGATGATCAAGGGTGAAAAAGAGCATGCAAAAACTCATTTCCTCAACTTTGGTCTATCAGTATCTCAGGCATATCCCGGTCGGTCTGACATGCTTTTCCTTGCCGGCTCGGCAGCTTGCTTGCTGCCTAAGGCTCTAAGTGGGCTACTAGTTGTAAGTAATCAAGTGCTTGCCTCCATCACTCGCATTCTAGCACTCCTGCTTGGCTACATCGCTTTCGGCGATTGATTGAGAAGCGTGATCCAAGGTGATCACAGGTACTCCAGAGAAGACAAGTCTCGTAGGAAGTTGAACAAAGGCTTTGGCTATCGGCGATGCAGAAGCCTCTTGGATAAAGTTTAAAACTGCTGCCGAGCAGCAGCAAACCCGGAACCTGTTCGTGTAGACCGCGACTCGCGCACACGCAAAAAATAGTAAACGCGACAGCGACTGAAATTCACGTAACAAAGTTGCCACGGTTAATAGAGCCGCGGTGTCTCGCATGTAGACGGCACAGTGGAACAATACGGAGGCCACAGATTCGAGAGCTCGACGTCGACGGCATGGCTTCAGTGCCAGAGTCAGGTCAGCAGCTGTCAACCAGCACCAATCGCACAGAGACAATGGCAGAACACTTTTTTGCGAAGGAGGCCATTTGCAGTTGTGTCGATCGCCTACGTCATTTAATCGATCCCAGAATGCCCAACGGCTCGTCGAGGACATCGTTACAATTTGGCCAGCACCGCTACTCTGTGCACTTGAAGTGTCAGCTCCTGCAACTCTCTGACGCTGGGAAGATTGGCCACCGTCCTCAGCAGCTCAATAACTTGGCCGATGCCGTCCGGTTGGGGCACGACGAATCGCTCTTTGTTCCGCACCTCAAAGAGCACGGCTTCCGCGGCGGCCAGGGCGGCTATGCCGTTTTGGAGCATGTCAAGGTTAAGTAGCTCGTAGTGATGCAGCCTAAATACGCCGCCCTGCTGCAGCAGACTGGCGGCCAGCTGCTGTGCTCCCGATGCTGCCTCCCTCGGACGCAGGGCACTCGCTTTGCCCGTGCTGGCCGGGTCACCAAACGACAGTGCTACGGAGAGCAGGTATTCGCAGAGCAGCTACAATGAAAGTGAATTTCGCCGTCAACCGATCGCTCAGTAGACGCCCAGTAGCAGGCGCCACTCAAACCGAGGCAAGGCTGCCAAACTCAGGTGCACATGCAGGCAGCAGCCTTGTGCACTGGGCCGAAACTCCAAGGCAGCATAGGTCCGAAACCTCAGAGCAGCACAGGTTTCGCCCGACCCTAGAAGTGAGTCATCTACTACCCGATAATAATCTCGCAAGGAGACTTGAAAATGACGTAACAGTGCCAGGCTCGACAGTGTCAGTCACTGCACAGCACACTGCTCAGGATTGTACACTGCTCAGTCGATTTCTTCAATTTCAGCAAAGGCAAGCAGCCGGAAACTTGCGCATCCAAAAATGCTCGCTCGTACATCGCGATAAGTCTGCCATTGTCTTAATTGATTATTGCTGCACTGAACATTACCTAACTCGTGCAAATTTGTATTGCTTTGAGCTTTCACTGAAGGTTCCAGACTGCAGACATAACTAAACATGGCACTCTCTGACTGCTACCACTCCCTGTATGTGTGTACGTGTGTGTGTATATATATATATATGTATATATATATATATATACATATATATATATACATATATACATACATACATATATACATACATATATACATACATACATATATATATATATATATATATATATATATATATAGTGTTGGGGTGAAAAATCTATGCATCATGGGAATTAACATAAACCTTAAACTTTACCAAATTTTAAAAATCACGGCCAAAAATACTATCACAGGGTAAAATTGATATGAGGAAGCAGTAGGTGTACCAGATTGTGCATGCTGCCACCACGGTTGGTCTATTAGGTGCAGGGAAACATGCACAATTAACTTATTTGACGATATCACGTGGGTGTGGAAACAGTTTCGGTTTTCGAAGGATAGTTTTTGGCAGCACCATCATAAGTCGTCGAAGCAGGATTTTTGGATGTGCCAGACATACCTCTCTAGAAAAATGCATCTGAACCACTGTGTCGGGCACTAATTTGGGGAAGGCTCAAGGTTTGAGGTTTCCTTGTTTGCACATGCACATACACAGGCCAAATCTGGTTTGAGAATATGCAAGAAATTGGTAGTGCACTTATAGCAAGAAACCAGCTCACTATATTTCCCGATGAAAAAAGAGCCGTAGAGCACTACAACACTGCTTTAGAAGTCTTGGCAAACACATGAGGTGCCAAAACCACGGTGACCTGCATGGGTTATAATGTGTTCCCTGAAATTATGAGACGGCGGGTCAATTTAATGCATGCACTTAGCAAGCTGTGATAGTTAAAACATCGGGCATAAATTTACAAAGTCCTTTAATTCCTTGTTTGCTTGTCATAGTTAAGATATAGGACATAAATTTACAGAGTCCTTTAATTCCTTGTTTGCTTGTGATAGTTAAAACATAGGACATACATTTACAGAATCCTTTAATTCCTTGTTTGCTTCCTTGCTTATCAGAAAATGCTGCTCGATTTTTTCCTTTCCACCGTGTCATCGAATTTTAGCATCTCTTCAAACCATATCAAACGTATGCTTGTGAATGCTCAAACAAGCATGCTTAAAACTCTCAATGATTGCTGAAAAATGCCCAACACGGGTGGTGAGATATGTTTTTTTTATAGAATATGATATTAGATGCAGCTAGTAAATCTTACTTCGCAGTGCTCCGACTGCTCTAGAAAATAATATCTGTCGAGAATGGTGACTATGTCGGTAGTCACAAATTGCCCCACTTACTACAAAAGCTGAGCCATTGAGCACATTTTTCACCTGCTATGATAACTAGGTTGGTAGCATGTCCAATTAGTTACAAATATTTCTAACTCGTGCAAATCATATGCTCTAGTGAAATTTTGTTGGCCCGCAGGCCGTGAAAAAACAGAATTATCAGAGATTATAAGTCGATTCTCAGGGTGAGTAGATTATCACTGCAGACTCGGTCGTCTACAGCCAGAATGCACTCGACCACGCCGATAAAGAAATCGTTACTCTTCTCGAAATCACCTTTCAGCCTTTGCAGGTAAAACTACAGGGTCCCACGGAGGAGGTTCAGCTACGATCTCCCATTAGTCTGCAAGCCGACACTGATTTTTAACTCCAACAAGCTTGGGGAGGAGATTAGAGACAGGAGTCCATCTTGGCTGCCATATTGGCCAATTAGCGGAAGCCATGCTTAAAACAGAAGAGGTACAAGAATTGCGTGAGAAAACGTTTGAAAACATGGTTTCAGCTTAGTTTCGTGCTATGTGCAGGGTATTATCATCCAACGTGGAGTGGACAAATACTAGGTCGTCCTCCACCGGCTCCTGCGGTTCGGTAGCAGCCTGGTTTCAGCATAGGGAATAGAAATTCCACAGTGTCCTTCCTTCGGCGGGCTGTCCCGTGATGAAGAAAGTTTCAAGTTTTTAGCACGTGGGCGAGGTTTACATTGTGTCACCGAAAGCAACAACCGAAATCTAGACATGCAATCTTAATGTAGACAAAAACAATTTATCGGCAAACTTACCCAATAGCCCGTGATAAACGGCTCGAGCATCGTGCTAAGGAACTTGGTGTATGCAGTGGTGCTTCTTGCTGTATCTATGGTGCCACTGCCACGATCCATTACCACATCACCCGTGTTCACGAGAGCACGCAATGTGTCGTCGAAGTCCTGTCGACACAAACTGACTTGCATACAAACGAAGCCAATACTTTAGAGGTGCATGTATGACGACGAATTCGAGACGACCTTAACAGAAGCTTCACGTCAACAGCACGCGCCAGGTTAACATTGAAGAATGCAAAGAAATAAGGCAGAGCAATCAGCAGTTCTAACCAAGACTGCTATGACTATGACTGTCAGCCCCTCCCCCACCACCATGAGCCCAACGTGTCCCCCTCCCATCACAATGCCTGACTGCCTGCCTGAGCACCCCAAAGCGTACATGTGCGACTTGGAAGGCATGCACGCCATCCTAGCTAACGTGGCTGCATTGGATGAGCACTCCCTGGTAAAATGCAAAAAAGCATCTGGGAGATTATTCGTGCTGATTTGATCCAGTGGTTAAGGTGCTCGCCCGGACCAAGGTCAAGGTGAATGTGTTTGATGGCCGAGGTCACGGGTTCGAGCTCCGAGGCACACGTGAAGCACCTAACAGAGATTAAGTTCTCTTCAGGCGCTATACAAATGAATCGTCATTATTATTATCATCCCTCGGGCTCAAGCACACAAGTCAGTCCAGGCTCGCCAGCAAACAAAAGGCGATCGCCATTACCTGTCGGATGTTTGTGGCATCGAGAACGAATTCCTTGCTGAAAAGCCTCTCGAGGAAATGGAATCGCCGGTATGCCTCGTCTACAGCGATCAAGCCCTGGCTGCACTGAGCAGTGGGTTGAGCTCGGCTGAGCCGGCGCCGCACGTAAAGCGCGCACTGCTCAGCAGCGCTCACCTGCGCTCAGCAGCCTCTCGCGGCAGCTGGTTATAATAAGCGAGAGGAGACCGACTTTGGCAAAGATGTGCAGCAACTGATTTCGGTAGATGGCCAAGCGCAGCTCTGCTATGGCACTGGAGAAGGCGTCTGGTTTGAGGAGTTGCTTGGTCATAGTCGTCTGAGAGACTGCCTCCACCTTTGGCACGACCGTGGCACCATCGATAAGCTCGACGGCCTGCAGCTGGCTGGTGACGCACGTCAGCACCACCGCCTCCGGATCGCCGGTGCCTGTCCGAAACAAGGACGGTGAAGCACCTTCGAGCTGGCCATCAATCGAGCACCTTATCACTAAAACGTCTGCTAGCCTGCTCGACTGCCCGCCATGACTCCCTTGACCCCTCCCCCCTCCAGGTGACCAACTTAAGCCTGTCAGCGTCGCAAGAAGCCGAGCATGGCAGACTGGGCGACCTGAGCAAAGCTTTTACGCAAGTGCAGCACTGGCAGACATCCGCCCAGTCGTGCTAAGTAAAGGGTGAGCTCTGTTATCACAAACTCTCGTCTCTGTACTTCCAATGCCTCCTCGTTCTTGGCATGACTATGGTGCTCACGTGATGCCAGAACTGTCAGCTACCTGCATCACGGGAAGGATCTCTGTTGCAAAGATGCCGGAGATCAAACCGAATGATGGTAAGCGAAGTAGCAGATGCAACGACAACGAAGCAAGCACTCAAGTTTGTAATATGATGAAACACGTTTAGACCAGACGTTGCAGCCTCGAAGCATTGACCATTCAGACCAAGGCCGGGGCATGCCTGGCACAGAACAGGGGCCAATTTCGCTAAGCAGTGCCCTGCGAGCAAAACACGACGCCGTGAGCCATCCTGATCACCGTGCAGGAGGCTTGGACCGCCGGCTGGGGCGAGAGCGGTCGGTGGACTTTATGGACCTGGCCAGAACCCAGTAGCCGACAGACTCGAAAACTCGTCGGCCATGCTTTAGGTCCTGTTTGTTTAACACGACGACAGGCAGTCCGGCACTCCGGAAGGTGCACGAAGCACCCTAAGCAAATGCCTCGGTCAATGAGAAGATGAGCTGGCATTTCTGAAGCCCAGCACAGCATTAGAGCTTCAAACAGTTGAGCAGGCTGTAGCATCCCAGCCATCTCGGCAGCTTGAATTCGGGCTTACCAGAACAGAACAGCACCTGCCCGGAAATGGCATTTAGGCTCTATGCTGCCGATCCGGTTCAATCAGGCTAAAGCAGACCACACACGGCCTAGCCGTTAGCCCACACATACCTGGCATCAAAAACAAGCAGCCAGCTCTCTCTCCACCTCTTTTTCTCTCTCCACCTCTCTTCTCTCTTTATGACTTATACATGTATGTATGTACGTATGTATGTATATATATATATATATATATATATATATATATATATATATATATATATATACATATATGTATATAAATTTGCACACTTCACATGCATCTTTACTTCTCTCTCTCTCTCTCTCTCTCTCTCTCTCTCTCTCTCTCTCTCTCTCTCTCTCTCTCCCTCTCTCTATCTATCTCCCCCACCCAAATTACACCTCAGCCACAAAAAGAGTCATCAGCCCTCCAGCTCTCCCTCCCTGAGCGAATGGTCCTTATTCGGAGGTTGTACCAGCAAAGTATACTCTCCAGGATTGCCCATTGTATACCTTTACTTTGTAAAAAAGCGCAAATTAAGTAACCAGCAATGGGCTAAGGACCATGCCTACTGGACCTTGTCTGACTGGCCAAAAAATATAATTCGTTCGTATAGCACTCTACAAGAACTTAACCTCTCTTCATGTGGTTCACATTTGCCATCGTCAAATGCATTCACCTTGATCTCGGTCGTTAAAGGCAAGCACCTTTACCACTGGGCCAAACGTGAGCTCAAACAAATAAGCCATGAAACTATGCACAAAAACTAAAAACCTAGCATATAATCATAAACATTATAAGTTGCAACTGCAAATGTCGCAAAAAGGCACCGATTTTCAGGTGCAGATTACTAGCCAAGAATAAAAGACATGGAGGAATTCGATCACTTCTGTAGGCAATATCAAAGTGTGTGCATTTACCATTAAATTTACAAGTCCTCCACGCCAGCCTCTGCCGTAAAAGAGTGAGTGCATCGCAGGGCTGAGGCACCTAGGCACTGCCGATTGTGTAGAACCGGCTCGGTAAAACCACTGGCAAAAAGGCATTGTATGTACGATCTGTTTTAGTGGAACTATTCCTAAAAAATTTCCAAATTTAACTAATTCCCTTTAAATGCAAAAATGTTGTTTACACAATATACAGCCGTCTCGCAGCCACCAGTGAATCAGCTTCCGTAACAGTGACAGCCTGCTCCCGATTCTTCCTCCCGAAGCTTGGCTGCAGTCCAATTCTTAGCGTGCTACAGGAACCTGTATATTTGCTTTGGATATCGAATCGAGAAGTGAATTACATTAGTGGAGGCTACGAATCACCACCGCAAAGCTCAGCTGTAATTGATCTAGACAGTATTTTATGCGGGGTAAATATGTCACTGAGAGCCATAGCTGAAGCCGATTACTAGACATTAACTCGAAGGTCAAGGTCAACCAAGAGTTGAACAATAAGCTGTGGATATTAATAAAAATTTGGTATAGCACCCTAAGATACTAAATCTATTTCTACGTACTTTACAAATGCTGGAAAAAAGACAGCATGATAATTGCTTCACATCAACTCTCACAATTTCAGCAAGCACAAAGAGACAAAGGGCAATTCACTTAGCCTGAGCAAATGCTGTGAGTAGCAGGTGAGTTTTTAGCTCCTTTTTAAAATACTGACGTCAGGGAGTTGCAGCAACGTCAGCCAGGGTGAGTTCCAGGTTTTGGGAGCATACAAACTGAAGTCGTGGCCTACCAAGGATTTCAGTGTACTTATGGGTCTAGCTAATCGATTTGAGTCATAAGAACGAACGGTACTATGCGATATCCGAGAAGGAATTATTTCCGATCGGTCGACCGGAGCAAGCAAAAAAAGGCACCTAAAAGTGAGTGATAGAACCTTGAAGTAGACATACTGAGTGGTGGAGAGCCAGTGCAGATCAACGAGAAGTGTCAAAGTACTGCAGCAGCTGAAACGTACACGACAGACAAGTTTAGCTACAGAGTTTCGCACCAACTGTAAGTGGTGACATCAAAATACTGGACCAAAAAGGAGAAGTATTTCTCCAGTTAGCAATGCAAGCTCTGTTTTCCTATTTACGAGTTTGAAGAGATCGGTCTATACCCAAGCAGTCTTGACAGCCAGGCAGGACTCAGGATGCAGCTTAGCAGACCCATCGGCAGCATTATAGTGGTACCACAGCACGTGAGTTTTGATAGTGTCACGAGTGGAACCGTAGAGACAACCCCTAGATAAAGACTACAAACACATCCAGTCATTCAGGGGTGTTGAGCAATGATGCTACAATGCGAGTTGAGCTGCAAAGTTCTTGGGTAGATACTTAGTTCTCTTGGGTGCTATACAAATGATCTATAACTATTATTGCAGTGGACCGCTTGCGTTAGAGGTTCCCCCACCTGCCTGGACCAGCATAAGTCGACCAGCGGGTATAGTGTCCGGTCACCGACCAAAGTAGATGCACCGAAACGGGTGCAGGTCGGCACTTTATTGCAATAAAATTACATAAACAGTACACCAGAATTGGGCCAGATTATGCAAGTGGAACTCCAAAGCCAAGGCTTTACGTCCAACACTGAGTGAAATGGTAAAATCTCGATCACTCAAAAGGTAGAGCAGTGCCTTGAAAGCCCAAGGTTGTAGTATTGTTACACATTCGAGGTAATTTTTCGCACAGCCCCGTGACAGACGTCGCTTGATCCTTCTCTATTTTCAAATTACAGCGGTTAGGAGCATCAGCCCTAGAACCAATCTTAGCAGTACCGTGCCATAGTGCTAAAACACTGCCAGCACATGAAACATGCTAACTTCCTAACTTTATGGTAACTTCTGGAAATCTTGATTGCCGGGTGCTTTCATGCATATGCTGTACTCTGGCTGTTTGCCATATCTAAAGACTCTTTGGCTGCTATAAATAAAAAAAATAAAATAAATACAGGCTGATTTAACAGCCTCTTTTTGTATAGCGATAGAAGAGCCTTGACGGCTATCACCACCGCTTGCAGGGGCGATAAAGGATCGCCCACCACAGGATTCGAACCCACGACCTCGGGGCCGAGGTCGTGAAAAACAACCGCCTTACCTTGTGAGCCATCACGGCTCACCCTATGCAATACATCTGCTCACAACTAATCACTACTAGCTCCTGCGCAGATGCTGCAATGATAAAGAGATCGATTGCAGCCCAGAGGGCCGAGAAAAAACCTGTGAAGGTATCGATTATCTTATAGGCACATATTGTTCACATTACGGTGATTCAATGGTGTGCAATGACGTCTGCCGGCATAAAACAGGCTACTTGCTGCTGCTAGGGTCAAGGGTGCTGGTCCAGCAACTTTACTCAAGGGTGCTGGTCCAGCAACTGCACAACATCGTTGAAGGGCAATCGTAAGGACACACAAGTGTGAACGGGTATCACAATTTTCACAAAGGTTGCAGACCTGTTAGTGAGGGCTACTGCAGGCGACAACAGGCTGGCAAAAACTCCGTGTCAGGTCTTGCTTCAAGGGAAGAATGGATCTTAATATGTCCCTAATCAGTAGGACAGCAGCCATTATGGTAGCAGAGCGCTCTTACTGCGGTTTCCTACAAGAAATTCTTCTTTTTCCTCTTGTGTGCACACGGGTGGGCCTGAATGCTTAGATACAGCCTGCATGGCTCTAGCATTCGTCTAAGAAGCACCTCCTAGAACGGCGCTCATAATTCAGCATCCTCATGCCTGCATATAAGAGCCCTGGGTACTACATAAAAAAACCTGTGCTTGTCTCTGTGCATGTGAACTAGCAAGTCTAGGTCAAGGCGATGTGCATACAACTAATGCACAGCATACCCTTCTCGCATGAGACGGACACATGTCCAGATATCACACACAAGCTACCCAGAAGCCGCCGCCACAGAACTTGTGGTTCAAAAACTATTGCAAGCATATATAGCCATAAATCCTGCAAAGCATCTGCTGATCGTCTCGCCTGGACTGCAATTTTAGCAAGGGGCAGCTGTCATCTAAAATGCAGACGATTTCCGATACTGCCAGCAATAAGTAAATCCAATCTCTGCAATGCTTTCAATAAGACGATGCCTCGATTAGTCTATTGCAAATGCTCGATGATTTTCAGTTTGTTGCTCCGAATCGATTTAATAATTTTTGTATGTGGAAAAATAGGTAGCACACACAAACGGAAGGATATCACGTGTCCATGGTCACTAGTACCATAATTATCCGTGAGAGCAGTAGGTCGTAGCATTTACACTAGAACAGCTATCTTAACTATCCCAGCCACACGAACCTTTGCCAGACTTTGCATCAGCCAATCCTAAATACTCTGGTTCCTTTACCCGAAGCACAGATTACTATGCCCAATCGGTCCCATTTGATCTGTTCTCATGTCTTCATCCCATAGGCTGATTGAATTGCAACTCCTGTTGCCAGCTCGGCAAACTCTACTGGCGCCACAAGTAACTCAACCATGACTCGATCCTTTCTGGTCAAGACGTGGTCGTGCAACTTGCTAAAGTTTCATGGACTTCTTACGTTGTGCATCATTTGCTCGAGCCACTATGGTATTGATTTTAAAGGCAAGGTCGCCAAAGCACCCCGAGCACTGGCCACTAATGTAACAAAGTCAAGGCCAGTGGCGCTGTCACGGAACTGTGGCCAACATGCTGCTCTGACTGCTCACAGAACAGCCATGTTCGAATATTGCAAGGCATTAATGTGAACTCAACAAACTGCAACTTGTGATGGAAACAATAGAACAGAAAACAGCTGCATTCTGCATTCCCATACCTACAACTTTTGTGAGACGACGGCCCTGGCCAACGACCATTCTCTCCGTCTGCGAAGGATTTTGCAAACACGTCTCGTTTAACTGAGGCACAGCACGGGCATAAGAAGCAACTATGGCTGCCAGCATCTAGCGACATACCTGGCCAGTCTATGTATCCACCCAGGTTGACTGCATACCTCCTCAGCCACAGAACCATCTGAGTGAGATGAGTGATGGTGATGCCATCCATGTGCTGCAGGATGACCGTGGCAATTAGTGACCAGACAGACACGACCATTTTCTTCTGCTGGCAACACACGATCACGTGGCTCAGGTCCTTCACAAGTCTCTGCTCGGCAGGAAGCAATCCAACAACATACCTGGAGCAGTAAAGCACCGACGTGTAAACTTCAGCAAAAAGCAGGCACAATGAGCTGGTGGGTGTCGGCATAATGGAGCTGAACTGAGTAAATGGCAACGAAGGACATGCACGAACCTTGGTGATAAGCTGTGTGCCACTCGATCAATTTTGCCCATGGCAAACTGACGCAGTGAAATAGCGCTGTCGATAACAATGTGAACGTTGCCAAAGTTTTCAGAGAGTACCCGGCTGGCCTTAAAGAGCTTCTACAACACAACAGCACAAGCCTATAAATTAGTCTTGAATTAGTCTAGAATCTAGGGCTGTAATATTATTATAAATATATTATATAACAACATAATATATTATATATTATGATATATACATACTCACGTGCAGCACATGCGCTCGAACGCGCACATGACCACGTGCATACACACACACACACACACACACACACACACACACACACACGTGCAAAGTCGTGCACACACGCCTACAACAGCATTGTGATGGCAAGCGATTGGGGGTAAGGCGTAATTTAATGAGCTGCCCTGGCTCCAAGATGACTGTTTCTGATAGCATGCCCGGGTGTGGCGTCATTTGCTCGGCTGAGAACATGACATGGTAGACAAGCGAGGCACGTGCGGCCAGGATTGGCCTGGTGCTGTCGACTTAGATTGACCAACTGCTTGCCTGTCGAATGCTACGTTACACCGAGAAGTGGCCCGGAGCAGAGAGAGAGAGAGAGAGAGAGAGAGAGAGAGAGAGAGAGAGAGAGAGAGAGAGAGAGAGAGAGAGGGAGGGAGAGAGAGGGAGAGAGAGAGACACAGAGAGAGGGAGACAGAGAGAGACAGAGAGAGAGAAAGACAGAGAGACAGAGAGAGACATAGACAGAGAGACAGGGAGACAGACAGAGAGACAGACAGAGAGACAAAGAGACAGAGACAGAGAGAGACAGAGGCGGAGACTAGTTCAGCTCTGCCTGCACATCATTGCAGTAGTTTATTTCTGACTTATGTTCAATAAGTATTGCTGCACATGTCAAGGTCTGCAGAAAATATAGCTCCAGGGCGTTTGATGACTTGTGGAGCAATACTTATTCGACTTAAATCAGAAATAAACCAAGTTCTCGTGATTCGTCCTTTGTGTTCTTATTCATGCTGACACTGTGAATGCTGCTCCTAATCCTATTTGCATGTTGATGATGTCCATGTCCCCTCTAACCATGTTATGCTTGTCAACATTGAGCATGCTACCACTACCCATTCGATCCTGCTTCCTTTACAGCATATGTAAAGTGCCTCGAAAGAGATTAAGTTCTCTGAGGGCACTACACAAATGTAATATTATTATTACTATCATCTCCTGTCCATCAATGTGTCGTACAACTGCCGAAGAGAGTCATGCTGTTGCAGCATGACAGACGCCAAGTCAGAGAGAGACCCCAAACTTTCTACGCAGCTGCCACTGCCACAAACCTGCAGCTGGCTACGTATAAGCCTGAAATGGTGATAATCTTATCTTTACCCCCTGGTATCATGGGATGTCTGCTGTGAAGGTGGCGCTAACTGTCCGGTGCAACAAAGTCGAAGAGTGTGCATGCTTACTTTCGATCGCACCAAGCAGGTTCGAATTGGTTGACATGCGACAAGCGATGCGGCCACTACCGCAATAATCGGCACTGTGCAACCAAGGATCGATAGGAGCGACAGCGATTTGCTTCAGCCTGACCAGTGAGACTATTCAAGCACGTGCAGGCTGACAGTGTCGCTATTTAGCAACAAAGCAATTGAGCCTCTGGAAGAACAGTTGCCCATTGCATTTTGCCAATAACTCATCAAACCGCGGTCAGCTCGCTAATAATTAACAAACAAGGTAAAACAAAACAAAAACAAAATGGCGCTCTACTTCGGTGCTACACAAGGGTCGGCGGCAGAGAGCACAGGCATGCCGCCTCACGGCACGGCACACTGCTGCACCGTCTCGTGGGTGAGTGTGCACAGGCATCGGCGAGAGGGAGGGAGCACAGGCCACACTGCAAACCAACGATCGAGCAGACTGCCACTATGCAGCAGCTGCGTGCACCGCCATTGCACTGCACACGTCGTCGCCTATGCCAGCTTACCGATGTCGACTCCTTAGGCTTAGGCACACCCAGAAGCTCGTAGGCAAAAAGGCTTTCTTCCAAAACCCTGTCATAGCTGATGCTCACTGGCACTATTAGAATGTCAGCAACCATTCCTTTGAAGTAGGCCTCTAGAGTGGCCGACAGCATGCCTGAAAAAAAGAATAACAAAAGCGTCACGGCAATGCAAACAAGCGAGATACAACTCTACCAAGTGGCTCCGGTAAATAAGGAAGACTCTGCACTGGTCGATGTCTGACCAGGAATACACGGCTGCAAACAGGGGGCACAATCTAGTGATACAATCACTGTGGCTAAACTTCTCAAGTCCAACTGCAGCTCTAGCTGATAGCAACGACAGAATAATCAATCGATGTTTCTCTGCAACTAACCAAGTTATTTATTTCAGGCTGACCAGCATAGTCAGCCAGCCACAGTGCATTCACAAGATTCTTCAATCCGCTGATATAAGCAGGAGCAGGTCATGTCAAGGTAACAAACCACAGCTTATGAGTAATATGACGTGCAGCTGACAAAGAGAACAGAAGTCAGGTGTTGTTTTTAACGCGCTCAAGGTAATGCAAACTCAAGGCCTGTGCGCATAAATCCTGTCTGCAAAAAAGTTGGCAAGCAAATATCTCACAATAAGTAAATTTGTATAGCGCCATATACCGACAGCTTTTCAATCCCCAATTCGTTATGAGACGTACACCAAAAAGAAACCGAAAACTGTGTCGGATCAGGTGTGATCCAGCTGGGTAAACAGGACTCATTTGGCATGAGTGGTGTTCCCACAAAATGCAAACATGTTACCCATGCCCCATTATGTGAGTGGCCACTGTGTGGCAGCAAATTGTATGAGTGGCCACTGTGTGGCAAAACAACTAATTAGTATACCGTTTGAGTCTTGCAAGGCAAGAATCATATTGCTAGCAAGGCTTGGTAAGGGTAGGTGCAAAAAAATTCAGACAACTTCTTGAAAGGTTCTTGGCAGCTAGAAGAGCAGCAGTGAGAACACAGCAGCCAGATCAATTCTCCACTCGAAAAAGCACACAGGCAGATGCTCGAGTCGCACAACAACACCAAAAGGAATTGACTTCCAAACATCTTACCAAGTTTGGGAAAGTACGCCTTCTGGGTTCGACTGCGTGTACCCTCAACAAAGAACTCTAGCGGATAGTCACCATTGCACAGCTGCGTCTGTACATATTCGGTGAAGATTGCCCAGTACAGCTGATCGGCACCAAACGTGCGCTTGATGTAGAATGCACCACAGCCCCGAAGCAGCCTCCCGACACCAGCCATTGCCATGAAATCTTGAGCAGCTGCTATGGCCGGCAGAGGCAGGTTGTAGTGGAACATGACGTATGACAGAATAAGGAAATCAAAGTAGCTCCGGTGGCTTGGCATTAGAAGCACGGGGTATTCCGTGGTCCATTCTCCCAGCTTGTTTATACCGTCCACGTTGACGTATATGTGTGAAAACAGGTTTTTGAAAAGCTTGCAGAGAACGAAGCCAGCAGATCTCACAGCAGTCAAGTTAAGACTGTGAGCCATTTCGTCAAGCATCGCAGCAGCTTCTTTGGTGATCTCTGAGAGATTCTGTCCAGACAGTTTGCTTACCTAGGAGAACAAGCACGTGCAGATAGAGATAAGAGTGCACCATGTGCCGCTACTGTCTGATACATGCAAACAGATCAAATCGTTCCCAGACACTGCATGCATGCAACAGTGCACTCTCTAGTCAGATGACTTATGAATAATTTTGAACAGTCTAATGCGACCTTGTAGCTGCAACAGGTTGCAATAAAAGGGTCTTTACTTGACAACGGTATTTTCAAATATGGCCTAAGCAACCGGGTTGACAATCTACTGCAGGCCTTTTGATCAGAGCCCAGGAGTTTGAGCATACGCAAACGAGTTCACGGCAGTAGGTAATGTCAGAAAACAGCTGTCGTTGGCAGAGGCAGCATGTAGGATGAAAGTGACACTTAAAAAAAAACTCACATGACCACAAAGCACCCATTACCTCATCAATAGCAAACTTCACGCGGTGGCTGTTCAGCACATCTTTGGCTATTTGGCTGGGATTCCTTCGAACATTGTGCTTATATCTTGGAGGCACATAATTTTTCATTATCCACGAAAGGTCGTTAAAAAGCTTACGCCGGTCCGCAAGAATGTCATCAAAGCCATCTTTGTAGTACTCATCTACTTTTGTAGGATCGTCTGTTGGCCTAAGCCACGGGTTTCTTGTGTCATCAGCAACTGCCATGGCAGGAGAGGTTGCTGAACCTAAAGAGATGACAGAATGGAGTCAAATAATAGAACACCATATAGTCAGTTGAAAACGATGTAATAAACTAGTCCTGAAACAGTAGGGAAAGACAAAAGTGCTGAAAGCAAAAAATGTCTCTGCATTTAGAAAGGCATGATACTAATATAAAGTACAAAGAATCATGTACACAACAATTGCCCGGCACACCAATGCCAAAAATTGGAGAAACAGACACTCATGCATATAGCTATCACTTAAGCCTCAAAGCTTGAATACTCACCTTGACCTTGGTTCGAGGCAAGCGCCTTATCCACTGGGTCCAACTAATATAAGCAAGCACCCTGCAATAATATGAGTCTCTTTATGATCTTTTAAGAACGATAAAAGTCAAACATTTCGTATTTGCAATATAAACTGTGCCCCATACCTGAACTCGAGCAGAAACACCTGTCCTTGGCCCATGCTATCATGCATGCTACGAAGTAATGAGATGGCAATGTGTTGTGAGTAGCCTCTTTTGTGTTAACCTGGTTAGTGACTACGGTAAGAGTCTGGGCACTGAAACTTGAGGGTAAAACACTCTTAGGACGCTTACCGCACGGCTGAGACGACGGGATTAAGTATCGCCATACCAGACAATTCGTTTCAACTGGCTACCTCATAGATCACGAAGCTAAGTGGCAATATAACCGAGAAGAAAATTTGGTCCACAAGGACTTTTCATGGCTTACGTCAGCACGGCCCACATAATTTGAATAACCTGTTGGTGCAGTGTTTAGTGCCAACAACATCGGCTGAAAACAAGTAGCAATTTTATCTTTTAACCTTAAACCTTGAATGGCTGTCAATGATGATAAATCGTGTTCGATCTTTTAAGTCATTCAGATCAGTCAGTACCAGATCGATATCCAGTCGGTCAAATTCTTGCTCTTGGTGTTGCATCGCCAAGGCAATCTAATCTTACTGATACGAATAGCCTGAGTTTACTCAGCAACAAGCGGGGCTGATAAAGTATCATTAGCATTCCGAAACGTCAAATATCCCACAAAGGATTCCCTTGTTGGTACACAGCTTCAGCACAGCACAAACGAACCCATCAAACCCATGCAGGCCAGGCAGGGTACGTCCAAAATTAAGATAATTCAAAAGGAGCCTAATCCCCCACAATGCAATAGTCAGCCTGCAGAGGGGGCTTCGGTGGCGCTTTAGAAGCTGCCGCTCGATAAAAGAGTCAAGTTCCTCCTCGAGACCTTGTGTAGCTCTGAACAGAACGCATGTGAGGCAGCAGCCATAGCAGCAGCAGCAGCATCTGCTTACTCCTGTGGGATGGTCAGCGCTTTTCGACGCACGATTGCTTTGGTGGGGGCGGGGAAGTCAAACAAAGCTCGATTAGACTACACTATACCGACGACGACCCATGAAGATAGGCGTGGCTTCGCCTTTACAGCCACGTGCCGAAGCCGAGAAAATGGAGCCAGTGAGTGCTAAAACTGGCTCCACGTGAGTGCTAAAATTGTACGTGCTAAACAGCCAGCGGCATGCTGCGAATTACCTTAATGCATTGAGTATCGAACCTTTACAAGTCAAATCTGCTGTTAGTAACCAGAAAACCCTCACATCGTACCCCAGCTATAAACTAATAAAACTGCCCATTTCGGTCAAAACCAATTTTTTGAAAATTACCTACAGCTGGAACGTTGGACACAATGGTTAAGCGGCTGTCGATAAAATTTAAAAAATAAGCAAGCAGACGAGAAGGGTTCGATGGCTCAAAGCAGGACAACAAATGGCAGCTTATAACTCCTTACGAGTGCCGGTTGCTGGAAAACGTGTCAAAAATGAGCCGTGCATCAGTACTTATCACGAGAGACGCTACAGCTCTACAGCGAACGGGTGTGCGATGCGCAAAGGTGGATAGCGAGACTGGCCTACCTCCGCGATCTCCCAGACACCCGGCCGGCAAGAACTTCCGATCAGACCATCGGCCGTGACCTCTTGGGTCAACCGGAAACCGTGAGCGCGTCTTTATCAGTGTTGCGTGGTCACCTCGGCAACGGAATCCGCGCCTAAGCATGTTTAAAGTAAAAATCATTGTCGTTGGTCCAGTACAGGTAAGGTAACGGAGCTTCTTCGAATTCATCGTGCCAGTAGCTGTTGGGGATCCTGCAAGCAGCTTCGCTAAAGCCGGCTTCGACTCAGAGTGCTTGTGTCTAACACTCGGGCGGTACAACTCATAACAGGAAAACTGGATGTCGATATCTCGCTAATGCTAATAGCTCTGAATATACCTGTAGCGCAATGCTATCGACTCGGGAGTTTGAAATCCTGGTGGACCTAAATGCTAATGAAACGTTGTAATCATCGCAAAACGTTCTCGTTAATTTCGCTTCGTAAATCTGCACTTCTCTGCTATATATCTTTAGACGGTTCTGGTAAATTTCTTAGCTCTCACCTAGCCAAAACTTTTGGTAGACTTTTACCTTAACCTTTTACGCTCTTGTACGAAATGGGTGCTTATCGGCTTAAAGCATATAGATGGCCAAGTTGTTCTCCTTTGGGAATGCCGCCTCATTTGTTCCCACCTCCGATCCTAACCGAGAGGGTTTTTTCTCTTTCTTAGTTAAAATGCTTAAATTCAAGCAGATATAGATTAAGTCAGGCTGACTTTATGATACCTTCCCACCACACGACTATGGATCATCTGCTGAATTTACGTTAGCAGTAACGACCCAAACCACCACCTTATTTGAGAATGCCTTCAGCCGGTGAAAACCGCCATATGAAATATATGAACTGTGAAAGTATTATGAGTGGCTTCAGAGGCACTTCAAGTTTAAAGACTTGAGATGGTTTGCCCTAAACTTGCTGTCGGATAAAATACTCGTGTCTGCAGTGTGGTATTAGCAGTGGCGTTCCTGGGATAATAATAATAACTACACATTTGTATAGCGCCCTCAGATGTGAATCTCTTTCTAGGCACTTTAATAATAATAATAATGCACTTGATAAAGCGCCCTCAGAGAACTCAGTCTCTTTCTAGGCGATTTACATTTGCTGCAAAGGGAACCGCGATTGAATGGTGAGTAATATCATGCTTTATAAACGACATGAATAACATGGTTAGGGATGACATGCATAGGGTCAGCATGCAAATGTGGTTAGTGTCAGCATGCACAGTGTCAGCACGCATAAGCACATGAAGGACGAATCACAGGGACCCACTAAATTCTGTCCTAAATTGGGTATGTTTTCAAGTTCTTTTTAAATATGATTAAGTCAGGGGATGTTCTGACGCCAGTCGGGAGGGAGTGCCAGGCTTTGGGAGCATACGAACTAAATGCACGGTCTCCAAAGGATTTGAGGTTTTTGTACGAGGTGTTGGTAGACTGTTGGATTCCGAAAAGCGGGTGGTACGATGCTTGGCCTAGTGCGGGAGTAGATCTGAGAGATAGGCTGGAGCCAAAGAAGGAAGGGACCTAAAAGTGAGCGACAAAACCTTGAAGTCAATCCGTTGCTTGACTGGTAGCCAGTGCAGGTCGGCGAGAAGTGGTGTGATGTGGCAACTGCGACGCTCACGACAGACAAGCCTAGCTGTGGAGTTTTGCACCAGCTGCAATCGCCTGATCACACATGCCGGTAGGCCAGTAAGCAGTGCGTTGCAGAAGTCGAGACGGGATGTCACGAATGCATGGACCAATTTAGATGTGGTATCCTTATCTAAACAAGCCCGAATTTTAGCAATGTTATGTAGCTGAACGTAGGCAGATTTGACTGTGGAGCTGATGTGGTCGTCTAACGAGAGGTCACCTTGGAACATGACACATAGATTTCGAGCTGATTCAACAGGAGATATGCTGGCAGAACCAATTTTGAGCGTCAGCCTTTCCAATTTCTGAATCACTCTGGGTTTGCCCATAACTAGTAAGTTAGTTTTATCATCGTTCACTTTTAGAAAATTTGCTGCCATCCATGTGCGGATGTCATGAATACATGCAGCAAGGGAGTTGAGAGAATTCGAGGTGCTCGAAGGCTGGGAGGGATCAAAGCAAAGGTACAACTGAGTGTCATCCGCATAGAAGTGAAAGCCTAAATTGTGCTTGGCAATCACATCGGCAAGAGGGAGAGTACAAACCGTGAAAAGAACCGGACCTAGCACGGAGCCCTGAGGTACCCCATATTTCAGAGGTACCTCGGATGATCTTTGTCCATTTACGTCAATACTCTGGAGTCTCCCACTGAGATAAGACCTGGACCATTTCAGAGCAGTGTCAGTGATGCCCAGGCGAGATGAGAGGCGCTCTAGAAGAACTTACTGATCGATAGTATCAAAAGCTGCCGAAAGATCGAGCAAAACAAGCAGAGACACTCTACCCATGTCTGCATTCCTGAGTAGGTCGTTGTATACCCTAAGCAACGCTGACTTTGTGGAGTGATTAGCTCTAAAGCCAGACTGGAACTTACTAGCAAGGTTTGAAGTTTCGATATATGAGTTCAGCTTTACAAATGCTGTAAATAGAAAGCTCTACCAAATGATTAGTGGTCATATTCGCAAGCAGCAGGTACAGTGTAAGCAGGCATATGCACGCGAAAGACGAATCACAAAGACCCTCTAAATGCTAAATGATAACAAACGAACAGACTAATCAGGTGGCACCCCAAGCGCCCATTTTGGCCCTCCCACAAACAGTAGCTCTGATTCAGCGCCTGGGGACATATGTCCTCACCTGCACCCAGTCGGTACCCCACTGGGAATTAGAGCTGCCGAGAATGTACTGGTATCCGTTTTATGTGTATGTTGAGATATCAGGTATGCTCTCGTCGACATACGATGTCTACTTCAAGGTTCTGTCACTCAGTCTTAGGTTCCTGCATTCTCTTGCTTCAGCATACCTATCAGAACTACTCCCCAACTAGCCTAGGCATCGTAACACCTGCTCTTCTGACTAAATTTGTGTAGCTATGCCTCGAACCAACCTCAAATCCTTAGGAGGTCGTGCCTTTACTTTGTATGCTCTCAAAACTAAGAACTCATTCCCGACTGATGTCAAGACTTCCCCGACTTGACGACATAAAAACGCACCTATTTATCACAGCATTAGTGGGAGCGCACTTTTTCTTGAAGCATTTGCTGGATTCTTGTGATTTTTCCTTTGTGTGCTTATTTGTGCTGACATTGGGCAGGTTACCACTAGCCAGGTTATGCGTGTTTACACTGTGCATGTTACCGTTAGCCATATTGTCATGCTTCTTGTACAGCATATGTGAAGTGCCTAGAGAGATTATGTTATCTGAGGGCACTATATGCCAATGCATTATTATTCTAATTATTACTACAATGAGCAGATATTATAGACACTATCAAGAGGTCATATTATGACCGACTCTATAGTACTCTTTCCAGATGCACACACACATGCACTATCTCACTCTCTCTCTCTCTCTCTCTCTCTCTCTCTCTCTCTCTCTCTCTCTCTCTCTCTCTCTCTCTCTCTCTCTCTCTCTCT
Organism: Cristatella mucedo; assembly: GCA_009760855.2. Taxonomy (NCBI): domain Eukaryota; kingdom Metazoa; phylum Bryozoa; class Phylactolaemata; family Cristatellidae; genus Cristatella; species Cristatella mucedo. The sequence continues at coordinate 15,572,723 of WPIO01000001.1, read as the reverse complement.
CTCTCTCTATCTCCCTTTCTCTCTCCCTCTATCCCTCTCTTTCTCACTCTCTCTCTCACTCTCTCTCTCTGTCTCTTTCTTCGTCTCTATCTCTATGTGTGTCTCTCACTGTCTCTTTCTGTCTCTCTTGGTCACTCTTTGTCTCTATCTCTCTGTCTCTATCTCTCTGCCTCTCTCTCCGTCTCTCTGTCTCTCTTTGTCTCTCTCTCTCTCTCTCTCTCTCTCTCTCTCTCTCTCTCACTCTCTCTCTCTCTCTTTCTCTCTCTCTTTCATAAGCCCACGCATGCATATACACACCCCCTACCCGGGACATAACCGAAATGATATAATGCAGGCTTTAAGCACGAGAGCTGGTAACAGGAACAGAGTGTCATACGTAAGCTATCCTGGTCTTTTCTTTCGTGTATGAGTCATGTTGCCCGTGAGTGTCTCCCGCTATGTGACTGTGCATATTGCCTCACCTACAGTGTGCAATGGCTGCCTGCCTACTTTTTTCTTGGTTCCCATTGATAATGTATAAATCTTTCAGAGTGGGAAGACCACGATAGCCAATTTCCTATCCGATCAGAGTGAATTTTCATCCGGTGGATACAGGCCTACCCAGGGCTGCAGGTAATTATAGAAGAGCTGCCACGTCATTTGCTTTGTGTACCAGTTTTTTGCTCAATTACTAGGCTCTAAAGACTTCCAAAACATTGGACAGATTTGTAAAGCGCATCAACACTTGGACACCCACCAGGTGGCACTACAAAACACACTCTCTTTTCTCTCTCTCTCTCTCTCTCTCTCTCTCTCTCTCTCTCTCTCTCTCTATCTATCTCTCTCTCTCTCTCTCTCTCTCTCTCTCTCTCTCTCTCTCTCTCTCTCTCTCTCTCTCTCTCTCTCTCCTCTATCTCTATCTCGTAGTGCAGTCAGCACCTGAGCTCTTGTCACTTCTGTTACGCTTACGGAGTACGGAGTACGGAGTCGAGCTTGTCACATGGTAACCACCCGCCTGCAGTTACAGGCACTCACGCCACCACCTGCCCAATTCCCCGCGACCGTTGAACTTGGCCAGTGAGCTAGAACTAGAGGCATGTTATGTACAATTCTTAGCTTGTGAGCAGCATGATATGCAATTACAATGTGTAAATACATATTTATGATAGCTTTGCAGATAGTAGCTCTCAATAGACTTCAGCAAATGTAAAGTGCCTAGAAAGAGGTTTTCTCTGAGGGTGCTATATCAAATGCATTATTATTATAGACCGAAATAAATTACTTCTGACATGGTTAGCAAAAGGCTGCCAGGGAAGGTCTCGTTTTTCCAGCTACTGCAGCATGCAATCTGCATTAATCGCCTGCTACTCGATTAGTCATCGACCTACCCTTTTTAGCAACAAATGCTGATTGCTTCTGTGGGGTCATTGAGAGCTATTGAGACTCAATGTTCACCCCCTCACCATTTGTATTGCTTTCGATGGACCGTGTTGTTCGATCTGGACGATATGTCCACAATGTCGTGACTAAGCCGTTCTTTCCAATGGGGTGAGGCAATAAATCCATGTCTTAAAATGTGCATGAGCTTAGGTGCACAGAAATTTGCAGTTATGCAGCCTTGAGGCACGAGCCAACAGCCGGCAGGCAGTACACTGAGCCAAAGACTGGCATTTATTATTCACTTGCCCACTGAGGGTTGCCATCGACTTTGTGTGCACCTAGTCAGCTTCCTACCTCAATCAGTAACTGCCGATTGATGTATCCACTATGTGCTTCATAGAACGTTTCCAATGCTAGTAGATAAATTAGCAGCATCACATGTCATTCAACAGGCCATCACCTCATGCCAGCAGTGACTATACCAAAACTTTTGCAGAGCTTGTGGTTATGGTAAAGCATTTCAGCATCAGCTAATTATACTAATAATATTATTATTACACTTTGTAAAGCGCCCTCAGAGAACTCAATCTCTTTCTAGGCGCTTTACATATGCTGCAAAGGAAACACGATCGAATGGTGAGTGGTATCATGCTTGATAAACAACAAGAATAACATGGTTAGGGGTCATGCACAGGGTCAGCATGCACATATGGTTAGTGGCAGCATGCAACAGTAGCAGCACACATAAGCACATAAATGACGAATCACAGGGACCCACTAAATGCTGTCATAAATAGGTGCATTTTTAATTTCATTTTAAATGTGGTCAAGTCAGGGGATGTCGTGATGCAAGTCGGGAGTGAGTTCCAGGGTTTGGAAGCATACGAACTAAAGGCACGGTCTCCAAAGGATGTGAGGTTTGTACGAAGCTCATCAGCTATCTAGTTTAACACGGTGTGCTAAGTTAGCATCGAAATCATGTGAATATTATCAGTAAATAAAATCAGGAATAGTTACACCGTCCAAAGATTTCAGACAGTTAATAATAATAATAAGACATTTGTATAGCACCGCAAGGGAACTAAATATGATTCTAGGCTCTTTACACATGCTAAAAAAGAAGCATATCTATTGCTTAGTAGTAACGTGCACATTTTGTGCTCATAAGCACAGAAAGAGCAATGCACACGAACCCAGCAAATGATGTGAGGAACAGTCAGGTCTTTAGATCCTTTTTAAATATTGTCAAGTCAAGGAATGTTGTGACGTCAGTTGGAGTGAGTTCCAAGCTTGGGTAGTATACGAGTTGAAGGAACGCTCTCTGAAAGATTTTAGGTTGGATAGAGGCACGGCTAAACGACTAGAATCAGAATAGCGGTTGGTACGACATGAAGCCTGATAGGGAAATGTTTCCGATTTGTAGACTGGAGCAAAAGAATGGCAGGGCCTAAAAGTGAGTGACGGACGGAACCTTGAAGTCAGTAAGATGCTTCGTAGGGAGCCAGTGCATGTGTCGATGAGCAGTGGTGTAATGTGGCAGTTGCAATGTTAATGACAGACAAGCCTACCGGCAGTTTTGGACCAACTGTAAGCATCTGATTGCACAGGTAGGAAGACCGAGTGAGGAATTACAGGAGTCAAGATGGCTTGTTGCAAATGCTTGAACTTGCTTGGTTATGGTATCATTGTCTTAGCAGGTCAACATTTTAGCGATGGTGTAGCTGAAGATGGCAGACTTCAGTGCAAAGCTGATCTAGTCATCTAGTCAATGGTAGCTTTGGTACAGGACACCCAGATTTTGTGCAGACACTTCAGGAAATATGCTGGTCGAGCCCAATTTTTGGTTTGGGCTTTATAATTTCTGGCAACACTAGGTTTACCCATAAATGGTAAGCTGATTTTATCGTCATTCAATTTGAAAAGTTTGCTGCCATCCAAGTGCAAAATATACTGTGGAGCTAAGAGAATTTGTCATGCTGAAGGCAGGACGGGTCAAAGCATAGGTACAGCTGTGTGTCAGCTGCATATAAATGAAAGCTGGTGATAACATTGGCAAGAGGGAGCGTGTAAATTTTATAATAGATTTGGATCAGGCACAGATCCTTTGTGGTATCTCATCCTTAAAAGGCTCCTTGGATGATTGCTACCCTTTGAAGTCAATTCTCTGAAATCGCCAACTGAGATAGGATTTAAACGATTTCAGTGCAAAGCCAGTGATGGATGCCCTGGCGAGATGACAGGGGCTCAAGACAGACTTGGTGGTCAATAGTATCAAATGCTGCCCAAAGATCCAGCCGGACTAGCAGTGAGACTGGAGAGAAGGTTGCTATAAACTCACAACAGTGTTGACTGTGTGAAGGGATCACATCTAAAACCTGACCGTTATTTGCTGGGCCTTAAGTAGAAAAGATAAGCTAAGCTGATGTGCCACTACTCGTTCCAGTGTCTTTGTTAGGACCAGCCGAGAGAGAGAGAGAGAGAGAGAGAGAGAGAGAGAGAGAGAGAGAGAGAGAGAGAGAGAGAGAGAGAGAGAGAGAGAGAGAGAGAGAGAGAGACTGAACAGATGCTGCCCAAGTTCTCCTGGGCTGGTGGTGACTTTTTAATAAGTGACCTGACAGGTGCCTCTTTTTAATGGGACAAACCTGAGGCTAAGGACTTATGATTATGTTGACTATGAGGGGTGGCCACAAATTGTGCATCTCAGAAAAGGAGTGGTAGGTTTGGTGTCTAGAGGGCTAGTAGTCTTGTTAGACTAAAAGGCCTAATTTTACATACACTAAGCTAAAAAAGCACACGCTTTAAACAGGCCGTAACTCTATCGTCTCTGTATTCGATGTAAGAATGGCCATCTATTTTCGTAAAATTGTGCAATTGGTTAAAAAACAGTAACAGCACTTCGTGAACCTGAAGCGTTAATCAATATTGTACTGTGCCCTTGCCAGCTATATCGTCTATTACCTGATTAAACGCTGATCCTAGCATTCAGCTATCATGCTTATGAGTCCATGTCTTGCTTGACGATATAAAAGTGCTTTGGCATGCGTATCTCTATCTGTACCTCCACAAAGTCGCAAGGACTATGTGTGTATTACGCTGAAGATTTTTCTGTATGCCACTCAAAGCCTAAGGGGCTTTCGGTGCACGAATACCTGGCACTCAGCTGAAATCCTTACAGGTACTTCTGCTTCAGTCAACCAGCAAAGGTCAACAGGTGCAATATAGCTGTAACCTAATGTGTAGGGACAGCTGTTGAATAACAATGTGACAGGCTGCTATCTCTTTAGAACTTTTTTGAACAATGACCATTTCATTCGATATTGCTGGGAGCCATGTGTCTATGTCATATATTATCTTTTCAGCAGATACGAAAGTCTGGTGCTATAGGCTATGAGTAGAGATCTACTGCTCATGATTGAACTGTTGCCTAACTGCTTGGGTAACAACTGTTGGCTTGGTAGCCCGATTGATTCCTTTGATAAACTGCATGCCTATACTAGGCTTGCGTTTGGCAATAGCCTAAAGCATACATTGTCGTTGTAATCGTTTTTAGCCTAATTGGCATGCTTGTGTCCTAGGATTGTCGAGTTTGAGAGCCAGGTCAACATCAAAGGCCGTCAAAGCACTGTCGAGGTGGAGCTATGGGATTGCAGCGGTGACAAACGGTAGGCAATGGTGTGCACGCTGTGCTTATGCATTGCACATGCTTTGAATAATGTGCATTTAGTCGCTGAGCAGTGCTGACAGCGCTCTGCTGTGTCTTCCACTCACTTGCTCCAGCCACCGCGGTGCTTCGAGTGACTCTTCTTCTATCTTCTCTCTGCTTGCTTGGTACTTCTTGCTGCTACTGCTGCTTCTTCTTTTCATTTGTACTGTTGGCCTATCCGGTGTCACATGCCTTGGAGCAAGATTAGGTTAAAGTGCAGGCCAAGTGCAAGAGCAATCAGCAGACATTTTGAAGGGCTGCTGTTAAAATGTGTTGAAATCTGGAGGTAGTTACGATATTTTCCCTCGGTGCTAAAGGACTAGATTTAAAGCACCGTACTTTAGATACATCTCGACTCTTTCAAGCAAAAAGCACATCGATAGCACAAAGGATTCTGTTAGCTCAGCACACTTGTGACTGTTTATCCGGCTACACTTGTGCTTTTTGCATGGCTGATTGGCTTCGGTATGTTTCAGCATTCATCGCCATGTATCCAAACCTTGTTTCACCACGGGCTAGTCTGCTCTGATGTGCTTGTTTGGTGGAACATTGGTCTGGGCAGGCAGTAGAAGTTTGCCATCTAGTTACCTTAAACAGAGCCACTTTATAATTGGGATTAGAGTAACTCTCTACTTGACTGTAGTGGCCTACGAAGTGAGCTATTAAAAGCAGATGAAATTTTTCTCACTTCTGTGTCTGGCCTTCAGGTATGTCTTGGTAGTTGCAATGCCCCGAGATTATGAACAATGAGCTTGGCCGCTGAATTTGAACTGGGAGCTACGCATGAAATAGCCGCATTAAGACTATGCTTACGAGCAGTGCTACTTGTGATTATATGTGAACGAGATAATTGCATGACACGACCTGGCCACTGTACAAGGCATTGGCCTGACCGCAGTTGCTCTCTTAGAGAAACGGTCTGCCGGTCGGTGAGTCTGAGCTCTGTGCTTGAGCTGCTGCTGTAAGTCTATAAACGAGTCTATCGGAAGTCACCTGTCGTTTTAGCCGTAATGCGCTGGCAATTCTTTGCTCTTCTTCTAATACGACGTTGCTGCTATCGCTGCCTGTAGGATATAGAGCGAGAGCGCTGTCGTTGTTACCGCTAGCCTATTGCACGCTTCAGGTCCTTGCTCACAGAGTGCTGCCACTTGAACTAGTGAGGATCACGGGGTCATGGCATAGTGCCGATCCAGACCATTGCTGCATCTGTGAGGCATAAACTGTTTTTGTCTTAAGATTCCGGAGTAGCAGTAAAATTAAAGTAGCAACATAAAAGCTCCATATGCCCCGCCTCTTAGCCTTTCTTGCTTGTGGCACTTTTACTTCAGAAATACATCCATGCCTGAGCTGAACATTTGGGGAATGAATTTTTTTTATTTTGAAGGGAGCTTGCTGCGGGTGCGTAGCTGAGTATTTGCTGCCCTGCAAGCCTGCTGCAAGCTCTCTTAAAACGGCAATTGGCAACTGCTGTGCGTGCTGTGGCACTACAGCAGACAGCCTACCTGGATGTCTGGCCTGCTTGCATGGCTTGTCGGTTCCGGTGAGCTGTGCACTGAGCTTGCATTTCTACAATAACGACGGTGCCAGCAAGCTGCCAATGTAATGTAATGTGTCTCCATCTGTAGCTCTACAAAGCCACAAAGACTATGTGAGTGTTACATAGGAGAGTTCACTACACCACACTCAAAGCCTAAGTGGCTCTCCTTATGCATTTGGTAGCTCACGGATTTCATCTCTCGCAACAAAGAGAAAGTACAAAAAGCATAGCTGAGTCAGGAAGACAGTTGAAGTAGTGAGTGGCATGGAAGTAGCTGCTCAGGATGGCTGGAAAGGATGTACCAAAGTCGGCAGCAGGAGAGTAGATGTCGTTGCTTGAGAATTGTGGAAGTGAGTTGCACAGCCTAGGACCTGCATAGCATAAGTTTCTTTTGCCAATAGTCTTTAAGCTTAGGGATGGAACAGCTAGTTTATTGTACATATAGGACCTGAGTGCATGGGGAGACTGAAACTGGTGGAGCAGTTCAGCTAAGTATGAAGGAGCCAAGCCATGGCGAGCCTTGTGGTCAGCGTAAGAACTTTACTCTGTATCTGTTGATCAACCGGCAGCCATCCTAGCTCTTTTAGCAAAGGAGACACGTGGTCAAACCTCTAAAATAGCCTTGCAGCCATGTTCATCACCTGCTGCAGTGGCCAAGTGCCTTTTTTTAGGTAGCCCAACCAAAAGGGAATTACAGTAACTTAGCCGAGACAGAACCGCGGAGCAAGTTAAATTCTGTGCAAGCCACCGTGGAAGACAGTTCCTAATCTTGGATATGGATCGGACGTGATGGCTAGCTGAGGAAGCAGTCTTCTTCCTCTGTTTCGTGCGTGAGTCTGGCCATATGCCACTGGTCGGTCGCCTGCCGAGCTGATGCCCTGTCGAACGGGCGATCTCAAATGGCAGCTGCCAAATAGACGCTAGGTACTCGAAACGACTGACTCCCAGGCCGGCACGAGTGGTCGGCTGCAGCTTTCCCAACATGAGGGCACCGCGCATTTGCCTTTGTTCCACAAACTAGCGCACCATATTGAAAGCCAGCTCGATGCATCTGGTTTGCAGCTTGCTTTCTCACGAGAGCCTCCAGTGTGCAGCGGCATGCTCTCACTGCCGTACTTGCTGCGCGATCTCTTGCCACTCAAAAGTGTGTGCAGACGATATCGGTGGCATTTTCTGCTCGGGAATAGCTTACGAACGAGCTCAGTCGCTGCGGCCATACTCCCACTCCCCTTCTGCTCTGCCAGACTGCTCCGACGGCAATCTTCCGTGGGCCTACACGTTCTGGATAAAGTCGGATTCTATCGGCTTGGTGTGGCCTCCCTCCCCCACCCAGGCCAACAAACGAACATGCCAAGCAGCTTCTGGCAAGCTGATTCCTTCCATGCTCCTGATTTATTAGCGCTGTGTAATGGGCCGACAGGCGTAGCACATTGCTCGGCCGATGGTTTGCATGCGCAGGGCAGCCGTGCTCGGTGCGTGCACTGCTAATTGCTGCATCGCCTCGCGGCAGCAGCGGGCAGGGCTGATTTTGTATCAGCGATGAAACTAGGCCGGCATCTGGCTTTAAGCTTGCATGTGGCACTGATGCTGGGAATGCTGCAAACTGTCGCTGTTATCTGTTGGCCCACATAATAAAAATGGAAACACGAGAGTGAGCTTGTATCCAATTTATCAATCGCTTCAGCCAGGGCTCATCGGGGTTCGACGGGCAGTGCAGGGCGGTGAAGCAAAAGAGGACTGCAATGAGAAGCAACTGTGCAGTACTGGCTGTGCAGCTAAATGGCTGCCTCGGCCTCCGCCGCTTCCCTAGCAATGACCGCGGCATTCTGCAGCATCCAGGCCAGCAAAGGCCGCTCCGGAAGCAGTGGCAGCAGCTCAAGCGTCAACCCAAGCACGCCAGAGCTGAGCAAGGCATGCGCACGTGATGGGGGCCGATGCGATGAGGCATTGCAGCAAGTAGGGTGCGCGCTCGATGACCTCGCAGAGATACCTCTCACTGACAGCAACCTCCTCTTTTTTGCCCGTGCAGCGATGGTGGTAGCGCGGGGCGATGCGCCGAGCAGCTCGAATCGCAGACTCGCGTAGTGCCGAAGTAGCAAGACGACCCTTGCAGGCTCTGAGAGCTCGATGGCGGCACGAATGGACGAGCCGCCATCGACGGCAAGCCGTGCAATGGAGTCTCGATTTCATCTTTGGACGTGGCAGGCTCAGCTGCATGCAGGCTGCCGTGCAGGTCCTTGGTCGCACTGCAGTTCTGCTCTTGCACTTGCAGCTTCGAGAGCTGTTGGCCTGCTCTCGCCAAGGATGCCGTCGGTGTAGTGCTCGTGTACAACCCCGATCAGATCAATCACGACATGGATATCGAGTCTTGGTGAGAATTTGTATCGCCACTCTGTCCGCAAGCTTTCTGCGTGGCTCTAGCTGGTAAAGACCGTCACCTTCAGTCCACACCACCCCTTCCCCCCCCCCCGGCGAGTGTTCCAGATATGCATGCCCAAGTCATGAGCTTTGCTTTGACCTGTAGGCATGCTGTTTGTCTGGTCTAATAGGTACAACTACCTGGTGAATACAACGAGCATTAAAGCTCCCAGTGCAATAGCATTTGCCCATATCAAGCCCGGTGTCACCTATAAAATGAAACCTAGTTTGCGTAAGTCATATGGGCATGCAGCTGTCGCCCGCCACGTGTGCTCGTATGCACACCGTTGTCACCTTGGCCTCCCCGTTGCGGTCACAGTTACTCTGGGCCTTTGCTATGCTTTTTTGTATCGTTTGCATCCACCCAGAAATGCTTTTACTGCTTTGTAGCGTTGCTTTCGTCGGCGCTGGCCGATGAAAGCAGCAGTTGAGTGCTAGCATGCTCAGTGCTCCTCGGTCACTGCAGGACGATTACAAGCGATGGCCGTTGTCGACATGCTGTTGTTTGTCGTCTCGGCTTGTGTGCAGCCTCTCACTTTTTGGTTGTCTACTTTAATTTGCTTGCCTCCAGGCACACCTATTTTGTGAAGTCCCAAACAATTAAGGACGGCCAATGTGTGGCAATGGTGCATGCAAAAGGTGAAGGGAGCCACTCGTGGAGTTCACTTCGTGAGTCTGGGCTTTTATTTTCTTTATAAGCGCACACACTCGCACTCTTTTTTGTTTGTGCGCATCGGTATTTGGTGGCTGCAGCCTCCGGGTAGAAATGACCGGTTTTTACCTTGATCGGCTTGCTCTCAGCCGCTATTCAAAAGCATTGCCACTCACTGTGTGCATGAGCGCTTTCGAGAGCAAGCATGAATATCCATCGTGTTTGCTTCGATGCTTTCACAGCGGCCTCGTTGGCTAAAGTTCCCGTCATAAGAGCCAACCTCGAGGAAGATGCCGATGGCGTCCGATCTGAATTCCAAAAGTACTTGAGCTCAGTGGTCAGCACCTTGTCCGACAAGAACGACCAGGAGGAGCTGAGCATCATGAATAACCGTTAGCCTCCTGCCACCCGCCGACGACTGCCGTCTAGTCCGGTGGCGGCTTTGCGTGGCTTGAGCCGCTGGCTTCAGTGCCCATGCCTGCCTACCATCAGAACAGGCGCCTGTAATGAGGGCGACAGGCGAGACGAGACACCCATTTCGACGCGGCACTTGGCGTTGCTTAGTTCGCATGAATGACCCTCTGATCAAGTTAAAAGCATTTCTGCATCGAGCTCACTTCAGTAGGCAGCTTGACGTGTCAAGCGATAGGTGCATCGGAACTACTTTTGTCGATGCGCTCGTGCAGATACCTTGAGGATGCTCGAGACCTGGCACGGAATAATCGTTAATCGTATGTCCCGAGTAATTTCAGCGAGTGACCAACTTTTTGCTTTCATTTTTCTGCGATGCTGATCGCAATAAAGATTACCTATTATTTCCAAGTCTCAACGAGTGTTGGTAACTCTTTCGGGTTGCGATTTCTCACCTCTCCGGCAGGTATACTTCTCCCCCCACGTGGCTAGGCCGTGCTGGCCAAGCCTGAGAGCTCGAGTCGTCAGCCGGATCTCGCTCAGCTTCACGGGACCTCGGTAGCCTGGCTGCATCTCTGTGCCACACTGATATTTTAGATAGAAAGTGCAAGCGCCCGATAGGCAGCATGAGTGTGCGCTGTTTGGCATTCAGGGCTCCCTGCTGTCCGAATGAGGTCGGACAACAGGGAGACCTGCTTGCTGACGTCGGCAATGGACAGGCCGATCTGTAACATGAAAGGCCAAGTAGTTCTAGTTTGCTTAATCGGTTATCACACAGGTTCTTGCCAAAATGCTCAACCACGAAGTGCCCACATTAAGCTTCATTAGCGACGGCACAGCAGTTGGACCGTGGTGCTCCACCCAGCTGGCTCCTCACTCGTGGCCGGCAGGTGCAGATCGTTGGTGGCAAAGGATTCCCCGAGGCAACTCTGACAGCTGCTCCCTGGGCCTCTGAATGAGCTACTGTTTAGCTATTTGCTGTGGCTGGCCAGGCTGCTAATGACACACTCAAATTATTGCTGCTCCTATCTCAGTCTGGCATAGGATTTACTTCCCGAGGAAGTGTGGCCACGTGCATAAACACCGAGTTCGTGCAAGGCAACAAAACAAGCAAGGGCAGCAGCAGCAGCACTGCCCGGTGAACTATGCAAACTTTTCTCACAGCTGGACATTGAATATTCGTTACAAATCCAAAGAAATATGCTTGGAGCAATCAAATGTTTTTCCAAATTGATTTCGAAGTTAACTATACTACCTCCAATTACTATTCTTGAAAACAATCCGCCAGACAGATTATTGATCATAGTCAATACTAACCTTTTGGATTCGTCATATTGCGGTGGCCTTCAAAATACTCCATCGAACAATGTAAATGGAGCATGCTTTAAAAGGTATTAGACTAGTCAAAATGATGGATCCGGAAATAAAACGTCGGATTTGTGTTGTGCATTTTTTTCTCTAGCTTGCACACCGAGCTTGTTCCTATTGATTAGCGATATGAACTGAAACAAGTCCAAAAATCCGTTGCGACCCAGAATTCTATATCTATCGGCTTTCTTTCTTACCCATTCAGTTTGTCGGACCAGAAAGTACGTTTTTATTTACCTTAATTCAACGTGTGGGCGCCATTGCAAATAAACTCCGACACTAAATTTGCCGATTGTACCGTATTATGTAGCCATTCCTCGCGAATTATTTCTCAGCTCCTTCAAAAAATTATTTATCAAAAAGATCTGCAGTTAACAATTTAGAGATGCAAATAAAATTCAGGCTTAATGGTATTGTCGTCTGTCACTATTTAGCTTTTATGAATGTAGAAAGTTGAAGATTAAAAATTATGAACACTCCTTCGTCCTCTAACTTAATCTTTACAGCATATGCTAAGTGCCTAGAAAAAGATTCGGTTCTCTAGGGGCGTTCTAAAAATGTGTTATTGTTACTATATGAATTCATTTTTATGTGCCTGTTTGCAGACAAGGTAACGTTCGGTTGTAGAATAATGGCCTGGCACCAATAAATAAACACTAGCTGATTAAACAGCCTCTTTTGTATAGCAACAGAAGAGCATTTGCGGCTATCACCACTGCTTGCAGCGGCGATAAAGAATCGCCCACCGCAGGATTCGAATTCGCGATCTCGGGTCTGAGGTCGCGAAAAGCAACTGCCTTACCTAGTGTGCCAGATCTTCTAAACTTGTGTGGATTTGATAACTTCGCCAACACAACAGCCTAGCTCAAACAATCTGCGATGCCTACTTGGCAGCTGTTGCTGGCGGTCTCAATCTTGGAAAGCAACCTTCAACTCCGAATGCATGCATATAATATATAACATTGAATGTATATATCCCTGTTAATTAAAGCGAGAAAGTCCGTCACGCGACAAGATGACGAAGTTTTGTCTTCTGTGACGGAGCTACTATGACGAAGCGAAGCGAGTCCACAGGCAGGGAGCTGCTCGTTTAATAAATCTTGAAAATTCAAATTCAGCGAAATATATATCCAGCAGGGATTTTTTCGAGTACGGGCGTTGTAGCAGGCTTTCTTAGTGCAAATCACAACGGCTGGGTATAAGTGCTTGAAATATACATCACTTTTACCTATAAACATGTGACAAGAAGATGGGCGGTCTGGCTTTTGGTCAGAATGGTTTTTAATATGCTGGTTGGCTCGTAGGGAGTTGCTTAGGGAGTAGATAGCCCTATCCAGCCCCTCAGCTAGACCAGACCAAACCAAAAATGGTGCTTATCAGATGACTATCAGACCCCTTACGTGTAAGTACATCTATGTCTGTAGCCTGTCATTAGGCCACTGCAGCTGGTGATGAATTTGGTGCAAGGCTTAGTTAAAAAAAAGCTCACACGTTTGATCATGTATCTCCTTTGCTGAACGAGTTTCGATGACTTCGGTTGATCAACTGGTTCAGAATAAAGCTTACGCTGCCTCTCCCCCACAAGGCCTGCCATAGCTTGGCTCGAACCTTGGTGAGCTGCTGCACCAGTTTCAGCCTTCTTGGTACACTGTTCCATTCTTCTGCTTAAAGACCGTTGGCGACAGAAGCCTTTGCTCTGCATGTCCTAGACCGTGGAACTCACGTCCACAATCCTCAACCAACGACGTGTACTGTCGTGCAACCGACTATGGTACATCTTTTCCATCCTGAGCAGCTACTTCCATGCTGCTCAGTAGCTCAACTGCCTTCCTGACTCAGCTATGCTTCTCACTTTCTCTTTGTTGGGCGGGATGAAGTCTTTTGACTACCGAATGCGTACCGAAAGCAGCATAGTCTTTGAAGAGTGGTGTAACACTCTCCTGCGTAACATCGACTAAGACTTTGTGGAGTTACAGACGGAGATACATAATCATCTAACCGCCGAGGAACCGCAGACGGAGATACAGTACTTACTACAGTACTACAGTACTCAATGGCGTAGCTAAGAGTTTCTCTAAAACGGCTTAGATTGGTCTTGGTTGGAGTCATAAAATGGCTTCAACGACACCTTGTAGCTCGCAACTCGGTGGAGGTCCCGCGTCCTTTGTAAGACAATATACGAGCCGAAAGCTATGCTATTTATTATGAAACAGCTATTTTAATTAACCTATGAAGTCAAAAATACAATTCTTATTAAACAAAACAAGCATTTTCTTATTATATGCATGCTTATTTTGGTAGATACATGGCAAGAGCTCCAAGCGCAATGGTACGCACCACGTGGTCACTTGTATCCCCCCTAACCAGTTTTACCGCAGCGACATTTTCGCAAGACGCCACTGTAATATTTGGTCGTAGATACAGCTCTTGACGACTACAAAACTCAAATGATTTCAGTTACAATCAGAAACGTAGGCCCTAGCAGCCTGTAAATCTTGTCCGTGCTTTTTCGCATTTTGGCTCAATAATGTTCACCAGCCTCTCTTCACGCTATGCCAGCGTGATTTGGAGTGTTTTGTATTCGTGCAACTATGAAAGTTGTGTGCGTCATTTACTTTGACGGAAAAATTGATCGCGAATGGAAGCAGAGCATGACTTGAGGCCATGAAAGAACCACAAAGCATCGAAAAACGTACGGAGAGCGTCCTTACAGAGTCGGATATTTCGCAATGCACGGGCTACGCATTCTCTCGAAGCCAGGCGGGCTGCGGCGATTGATTGAGTAGGCCTGGCAGAACTTTTGGACGAATAAAGTCCTCGTCCGGAGTTCACTAATTTCATTTTTCAAAAATTGCTGTTTATGGGCAGCACTAACTTCAGTAATTTTTGCTACAGTCGTCTGCTGTTCGGGCAGTGTTGAAATGCATTAACCGACAGAGTTCTTCCTTCATATTAAACCTGCTGTTGCCCATGAGCGTTCAATCCCGCCGCTGAGTTGTGTTGACACTCCAGCGATTAATCTCACAACCGCTGACTTAACAATCCGAAAGGAAGTAAGATTGAATTGATGACGTTCTAATGCTCTTCTAGATTTAAATTGCCCACGCTACAATTCCGCTAACCCATATGGATAATCGCACAACCCTAATTTGAGCCAGGGGTAAGGTGCTTGCCTGCAGCGACCAAGGTCGTGGGCTCGAGCCCTGCGGCACATGTGAAGCGCCTGGATAGAGATTAAGCTCTTTTAGGGTGCTATAGAAATTAATTGTGCTGTTTTACAATAAATACGTTTTCAGCTCACCGCGTCGGTGAAGGTCAGAAAAATCATATCGACTCATCTCACCCAAAAGCAGCTGGCTCGATGCGCGGTAGTCTGGAAATTACTGCCTAGAGGGATCCAGCAAGCGGCGACTTCAAAAACGTGGGGAACTTAAGGCACTTGCTACTCGCCTACCTCTCCAAGACCTACCGCTCCAAAACCAAGCGCACCCGCGGCAAACATGCGACCTGCTGCAGCCGAGTGCTTGCTGACCTTCGTGCTGCCGCGGCCTCGCACTGGCCTCGCAAAGTCTTGGATCGCCCCGTGCGGAGATGCTTCTTATTGAGTAAGTATACATGTACGTACATACATATCCGTCTGCAACCCCACAAAGCCACATTGATTTAGGTGGGTTTTACGCTGAAGAAATGTTTACGGCGCTTAAAGCCTACGTGACTTTCGGTGCGCACACAGGATTTAGCCAGCAGACTCAAACTCGCGCGACATAGAGACACGTGGGAGAGGAGAAGCCGTTGCGTAAGAACTGCGGAAGTGAGCCCCACAGTCTAGGGCCTGCAGAACAGGAGCTTCTGCCAAAAAAGGCCTTCAAGAAACAGAAAGGAACAGCTACGTAATAATCCGATGAGAACCTGAGGGCCCGATGAGGCTGACGCTGGTGCAGCAGTTCAGCTTGGTATGGGTTGGCCAAGCCGCGGCGCTTCGAGCCCCGATTCCGCGCGACTGCGCCCTGCATGATCACTTGGCGGACCCTCCTCTTCCCTTCCCCCTCTTCCCTTCCCCCTCTTCCCTTCCCCCTCTTCCCTTCCCCCTCTTCCCTTCCCCCTCTTCCTTTCCTCCTCTTCCCTTCCCCCTCTTCCTTTCCTCCTCTTCCCTTCCCCCTCTTCCTTTCCTCCTCTTCCCTTCCCCCTCTTCCTTTCCTCCTCTTCCCTTCCCCCTCTTCTTTTCCTCCTCTTCCCTTCCCCCTCTTCTTTTCCTCCTCTTCCCTTCCCCCTCTTCCTTTCCTCCTCTTCCCTTCCCCCTCTCCCCTTCATCCTCTTGCCTACCTCCTCTTCCCTTCCCCCTCTTCCCTTCCCCCTCTTCCTTTCCTCCTCTTCTTTTCCTCCTCTTCCCTTCCTCCTCTTCCCTTTCTCCTCTTCCCTTCCTACTCTTCCTTCCTCCTCTTCTCTTCCTCCTCTTCCCTTCCTCCTCTTCCCTTTCTCCTCTTCCCTTCCTCCTCTTCCCTTCCTCCTCTTTCCTTCCTCCTCGGTTCGTTGGCTGCTTTCGGCCTCACGCGAAGCAGTTTTTCTGTCGACCAGTACACGTAACCTTTCTTCTTTGAACAACTCCGCCTTCCCGCAGATAGCTGCGCCCTATCCGCCCGGCGAGCTTAGCAGCTGGCTATTGGCATAGAAACGCGCCCGCATATCTGGCTCGAAGGACCTTTTCTTGGCGATGGATAGCCTGAAGGCCTAGCTTCTTTGCAATGGCTTTCAAAGTGTATCCGCCCCCCATCCAGCACCCGGCTGCTCTCTGTGAAGGACTGTCTAGCTGTTTTGGTGCGGGCCAAAGTATCTGCCTAGAGAGACGGATTTCATTTGCAAGTATCCCCCATTCGCCGCAAAAGAGCTGGCGGCTGCCGTCTTACGGCCAGACGGTCGATGTGAGTTCTTGGATGCACATGACTCTAATCGTCCAATATCCTCACATTCAGAGCGATATACAGAACGATCTGGATCTTGCAATATTCGAAAGAATTCCGACAGTACCCACCGGCCGCATGCAGAAATTCGCTCTATCTGGAGCGCTTATCTACAACGTCGGCGCTTGCACGGGGGGGGGACGGCGTTGTTAACAGCTTCCCGTCAATACTCTACAGCATTGTTGGAATTTATTTCGCACGAAAAACCAGCCGGAAACAATGTTAGCGAGTACTTTTTCGGCGTACTTCTGGCAACTGGACGTCGCCACATATATCTGCTAACCTCGACAATGGGAGGGCAAATAGGTTGCAATCCACCGGTCTAAGCAGTCCTCTGATTCTGAAGTGGGCTGCTGCACCAGGCTTCCTGCCTATGTCCTTGCGCGATGTCACGTGGTCTCACAAACTCACGGCATCACAAGGCTGGCACAATGAGCTGGCGCTTTCTTTCAGTGGACCGGTCTCAGGTTTGCAGGAAGTGGTTGCAGTTCCGAGGCTCTCAATATTGCCGGCCAGGCAGGCGCCGATGGAAGCCGTCGCTCGTGTAGCCGCCCAAGTTACCCGTAAATCGCTCGAGCAGAACCACTTTGCGCACGTCGCCCTTTGCAGAGCGATATAGAGTAACTCGGAATACAGCATGCTATTTTTCAAGTCGGAGAATAAGGTTGGCTTAAAATTACATTGCATGGCACACCGCACACCATCCAGGTTCAGGTTTTCCCAGGCGTCGGCACCGGGGTGCACAGCACAGTCAAACCGCTGGCGCAGGTTCGCACGAGGTGCGTGCCCGTGCGTTGACGTCTTGTGCTCCGCATTTTGCAAATGTAATTTCGCTTTGAGAGATTTCAATTGCTAAGAGCGATCGGCTTATTGCTCACTAGCTCAGTGGTTCAAATTTACCGGAAGCTAGAGCCCATACGTGTATTGGTGAGTCCATCTTAGCTGCAATGCATAAATATTAGCGATGCCCCGATGCGAAAACAATGGTAATAAAAATTGGATATTTATATTAGCCCCCTCAGATAATGTAAACTGTTACTTATGCCGGAAGAGAATGAATCACTAACTGCTCCTGGGCGCTGAATTGCGGGCAGTGCGAGCTTCCGGCTGGGCTTTGCGGGACCGGAGAGCAATGACTCCGTGCCTTGCTTGGAAACTCTGGAAGTAAAGACCAGATTTTGTTCTTGCGTTGAGGCCAGTCATTGGGTGACGTTTTCCGCTATTCCCGTCCGCTCGGAATAGTCATCCCGTTGTGGTGCTCGAACTTGCCTCGCGACACGTTGGCAATGAGAAGTGCGTACAACATTGTCAATTCGGCTCGAGAGCAGCGCGTCGACTTTTCGCAAGATTCCTTGCTTAAAATGAGCGGTGGGCGTTCTTCGCTGCGTCTCGGCTAATCATTTCGTCCTTGACCGAAGAGGAAGTTTACTGGTGCAAACTTTTCGTCTTCCGTCAGGCCGCGTATAAGAAAACATTCTTAAAGATGCAGTCGCCGATAATTGTGGCTTCCCTATTTCAGGTTATCCGAGGAGCAGTGCCTAGCGGAAGAGGGAAATAGCGTTAAGGAAAGATTGACCAGCGTTCGAGTGGTGTTCAGCGGCGTAACAAGGGGTGGGCAGGGATGTCCCCGAGCGCCGAGGTCAAAGGGGCGCCAAAACCGAAATGGATTGTGCATATTTAAACAAAATTCATGTAAGAAAACCAATTTTCATTTCAAGCAAGTCCTTGTTTAAATAGACTTGACTATTTCTGGCTGAGCTAGCTAAGCATGTTTACAGGCTTAGACCCAGCTAGGCTTAGCCGTCTGCGCCAGCCTGGCACTCACGCCAGAGCTCACACCCGGTCCGTCCGGTGTCGTCAACAGGATATTGTCTACCGCTCACTCGGACTGTTCGTCGCCAAAATAGTAAGTTTGAGAAAATGATTAGTGAGAGTGCTTATTTTAGATTTTATTCTACTTAGAGATACTGTTTACATTGAGTCACCTTGAACAAGCATGTAGACGACGTCGGCATTTCCAATCTTTCCAAGCTTTTTTGTCAAGCTCCTTTAAGGCTCAACCTCTTCCTCCAGCGAGGGAGTCAACGGTGTGAAGGTCAGCGTTTCTCCAGACCAGCCTCCTGCATTTTCAGTACGGCTACTGAAAACTGTTGTACATTTTTGGTCAACCCAATCCATTTTCAGAAGACATGGGAGGAAAGAGGCTAGCGGTGCCCGGCACAGAAAACAAAACCTTGAGGAGAAGAAAGAACCAAGCAAGTCCAGCAAGGTAATAGAAGGTTGCTTGAAGGAGACAAAGCTGATGAACAGTGAACATACAGAAAAACGCGAGGAAAATGTGATTTTTAAAGACGAAGACAGTCATCATTTGGATCATGGGGTGCAAGCACTACCACGAGAGAAGAAGATGCAGAATCTGCTGCAATTTCCCGAGTGCTAACCATGAATGATATTGGCTACTCCCTCCCGACCTGCGTCACAACATCCCCTGACCTGACCACGTTTAAAAAGAACTTAAAAACACCTATTTAGGACAGCATTTAGTGGGTTTCTGTGATTGGTCCTTCGTGTGCTTATGCGTGCTGACACTGTGCATGCTGCCACTAACCACATTTGCATGCTGACCCTGTGCATGTCACCCCTAACCATGTTATTCATTTTGTTTGTTCATCAAGCATGATATTACTTACCATTCAATTGCATTTCCCTCTGCAGCAAATGTAAAGCGCCTAGAGAGAGATTGAGTTCTCTGAGGGCGCTTTATCAAGTGCAGTATCATTATTATTATTATTATTATTATTATTATTATTACAGGAAGTTTGACCAAACCTCTGTCTTACTTGTCATTCCGCAGCAAAGTCGAACTGAACTAGTTCTACGAGGATCAACTTTGCTTCAGAACAAAAAAGGTCCATTTGCTGGAACAGATGGTCAAGCGAAGAGTACAGCCTGGTTCATAAGATAACTTTCTAATGGAGATGAAGTTAGCAGGAATTGGCTGGTCTAATCTCCCTAAAAAAAAACAGTCTGCATATTGCTTCTGTTGTTTGCTCTTTCTACGTCCATCCCAAAATCTCGACCGTCACTTGAATTGGCAAATGGTTTTAGTTACTGGATGAAACCTGAAAACGAATTGCCCATAAAAACAGTCCTTCTCACCATCAAGCTTTTACCGCATGGAAAGAAGCAGGGAGAAGACTTATCAGAGGAAGTTGAATAGACACTGCTGTTGAAGCTCAAATCTTATCGGAAAAAGAACGATGGCAAGAAGTCCTAAGGAAGTTCTCAGCTGCATCAAGCTCTAGTTTTCTCAACACCTGGTTTTTCGTGGTCATCAAGAGAGTCCTGGCCTGGTTGTTGTGAAAAACATTTGAAACTTCTTGGAACTTCTTCACCTTCACGCTCGGTGCGATCCTCTTCTGCAGTTACCCCTGGACCACGCCAGAAATAATCCAAAGTCAGCCTCTTATCTGTCTCCTCAAACCCAAAATGAGTTTCTTAGTATATTTGTGTCTACGGTCAGAGACAAGCTACTCAGTGACATACGGAGAAAAAAGTACTGTGGAATTCTGTTTAACTCGTTTCCTAATTTGGCACATCGCATATTTCTGTGGTTATTAGATATGTCAATGTTGATTTTGCCAACAAAACAGTCATCTTCAAAGAGTCTCTCCTGGGCTTTCTTCAAATCTACGCCAAAAATGCAGCAGAAATTGAGGGTTTCATCTTGGACAAACTCGAATCTGACCAAATTATCTTGCAAAATTGCAGGTCGCACTGCAACGACAACGCAGCAGCCATAATAAGAATAATAATGATGCACTTGATAAAGCGCCTTCAGAGAACTCAATCTCTTTCTAGGCGCTTTACATTTGCTGCAAGGGAAGCACGATTGAATGGTAATATCATGCTTGATAAACATGAATAACATGGTTAGGGGTGACATGCACAGGGTCAGCATGCAAATGTGGTTAGTGGCAGCATGCACAGTGTCAGCACGCATAATTCATGACTTTCCACTTGTCAGGTGTCCAAAAGAAAATACTTTCAAGAAATGAGGAAGCAATTTTTGTAAACTGTGATAACCACAGGTTGAATCTGGCATGGGTTCATGCTGCAAGTCAAGTTCCGTTGTCATTACTTTTCAAGCATGCAGGTTTTGCGAAAGCGAGGCATTTTCTCCTCGTTCTCAGAGGCCAGTGTCAAGGGACGGCTATGACAAGGACGGTCTCAGTTGCCGGAGCCATGCCTCCACCTTCCGGTAGAGAACAGTGTATTGTACATTGCTCTCGTTCAGGCATTGAAAGGGTAGCAAAGCAAGCTTATATTCTTTACGTCCTTTTGCGGTCTCTCAACAGAACTTATTTCTCCTCGTTACTTTCGGTTGGTTGTCCCGCCTTTATTGGACCGTTAAGCTCCTTGGCGGACATTTTTAAAAGTGGAGTCCTAACTCGTATTGTGATACCATCCAAATATGATGGATTTTGTTCATTCATCTCTGACTTAGACATTTTTTATTCCTCTAGATGAATTGTCTATAACGGACTTGTTTTACTTTAGTTATGTGCCCATGCCATGCACATTGTCAACTGATATGGTCTTACTTTCTGATGCAATTAACAGAATAATGTAGTTGGTATCTACTTAATTAGGCGATAGGTGGCATTTATATTGTAAAACGCCCATACGAACAATTGGATTTTGCCGTGATAAACTTAAGAAAGTTCGTGTATTTTTAACTTTTGAGTGAGTTTCTTAACTTTTTTTAATGTGGTCAAGCCAGGGGATGTCGTGACACAAGTCGGGAGTGAATTTCAGGCTTTGGGTGCATACGAACTAAATGCACAGGGGTCCAAAGAGTTCGAGGTTTGTACGAAGTATGTGTAAACATTTGAACTCCGAAAAGTGGGTGGTACGATGTTTGGCCTGGTGGGGAAGCAGATCTAATAGATAGGCTGGAGCCAAAGAATGACGGGACCTAAAAGTGATTAACAAAATCTTGAAGTCGATCAGTGGCTTGACTGGTAGCCAGTGCAGGTCGGCGAGAAGTGGTGTGATGTGGCAACTGCCATGCTCACGACAGACAAGCCTAGCTGCAGAGTTTGGCACCAGCTATGAGCGCCTGATTGCACATGCCGGTAGATCAAAAAGCAGTGACTTACAAAAGTCAAGACGGGATGTCATGAATGTATGGACCAACTTCAATTGCATTTCCCTTTGCAGCAAATGTAAAGCGCCTAGAGAGAGATTGAGTTCTCTGAGGGCGCTTTATCAAGTTTATTATTATTATTAGTTGTATGTGTTATCCTTATCTAAACAAGCCCGAGTTTTAGCAATGCTATGTAGCTGAAAGTAGGCAGACTTGGCTGTGGAGCAGATGTGGTCGTCTAATGAAAGATCATTTTTGAACATGACACCTAGATTTCATGCAAATTCAACTGGAAATATGCAGGCAGAGCCAATTTTGAGCTTCAGCCTTTCCATTTTTTGAATCACACTGGGTTTTCCCAAAACTAATAAGTTAGTTTTATCATCGTTTAGTTTCAGAAAATTGGCCGCCATCCATATGCGGATGTCATCAATACATGCAGCAAGTGAGTTGAGAGAATTTGAGGTGCTCGAAGGCTGGGAGGGTTCAAAGCAAAGGTACAACTGAGTGTCATCCGCATAGAAGTGAAAGCCTAAATTGTGCATGGCAATCACAACGGCAAGAGGGAGAGTACAAACCGTGAAAAGAACCGGACCTAGCATGGACCCCTGAGGTACCCCATATTTCAGAGGTGCCTCGGATAATCTTTGTCCATTCACATCAATACTCTGGAGTCTCCCACTGATATAGGACCTTAACCATTACAGAGCAGTGTTAGTGATGCTCAGGTGAGATGAGAGGCGCTCAAGAAGATCTTGGTGATCGATAGTGTCAAAAGCTTCCGAAAGACCGAGCAAAACAAGCAGAGATACTCTACCCATGTCTGCATTCCTAAGTAGGTCACTGTACACCCTAAGCAATGCTGATTATGTGGAGTGATTAGCTCTAAAGTCAGACTGAAACATACTAGCAAGGTTTGAAGTTTCAATATATGAGTTCAGCTGGTCCGCCACGACCCGTTCCAGTGACTTTGATAGCAATGGTAGAAGGGAGATTGGGCGGTAGTTGCTCAAGCTCTCTTGGTCTAGTGTCGCTTTCTTGAGAAGTGGCCTGACTACAGCTTTTTGAAAGGTGCTGAGATATGACCTAAGGCTAATGACATGTTAATGATGTTAGTTATGCATGGCAGCAGCAGATTAATCCAACGTAGGAGCAGGACAGTGGGAATAGGGTTCAAATGATTTGTCTTTGATTAGGATATGAACTTCAGGACGAGATAACTAGTGACCTGCTTAAATGAACACATTTCTTGGCAAATTGACCAAATCCAGAAAAGGTTGCATGATCTCAATATAAATTTTGGAGAAGCATCAGTTGATCTTATATCTCTGAAGCAAGAACGAATCGAAATTTGCAGCAATTTGAGTGAAAACGCTGCAAAAATTGATAACGATAAATGTGCAGCTTGTGGTATTTAAATTGAGAGAATAATAAGCAACGTAAGAGGTTTAGAGCCGAGGAAAAATTTATGCGTGTCATGAAAAGCGTGATCGGTCGTCTTCAACAAGACATATCGGCGCGATTTTCGAGGATCAAGTACGTAGACATAAAATTTGGATTTCCACTAGATAGGAAAACTTCTCTCTGAAATGGGTATCAACAAATTTCGTGAAATTTGTGTACATCGTTGATTGTTTTACGACACCAGCGTCTATGGCAAGGAAATAATAACGGCGATTGAAGATTGAAAAATGTTGCTTAGTATACGAATTGAATATTTACCAAAACTCCAGTGGATCGAATCTTCTACATTTTATTTTTGCATATGTAGATGATTTATTTCTTAATCTACACATTTCTCTTAAGTTCTTCTGGTGGTTGCGGTATCTATAGCCAGCTGTGAACGCTCTTTTAGCAAATCAAAACTTATTTTATTATATTTTCGCACTTCAATGGGGCAAGAACATCGTAGCAACTTTGGCACTTCTCAGCATTGAAAGAGAACATTTTGAGAAGATTCAATTTGATGACGTCATTGATCAATTTTCTAGAGTGAAGTAGAGAAAAATCTATTCATAATATTTTTTAAACTCTAGTAAATAGACACGATAATTATTTTTACATTACAATATTATAAGATTAAATATTCATTAAAATGTTACAGAGCGTAACTATTCTAAGTTTTGATTTTGAATTTACTATATAATCATTAAAATATGTACTAAAACTATACGTATTTTTAAGTTATTGAATAAAAAAGGGAGGCACCATCTGGGTGGTTCATCCCAGGGCGCACAATATCCTAGGAACGCCAGCGATCTCAATACATTTGGATTTTGGCAGTACAGGACGCAGAATATAGCTTCATCGGGCGTTCATTTGAGAGCACGAATACATAAATACGCATCGGAGTTACCACATCACACCATTTCTCGCCGACCTTCACTGGCTCCCACTCAAGCAGCGCATTGACTTCAAGGTTCTGCCATCACTTTTAGGTTCCTTCACTCTCTAGCTCCAGCCTATCTATCAGATCTACTGCCCCACCAGACCAAAGCATCGTACCACCTGCTTTTCTGGAACTAACTGTTTACCTACACTTCGTACAAACCTCAAATTCTTTGGAGGCCGTGCCTTTAGTTTGTATGCTTCCATAGCCTGGAACTTTCTCCCGACGCGTTACGACATTTCCTAAGTTGACCACATTTAAAAAAAACTAAAACCGCACTTGTTTATCACGGCATTTAGCGGGTCCATGTGATTTTTCCTTTATGTGTTAACTCTGTGCATGCTGCCACTAACCGCACTTGCATGCTGACTCTGTGAATGTCACCCCTAACGATGTCATTCTTGTTGTTATTGAGCATGCTACCATTAACCATGCAATCTTCCTTCCTGCGCAGCAAATGTAAAGTACCTAGAAAGATATTAAGTTCTCTGAGGGCGCTATATCAACTGTATTATCGTTATATTATATTATATTATATGGAAAAAACGCAATTCAATTGTTATGGCAGTATTGGCATTAATCGTAAATTCTAAGAATATATGAACTGGCATGCTCCTACACCCTTCCGTCACGTGACAGCGTATTTGACTAATCTAGAAATAAGGCAGATAATTACTAGGCCTGTGGCCATAATTTCTTTTTAAAGTGCAAGAAGCGAGACCAAAGCTAATCCCAGGTGCAGTATACATTGGAAAAATATTTTAAAATGCTGACTGAACTGCGGGAGAATTTTGTCCGTGCTCTCCTGAAATGCAGCGATGTCTCTTAGTGCGAAATTTTGCAATACCTATGAGGAAAAAGAGAAAGAACGCCAGTGTCAAGCTCAGAAAGTCTTTTTGGCGCATCGGCGAGTTCGGAACACCAAAGAATGGTTGAACTAAGGGCATGAACTTCTTAATATGTTAAGAATAGCATAGCATCTGACCTTTTTTCAAACTTGGAAACAATTAGATATATAATCTTTTTTAATAAATGTCAAAAGCAGCTGCTATTATGTACCTGGGCTAGGTTCGGTTGGCTGGGACGGGACCGTTGTAATGTGATAAGGGTCGCCGGCCAGGCCGGGGCATGACTTATGGGCATGGCCGAGTTATGAACCTGGATGGGTGCAGGCGTGCTCCGGCGATCCGGCCACGCACGCAAGGCAATGAGTACCCAAGGCCCGAGCGGAGCTGGATAGCACGCTCGTTGTTACGGCTAGTATATTCCTCGTTCCCCGTGGAGCGCGTTCGTGTCCCACCCCCGTGAGTTGGCGTCTTTCGGCGGAAGCTCTCGACTGTGGTAGACGTCGACTCCGAATAGCCAAGCAGTTAATCGGCTAGCCGGATCTTTTTCGGAGTACGCCCGTACTGTTGGAACGGTGTCGGTACAACGGCGGGACTGCGGAAGCCGACTGACCAGCTAACACGTTCGTTCTTGCTTGCGGCGTCGTCTTGCGCCCCTATAGTTTACTTTGTATAGGACCCTCCCTGTAGACTTGTTTAGTTCCCCTGTTGTTGTCAGTGCATGCGATATCATAAAGAGGTTTGACCTCGGGCCGCTCGTCTTACCCTAGCTCAGCGGCATGGCGAGCGGCGGCGTGGCCTGAGTATGGCGGGGCTTGGCGGGAATTAGCCTCTGACCCTTGGAACTCAGCTACAATTAACCGGCTGGAAAAAGTAAATAATACCTTTACCTAAAATGGTATTCACAGGCAAGAACAAAAAATGGCAAGCAATGCCAGCACTTTAGTAGTCTAACCTGAGAACTCAAGCTTTGGCGCTTATAAGCTCTAGGGTTGCGTTCTCAATTGCAGATCGTGAAACTAACTTTTGTGTGGGAAATCACAAAGTATTCAGGTACGAAAAGTGTAGATGCATTTACAGCTAAGCAAAACACGAGGAATACTGAGAAATTCCCAGCCCGGAAGAAATATAATGAGCTACTATTATCTTTATTTCTATAGCCAGTATAATAGCATTCGATCAGTACAGTTATTTCTTAGTTCATTATCGATTAATAAAAAACGTATGGTGAAAACCACTTGTAGCTAGTTTCCACCTACAGTCCATAAAAAAGCTATCAGCATGGGTCGACCTGCATTTCAGAGCAACCGCAATCGTAATCAAATTACTATTATAACTTATTTTATGTGTTGACTAGTTAGACTCAGATGTAACCGCAGGTTTGGCGGAGTTTTGTATGCTACTGCCGCTAGGCAGTCACTGAAAGCGAAGGCGATTCGTGCTCGGGGTATTCCTCCAGGGTGTTTCCTACAAGCGGAAAGGATGAGGAAAGGGCATCGCACATCGGTCATCGATGGTGAGCGTGCGACTAACGCTATTGCCTAGAAAGCCGCACGCCGCTACATTAGTGCCTCTCACAGTGAATATCTGATTTGCGCATTTAATTACGTTTGAGCAGACGGAGGAGCACAAACGATGAAAAACCAAAAAAATTATTCTTTAAAATTCTCAAAGCTTGCATATCATCAATAGCAAATCAAGTGAGCCAGCGGTGATTCGGTGGAGAGCAGCAGCCGAGCCAAGCCCCGGGAACAGACAATTACAGCGATCCCCTTTCAGCCGTATAAGTTCAAGGGTGGTGTGAATGATCTGGCGCGAAAATGGCTGACGTCGAGGTGATGGACGTGACTGAGAGCGGCGGTAGTGTCCAGAAAGCGCTTCAGACCACTAAGAAACACCACGAGGTGCCTTGGTAAGGAGCATGCTTTTTCCTACTACCCAGCTGATTTTAGCTTCGTTGCATCGTGATGTGAGGGTTTCCCTGCAGTCAGATTAGCAGCATTCTATCGCGCGTGCCCACATTTAGCTGGGCTTGGCTGTTGTTTCCAAACACGTCTGGTGACTTGTATATCATTATCGCTTACAAAATGTGAATGCGCTAATTATAAGTCGATGCGCAGCTGGAAATAGCGCGGCGCGTGTCTCGTTTCCGTTCAACTTTGTTGGTGTACCGCCTCAATTGCTAAAATATTGCTGCTGTACGCTTCACTTAGTCGTCCTCGCACGCTCCATGTATGTGCCCTACTTGCGTTGCGGTCATTTCGTAGGTGGGGCTGAGTTAAGTAATGACTAGATTGCTTCGCATAAATGGCGAATGGTCGTCACCGTGTGCCAAGGCTCGGCTCAGCCTTCACAGCTCACCTTCTATAGACTACTCGCTAAGTATTCTCCGTTTTCCTATAGATTGTGAGCGCAACACTTTCTATACTATTTTGATCCGAAAATTGAGCGTAGCTTATATGAAGAGCATTCCAATGAAACGGCACATTATTGTTTAAGTTCTTAATGTTAGGTCCTTGAGTTTCTCATGCCTCACTTTGTCATCCATTGCTCGTGTAAAGAAACACAGGTATTGCTGACCGAACACTTATTCTTTGAAGCTCTTCTGCTTAGGTGTAGGAGACGAGGTGTCCATGGATAACCGATCTTGATGGGTTGCTGCTGCAAAGTAATTCATTTGACGCAGTTGACACAGATATCTGTGTTCTGCAATTGATTCGATTACGTGTAATCGTCTGTGTCAAGCCATTTGAATGGGAAACTGTGTATTAGAGGCCTTAATCCAGTATCTTGGTGAAGATGTTTGAGCCTGCCGCCTGATCGGTAGCCATATAGTGCTCTTGCAGAAACCAACAATCTGCTCAGTGATAGCCTACTGATGTGTCCCGACAGGTCATTTATTTTTAGAAGTTGAAGTCCCTGGTTGTTGTAATATGTCACTGTTTGTGCTATTATGATTGTTGTATGGATAACTGAGCATTTTATAGAGTAGCCATGTGTACGAATATCTGACCAGGTGCTCATTCTGAGGTTAGAAGTGGCCATTTTTCGGCGGTGCTAGGTCTTCTTTCAGCACTCTTTGATTTGCATCCTCATGGACCTCTAATCAGCGATGACAAAACATGTCAGACCCGGTTACCGCACTTGTGTTCCCTCTCCAGCCATGTTCGATCTCGTTTGCTATTTTCCTGCCATTGCTTAAGCATGTCAACATCAAACTTGACACTACTTCAAAACATTGATACAAAGAGGTATTTGCAGTCTCTTCACTGTACAGGTCTTTTTGATTTGATTGCAGCCAGGTTTCCCTGACTGTCGAGAGACTCTTGCCGACGACTAAGTCAAAACTAGGGAATGCTCACCATGCTCTGCTAAAGGCTATCTATGGACAGAACAGCAGAGATGTATTACTGCTTACAAACAATTTCAAAAAATTGCCTTTTAAAGGGCAGGACTTGGGTGCCGTTTTAAGAAGGCTGGCTCTAATATCAATCTTACAGGTTGAAAAAACTTCTAACTCTGAAAAGTATCTCTTTTTTTTACTCCCAAGCTCCTGTCTTTCCAGTCAACCCTACTAAAATTTGCCAGGCAGTGAATTTTGCTTGATAAGGTTGAGCAGTAACACCTCCCCGGGTATTCAATTTTGCCTTGGTTAAAAAATACACATATACCTTTATACGGCAGCATCTGCCCATTACAGGCTTTGAGTTTCAATCTTTCAACCGACCATAAGAAATTTTCAAAGGTTTTTTCCTATGTGTGTACAGCAATGTAGGCCAATAAAAAGAGCTACTTAACTGCAGACCATATCTGTACCAACCCTCTTAGGTCTTCAGTGGTGGACACACTTACCTCAGTCTTGGCATAGGTTTCAATGATTCAAATAAGTAGATTATTTCAAAACCTGTCAAGGGCCCATCGACGTGTCCTAAATTGGATTCTGATATCCTAGCTAATTTGCATATAGTCTACCTTTTTCTTTTTTGCCCGTGATTCTCGGACAACTTGTCTCTAAATGCCTTATAAAGCAAATTTATATGAATGATTTGTCAGGAATATTGCAGTTAGAATCCAAGAGACATCCTCTGAAACTGCTCTCTTCCTTGTGACTAATGACATCCTTGGTAGCAAAGATGAGATGACAGCACTGCCTTGGTCATGGTAGACATATCCGGAACTTTTGACATTATTGATTGCAAGATCCCGTTTGAGAATGGTGATCGGTCTGGCTGGTGAAGCTCTGGCATGGTTTAATCTTACCTATGCGATCTTGTCCAATCCATGTCGTGTGGCATTCAGGTCTCAACCAGCAGACTTATCACCTGAGGAGTTCCACATTTGAAAAGTTCTATTCAGAAGATAGCCTCTACAGCTAGTCATCATGTTAGATCCTTGTCCAGGATTTGGGACTACTCACCTCAGGGGCTGGCTTAAGATCCTAATGGTTTCCTGGTTCTCTCTGATTAGACCGATGTAACTCAGTTTTGGCCGGGCTTCCTAAAAAAAAGAAAGCCATTTATCGTCTGCAGCTGATGATCAAATAGCTGCTAGATTGATCTTAAATGGTAGAAATTCTGTTATCTGTCTCCTTTGCTAAAAGGAGCTGTGATGACTACCACTTGGTCAGCAGCTACAGAGAAAAATTCTTACTTTGCCAGCCAGGCCAGCCATACTAATAATCTAATTCATTTGTATAGCACACTAGAAAAACTTAATCTCTATTCAGGAGCTTCACATGTGCCACAGGGCTCCAGCCCACGACCTCAGCCAAACCTTGGTCGGGGCAAGCACCTTAACCACTAGGCCAAACCAGCTCGGCGATGGCTTAGTTTGTTCATGCTTAGCTGAACTGTTGTATCAGCAATTCTAGTGCTCTTGGGTCCTTCAAGGACGATAAAAAACAACGGTTTCACCTCAAGACTGTCGGTGACCAAAGCTTTTGATCTTCGGGTTTTAGACTTTGGAGCTCCCTCCTGCTGCCGACTCGAATTTGTTCATTCTAGCCATTTTGTGCTGCTACGTCTATGCGACTTACTTACTCGTCTGCCCACCTTGCTTAGCTGTGCATCTCACTGTCTTGTCCTTACTTGTGACCAATTCTGTTGGCTGCAGTATAAATTAACGATGCATATTTATTTATGTGTGTGTATGTATGTATGTATGTATGTATGTATGTATGTATGTATGTATGTATATTGCCCATCATGTGCACACCAAAAGCCTCTTAAGCCTGGTTTAGATGGTGAGTCTTGATGTCTACTTGTTTCCTACCTACTTGAGTCTTACTCCAGTCTTCCTTATTGTAGGTTTAGACAGCAGTCTTGCTTCCTACTCACTCCGCCCACTCATGGGAAAATTAATCTTAGGGAGATACAAAATGGCCTTCCGTGGTGCATATATCCCAATGAATTAGAATTGGTTGTCGCTGTTTATGTTTCGCTTCAACCAGCTCAGAAGAAGCCGCCTCAACATCTGATTTATGAACTCCGAGCTCAGAGTGTCCCATAAACAGGAACTCGCGTGGAACGCATCGATGATTTCGCCGGTGAAGTTGTCCACCATTCAGTTCAATCAATTCAGTGGGCATGGCCTGTACTGCGCCTTTGATTGATCATTTGCTAAGTCTTGCCCGAGTCTTGATCAAAGAAGTTGAACCTTTTTTGGCTGCTGAGTCTTCGTCAGGTCTTCCCTAAGTCTTGAACCACTCCTACCATATTGGTGACGAAGCAGGTAGGAAGCAAGACTCGCCGGCTAAAACAGGCTTTAGACTTTTGAGCACTTTATAAAACAGTCCATTGTAGCTCTGAGGAGTTACTGATGAAGATACCCGTGTATCGGTAAAGAATCCGAGAATGCTTGTTTACAATGAAAAGTAGGCATTCGGTTACAGCTTTTAAAACGATTTCCACATTTACGGGACCTTGAAAACAACTGGATAGCTTATTTTCAGAGTTACTTAGGCAAAGTACAACAAAAGCTACACCTCACCGACTATTGACATGCCAAAGATTAGCTAGGTGACTGCTTTTATGAAGGACCTATTATTGGCAGTGGCGATATATATAGCCGGAACGAAGAGCAAATTGGCGAGATTATATTGAGGTTCAACCCCAAGAAGATGGTATCGACCGTTTTCACGGGTAATGCAGAAAGACTCGGCACTCTCGTGTATCTACCCCTCTCGAAGATAGATTGATACTGAGTGAAACTTTAAGGCTCGTTTGGCCCGGCGAAAAGGTTCACGCGCAAAGCCTGAAAGCTGCTACTAGGAAGCAAATGGGTTGGGATACGATTAGGCAGTGCCGAGATGAACAAGGTATGTTTGTTGTGGTCGCAAAAAGAAGCTGCCTCTCTGTGACTCGTTTTCAGTGTCTTAGGTTGTGAGCACACCCGACCCACGAAGACTACAAAAAGTCGTATGACACGATAAGGGTAAATTCGTCATTGTGTGTCTGCATCCCAATGAAGCTTTCAGTCATAATTGCCGTCAGAAGACAGTGAAACTTGGTGGCAAAGTGGTCTCGGGATGCTACTGTAGCAATGTGCTAGGTGTCCTTCATCGGATGCCAGGCATCTTGCGGTGAGACATTTATTTAGAACTGCTCCAAAATATTGCAGTACCTATTGTAGTTAGCTACGATCGTGTTGATTTCCAACCAGGCAATGATGCTAAGCACACTGATAAGCATGCTCAATATTTTCTTAGCACTGACTGCCCTTGAGTTAGTTGAGGAACCATAACACTGCTGCAGTGGCCTAGTCAATCTCCAGACCTGAATACCATCTTGGGGATGAAGTGGAGAGACTGCACAGAGCACAGACATGTCGTATTACTTCTGTAGGAATATCTTTCTTGGGTTTATTGGACATTAGGATAACGATACAGCCAAGTGTTTACAAGTGATTTGCTCTTTCTATGTCTGAGTGGCTCAGACAAGTGTTAATTAATCATGGTGGTGCACTTCATGTTAACACTACAAATTAAATTTGTATTAAAACTGTGCATACACGTGTTAAGGCATATTTTATATACCAACCCACAATTACAGTGCATTGTAGTACGGTTTTTTATTTTTACCAGATTCGGGACTTTTAAGAGTCCCGTGGCCATTTTCTTCGGCCTCACTGATACTTTTGCCTTCGAAATGTGTGTGTGCGCGCGCGTGCGCGCAAACGCGCATTTGTGACTATTTGCTTCCATGCACCCCAAGCAAAAGTAGTGACAGGGTAAGTCGTACAACTTTCAGACCAAAATTTGCCAAGCAGAGGCTAAAAACTGTGCAATGTGATGGTATTGTGTAATAATATTCATTAAGCTTAAAAAAGGTATAAAAAATGTGATGCCAAACTTTTTACTCTGTAAAAAAGGCCCTTGGTCATCTTGGTTCTTGGTTATCTTGTTTACCCTCGAGGCCATCAGCATCTGAACGTTCTGAATGTTTGGTATAGACTTCCACAGCAGTCTGGGTCATTCGTGAAGGTAGACTTCCGAGATTGTACGATTTGGATTGCTTCTCAGTCGCCGGTTTTTTAGGTTATTCTACAGATGCTCCATGAGGCTTAAATAAGGCAGCTGACTAGACCACTTTAAAGAGATGTCAAGCAAGTCGTATGAACTCATTTCTGCTTTGCAGTACACTTTGGGTCATTGTCCTGCTGCTACATAAATTAATTTTTGAAAAGACATGTTGCTCTGGGGCACATTGTCGATGTATACGTTCTAGTCTGTAATGTGTGGACATTATTACACCGAAAGAAGAACCCCAAACTCTGTTTGCCCAGGGGTAACGGTACTCATCTTTTAAGGATCAAGTCGTTGAGCCCTGTGGCATATGTAAAGCACCTGGGTAGAGATTTTCTTCTAAGCTGCTATGCAAATGAATTTTATTTATATATTTTATCCACGGCTGTACCACTGCCCAGTTTGCTGGTATGCTACTGGTAGCCTTTTGGTACTCCTGTTTTCTTCCGCTGTCGTAGATATGCTGTTTATTATTATATACAAAAAGCTGAAATTGTCACTCTTCAATCCAAAAGACGAAGCACCAGTCTTTATATGTCCAGTTGGCATGGGACCTAGCCGTGCTCACTAGACAAATCAGCTTTACATGCTCCTATAGACATGTCGACAATTTATCTTTTGGCATCTAGCAGTGCCTTGAGATCTGCATAGAACCAGCCCTCCCATTGCTGAGTGGAGACCTCACGAATGGAAAGTCCTCATGCCACGACTTCTCGTTTAAGGGTCCAATGTAGCATCAGATTGGCATGAATCTTTCATGGCATACTTAGGCATACTTCCTCTAGGTAAATTTCACACAGCCTTCATTCCCTAATAGATGTGATCCTTTTGTTGCTCGTGCTTTGTTCGTGTGGTGCCAGTTACAACATGCCCTCGTCGAACTTGCAGTGCGCTCGTCTTTCTCAGGGTTGGTACACAGCGCCAGTCACTACCAATGAAATAACAGGAGTCCCAAAAAATAAAAACATAACCCAATTGACAAGAGGGTTTACATAATGGGAATTCATCATACTCTCTTGTGCTTGAACATGCTTAAGACAAAACCTGCACAGCTCTCATATAAAGTGCGTGGATTTTGAAAATCACAGCGGTTTTGGCGTCCAAATGGTCGATCTTTGTAAATTTCTGTGAGGCTGTGCTTCAATAGATGTCACCGTGTAACATGGAGATAATAATAATAATGCACTTGATAAAGGGCCCTCAGAGAACTCAATCTCTTTCTAGGCACTTTACATTTGCTGCAAAGGGAAACACGATTGAATGGTGAGTAATATAATGCTTGATAAACAACATGAATAACATGGTTAGGGGTGACATGCACAGGGTCGGCATGCAAGTGTGGTTAGTGGCAGCATGCACAGTGTTAGCACACATAAGCACATGAAGGACAGATCACAGGGACCCACCAAATGCTGTCCTAAATAGGTGTGTGTTTAAGTTCTTTTTAAATGTGGTCAAGTCAGGGGATGTTGTGATGCAAGTCGGAAGTGAGTTCCAGGCTTTGGGAGCATACGAACTAAACGCACGGTCTCCTAAGGATTTGAGGTTTGTACGAGGTATTGGTAAACTGTTGGATTCCGAAAAGCGGGTGGTACAATGCATGGCCTGGTGGGGGAGTAGATCTGAGAGATAGGCTGGAGCCAAAGAATGAAGTGACCAAAAAGTGAGCGACAAAACCTTGAAGTCGATCCACTGCTTGACTGGTAGCCAGTGCAGGTCGGCAAGAAGTGGTGTGATGTGGCAACTGCCACGCTCATGTCAGACAAGCCTAGCTGCTGAGTTTGGCACCAGCAGTAAGCACCTGATTGTACATGCCGGTAGGCCAGCAAGCAGTGAGTTACAGAAGTCAAGACGGGATGTCACAAATGCATGGACCAAATTAGACGTGGTATTCTTATCTAAACAAGCCCGAATTTAAGCAATGTTATGTAGCTGAAAGTTGGCAGACTTGACTGTGGAGCTGATGTGGTCGTCTAACGAGAGGTCACCTTGGAACATGACACCTAGATTTCGAGCTGATTCAACAGGAGATATGCAGGCATCTTGCTCCCAGTCCTTAATTCTATTCTTTTTTAAAGCAACATCTGGATCTAACTTTAGTAATCTTATAATGTCAGATGTATATACAGCTCAACGTGCTTAAGTACTAGTGGTCCTTCTTTGCCTTGTTTGTGGAGTTGTCATTGCCATGTTAAGATTAGCATCATCGGCAGCAGTTGAATAGCTGCTCGTGCGTGGGATAGGCAATCCAGCAGGCATGGTGTTTAACAACTTTGCACTGTCTACCGACTGTGCACTTTGTTGGCTTGTTTGCTGCTGCTGCTGCTTGCTGTGCCTTTTCGCAAGATGTGCCTAATTGGTCTGCCCAGGGTCGAGAAGTATAGACCAACAAAGCTGTCTGATGTCGTTGGGAACAGTGAGACTATCAGCCGTTTGGAGGTTTTTGCTAAAGAAGGCAACGTGCCAAACATTATCATTTCGGTAGGACATTTTCCAGAGAGCTCGCTGGAGCTCGACGATGCACAGCTGACGTGACCACGTGGTTTTGTCAATGGCCTTCGTTCTTTCTATGCTTGTTATGAAACCAGCTCGAAACTTATCATGGTCGTTTTCTTGGTCATAAACGATATGTGGCATATTGGCATAGTAATTTTTTCATTTTTCTGCTGGTGTAACTGATTTAGTATTGTTTGTGTATTGCTATAATTGTGCATGTACCTGCGCACTTGCCTTCGAACTGCAGGCGTAGGTCATTGAAGAACCCTGTGGGCCTCTTGTGATAAGAAGTTGAGTGGCCTCTTACTATGGGAATACTCGAAATATCAGTCCCGGTGCACGGCTGAGCAGGGGCTCGCTTTAGCCTGTGGCATTTGTACCAGAAGCTGGTATCTGTTATCACGTACAAGTCAAACATGCCTGTGCGTTCGCCACCCAGGTGTTCCTGCCAAAAGAGAGGTGTATGCACCCTCGGCACAAATGTGTGCATAGTACCCTGCCTCAAGCTCCATTGGTAAACGAAGCTTCAACATGTATCTGCGTAAGTGGTAGACTCATGGTATGATAGTGAAGTGTCGAGGATTATTTTCAGTAAGCTCTTTGTTCTGGTGTTCGATTATAGAAGTTAAATTAGCAGATCTAGTTCTGCTTGCCTGTTTTCTTGACTTTTCATCGACGGTTGCTTTCACCAGTTACGAAAGTGTCCTTGATCTCGGCCTTACTCTCAGCAGTTTACTCCTAGTGTGTTCATTCTCACCCCCAAGCTCCCTTGTGAATGGCTGTCGCACTTTTGCAGCGTCGAGCATCTTGTCACTTACCATTAGCTCTAACCTGGTCGTTAAGCCTTTTTCGAGGCCGTGCCTATAGTTTCCGTGAGTCTAAAGCCCAGGACTCATTATCGACTGACAAATCTCTTATCGGCTGACTATCGTTATTGGTTTGACTGCTTTGTTGAGGAGTCGGCCCAGCTAGGAGTATCTCTCGGCAGCAAATACTTATCTTTATCCAGCTAATTATTTTTGAGCTTGCTCCTGGGCCTCAACCGACTGCTGTTATGTTGTACCAGGTCAAGTTAGCAAGACCTGTGTACCACGAGAGCTGCTGCTTGCCGGGGGGGGGGTGGGTGTGTGTGTGTGTGTGTGTGTGTGTGGGGGGAGTTTAGTTGCCTATGGACAAGTGCCGGTGGAGCTAGTATAGCAGCATGTGCGTATTGCCTTTACTTAGGAAGACCTGGGAGTTTGCAAAGCCGATTGAGTTCTGGCTCTGCGTAGTAGCTTGAGCCTAAATGTTGAGGCCAGCCTGACATTCCCTGA
Source organism: Cristatella mucedo (assembly GCA_009760855.2). Classification (NCBI taxonomy): domain Eukaryota; kingdom Metazoa; phylum Bryozoa; class Phylactolaemata; family Cristatellidae; genus Cristatella; species Cristatella mucedo. The sequence continues at coordinate 15,536,603 of WPIO01000001.1, read as the reverse complement.
AAGAAAAAAAGCCGTGCTACAGCTGGTGCTGTGGCTTGCTATCAGGCGAATTAGGTTGCTAACTGCTTGCCGTTTTGCCCAGCTGGAGCTAGCAGCTCGGCAGAATTCTGTTGAACAGGAGCAGATTTGACTCTGCCAAAGTGAGTATATCCTGTTGAATCTTCACCTGCACATAATCTAGGTGTCCTGCTCCAAAGTGACATCAGCTCCACTGTCGAAGTCTGCCTACTTTCAGCTACATAACATTGCCGAAATTCGGGCTTGCTTAGACAGGGAGACTACATTCAAATTGGTCTGTGCATTAGAGACATCTCGTCTCGACTTATATAACTCACTGCTTGCTGGTCTACCGGTGTGTGCAATCACGTGCTAATAGTTGGTGCAAAACTCTACAGCTGGGCTCGTCTGTCGTGAGTGTCTGAGTTCTAAGCAGTTGCCACACCACACCACTTCTTGGCGATCTGCATTGGCTCCCAATCAAGCAGTATATCAACTTCAAGGTTAGGTCAAGTACTTTTAGGTCCCTTCATTCTCTGGCTCCAGCCTACCTATCAGAACTACTCGCCCACCAGGCGAAGAATCATAGAACCACTGTTCTGACTCGAATCGTTTAGCCATACCTTGCACGCACCTCAAAACCGCGTGGTTAGCTCCTGTGCTCCCAAAGCCTGAAGCTAACCACCGCAGCACATCACAACATCTGACATGACATTTAAAAACAAAATGCACCTGTTTATTACAGTATTTGGTGGGTCTTTGGAATTCGTCTTTCGTGTTTATGTACCTGCTTACATTATGCCTGCTGCTTGCGGATGATGCCACTAGTCATTTGGTAATGCTTTTAATGCAGCATCTGTAAAGTGCCTAGAAAGAGATTCAGGTCTCTGAGGGGCTATACGAATGTATTATTATCATTATTTTTTATTATTATTATTACGGTTTCTGTACGACTGAGGGGGCCTATCGGCTGTTCCTGGAGTATGGCTTGCCGAGCCTGGTTTGATTTACTTCAGTTCGATTTGATAGCAACTGTAACATGGCCTGGAATCGTTATATGCATTTAGTGACGATTGGGTGAGTTCTTGTAGTACTGCTAGAGAGCTGCCAGTGCCTTTCCTTCTGCCAGAGAGTGACACCGATTGTAAAGCGCCTAGAAAGAGATTGAGTTCTCTCAGGGCGCTTTATGAAATGTATTATTATTATTATTCTTATTACCGATGCAAGGGATGACATGCCAAGTATGTTTAGTAAATCTCTGCACTTACCGCTGACCGACGTCTTAGCAAGGATGAGTTTTTCATGGCAATGTAATAGGTTGTGTATGTGCGTAGGATCATTGGAGCAAGAGAGTTTACAATGATCTAACGTTTTTCTGACGGCATGCAGGAAGACGGCAGTTGCTATCAAGATAAATCTTTTGTAGTGTAGTTGCTGCAGGTTATGCTGCTTACGCTCGTACGATGGCATTGTGAGTAGAGGTCCCTGGCATATTTCCATCAGTGCGTGCACTAACAGTTACATTGTTGATTGGTAAACATGTTGAGATTCATGACTAGGAGTAGTTAACAAGAAGCATCATTACTAGTGATTGATGCCACTGGTTGTCAGTGTCGAACTGCAAGTCCATACAGCATAGGGAATGTCCTATTGATGCTGTCTGCACAGACGATTTTGTTACTTGAAAAAGTTAACCGCCTTCTCTTTTATCAGTCGTTCTGGGTCTTCCTTGCTGCTTGATGCCTTTCTAGGGACCGCCGGGCACTGGCAAGACTACTAGCATCCTCTGCCTAGCACGCGCATTGCTTGGTCCATCCTTCAAGGATGCTGTACTGGAACTGAACGCTTCCAATGAAAGGTGAGACTGGAAGAAATCTGTGATACGTGTGTTTCTTTGTCATTGGTTTGTGCCTTCTTTTTTTTCTGTGTCGTGTTCAGTGACAGGGCCAGGATTTTTGTCTAGGGGGCAAGACCTGCAAACAATATTATGTTGATGGCCTAGACTCGCAATTAATAAAAAATAAATGTTTATTTGACACGAATTTGGCGGTAGTACTTCGAGTGAAATTAAGTCATAATTTCTTCATTGGTGGTAAGATTAGGTCGTTGGCTCAGGTCGTTGCCTCAATGTAAGCAGGGGTAGGGCAAATGCCCCCTTGCCTCCCTCTGGCTCCACCACTGGTCGTGTTCTTTCTCGTGTTTGTTGGTATCCAGTTTTGATTGTAGATAAAGTTCTTGTGGAAGCAGCATCAGCCCTGGTATGTATAGTTGCGTGTTGTAGTATTTTTGCTCTTTAAATTACTGAGGTGTTTGAACACAGTTCGATCGTTCTTCATGCAGAAGATGCACCAGTCATTCCCGATGGATGTCTGATTGATTGGCGTTGCTTGTGCACGACCTACTTCTGGTAGGCAGCTGTTTACTAGGTAGGTGTGAAGCCAGCTCTCCAAATCGAACTTGGCTCTTCCACCGAAAGGCATTTTCTCCAGTGCATGCATCGGCAGAACAAATCAATTTTCTCCAGTATAGAGCAACTGCATGAGCTGAGGCTTTATTTTATTACTTGATCCCAATCAGAATTCAGAATGGGTTGCCCGTTTCTTCAGTGGAACGGGTGGGGAAGTATCAGAACGAGTCGATCATTGCTTCAAAATCGAAGCAGTTACCGGAAACGATCTCTCGCTCGATCAAAATCGGCACCGTGTCGCTAAGGCATTCCTCCCTCACGGAGGCATGCAAACGACTCAAGATGTGCTCCATCGCCCAGAATGATCATTCCGGGCTGGCCAAAGAAAATGGGATTATTATTGCCATTCGATAAACTGGGTGGCCGGTAGTTCTGCTGGGCCCATTAGGCTAGCAAAGGCAAAGGATAGTGACAGCCGGCTCTGGCCGATCGCCAGCTGGCTCACCGGACACTGCCTGCAGGTGCTGCATCTCTTGTTTATTGCAGAATTTGTTGGGTCTTTTGTGATTCGTTCTTTGCATGCATGTACCTTCTTACACTATGCCTGCTGCTTGCCGATGTTACCACCAATCATTTGGTAATGCTTTCTATACAGCATCTGTAAAGTGCCTAGAACGAGATTCAGTTCTCTGAGGGCGCTATACAAATGTATTATTATTTTTATTGTCACTTTCAGCTGGAGAAGTGGCAAGCCACGGCAGCTTGGCTGGTCGCATGCCTGACGCAAGGCTTAGTCTTCTCTCTCTTAGAACATCTCCACTCGTTGTGGAGGGGTAGCGCTGTACAGTACTTATTGTGAAATTTCCACCTTGGAGCAGCACTGACTTAACGACCTCTGTAGGACCAAGTGTTTTACTTCATACAATGCTTGTATGCGCATGCCATTGATTCGCTGGTTTAGTTTTTCTACTTCCCACGACTTCTGACTTGGCTGTCGTTTGATGTTTCTCCCAACAGTGGCCGTAATTAACTGTTACTCTTTACTTACGTAGAAAATTTGTAAGCTACTTTCCTGACGACAGTAGTGCAGCTAACCTTTAGGCTGTTCTTTATTCTCTGTGGATAATAATGGGTTTGTCTGCTCGTTGAGATTGTACGTTGCCGGTCGATCGCTTAGTTTACTGCCATGAAGTGAAAGCACTGTCACTGCTTCTTTAGTTCTAGTTTTAATTTCTGCAAGTCTGCTAGTTGACTTATCTTGTTGACTTGTTGACTCATCGATGCACTTGGCACAAGATGCTGTTGTTTCGTCGTCTAGTGGTTTCGTTTGGGGCACAAACGTTCAGAGTTGTTCTTATTTCGATTATTAGTCACAACTTATTTTGTGGCTCCGTCCAGCTTTTTTGACACCTCATGCTTGAGTTGAGCCTCATAAAAAAAATTTGCCGTCATCTTTGCTTACTTCATTAATTTGCAGAGGCATAGACGTTGTTCGTAACAAGATCAAAGGCTTTGCTCAGCAGAAAGTGACTCTGCCCAAGGGGAGGCACAAGATCATAATCCTCGACGAAGCTGACAGCATGACGGACGGCGCCCAACAGGCCATGAGGCGCATAATGGAGCTATACTCGCGCACCACTCGCTTCGCTCTGGCCTGCAATGCTTCTGACAAGATCATTGGTGGGTGCCAGTGTGGGTCGCACCTCGGCTGTCTCAGGCCTACTTAATGCCTTGTGCTTTCACCATGACAGATGTGTGTGTGTGTGTGTGTGTGTGTGTGTGTGTGTGTGTGTGTGTGTGTGTGTGTGTGTGTGTGTGTGTGTGCGCGCGCACACATGCTTGAGACATTGAACCGGTCCGCTCATTAGCCGACCACACTGGCTCTCTGCAAGCTTCTGCAATGCTGCCGCTCGACACGCGGATGCTGCCTCGCCCTTGGAAATGCCAGCACTCTGCCGTGAGCAGGGGGGGTGATGTGCGGCACTCTTTTGCAGAGCCGATACAGTCGCGGTGTGCCATCTTGCGCTACTCAAAGCTGTCCGATGCCGAAATACTCGCCAGATTGATGGACGTCGTCGAGAAGGAGAACGTTGCATACTCAAACGATGGCCTAGAAGCGGTGGTCTTCACTGCTCAGGGCGACATGAGACAGGCAGGGCAGCAGCACGCGCATCCCCACGACTCGCCTTGTGCTGGCTGGCAGCGTGGCAGCAACGGCCAGTACTGCATGTGTGCATGCCAGTCTCTTCGTGATATCTGCTGTAGGCTTTGAATAATCTGCAGTCAACATTTCAAGGTTTTGGGCATGTATCGAGTGAGAACGTATTCAAGGTTAGTAGGCTAGTGTCTTCTTGCTGTGCTCGAGTCAAACCAAACATGTATTCTTACGAATGCATTAGTCGTGTTAGGTCACAGTTATGTTATCACTGCGTATTCAAAAAGGGCAGTTGTTCAGGTTCATTCGTGGACAACCTGCCTGCTGCCTTGCTAGTGAGCTTGCCGGCTCGAAATCCGACCACACTTGCCGGTTGCTGTCGTTCGAGATATTGGCTTCCATTTTTTAAACGGCCTTGGGCTCGTGCAAATTACCCTGAAGGTGCCCTTTTAGGTATTCCAAAATGTAAAATGATACCTTAGTTAGCTTGTAGAACTGTCTAGGCTGCTATTCCCACCAGTATATGCAGCTTGGCTTGCCTGTCGTGAGCATTGCATGCATTTGTGACATCCTGTCTTGGCTTTTGCAACTCACTGCTTGCTGGCCTACCGGCATGTGCGATCAGGCGATTGCAGCTGGTGCAAAACTCCGCAGCTAGGCTTGTCTGTCGTGAGCGTCGCAGTTGCCACATCGCACCACTTCTCGCCGACCTGCTCTGGTTCCCAGTCAAGCAACGGATCGACTTCAAGGTTTTGTCGCTCACTTTTAGGTCACTTCATTCTTTGGCTCCACTCTATCTCTCAGATCTACTCCCCCACCAGGCCATGCATCGTACCACCCGCTTTTTTGGAATCCAGCAGTTTACCAATACCTTATTCAAACCTGAAATCCTTTGGAGACCGTGCATTTAGTTCGTATGCTCTCAAAGCCTGGAATTCACTCCCGACTTGTGTCATATCCCATGACTTGACCACATTTAAAAAGAACTAAAAAACACACCTATTTATGACAGCATTGATTGGGTCCATGTGATTCGTCCTTTATGTGCTTATGAGTGCTGACACTGTGCATGCTGCCAGTAACCACACTTGCATGCTGACCCTGTGCATGTCACCCTTAACCATGTTATTCATGTTGTTTATCAAGCATGATATTACTCATCATTCAATCGTGTTTCCCTTTGCAGCAAATGTAAAGCGCCTAGAAAGAGATTGAGTTCTCTGAGAGCGCTTTATCAAGTGCATTATTATTATTATTATTATTATTAGGCTTCTTGTAGGCTGCCCTGATGCGGTCAGCTAATAGATTAGAGGTCGGCAAACTCCGGCCTTTAGGCCAGATCCGGCCTAGCTAGTGCTCCAGACCGGCCTGGCAGACCCCTAGTTAGGTATTGATGGATCCGGCCTAATTGAATTGTCGTGGTTTTCTTCCCCTTCACTATATAGGTACTTTGACTTACAAGTATTCCAACTAAAGTTTTCGAGGCACGAGCCGTCTCTCGGCCGCTTTTTTCTTTTAGTTGAGAGCCAACAGTTATTGTGCGTGATTTTGCTTTGCGCGTTTCACAGTATCAAGTGGGCTCAGCCGCTATGCCCACTCCCTGCCAGGTGGAGTGGGCGCGGTTTCTTTGGGTCTAGTGTGCCTTCTTGACCTCCTGAAATGGCCTAGTAGTCCGAAACGTTGACAGACCTTTGTAATAGATTATCCTGCCACTTACTGTATGTTAGTCCGCATTGCTTCTGCAGTCCGGGTTGTAAAGACAGGATAGGCTGCTGATTTGGTTTCCAGGGTAGTCGAAGTCATTCCGACATCCAGCTTCCTGGAAACTACATTTTAAGCTCAATACCATCCATAGCCAAGGAGCAAGACTTCTATGTGAGAGGAATTCCTTTTCATATGAGGGCTATCTCAATTTGCTGATTGTTTATATTGGAATGTGCTTGTAAAGATTGAATTGATAAAGGTCCATGTGGGTTTAGAATTATGAACTCTTCTTGTCAAAGATCTTGTCTTTTTTAAATCGGGTGCTGGAAATAGCTGTAGACAAAATATCTTGACCATGTCAATCAATGCAGGCAAAGTGGATAGCCTAATACGAGTAAAAAAAAAGTCTGCATATGGAAAACAACCTGTACTTGTTTCAGGTGAGTTCAAGTTGGATTTGAGCTTTCTGATCAGGCAGTGAGAGAGACCCAGATAGACATCATGTGTGGCAGAGTGCAGAAAGTTGCTCTCCAATTCGTAACCTGGTGTGCACCTGTTTTATTGTGTGCCCCTGTTAGAAGCCAGTGGGCTATTTTTCTTACTCCAAGCCACTGTTTTGGTGTCACCCCGCTCCAAAGCTGGTTTCTATGTTTAATAGTTAGTCAGACTGCTTGGTTATCGAGTGAAGTAACATACAGAAATATTTGTATCCTTGCCATTCATCACTAATGATGCACTAACACTAACAGTGGTCTCTGGTAATGTGGCAGATCCTCCGAGAGTTTAGTTTCCCTTGGTGCAAGGCAACAACCAGACTGAAGTCGTTGTGTCACATAAAAAGATGCTAGCTGATTTAACAGCCTCTTTTTGTATACCGACAGAAGAGCCTTCACGGCTATCACCATCGCTTGCAGTGGCGATAAAGGATCGCCCACCACAGGATTCGAACCCACGACCTCGGGACCGAGATCGTGAAAACCAGCCACCTTACCTAGTGAGCCATAACGGACTCTAACCCACGACCTCGGGCATGAAGAACGAGCACCTTACCTTCTGGGCTATCACGGCCCTAAACCCTAGCATGACCGGTATGATCTGGGCCCCAAAGCTTGGAAACCATACTAAGAATATGCTTATACATGCACTCACCGGTACCATCTGTACTAATGGCATTTTCTTGGTGTAGGTAGTGTTCAGCTGCCATTGGCCACTGTGTTTGGGTGACTAGTAGAAGTTTCGCTTGCCCTTACGGCAGCCAAGCAGTAGCTAGTAGACAGCAGATTGCTGTTGTAGAGCTTGTAGGGATTCAACAGCAGTTGTTTCTGTCACATCGACAGTTTCCATCTTTTTGTCACACAGGTCTGTGACGAACCACATCCACTCATCATTAAAGACATGCTCGATCACTGCACCAAAGGCAAGATAGACGAAGCCTACAAGATCATGGCCCACATGTGGCGACTTGGCTATGCTGCAGAAGACATCATTGGCATTGTATTCCGCGTCTGCAAGACCCATAATATGCCAGAGTACTTCAAGCTAGAGTTTATAAAGGTAAGTGTTTGTGTGTGCCCTCTGCCCCGTTTCTCTCCCGAAACTTGAGTGCTTTATAGGTTAGCTTATCTAGCAGCCTTATTTATATACATGCCGCAGAAGAGCCCTAACGGCGATCCCCACCGCATGCAGTTGGGCAATTAAGAATTGCCAGCTGCAGGACTCACAACCACGAGCTGAGTCGTGAAGTGCAAGCACCTCAGCTCTGTGTTTAGACTAAGGGGCAATTGCAATGTATGTCCACACGCTACGATAGCCACAGTATATATGATGTGCGCCAAGGGCCTAGCAGCTCCACTACCTTGCAGCATCAGTGACTTCTCTGACCAAACTGTCTTCCACAGAAACCCCCTGTAGCATGTATGCATGACGTGGACCAGTGGATGTTCTGGCATTGTGTGCATTGTGCTCGGCTGTACTTCTGTACCACTGCAGATTCTTTCCTATACCTGAGACAGATCTGGCAATACCGGATAGTTGGACGTTGTCGTTCTTGAATATGAATCTGCTCGTTTGATATGTGGTGTAAAATCCTTGCTTCGATTGTCTTTCAATGCTAATTTAGCAAACAGTACCTTTGGATTACTTGTCTTCCTTGCATTTTGTTTTTTGGAGAGCAACCATGCACGTTGGCCACTGAGCCAATGCTGGCATTAAATAAAAAAAAAGGGCCCAGATGATCCCATAGCCTCATTTGCATTGCAGCAGAGGAGCCTGAGAAACTGAATGCTTGCCTTGCCGATATTCGATCCTGGATGTCGGAAAACTTCCTGAAATTAAATGATGATAAAACCGAACTGCTGCTCATAGGACACCCTAAGTGTGTGGCTGGATTAAAAGGCTTTGCTGTTCTAATAGGTGATGCTATTGAGCAACCTTCACCACGTGCTCGAAATTTAGGTGTCGTGTTCGACAGCTGCCTCAATTTCAAAAGTTTCATTCAGAAGACTGCCTCTACAGCTAGCCATCACATCCGATCCCTGTCCAAGATTAGGAGTTGTCTCCCACAGTGGCTTGTAAAAAATTTAACTAGCTCTTTAGTTCTGTCTCGGTTTGATTATTGTAATTCCCTTTTGGCTGGGCTGCCAAAGAAAGCTATTATGCCACTACAGCGGACAATGAATATGGCTGCATGGCTGGTCTTCAAGTCCCAGCGGTTTGAGCACGTGTCTCCTTTGCTGAAAGAGCTAGGATGGTTGCCGGTTAAGCAAAGGATACAGAGCAAAGTTCTTACGCTGACCCACAAGGCCCGCCACGGCTTGGCTCCTTCGTACCTAGCTGAACTGCTGCATCAGTTTCAGCCTGTTCGAGCCCTCAGGTCCTCTGTCGACAATAAACTAGCTGTCCCATTCCTCCGCTTAAAGACCGTTGGTGACAGAAGCGTTAGCTCTGCAGGTCCTAGGCTGTGGAACTCGCTTCCACAGTTCTTACGCAACGACAACTACTCTCCTACTGCCGACTACGGCACATCCTTTTCAGCGGTCTTGAGCTGCTACTTCTATTCTACTCACAACCTCAACTGCTCTCTTGACTCTGCTATGCTTCCCACTTTCTCTTTGTTGCGCGAGACGAATTCTGTTGGCTACCGAATGCGTACCGAAAGCCGCTTAGGCTGTGAGTGCGCTATACAAAACTCTCCTGCGTAATACCCACGTGGTCTTTATGACTTTGTGGAGTTACAGACGGAGATACATTAGTGACCTTCGCCCCCCCCCCTCCGCAGCACGAGTCGAGTACTACAGAATCGCCTGCTACAGGAGCCCAGCCCACGTGCTGGGTCGGAAAGTGTGAGCGCCTTACGAGCAATGAGACCGATCGGCTTCGTCAAGCTTTTAGGACGTCGGCATCGGTGTGCGTCGTTGATGGTACTGAAGTCGAATCGAATTCAGATCGGTGGTGGTAATAGCAGCAGTACAGTTGAGCTACCGTTGAATGGTGAGCATTGGGAAAGGACAGGTAGCTGACAGAGATTAACAGCAGCTTGAACAAACTGCCGGTGTCAGTTAGTTGTGGCATCGGTTGGCATCGCTGCAGAACCCATTATGAGCAGCAATGAAGCACCACTAAAGTGTAGAATTGAGACAAGTAGAAATTGAGAGTAGAATGGTTGGCAGTGATGGCAATGAATTCGTAGTGAAATCTCTGGAGCAACCTGTATTTGCAGCTCAGTCAACCAGCGACATCGATTCCTAGCAAAACGCAAACATCGAGTGGTGTCCTGTGGACAAATTTGACACTGCCCTACAGACGCCAAGCACTCTTGCACAGGTGAGCATAAGGGCAAGACGCCAAAAAAGAGATAGGTCAGAGGTGGGCAAAGGTCAAAATGCCTATATAAGGGAGGGTTCTGGCAGTACCACGTTGTGAGATGGCTGTGCCACCAGGAGTTTACGATCCTGTGCATACGTCATGTGCATACGTGACGGCAGTGGTCTTGATCACACAGTGGGTAAACAGCAGGAAGGCAGGTGGTGATGAAGATATTCCTTCGGGACAGTTGAGAAGAGATGCCGGACCATGTTGGCAGTTACTCCTTAGTCGGCAGCAGCAGCAGCAGCAATGTTCAACACAATGTGGAGCAGGTATTCGTTATTGATTGTAACACGTGGTCAGGCTCTAAATAATTTACTCGCTGCCCCATGAGAAGAGATACCCTATCACTCCGACGGCAGGCCGAGAGGAGAGCATCCGTTTAGCCCAAGCCATGATAGTCGAGTTGTTTTTCAGAATCAAGAGGGATGTGAAGTCGTGAAGCATCATCGTGCGATTGGGCGTGGCTGAGTTGCACTGCATCAGCAATCCTACAGGCTTACTAATAGAGGCCCAGCAGCTAGCTGACAGGAGCCGGGCAGGCAAATAAAAGTAAGTAAGGGCCTCTACAGCTCGGTGGCCTCTACTATATAGCCTTGCACTGCTTCATTCAGAATGTTCCAGCCAGGCTTTGGTCAAGTTCGTGAGCTACTTCGAATTGGTTGATAAAAAAATGTGATGAAGCTGAACCAGTAGTCGTTAACCAATTGCTAGGCTGTTTAGGTAGTACCCAAGAGAACGAAGTCTCTATCCAGGCACTTTAAAACTACCTGCAAGAGAATCAATGGCCAAGGGTTAGTGACATGCACGGTATCAAGCATGGACATACGAGCATCATGCTTAAGCCTGCCTGTTCTAGGAAGTATGACACTCGTGACCACTGGTTAGTCAGACCTCTGGCTAATGGCATGCACTGAATCATGCACAGGTACTCATGCCAAGTACACTGAAATAAAAAAAAATTTAAAAGTTCCTCGGGCTAAGGGAAAGCTGACCGGAACAGAGATGTCTTTAGCTGAGACGTAGGTAGTGACCATTGCCGGTAGCAAGTTTCTTGTTTTTAGTGCATACAAGCTGAATCACCAGGCGATTAAATTTAGTGTGAGGCACGATGAGATAATAATAATAATAATAATAATAATAATATTGCACTTGATAAAGCGCCCTCAGAGAACTTAATCTCTTTCTAGGCGCTTTACATTTGCTGCAAAGTGATACGCAATAGAATAGTAAGTAAAATCATGCTTGAAAAACAAACAAAATGAATAACATGGTTAGGGGTTACATGCACTGGGTCAGCATGCAAATGTGGTTAGTGGCAGCATGAACAGTGTCAGCACGCATAAGCACATCGAGGACGAATCACAAGGACCCACTAAATGCTGTCCTAAATAGGTATGTTTTTAAGTTTCTTTTAAATGTGGTCAGGTCAGGGGATGTTCTGATGCAGGTCGGGAGGGAGTTCCAGGCTGTGGGAGCATACGAGCTAAATGCACGGTCTCCAAAGGATTTAAGGTTTGTACGAGGTATTTCTAGACTGTTGGATTCCGAAAAGCGAGTGGTACGATGCTTTGCCTGATGGGGTAGTATATCTGAAAGATAGGCTGGAGCCATAGAATGAAGGGACCTAAAAGTGAGCGACAAAACCTTGAAGTCAATCCGTTGCTTGACTGGTAGCCAGTGCAGGTCGGCGAGAAGTGGAGTAATGTGGCAACTGCGACGCTCACGACAGACAAGCCTAGCTGCAGAGTTTTGCACCAGCTGCAATCGCCTGATCGCACATGCTGGTAGGCCAGTAAGCAGTGAGTTGCAGAAGTCGAGACGAGATGTCACGAATGCATGGACCAACTTGGACGTGGTATCCTTATCTAAACAAGCCCTAATTTTAGCAATGTTATGAAGCTGAAAATAGGCTGATTTGACTGTGGAGCTGATGTGGTCGTCTAACGAGAGGTCGCTTTGGAATATGACACCTAGATTTCGAGCTGATGCAACTGGAGATATGCTGGCAGAGCCAATTTTGAAAGTCAGCCTTTCCAATTTCTGAATAACACTAGGTTTGCCCATAACTAGTAAGTTAGTTTTATCATCGTTTAGTTTTAGAAGATGACTATATGCTGAGGAGCAGGCGGTGCGATAAACATGCTGAAGGAACAAGGTAGTCGGATATATAGGCTGGTGCTAGCAAGAGAATTGACCTGCTGTAGGCTAGATTAGGGATAGTGAAATCGATTCGATGCTTGATTGGGAGCCAGTGAAAGTTGGGCAGAAATGGTGTTATATGGTAGCTATGCAGTTGACGATAGACAAGATGAGCTGCTGAGTTTTGCACCGGTTACAGACAATTAAGGGTGTGGGCCGGGAGTCCTGAATAAAGCTAGTTGGAGTAAACTAGATTGTAGGGCTATATACTGTTCACATGCTCTGGCTATTGCTCTGACTCTATGATTGTGATTTGCTTCATCCTATCCTACCGTAACACGGCCTTCGTGTGTGTGTGTGTGTGTGTGTGTGTGTGTGTGTGTGTGTGTGTGTGTGTGTGTGTGTGTGTGTGTGTGTGCGCGCGCGGTCGGAGGAAATACGATTGTGCTGCGGTAACACTACACACTTAGTTACAGAGACCTCAGGTGTAGTGGATTCGTTTATATAATATATATTGGTATGCAGTGCCTATGTGTTATATCGTCCATAGGCTTTAATTAGGATATCTCCACCAAGCTTGTCGATTCATTTGTGACATTCTGTCGAGACATCTGTAATCCACTTCTTGCAAGTCTTCCTGGCAGTGTCATGGGAAGCTTACAGTTGGTGCAAAGCTCTGAAGCTTGGCTTGTCTGTCGTGAACGTCCCAGTTGTCACATTACATCACTTCTGCCGACCTGCACCGGCTCCCAGTCAAGCAGTGACGTATCGGTCTCGAGGTTCTGTCTCTCGCTTTTAGATCCATTCTTATCTCGTGCTCTGGCCTACCTGTCGGAAATATTCCTTCTTCATGCTTCTCATCCTACCATCAGCTCTTCTTACTCAAGCCGTTTAGCTGTGCCTTTAACAATTCTCAACCTCTCGGAGACAGTGCCAGCTAGTATGCACCCAAATCCTGGAACTTGCCACCGACTGCAGTCATGACATCCACTGATTTGAAGCAAAGTTAAAAAATATTTTGTTGCTCAACATTTTCTCCATTCGTGTGAATAGCCCTTTGTGTGGTCATCCATGGTGACACTGCAAGTGTTATCGCCAACCAATTGGCATGCGTCCTTTCCCCACAAGTACAGGTTTATTATTGCTGTTGCTATGACTACTAGTATTATTAGTATTATAAAGATCTGATTACATAGTGGCCCGAGGGTATATTTCTGTAGGCTTGCTGGAAGTGTACAAATTTGGCCATTGTTGTGGAGGTTTCTGCTTATTTCTTTTTCCTGAATATTTCGTGGTGTCTGCACGCTGTATCTGCGGTATTCAGTTGACCAGCCCGGTTGCCTGCTTGCAGGAAATAGGATATACCCACATGAAGATTAGCCAAGGTGTCTCTTCGCTCCTACAGATGGCTGGCTTGCTGGCTAGGCTGTGCAATAAGACTTCACAGCCCGCATCCTGAGCAGGCTGAACTGCAAGACTTCGACGTTCGATGCCTCATCAATGTGAACTCCTGGTTTGCGCACTGCTTGGCTGTTTTGCAAACGTGTGCCAGACCAATAGCTGCATATATTGTTCTGGACAAAATAGGATAAAGAGCACCCGTAGCCATCGTGTAGATCGCCGATGACCAACCCGTGCCTCGCCTGGTTACCAGGCATGTCTACCAGGCTGGTTGCTGCATTCCGAGCTCTGGATGTTCAGCAAGTGCTCATTGCCATAGCTGTATGTGTCTCTGCATGAAAGCTGTGTATACTGCACCCTGTTCTGACTCTGTCTGCTCTAAGCGATCACTGTGGCTAATGGCAGCTGGTGTCATGCTGGTCGTACACGGTTTGTTCTCTTCGAATAAAACCAGTGGCCAATCAGCAATCTGCAGTGGGTTGCTATGAAGCTGGTGACTAAAGAAATGTTAGCTATAGCACTGCAGCTATCTCTACAGAGCAGATTTTTTCATGTGCTTTCTCTGACTCGTTTACCTGCTGTGTGACCTGTTCAGAATGACCACTAACCGCATTTAAAGCACTTGTATTGTGTGGGATACAGTAGGGGTTCATGCAAATGACAAGACCCCTCCATTTGGAATGTATCTTGCTTGTCTCTCGAGGCAATCACTGCAGAAAGACTGAGAATTTGATAGCGAATAGAAGTGCATGCGGTGAAACAACTAGTAGCGAATGGTTAAATTAGTGTAACATGTAGAATGGTCAAGGGTATTGTGTGATTAATCAAAACAGCACAAAAAGATTGTACCTCAATTGGCCTGAAGGATGCTATCACTCTACTATGCTAAATGGAATGATGTGCAAAGATTCAAGGAGTGGAAAACGCCTACTAGTTCAGCAAAGCCTTCTGCACAGTGATTGGAGAAGTTGGCTGATTGAAGCCCAGCCAAGATGTCCGGTAAGCCGTGCAGTCAATCGATTCACAGGCTCTATGGCACCTTATGCTTAGGGAGGAGCTGGCCGACTTGTAGGTGATGGATAGCTTTGATGAGAGGCAGAGAGGCATTTTGATGGCAAGCGCTGGGGAGTAAGGTGTAATTCACATCCGGGCATGCTATCAGAAAATTGGGTGTGGCATCATTTGCTCGTCTGAGAACATGGCAAGGTAAACAAGTGAGGCACGTTCGGTCAGGATTGGCCTGGTGCTGTCGACTTAGATTGACCCGGCCAACTGCTTGCCTGTCGAGTGCTACGTTACACCGAGAAGTGGCCCTGAGCAGAGAGAAAGAGAGAGACACCCCATCTGGCATTACCAACTGCTGGTCAGCAGTTGAGGTAGTAAAGCCTACCATGCCGGAAGCCGTATTAGCAGGGGGACACGTTTTAGTAGTTAAGAATTCTGGGTATTCTAGCATTCCAGGGATCATTAGGTCAGGAATTAGATAGCACGTGGAAAGCTACTGCCTGCATACCAGGGTTCGCCTATCGACTGCCCAGATTTAGGAAGGTATGCTTCTTAGCAAATTCATCATCAAATGGTGTCTATTCATAATAAAACTCGTATCCAAAATCGTGCTGTGATACGTATTGCTAATAAGGATTAATGTCAAGACTACCGGAAAATGTCCCAATAATCTAATAATTGTTTAGGGCACGTTTAATAAGATAACCATGTTAGAAATGTAAGTTAGGATGTAAAGTGTAATTTTGGACGATTTCCACATAAAAAGAAATTATGTTAAGTAGTTATAACCGGGTAGTGAACCGGAAGCAACTTGTCTACAAATAAAACATTTATTGATCTCAGCATCATGCGACTTGTGTCCCAACTTGTTGAACCTTGTATCGAGATACATGTTTGCAGCTTGTTGAGGTGTATACTTGCGACTTTTAAACAGCTTAATTTACAATGTAGCTTTGTGCATTGTTTAATCCATAATGTACCCAACACTTCACGGATCCATTTGAAATGTGATTTCAGCTCAGCTTGAACATCATTGCAGTAGTTTATTTCTGATTTTTGTTGAATAAGTATTGCTATATATGTCAATGATTGCAGAAAATATAGCTCCACGACGTTTGATGACTTGCATAGCAATGCTCATCAGAAAGTCACTGCTTTCACTTGAAGAAATGTTTAAAGTACTTTCTGCCCACTTGAGCATTGATGCCCTGGTATTGACTACAGCTTTCGCGAGACTTTATGATGAGGTACTCATGATAGTTAGTGTCCTCGAACAGGTCGTTTCATTTAATACTCTGGGGCATGCCAATCGAAATAATACACTTGGCGACATTACCGAGCTTCTCGTACTCATAATTGTATCCCTTGGAGGAACACTCCTCAAGGGGTGTGTGGTGTTGCTATCCTGGGGTCAAAGGGGTAGAGTAGAGCCCTTTTCCATCTGAAAATCAGGCTGTTTTGTAAGCAAACCCAGTTGAAGGCGTCAGCTGCAGGGCAGCTGTAGCCCACCTAGAAGTCTGCTGCACAGCACCATCTTCAGGAAATATCTCTTTTTATTGTGCTTGAATATGCATGCTCAATGCATGCAGTATAGCAACGGCTCCTACGAGCGACCGGAAGCTTCTCATAATTACTGCTTAGCGCGAGCGGAAGGCTCAAGAGCCAACCGATACATTTCTGACTGTCATCGGCCTTCGCTCCTACAGTAGCGGAAGATGGATGTCGGCTGAGCTGTCGACCTAGGCAGTAACTCAGTTCGAAAGGATTGGCTTGAACCCTCTTTTCGGCATTCGAGCTGGACGTGGTTGCTCATCGGCTATCGAGTAACGGTAGTAATTCCTTACCGTGGTGATCAGGCTAAATATCACTAAGCTCTAGCACTATTCTCTCGGCTACCTATTTAAGAATTAGACAACGCTTTCTCATGGACACTGCCGCCTCCACATGTCCGACAGTCGTCTGACTCGCTTCTGATAGAATGAGAGGTGGGCGGGCACTAACGCCGGCGATCGATGGCCACAGAACAGCCGAGACGCATCGCCGGGAGGAGAATCCAGCGGACGTCGCCGAATACGTTCGAAATGGAATAAATCTTGGGTCACTTCACAAAGACTAGGAGGGTGTTAGGCAGGAGAGCTTTCTCAGCCTTGGGGATGTATCGAGACCAGAGCATAAACAGCCAGTGCTCCAAGAAGAGTTTTTTCATGCGACACCACCTTCAATACCTGAAAGTTAATCAGATTCACCTGCTTTGACACCATTTCCTTTGACGAGAAACTTGCTATAGTGGCAAACTTGAGTGTTGAGAAATGGTAGGACGGGTTTTTTAACCACCTTTAATCCATCGCCGGAAATGCAAGCACGGCCGACTTTGTGACACTGTCTACTGAGGTTTTTGGCATCGTAGTGCTCTAGGTCACTAGCAGCGAATATCGGTAGGTGATAGCTCTGGCGAGCTCAATTTGCGTCATTGGTGGCACTGCTGAACGCATGAGGCATTTCTTTAGGGGTTTTGTGTATTAGGAACGCAAAATTGCCATAACAATATGTTCTACGATTGCTTAATTAGAGTGCCTCAGTCATAATGCGTCGGTTTTATCTAAATAAATTGCCAGTTTAAAGCCGCGACTAAGTTTGATGTCGATACAGGATTAGTCAGACTCATTTGCTTGATATTATCTTTCGTTATAAATTGGAACAAGATGGGATGATTGATTTTTGACATTTCAGGCTTTCGTTAGATGGGAGCTCTTCGGCGAAATGTGACCTGCTCGTTGATAGCAATGTCGGTTGGACCTCAACTAGATTGTCAAACGTTTGCATTCTGGCAGCAAGAATGTCATGGCCACAAAACCCCGCAATACTTTCATGCTCGAAGCTTTCAATGGAGAATAGGCAGTAGACGGTTGCATTAGCTCCTTTTTTAAACTGCCACCATATGCCATGTAATGGCGAGGTAATACCTAGGAATTGTGATATTTGTTTCGGTGGACATCTTCTAAATAAGGATTGAAAAGGATGGTTCAAAGGAGATTTGTATACGGCTCGCTTGTGTGGGTGCACCGAGAAATGAGCGACTTGGAACCGATATAACGAGGACAAGTCCGTTGATAAAAGTTCACGACGAGGTATATTGTGTGGTCAAACTTTCGGCGAGGTTGGCCACTAACATAAGCAGGCAGAGGCCCAGGTGCGCCATGTCGACCCCTTCGGTTAACGCTGTTTGGGAGAGTGTGGTTACTTACCTGGGCGCCTTGTGCCATCTAATTTACCCATTTTTAGCGGACAAGGATCGTGACAGTAAACTTAGAATGAAATATCTATCCCGTGTTAATTTTACTTGACTCGCACTCCTGGTTGGTTTTGCTATTATTCAGTGCGTTTCGATTCGTCGATTATTACACTTCCTGTTATATTGTGCTGAACAGAATTCACCCAAAATAGTTCATGTAGATTCATTCGTGTCGGTTTCTATTTGGACGGCAATGCAACAAGTACCGGATACATCTACTGTCCCAGCAGAGGTACACGATGTCTGCTGCATTCCTAGTGTTCAAGGCGAAATCGACGTTTCTATCTCAGAAATGTGATACACAGTAGTGCCACAGTAGGGCTTGCAGCATGCTGCCACACTTGTCACGCCCAATAACCGGGAAAACCCCGAAAAACATTCCGCAACTCCAACGCAACCTGAAGTGCATCAAGGCACCAATTTAACTATGAAGGAAAGATCAATTCAAACGTATTGGGTCTTAGCGAAGCTCAGATGAGGTTCTAGTACTGTACAAAGCGACCCTACAAGATGTTTCTTCGAGTCCTGTAGCCTGTAGGCCTGCTTTTCATTGCAATTTTGTATAGAGCGAATGCCAGTGCGGCTCTTCTGTCGCACTGTAGCCTGATAATGGGTCGCATTGTAGCCTGATAATGGGTCGCATTGTAGCTCGATAGCCAGGGCTAAGATTAATTTGAGTCTCAAGGCGGCCAAGCATCCAATTTCACGAGAAGAAGTTACTTCATTGTAACCAGTTTTTCAAACTTGGTCAAAAATAAAAATTCGCTCTTTCGGATGCTGTCGACGCCAGTATTGGCTTCTATGTGAATTTAGAGCTGATTCAGTTGCATGTAATCCTAAGTGATGGATGGCTTTGCTCACAATTGAAGCACGTCCATCTACATAAATCTGTATGTTTTTCCTTTGGGGACCCCTGGAGCGTCCATCACTATGAGGTTGAAACAAAAATGACGGGTACAGATTTAATCAACGCTTAATGTTCTGAAAGAGCAGGGTAGCACACTAAACTACTATCCAACAAGACAATTCTAAATTCCAGTGACTCAGTCAACTATTCTTTTGAATATTTTAGGAGAAACATTAATACGATAACGAGCTCGACGTTGTGCCGCTGCTAGAAAACTAGAAAGCTTTCATGGTCATGTATCACAAGTAAAAAACTCGTTGTATGACAGACAGCGAAACTTCATGCCATCTACTGTCCCCGGTGTGGGTCGACATGCAATCTTCGAAAAGCAGCTTATTTTAGCAGTGTTCGTCATCGCTACTTAATCTTCTAACATATGTATAAAAGCAGAACTCAACTAGAAACCTAATCGCTTAACGAAGAACCAAGATAGTCACACAAAACAAGGCAAAGCACGTGAAAATACATTACCCAGTTTCGATATATTTGATATTGAAATAGAGATTTCACGTCCTGCCGATACACCATATCTGAATCAAATTTGTTGCATAATTAAGCCACCGTAGCTATCAAATGTTACCCAAGTTGATAGTAAAAAATGACGTCTTCGAGATACTGCAAAAGCCTGGTGGCTTATTGCAAACGCGTACTCCGTGTCGATTTGCCTGCTGTGCATTGATAGGCGATGAAGCTGACAGATACGTCAGGAATTTGGGGCGAGTGCAATAGGATTCAGCCTAGTCCGTAGGCATCTGTGGTCTATTGATTTCGACCCCTCCGCAAAGTGAGTGGGTAAAATCATGCACGTGCTAGATGGCCGCAAGATTGAGCTGGAAGGAAAACGTAAAAACAAATGGCCGAATCACCGGCCCTAAGCGACCGCTATTGCCTAATCGGGGCTTGGCTATCTCAGCTAACTCGTTCAGCCGCAGAAGGAATGACTCGAGACTATAACTTTCTTGGTAAGATAAGAAAGAAAACTTTGGAAAGCGATCGACCGTCACGTTTCCGAAGAATGGGCTGCCTACGCCGCGTGTAGCCTCTCCGGTAAAGACGACAGCGTTAAAGGTTCGGGCGTAAAAATATATTTGGCCACCAGATTTGATGACGCTGGCGGTGAAAAATGAGAAAGTTAGAGACAAAAACTAGTTCAGCCAATCGCGGATGACGGTAAACTCTTGCAGCTAATGCAATTTTGGTGCAGTAACGTAGGCCCAGAGCCACTTCGTAAGTTTCGAGGCGGCAACGCCCAACTTCCTTTTGTCGGTTTCGATAGGATGCCGGACATTTACGGGCTCTACCGTGGACAGGAGCCACGGAACTGCAGGCCACGCAGGTGGCAATATTTGCGGATAGAGAACCCGATAGGCGGCTGGGTCGCTTCTCATAGACAACTGAGGAAGCAACACAATTGGACGCGATACCTAGCTGCAAACGATTGGGGCCAGCACGCCACTATCGATTTTTTGATGTCCTAAACGCGATCTACGTATGCGAAACTACGAAGTTGGGACGTCTTTAATTGAGCGCACGGTTGTCGCCATCGAGTGGAACTCGCTGATCGCTAGGCGGCAGTGGGCGTTCTAGACAGCCTTGCAATAGGTAAACCTTCGCACTGGCGGGGCAGGAAGGTGGTCGCCAGCTGCCGCAGTGCTGCCGCTAGCTATTTGCCTTTCTCGTGAGCAATTAATTGAGCGGGGGACCGCTCTCTAATGCGATTCCGAAGCCCGTCCAGTTGACGAACCTACGAAGGCTCGAGAACGGCCCGAGTGGCGGGAGTCCAAGGCCAAAGGCTGACACGACACGCAGCCCTGCACGCACAGACTCGCACGACACGACGCAGCCGATTGTCCCTCGTCCGGCTGGAACGCGGCAACCGCTCGGCTTCGGCATCGCCAGCCGGCATAGGATCAGCCTACGATCGGCATATGACAGGCGATCCGCCGAGAGTCTCTCCCTACGATCGGCATATGACAGGCGATCCGCCGAGAGTCTCTCCCTACGATCGGCATATGACAGGCGATCCGCCGAGAGTCTCTCCCTACGATCGGCGGCTCCCGAAAAAACCGGCGCCACTGTGACGGGCGCGAAAGAGAAAAGCACCTATTATGCTACCGAGTCGGCCGCGGCAGTAGCGCCGGCAGCTGTGTAAGCGTCTCTCCGCCGATCTCTCGCCACTGTCAGCACACCACTTTGGCGGCGTGGGGCGGCTCGAGTCAGGGGGCGCACGACAAGGGGGGGGGGGACTATTCAGACCTTGGCCGCTTTTCCTGGCCGAACCAGCGTTCCCTCCGACTGGTTCTCGCGAGCGTCGTACGCGTAGTCGTCGGCTCCGCCTCCTTGGATCGCCGAGCCGTCGGGGTTACTAGCGAGGTCCGTCCGCTCGTCCATGTCGCCGGAGCCGGCTGCGATCGCCTCGGCAGGGTTGTCGTCGGCGGTGACGCCGGTTGCAGCGGCAGCGGCTGGGCCTACCGACGTGCACACGTAGGCAGCCGTGTCGGCGGACAGCCAGAGCACCACTCCGAACACGACGACGTACACCAGGGCCTCGACGATGAACGACAGGCCGTTGAACCAGTGCACCGTGACGGCGTAGATGTTGGGATACACCATGGCGCCCACGAACGTGCACAGTGTCTCGCCGAACGATGACAGGCCGAAGATCTTGCCGACCTCGCGCTCCTGCAGCAGCTTGCTGAGCGCCGACTTGAGCGCCGGCACGAGCATGGCCGCCACGGTCATGAACGGTAGGCCGCTGTACACCATCCACGTCTCGATGGCGAACGATGTCCACGTGACCTGTACCACCTTGAAGCCGAGCGCGGCCATCATGATGGAGAAGTCATCGATGCGGTAGCGCGAGGCGAGCAGCGGCAGCAGGACGACGGCGCCGACGGCCGAGAACAGGTGGCCGCCGGCCACGTAGTAGCTGTAGTACGCCGACGTCCAGTGGAGCGGCCGGTGGCGCACGAAGAACATGGTGACGTCCAGCTCGCCGGCGAGGCACGCCTGGTTGAGCACGATCGCGGCTATGATGAGCAGCACGTGGGCGCGCTGCGAGCCGGGCCGCCGTCGAGCCACCACGCGCATCGTCTGCGAAACATACTCGGGCCGGCACACGACGACGGTGCGCGTCGTCTCGGGCAGGCTCTCCTGCAGCAGTGTGACGACGGCGACGATGTCGAGGCAGCAGACGGTCGCTGCCGTGACGAAGATGCTGTGCACCGACGCCACCTGCACGAGCACGGCGACCAGGAGCGAGCCGACGAACTGGCCGAAGTAGATCATGGCCACGAGGCGGCCGAGCCGCCGAGTTCGCTCCTCCCTCTCGGTGACGTCCACGACGTAGCTGTACACGGCCATCGTCATGACGCCGACGTCGCCACACAGGCCCGCGATCAGCGTGCCGGCCACGACCGTGGCGAGCGCGTCGACGCCATCCGCGTAGCTGACGAGGTAGACCAGCGCCGACAGGAGCGTTCCAACGAGCGGAAACAGCATGGGCACCTTTCGGCCGATGTTGTCGCTCCAGGCGCCGCAGAACAGGCACATGACGAGCGCAGGCAGGTAGCGCGTCAGCTTGGCATAGACGACCCAGCGAGCCGCCGCCGACTGGATGGCGTCCTCCAGCTCGGCGTTGACCGGCAGAGACGAGCAGCTAGTGAAGTTGAGCGTGCGGCACAGCGTCTCGTAGATGTGTATCTTTACGGCGGGCTCCACCAGCGACGTGCAGACGTGGAACAGCAGCACGACGACCTCAACGAGGAAGCTACGGCTGCACAGCTTGCACGAGGCGGCGCACTCCATGTCGACGATAGCGGGCGCTCGACCCCCAAGGTGCCGGTCGTCGAGTTAAGATGGTGGCCCGAAGAACTAGTTGTCGTATCGACCGACGAGCCTCCCGCCCCGTGAGCTGTGCATCGCCGGCCGCCGCAGGCTCTCTCCCTCTCTCTGTCTAGCGGGCCGAACGGCGTCAGTCAGCCGGCAATAGGATTGAGCGAGCGGAGGCGCGTAATCCGTCGGTGGCCACGATCCGATCGCGTCCTTGCGACCCGCTCTCTCGGTCCCACTCTGCCCGAAGACTATGCCGGTGACACGGTTCTGCTCGGCGATTAACCGCTGCCTTACGAGCGTCGCACGCTAGTCCCTCTATAGTCTTAGCCGCAGCACGTTAGACGAAAATCGATAGGCGTTCATAATACGTCGCTTTGTCTTTAATTACGTCGTAACGAAATTGCCATAAAAGTGAATCAATGAAGGCGCCATCGAGCGGCGGCGTTGCCCACGTTGCTGTCGCCCTTGTTTCCGATTGTAAACGTCAGGGCGGCGGCTGCTGTTTAATTGAGCGTTAACGCTGGCCGACGCGGATCGATCCTCGTCCGAGCTGGCCAGACCCTCAAAATGGCGTCGAGACCGCGTGGGCTAGCTCGAGAGCGCTTGGGCTATTTAGGCGATTGTGATTTCTTGCCCAGCGGGAGATTTATTCCTGACCGGCGACGAGCAAGTGGCAGGCCTTTCGCCGAACTCGAGAAGCCTCTGGATCTTTCCGAGGACGAGGATTTGGTCCTAGGCTTCGGGGCGCCGATCTCGCGACTAGGCCGGTCTGTTCATGCACCGGCGGTCTGTTCATGCACAGCAGGAGCACGACAGCTGTGGCAGTGCATTGCCAGAAACGAGCACACATTTTATTTCGGGCGGTAAGAGAATCGTAGGCGACGGTGCGTCACCAAAAAGAGCTGCCTCGCTGCGAGGAATAGTGCGTATCAGCAGCCGTCGTGGCCTTATCTCGGAGGGGGCGGGCGGCAGCGGAATTGAGCGTAGCGAAAAAGCGTGCGTTTCGAAGCAAGTCGTCCATCTGCTACCGCCGCCATTCGCTTACGAGCGAGAAGAAAGGGCCGGAAGCTTGGCTTCCGCTGCCAGCTTGGGCGCTAGGTGGCGCGGGCAGTGACCGGCCGCCAGCAAGCCGACGGCTGCAACGGATTGCGATAGCGACTGTGGAAAATTCACTACGCCCGAATCTAAAAGTAAGCCTATTTAGTTACCCCATTTAAAAAGCGGCCGAAAAGCCTAAGCTGCCGTATAGAGGCAGAATAGCCTTCAATTCTTTCACTCCTGCTTTCGGTGGGCAGTACAGAATTGCCTGCTGCTGGACTCGAACCCGCGACCTGAGTCGTGAAGTGTGGGCGCGAAGCTGCTGCTTTCGTGTTCTGCATCCTCAACTGGACTAGCACTCTCCGCCCACCCACTCACTGCCACGCTGGTTTGGCCCAGTGATTAAAGGGCTCACCTAACGACCGAGGTCAAGGTGAATGTATTCGACAACCGAGGCCCCGTGGGTTCGAGCCCCATGACATACGTGAAGCGCCTGAATAGAGACCGGAGGCATAAGTGAAGCGCCAGAATAGAGATTAAATTTGAGATATATTATATATATATATATTTTTAGGGCGCTATAAAAATGAATTTTATTTATTTTTATGTAACCACATACGCGGAGAATTGAAGGCTATTGAATTGAAACTAGACTAGTATGAGATTAAAACAGCCTGTTTTGATCAGTTGAGGATTTATCTTCATTCCAGAGCAACTTACTTTTAGCACATGCTAGCTCTAGTTTCGTACCTAGGTTCGAGGTATGGATTGAACCGGCGCACAAGTAATTCATTAGCAAAAGCCGACTTGCCCATATCCGGTTAGCCCTTCAGCTTCTCTCTACAGCCGGATTTAAACCGTCAGTCCAAAAACCGCATAGGTTTGAGTGTGCGATGAAAAACTCTCCTGCGTAACACCCACATACTCTTTTCGGAGTTACAGATGGACACACACACACACACACACTCGCGAACGTGCGAGCGCGCACACACACACCCACATATATATGTACCCAGGCCTGTTGTTGTTGGCGCATGCGTTATAAAGATGTTTAACCTGACGGCCGCTCGTCTTACCCTAGCTCGGCGGCATGGCGAGCGGCAGCGTGGCCGGAGTATGGCAGGGTTTGGCGGGAAATAGCCTCTGACCCCAGGAACTCGGCTACATATATACGCGTATTCAATAGTTGATCCATAGGTCACCAAGACAGGGGCAGTATCAAGACTTGTGAAAAACTGGATACACAGAAGCTAAGTTTGGATCTATTCTTGGCCACGACTGCGCCGCCACTTAAAATATGACCGACCGAACAAAAGCGCCACCAAGGGCACGCCTTCTTCGTGGCTTTGAAAAGCTCAGCGGACAACTTAGCTGGCAAAGCCATCGATGCGTTCCAGGAGAGTCCCTGTCTGTAGGACACAACGAGCTCTTCATATAAGAATCGGGTCACGAGGCTTAGGGCGAAAAAGGTAATCTCGGGAGCTTTAAATTCATCGGTAGGTGCATACTTACTTCCCTAACAAAAACAATTTTCCCACGATCGCTCTGGAGGTGGAGCAAGCGAGAAGCATGACTTAAAGAAAATCAACCGAGCCAACTTCCAACAAGTGTTAACTTCCTACGAGAACAAAGACCAAAGCAAGAAAGAAGCAAGACTTATCGTATAAAGGAGATTTAAGAGTAATTCGATGGCTGCACAATATGTGCTACGCAATCATGACAAATACTTACGCCTGTCAGTTCTGCACACGCCCGCGAACATCCGTGAGCACCTGATCTATAGTAGGTGTTGGTATTTCGTGTTCATCGGGTGTCTTTACTAAGAACTAGGTCGTACAAAGCGCCTTCGTTTTAAGAGTATGGCTAAGCTTGAATTATGACGCCGCAGACGTAGCAATCAATTGAATTGCCTTATTCACTGACTGGAGGCGTTTCGGCCGACCCTGTGACACGTTGACAGGACTTGTCCCCTATAGGCAGACCAATCTGCTAGTCCAGATATAAAAAATAATACTTATCATAAAAATGAGCACTTCCGATGCGTCGTTCACACGGAGCTCAAGCTGGACAGGGATGGTTTTTGCCAAAGATGTTCACTTTTGCCAAGCTAGATTCTTTACCGGCTGGCGAAGCCTTTAATACCGCTGTGGATTTCTTACAAGCTCGCTATGTCATACCTCCTCAGAGGGCACCACACGTTAACAACTGGCGCTTCGAGATAACGTCTACAAATCACTTGGCCTATTCGGCGACAGGGCCTAGGCAGCGAGCAAGCTTAGAAAGTGAACTAAACGCAAACGTGGCCAGACTTAAGCTGGACTGCATAAAGATGATAGGTAGATTTTTCAAAGTGAAGTATGAAGCACACCTTAAGCACCAGCGTCTTTCCATTAAAAAGCTCTTTTGCATTCATTCTCTTTTGCCCCATTCCCTAAAATGAATCAACAGATCCAACTGTTCTTCACAGCATTGCTCCTACCGTGGGAGTTCACAAGAGAACAACAATGTCTTTTGCAAGCGCCCAAAGAGAACCAAATCTCTGCCTAGGCGCTTTAAAACTTGCTGCAAGTGAAGAAATAACGAGTTAATGACAAAGGAGGTGTCACGCTTAACCGAACATGCAAACGCACCCAAATATCATCCTTACACAATCATGCAAAATGACGCAAGAAGGTGCCCAGTGCTGTTGGTACGACCCCTGGTTGGTGACATGCATTGCATCATGCACAGGAAAGTAGGCAAATCAAACAGGGAAGAAAAGACAAAGCTGAACTTCTCTTTACATGTTTTCTTAGGCATGATAAAATTGTGCCCAGGGCTGTTGGTTAGTAAGACCACCGGTTGGCTACATGCACTGGATCATGCACAGGAGAGTAGGAAAAGTGAACAGGAAAAAAGGAAAAGCTGAACAGTCCTTTGTACGCTTAGGTGTAATAAAATTGTGCATGTCATTATCACTAGTCGGTTGAAACGATTCCTTCCAGCATACGTCAAGTGCTTAGAACGAGCTTTAATTCTTTTAGGTCATAATACAAATGTTCTACCACTATTATAATTTGCCGGATTATACTCGATGTTGAAAACCTCTCTAGGATCCGATAGGATAGGAGCCGATCGGTCGAGTGTTTCACGTTTCACCTGACAAGTTAAAGATTGCCTGGTTGTTTGCACGGCCTTTCAAGTTGTAGGACTGACTATACACAGACTATACTGAGCACGGTAGGTAGGACCAAGTGTTTTTATTAGATTACAACCATATCGCGTTGTTTGTAATATTACGAACTAGCATGTGACAAAGCATCACTTACAAAAAAAAATTAAGCTCATTCAAGTATTCGATCATAATAACATAGCTGAGGGAGCATCTGCATGGAATGAGTCTGATTAATGATGCACCGGCTTCCGGTCGGCAGGTGCTCAGTTGTAACAATGGGTATGCAAAAGCTGAAGGCAGCAACGGGACAAGCATGCTAATATGTCCACTAACAGCGACTCGCCCGCGGTGCTGATTTCCACAGCACGTGCCACTCGTCACGTGATGCAGCAGAGCTCTGTCACCTGTGCACATCAACGAGCCAGGAGAAGGCCGAGGACAAAAAGGATGGGCAAATGGGTGGTCAATGAGGGTGGGAAGCAATGCTAATAACAGCACGTTTTGCTAGTTCGAGCCTAGGCTGCAGCGAAACGAAGGTCAAACGTTCACACGATAACACAGCAACGTCTGTGCTCATGTCCGCCCACAATTTCGTGCTCGTGCGAGGTAAATTTCTTTAGTGGCTCCTCGAGCGAGACGTGTTCGGCTTGTGCAGCAGCATGCAAGGGTGCACTAAGGTCGCCACTGCTAGAAATGGTGTTGTTGTTTGAATGTGCCACACTAGTGTGCACATCAAATGATGACGAAATACCTACAATGGCAACAAAGAGCAAACAAAGGGAAAAGTTATAATATACATTTGATAAAGTACCCTCAAAGAACTTAATCTCTTTCTAGGCGCTTTACAGTTGCTGCAAAGGAGTGATGAGCAGAGCGAAAAAAGCACACTTAATCAATAGCCCGAGGCGAAAGCCCAGTACTAACATATTACGTGCAACAAACAGCACACGGTGACAGCCAACGGACTCCCCTTTGTTGGGAAATGACACTTGAAATTGAACGCTATAATGTGTAAGCAAAACAACGACGATCGGTGCGATTGGCCTCTTGAACAATTAGATGCCGGGTACTCACAGGACAGCACATTAGCTATCCGCTAGGATCGCTTAAGCACTGGACAGGGGGCATTCTCAGAGCACAATCACTCACATAATTATGGCACGATTCGTTGAGGCCTCGGTTGCGGTTTTCTTTTGCAACGACATCAACTCTCCTCCTGCCGACTGCAACACATTCTTTCCAGCCGTTGTGAGCAGCTACTTCTATGGTACTCACTTCCTCAGTTGCCCTCTTGACTCAGCTATCGTTCTCACTTTCTCTTTGTTGCGTAGGATTAAGTTTATTGGCTACCACATGCATAACAAAGGCCGTTTAGGCTTTAAGTGGGCTGTAGAAAACTCTCCAAAGTAACACTCACATTGTCTTTGTGGAATTATATACATTACATTACATCACAATGCATTGTTGCCGACGTTAAGCTATGGCTCACCTGCCCATTGGGTGAGGATTGTAGGGTCAGGTATGCTGCCTTGCTCGAGAGCACCAGCCTGCCACTGTTATGCTCTCAACTTTCACCGAGAGCATCGAGGCTTTAGCCCTAACGATAGGAGACACTCCGGTTTCCTGTCGACGAAGACGTCGGCGCTCAGCCACCGACGGTCAGCTCGAACTCACAGGGACACAGGTATGCCAGTTGATTGTCTGCTCGACGTTTGTCCGGCAAAAAGCTGGACCGACGAAGAATAAACTCTCTCTCGCACCCACACCCAATCCCCTACTTGCCCTCAGCTGGGCATGCCAAGCTCGGCGATAATCACACCAGTCACTTCCAGAGACTGGCGCCGGCACCCGGTCTCTCGGTCCCTCAGCGCAAGAGCTTGCCCTGCTCTGCCCAGCCCTCTCGATGCCGACTCGCAGTCAGACTGAGCCAAACAAGGGACAGCCACAAAACTTTCCGAAAACTACCTCAACGCTACACACACACATACTCACATACACAGCAACAGTAGGAAAAGCATCTCGATGTCTATGAATGCAGACTCCAAGGTGTGTGAGTGCGCGTGTATGCCAGCTCTCTCATGCTTGCTCGCATCGCCGCTGCCTACATCCAGCGCCATTTAGGAGCCGGGCACTTCCGGCTACCGAAGTGGGCACGGTCGGTGCACTGGCAAGCCGATGCTCGACAGTGCGCTGCGAATGCACTGTCGAGCAGCTCAAGGCTGCTAGCGACTCAAGGAAGCTTACCGTTCTGGAGATGTGCTGCTACTACAGGAGCCACAGCACAAGCAGCAGCAGCTGCGTCCGTGCCACTGCTTGACTCCTCGGTGGCGGAGGGCGAGGAAAGGCCGCGTGGCTCATCTGGGCGCACAGCCGACAAAGCCTCAGGGGCAACGTCGACGGCAGTGGCAGACACAGCCACAGCAGCAGCTGCGGTGGCAGTGGCAGGTTCCACCACACTGCCGAAC
The DNA here is from genome assembly GCA_009760855.2 of Cristatella mucedo. Classification (NCBI taxonomy): domain Eukaryota; kingdom Metazoa; phylum Bryozoa; class Phylactolaemata; family Cristatellidae; genus Cristatella; species Cristatella mucedo. The sequence goes on along the minus strand of WPIO01000001.1, from coordinate 15,507,238 downwards.
TGCTTGGGTGGCGACGGGGGCGGAGTGTCGCCCGCCGGGCCGACCATCGTCTGCACCTCGTTCACGGCAAAGGCGTAGTCGAGTGACAGAGCTCTCAGAATGTGCACACTGTCATGGGGTGCATGGGTGAGTGACAGGCGGCGCTCGTATTTGTGCTTGCTAGGCACCTTGTCGTCCTCACCCCCGCCGAGTTTCGAGCTGCTGCCGCTGACGGCGGCTGAGCCGAACTCGGCGGCTCGCTCGCGGCCACCATCGTCGGCTGCGCTGCCGCCGAAGATGCGCGCTGCGCTGCCGCTGCCGCTGCTGCGGAGGACGGGCGCAGGCGACGAGACGGTGCGCAGAGAGCCGCGTCCCTCGATCGACCACATGCTACCCTCACCCACCGCCCAGTCGGCGCGGCTCTCATCGCCTGTGGACGTTGCAAGCAGCTCCACATCGTCAATGTTCGTCACCGGTACATCGTACTGAAAGCCAAGTTAGTAAGCCACGAGTTAGCAAGCGTGTGCAACCCGAGCATTAAGGTGTGCCACGGTCGCCTCACCAGAGCACCAGCAAAGTGAGCTCCGCGAGAGATTGCTAGTGGTAAGACAGAAGGGACGCCGTCCCCTCTCTCTCCCCGTCATGCTTTTCTAAAGAGCGGCTGTTCGCCGATGCGCAGCACAGCGTAGCCAAGGTGGGCGGAGAGCAACGCCTGCGCATATGCAGTGCCGAATGATGCCGGCCCAGCAAACCGGAAGCGGTGGGGAAGGGGACACTGGTGGTCACGCAATCCGAACGGCATCGCCATGCTGCACCTGAGGCTAAGACCCAGCAAAGCGTGGCGCCCAAAGCAAAAATCCCATAAAACGTTTGCACTGGAAGCATTCTCGCAAACCCAGTGTGGCTTGAAAACCACACGTGGCTGAATGGTCGATGCTCAGCGACTAAAGTCGTTGGGCAGTCGAAGCATCAGTAGTGCACAGTCAAAATAGTGAATCAGGCTTACGAAGGGAGAAAGAAACGTTATATCAGCCAAAACCAGCTGATCGCATTATAGCGGCAAGGACTACTACGACACGACAGAGAATGAAACAGGTGCAAACACATGAAAACGTGAGCACACACTATACAGGTACTTGGGTGTGCGCACACACGAAGCAGAGTGCACATGCATGCATATGCGCATGAGTTAACACCTAGCTAAGTAGCAGAAATAAGATGCAATCTCATGCAAGGAATGACAAGTTGCATATACATTTTTCTCCGCACAACATGCATCGAATAGCACTAGTTGACTTATTGCATTAGTATATCGACCACACTATATACTAGCAAATATGAAGAATTCCTTGAAGAATATGTAGATAGTTCTGAAGGCGAAGAGATTTAATTTCAATTATATATAGAAAATGGATGTCAAGAATTAAAGTTGTGAACAATCTAGAGAAATGGCAGTTAAAAAGTGGTCAGTGGTTATGAAATTAGTCTCCGATGCAAGGTGTGGATTAAAAAAAGACGAGCTGATTCAAGTGCCTCAGTTACATAGCAGCAAGAGCCTTAGTAGATTTAATCCTGCTTTCAGTGGGCAATCGAGAATTACCTGCTGCATGACTCAACCTGAATCATGAAGTGTGAGCACTTAATCTCAGGGCTAAGACCCAGTCGCACCAACTCCTGTGGCAGACAAGACATGTTTTTTCTGTCTAGTGCTGCAACATCCCATACACAGCTGTGGCACGGCCATGCGTTCAAGAGAGTTTGAGAATCAATTCAGCCACATTTAAAACATCTTACATTCTAAGCATACGACCTTGGTCATCAAATTCGTTAACCTTTCAAAAAGGCTGTCGTCAGGCCACTACTCAAGAAAGCAACACTAGACCGAGAGAACTTGAACAACTTCTGCCTAGTCTCCCTTCTACCGTTCCAAACGAAAATACTGTAACGAGTTGTGGCAAACCTGCTGAACTCATCCATTGAAACTTCAAACCTAGCTAGTAAGTTCTAGTCTGGTTTTAGAGCTAATCACTCCACCCAGTCAGAATTGCTTCGGGTGTATAAGGACCTTAGGAATGCAGACTTAGGTAGAGTCTCTCTGCTTATTTTGCTCGATCTTTCGGCAGCATTTGATACTACCGACCACCAAGTCCCTCTAGAGCGGCTCTCATCTCGCCTGGGCTTCACTGGCACAGCACTGAAATGTTTCAGGTCCTATCTCAGCAGCAGATTGCAGAGCATTGATGTGAACGGTAAAAGTTCATCGGAGGAATCACTGAAGTATTGTGTACCCCAGATCTCTGTGATTGGTTCGGCTCTTTTCAAGATCTATACTCTCCTTCTTGTGGATATGATAGCCAGGCACAATCTAGGTTTTCATTTCTATACAGATGACAATCAGTTGTACCTTTGCTTTGATCCTTCCCAGCCCTCCAGCACGTCAACTTCTCTCAATTCCATAGCTTCATGTATTATTGACATAAGCACATGAATGGCAGCAAAATTTCTAAAAATGACTGACAATAAAACCAACTTAACAGTAATGGGCTAACCAAGTGTGGCTCAGGAATTGGAAAACTTAACACTCAAAATTAGCTCTGCCCGCATATCTCCTGTTGCATCTGCTCGAAATCTAGGTGTCCTGTTCTGAAGTGACCTTTCATTAGACGACCACATCAGCTCCACAGTCAAGTCTGCCTACTTCAGCTACATTGAATTGCTACAATTCAGGTTTGTCTAGAAATTGGTCCATACATTTACGACATCCTGTTTCAACTTCGAGGCTCGTCTGTCGTGAGTGTCAAAGTTGCCACATCACACCACTTCTTGCCGACCTTCACTAGCTCCCAGTAAAGCAACACATAGACTTCGAAGTTCGGTGACTCCCTTATAGGTCCCTTCATTCTTTGGCTCCACCCTACCTATTAGATCTCCTCCCCTACAAGGCTAGGCATCGTACCACCTGCTTTTCTGAATCAAATCGTTTAGCTACACCTCGCATGAACCTCACATCCTTTAGAGATCGTGTCTTTTGATCGTATGCTCCCAAAGCCTGAAACTCACTCCCGAATGACGTTACGACATTCCCTGACTTGATCACATTTACAAAGAAGCTAAAACGCATCTATTTATCACAGAATTTAGTGTTTCGATGTAATTCGTCCTTTCTGTGCTTATGCCTGCTGACACTGCATGCTGCCACTAGCTATATCTGCATGCTGACCCTGTGCATGTCACCCTTAACCTTGATATTCATGTTGTTTATCAAGCATGATATTACTCAACATTCAATTGCATTTCCCTTTGCAGCAAATGTAAAGTGCCTAAAAAGAGATCGAGTTCTCTGATGGTGCTATACAAATGTATTATTATTATTATTAACCTTGACTTTGTTGAGTCAAGCACCTTAACCACTGGGCTAAACCAGAGCATTCTACCATAACCATGCAGACAATAGCTCAACCTGACATTCAACTGCAGCAGAACCACATATGCTTCACCATCCACAGATCTAAATTGTATATGCTTCCAGTTACCAAAATGTTAAAACACACTTTCTCTTGCACAGTAATATAAACAAATCAAGCACTAAGATAACTCGATAAAAACATGCACATTCAGACAATAATAATAATAATCTGTTGGTATAGTGCCCTCAGAGCACTTAATCTCTTTCAAAGCATGTGCTGGATGAAGGCTTTTCTTCATGGTAGAAAAAGCAAGTCTTCACTTCAACCTGGGCCACTGCCTCATACACATCACCACATGCTGGCATCTTTGTAAAGCCTGCACCTGCAATACGTCATTACACACAGTAGCTCATATTATGCAATATTATTTCCTTCGAAGTGAGACCAAGAGCGCGACAGCAAATTACATACTAGTCTGCTATCTAGCACATAATAGTGTGCACCTCCTACTGCTAATCCGTGAGGCTATGATCGATCATGCCTTGTCGTGTGCACGTTAATCTGCCCGTGAGCAAGCAAAAGTTTTGCTCCCCGTCAGAGTAACTATCCAGTGACTAACAAGGTTTTGCAATGCAGCCTTAGGCACTTGCCTTTTCAACGCCGAACATCTTGGCTTCTGCTTTTGCCTCCACCAGTGACAGACGCCGTTTCTCACGCATGCTGTGTCGTCGCACAGATGACCTCAAATGTATAAACGACAAGTAATAAATTGCATCACCACAAACAACACCCAGTCAGACAATAACATATACATTGGCTATCACTTGAAAGACTAATCAGCTGACACTGTTAGACAAAAATCAAACACGAGTGCTGATCTGCAGTCAGGCATAAAAACGAACACGCACTACAAATGAATCATTATATATTCATTTACAAATACATAGTTAGGCTGCCTAAGATAAACAGTGACCCACGGTCGTATCCATCTAGCTAGTGGTAAGGCATCCGGCATAATGTTGCTCGCCGCTAACATATAACCGATAAAGGATGTCTTGTGAGGTCTACCACCAGTTATGTATGCTGATATTTGCAATAGCGTAAGGTTCTATATTCCATATTGAGAGGGTTACCACTCGAAGCAAAGCTCGGCATCCAATGGACAAATTATCCCATCAGCAGGGATCACCGAGATGTAAGCAATAGATTTTGATACAAGCGTTTTCAGTCGTCATAATTTTTTAGGAAACTGCTAATTCAGGCATCCATACTCTTAGTCTGGTTATTAGTGGTCAGCATTTACCAGTGTTTTGGGTCACTGTCATGCTAATAAGAAAATGCATCACCCAAAAACTCTGGCACACGGAAAAACCCAAGTTCTAAAGCTCATCAAGCTACCCATTCTGGCCCATTAGGCTTACATGATGCAGTGATCCAATGCCGACACTGAAAAAAGAGCACAGAGCCATCATTGGGTCACTGCCATATTTGACATTACAGGCAGTCGCGAAGTTTCACTCATCTTTCTCGAAGCTGACAAACAGGCAGCTTTTATCAATCTCGACGAGCTTAAATGTACTCTCGTGAATCCAAAAGAATGAGCTTCAATTATGGCACTTGACCCATTTCAGCCTGTCGGCTTCACCCTATTTGCACAGCATTGCGCTAGTCTTTACCATTTGCTGAAAGGCAGTCGCATCTCTCGCCTGCTGTTAGCTCTATCTTCACAGCACCTTCCAGTACCTGTGAGAGCTGCATCAAGCATGGTTTCTAATCGGAGAGCGAAGCCATCTTCAGAAAAAGATCACTGTGCTTCCAAATCTACTTTCGGCATCACAGGCAGCAGCTGTTTGACACAGAATCCATCTGTCACACTTAAGTTAAGCCTCACACAGCCTTTGCTCATCCCAAGGAGACGAGTGATCTTCCAGTTGCTAATTTATTGTTTTGTGAAGTGCTAAAAACATGCCCTTATCGAACTTGCAGTACTCCCTGGTCTTTCGAATGGTACTACAGCAGCTCTTGCTGAGAAAAGAGGATTGAAAAGAGGTGACACGCCATGGGAATCCTCTATGCTCTCTGGCACGAATGCATGTTTATGATTCTCTTCAATGTACCCTTATTCTTAATATGTTAGTGGGCTTAAAAGGCAGCTGATTTAGGATAAAATTGGTTGATTTGGCCATTGTACCATGTTTGTCACTGGCTCTTTAATGTGCAAATAAGTTCAACTGCCAGGCTCCTACTTCCTGGGCGACTTGGCTGCTCCTACTTTCAATGGTATCGAAAGTACGTCAATTATAGAGTGCATAAACACCCACTGACATAGGTGTATGGTTGAGCATGAAGCAAATGGAACGTACCACTTGCTACCGATATTCAAAGCACCTGAAAAGCTGCTCCGAAGAGCCTGGTAATCTTGCCTGCACAACCAAGCAATAAATTTAGTACATGAATAGAACAATGAATATACTAGAAAAATGTCAGCAATAAATACAAAGTACTTTAGAAGAGCATCTTACCACTGGTACACCAGCCTCTGGCACCATAACACACTATGTACAACCAACATCACCCGAGAAATAAGAAAGAAACGTGCAACCTACCCATGCAAGCTGTGGCTACTACTGTGCTGATGCCAAGGGATGCTCTTGTGCTGCTCTCGGTAGATTTGAGCCTTCTGCTTTATGTCTTCAATCTGTATTCTGAGGGTCTCGTCTTCACAAAGGTCTGAAAGTATACGTCAATTCCAGATTGTCAACATCCGATTAAAGAGCACTACGCAGAGAAGGATTGGCATAACCAAGCCAGCCATCACTACATAGAATGGAATAATGCTCAGCTTAACTACCAGCTTGATACACTGGCAAAGACTATATCTTTCGAGCATGATTGTGAGATACGTTTAGCAATTTCATTCCACATCTAAAACCACAAGCTATTGGAGAAGCAGTCCAAAACAATACCATCAAGCAGATACACATACCTGTAAGAGCCACGACCAGATCTATCTCCTCACATGGGCATATACACAAACGAACACTAACGCACAGGCAGCACGCGCTTTCCTCGCATTGTCTCGAACCGCTCAGCACGCTCCCCCACATGCGTCAATGTCAATCTCTCTAACTTAGTGGTCATCAGGCCTGTTATAACTCCATCGGCCCGACTAAACGCTTGCATTTGGAATCCTCGCTCAATGTGCAACAAACCTCTGGTAATAAGCAGCCTTATTTCTGAAAACGGTATCAACCCGCTCGCCCTAACTGAAACTTGGCTAAAATCGATAAACTGCCCGACAATTAAAGACGCTACCCCAGCTGATTTCTCATTCTTTCACACCCCTAGATCAATCAAAACTGGAGGTAAAGTTGCTGTTATCGTGCGCTCGAAATTCAACTTCATGCCATTTGCAGTACCCTCGAAGCAGTCTTGTGAATCTATTGCCTTGGTCTCAACCGACAACAAGCTACCGATGGTGGCAATATTCTATTGCCCACCAGGTACCAAATCCTCCTTTATCTCAGATTTCTCTGCTCTAATTTCGACTCTGTGTGCTAGAAATCGATCCTTCCTCATTATGGGTGATTTCAACGTTCACTTTGATAACTTATCTGACACCTTCAGCACTGAATTTCGTGCATTGACTGACTCATTGTCTCTTGTGGCTCATGTGCATGGCCCTACTCACATCAAGGGTCACACACTCGACCAGATTTTTTCATACAACTGCACTTTGTCATCACCAATTATTACCAAATCCTGCTTATCTGATCACATGCAGATCTCATTCAATCCTAGCTGATTAAACAGCCCCTTTTTGTATAGTGACAGAAGAGCCTTTACGGCTATCACCACTGCTTGCAGTGGCGATAAAGGATCGCCCACCGCAGGTATCGAACCAACGACCTCGGGACCGAGGTCGTGAAAGCAACCGCCTTACCTAGTGTGCCATCACGGCTCACCAGATTTTATTTACAGATTTATTAATTTACAAGATTCAATCTACAGTGTGTGCCTGCCTCGTCCTCCTCTAAAATCACCTGTGAATCGCAAAACCTCAAGACCCTTGCTTGACATCGATGCTGTCTGTGAGAGAATATCTGCTTTGCCTCTGCTGCTCAGTCCCCCCTCTGACCTGTCATCATTGGTAGATAGCTACAACACGAAACTAACTGACACGCTCGACAAGTTTGCAACTCTGACTAAGCATGTTGTGCCCCCTCGCCCAGACGGCCTATGGTTTACCACAGACATTAAACTTGCAAGGTCTACTAAACGCAAGCTTGAAAAAGCATACAAAAGATCAGGACTGACTGTCCATCAACAAGCATATGAGGACTACTGTGGGTCGCACCAATTGATCCTAGCAAAGGCCAAGTCTAACTTCTTAAGAATATTGTTGAATCACAGATGCACAATCTAAAAATGCTGATGTCGACGATCAACCATCTCCTCAACCGCTCCCAGATTAGCTCCTTACCTGATGATCCTTGTGATGATCTAACCGATTTGCTTCTCTCGATTCTTTGTCCAGAAGTTGGACAAGATCAGGGAGTCCATCCCTGCGATGACACCATACCCCCTAAAATGCTGTCCCCCGATTCCTGGCTGCACCTCAATGTCTACATTTAAGCAAGTCACTAGTGATGTCGTCCTGAAGTTCATGTCCCAATCAAAGAAGACAAGTCCTTTGGACCCTATTCCCACTGTCCTGCTATTACATTGCGTTGATCTGCTGCTGCCATGCATAACTAACATCATTAATATGTTATTAGCCTCAGGTCATGTCCCAGCACCTCTCAAAAAAGCTGTAGTCAGGCCACTTCTCAAGAAAGCGACACTAGACCAAGAGAACTTGAGCAACTACCGCCAAGTCTCCCTTCCTTCCTATCAAAGGCACTGGAATGGGTCATGGCGGACCAGCTGAACTCATATATTGAAACTTCCAACCTTGCTAGTAAGTACCAGTCTGGCTTTAGAGCTAATCACTCCACATATTCAGCATTGCTAAGGGTGTACAGCGACCTACGTAGGAATGCAGACATAGGTAGAGTTTCTCTGCTTGTGTTGCTCGGTCTTTCGGCAGCTTTTGATTCTATCGATCACCAAGTTCTTCTAGAGCGCCTCTCATCTCGCCTGGGCAGCACTGGCACTGCTCTGAAATGGTTCAGGTCCTATCTCAATGGAAGACTCTAAAGTAGTGATGTGAATGGACAAAGATCCTTTGAGGAACCTGTGAAATATGGGTGACCTCAGGGTTCCGTGCTAGGTCCGGTTCTTTTCACGGTTTATACTCTCACTCTTGCTGATGTGATTGCCAAGCACAATCTAGGCTTTCACTTCTATGTGGATGACACTCAGTTTTACCTTTGCTTTGATCCCTCCCAGCCCTCGAGCACCTCGAATTCTCTCAACTCACTTGCTGAATATATTGAAGACATCTGCACAAGGATGGTAGCAACTTTTCTGAAACTAAGCAACAATAAAACTAACTTACTAGTTATGGGCAAACCCAGTGTGATTCAGAAATTGGAAAGGCTGATGCTCAAAATTGGCTCTGCCAGCTTATCTCCTGTTGAATCAGCTCGAAATCTAGGTGTCAAGTTCCAAAGTGGCCTCTCGTTAGACGACCAGATCAGCTCCAAAATCAAGTCCACCTACTTTCAGCTACATAACATTGCTAAAATTCGGGCTTGTTTAGATAATGATACCACGTCTAAGTTGGTCAATGTATTTGTGACATCCCGTCTTGACTTCTGTAACTCACTGCTTGCTGGCCTACCAGCATGTGCAATCAGGCGATTACAGCTGATGCAAAACTCCGCAGCCAGGCTTGTCTGTCATGAGCGTCGCAGTTGCCACATCACACCACTTCTTGCCGACCTGCACTGGCTACCAGTCATGCAACGGAGTGACTTCAAGGTTTTGTTAATCACTTTTAGGTCCCTTCATTCTTTGGCTCCAGCCTATCTCTCAGATCTACTCCCCCACAAGGCCAAGCATCGTACCACCCACTTTTCGGAATCCAACAATTTACAAGTACCTCGTACAAACCTCAAATCCTTTGGAGACCGTGCGTTTAGTTCGTGTGCTCCCAAAGCCTGGAACTCATTCCCGACTTGCGTCACAACATCCCCTGACTTGACCACATTTAAAAATAACTTAAAAACACACCTATTTATGACAGCATTTGGTGGGTCCTAGTGATTCGTCCTTCATGTGCTTATGAGTGCTGACACTGCATGCTGCCACTAACCACACTTGTATGCTGACCCTGTGCATGTCACCCCTAACTATGTTATTCATGTTGTTTATCAAGCATGATATTACTCACCATTCAATCGCGTTTCCCTTTGCAGCAAATGTAAAGCGCCTAGAAATAGATTGAGTTCTCTGAGGGTGCTTTATCAAGTGCATTACTATTATTATTACACACACACACACACACACACACACACACACACACACACACACACACACACAAACACATAATTCATTTGTATAGCGCACCAAAAGAAATTAATCTCTATTCAGGCGCTTCATATATGCCCCGGGACTCGAGCCCACGACCTCAGCAAGACCTTGATCTGGGCGAGCACCTCAACCGCTGGACCAAACCAGCTCGCTCGCACACGCGCACACGCACACACACCTGATTGCATATTAATACCAAGCCCTAACTTATACACCTTGTGTGTGTGTGTGTGTGTGTGTGTGTGTGTGTGTGTGTGTGTGTGTGTGTGTGTGTGTGTGTGTGTGTGCGTGTGTGCGCGAGTGTGTCTGAGCACGTGTATATATCCAGTGCTGGACCGAAAAATCCATGCACCGTGGCGCGTTCAAGATTTAACCTAAGATGTGTCAGTAATTCCAGGACTGCAGACCAATAAATTTTCAGCTATCAATGCCTCTCGATGACCTGTGCAGAGATCGTTATCTAAAAGTGTATACCCCAGTCTATAGCAGAGCAGCTGCCTTTCTGTTATCGTGTGCCGGTACTAGACTGGGCCTCCTCTCTCTCTCTCTCTCTCTCTCTCTCTCTCTCTCTCTCTCTCTCTCTCTCCCCCCCCCCCCCCCCCCACCCCCCCCCAACAAAAGCTCGAGACTTGCTATTAAACCATAAAAGTTGCAACAGTTAAGGAACTAGAAGTTTCCAAAACTATATGAAAAAATTAAATTCATGCTGCACAAAGTAACACCGTGGGTTGACGTATGTCTCAAATTAGATTTTCTTGCAATCAACCAAGAACACAAAACCAGCCTGTCTTGACAGCTATTGAAGACACCCGTGCAATTGACAGTCACGATTTTTGGAAGATAGTTCTTTGTTGCATCGTTCCCCCATTGGGCCAAAAGATTCACAAATTATGTCTGGAATTTTCCTGTGGAGAAAGACACGTCGAAGGCTAGACAAGCAAAGGGTAGCTGAACAGCTTCATTTGCATAGCAGCAGAAGAGGCTTAGCAGCTATCACTCTAGCTTTCAGTGGACAAAAAGAAAGACGTCTATATTCATCAACTAACTGAATGCTTGCCTTGCCGACATTCGATCCTGGATGTCGGAAAACTTCTTGAAACTAAACGACGATAAAACCAAACTGCTGCTCATAGGACACCCTAAGCATGTGGCTGGATTAAAAGGCTTCGCTCTTCTAAAAAGTGATGCTCTTGTGCGACCAACACCATGTGCTCGAAATTTAGATGTTGTTTTAAACAGCTGCCTAAATTTTAAAAGCTTCATTCAGAAGACTGCTTCGACAGCTAGCCATCACGTCCGATCCCTATCTAAGATTAGGAGCTGTCTTCCAGTGGCTTGCAAAAATTTAATTAGCTTCTTAGTCCTGTCTCGGCTTGATTATTGTAAAAATTCCCTTTTGGCTGGGCTACCAAAGAAAGCAACTAGGCCACTGCAGCCGGCTATGAATATGGCTGCAAGGCTAGTCTTCAAGTCCCAGAGGTTTGACCACGTGTCTCATTTGCTAAAAGAGCTAGGATGGCTGGCCGTTGATCAACGGATACAGAGCCAAGTTCTCACCTTGACCCACAAGGCCCGCTGCGGCTTGGCTCCTTCGTACCAAGCTGAACTGCTGCATCAGTTTCAGCCTCTTCGTACCCTCAGGTCCTGTATGGACGATAAATTAGCTGTTTCATTCCTCTGCTTAAAGACCGTTGGCGACAGAAGCTTTAGCTCTGCAGGTCCTAGGCTGTGGAACACGCTTCCACAATTCTTATGCAACGACAACTACTCTCCTGCTTCCGACTATGGCTCATCCTTTTCAGCAGTCCTGAGCTGCCACTTCCATGCTACTCACTACCTCAACTGCACTCCTGACTCTGTTATGCTTCCCACTTTCTCTTTGTTGCATGAGGCGAAGTCTGTTGGCAACCGAATGCGTACCGAAAGCCGCTTAGGCTGCGAGTGCTCTATAAATAAATAAATAAATCCTAGCTGATTAAACAGCCTCTTTTGTATAGCGACAGAAGAGCCTTTACAGCTATCAGCACCACTTGCAGTGACGATAAAGGATCGCCCACCGCAGGAATCGATCCCACGACCTCGGGATTGAGGTCGTGAAAGCAACCGCCTTACCTAGTGTGCCATCATGGCTCTACAAAACTCTCCTGTGTAACACGCATACAGTCTTTATGGCTTTGTGGAGTTACAGACGGAGATACATTACATTACATCACATTATATCAAAGATATTGCGACAAGGATAGAAAAATCACACAATGTTTGCATATAGATAAGGGGTTAAGAAACCTTAACAAATGCTGGAAAACAACATAGATCTTACAACAAAGAAAAATTGAGGAGCATGGAAGTAGAACAAGTTGAATACATATAAAGCCTAATAGTAACGAATATTAATGTAAGCTTAAAAATACGATTAAAATAAGCAATTGGCAGCTGGAAGACCGTGCAGGAGCTAGGAATTGGTTTGCTCGGAGAGTGCCGAGCAGGTCTGGCCCAGTGGTTAAGGGGCTCGCCCTGATTAAGGTCTGGCAGAGGTCCTGGGCTCGAGCCCCGTGGCATATGCGAAGCGCCTGAATAGAGATTAGGTTATCTTAGTGCGCTATACAAATGAATTATTTTTTTATTTACACTTGATCATACACGACAACATTCAAGCCAACCATAGGTCAATAAAATTACAGCAAGGACACCCAATTTAGGACTTGAATGCTCAATCCAACGATAATAATTCTGTGAAGATCCAACAAATGTCTTAACATATTCTGAGGGATTTGTATGTTCAGCATTTCACACAGGTTGATAAGAACTCGCAAAACAGTCCCACCTGAATTACAAAACATACTGCCAAAAGGTTTTCAAATGAGCATTTGGGTATTCTGCAAAACTGACCGGCCAGCTTAGCTGCTTTCTTACAAGCTTGCTCACCACAGGAAAATGTAACCCTGAGCATGCGATCAAAGTTCGTACGGCTGCAGTTTTGCTGAGCAGAAACGATTCGACTACTTATGTTTGCCCCACAGATTGATCTTGGAAGCACCCACTAGCAGTCCTACATGTGGCACCCGAGGATTTAAAATCACACGCATGGGAGCTCCTCCAATGGACTTCAAGTGCAGAGAGAAATCATCAGCAACAGGTGCTTATAGCAGGATGCACTGCAGCTTGATCACCACGATTTCGAACCCCCCCCCCCCCGCCCATAGCTTGGGCTAGTTAGAACGACCTTTTTTAGATACTCTCTCAGATGGTGGTGGTGACTGCAAGGGTCTGTGACAAAATGCCGTCAGGAGAAGAACAGGCCGAGCAACGAACCGCCTGGTTTGAATCAAGGATAGGGTTATCCACAGACATGAACAATCATATGGCAGGCTAAGGCGATGGCGAGGATGCCCTTCGTGTCGAATTTCTCGTACAGATGGTCTCGTTTTCTCGGACTCTATCCGGGTGCTAAGCATGCCACAAACGAGCAGCCGGGCCTCAGCACAGCACACTACTACTGAATTACGTGGGGTTACCAGCATAGACACCAAATCCCATCTCGACTTTGCACACTACGACGACGAGTAAAGGACAATGCTCCCAAACATGTATAACTCGTGCACCAATATAATATGCCCTTATGCAAGCAGTCGGGCACAACGCTGCGACTCTATACCTAGCAGCGACTCCTCGTATTTAGTTTTCGCATCGAGGTTGGCTCCGTGTGATGCCAGCAGGATCAGCACATTCATGTGGCCCCAACAGGCTGCAGCATGTGCCGGAGTCCAGCCGTCCATATCCTGAGTGTTGGCATCAACACCTTTCTCTAGCAGATAGGCAGCTACTGTGGCATACCCATTTGCAGCAGCAGCATGAAGCTGTAAAGAAAGCAATGCTAGCAGCATTGATATGAAGTAAAGATTAAAAAAACGCAACGTGGCTAAAAAGTGAAAATGGAAAAGTCACGCAATGTGGAACCTCACATGCATAAGTCTACGTGGTACCAGAAAAAAAGCCCCAAAAAAAGAGAAAGCAACTGTCTGAATGCAGCATGCTGGAATCCGTGGGATCCCATTTATTGGATTTTCACAGGATTGTAATAGCCGGATTTAGCATAATACTCCTAAATTGGGTGTCTGCTGTAATTTTATTGACCTGCTTTTAGAGCTAATCACTCTAGAGTCGGCATTGCTTCGGGTGTATAACGACCTACTTAGGAAGGCAGACGTGGGTGAGCATCTCTGCTTGTTTTGCTCGATCTTTCGGCAACTTTTGATACTATCGATCACCAAGTCCTTCTTCAGAGCCTCTCACCTCGCCTGGGCATTACGGGCACTACACTGCAATGGCCAAGTCCTATCTCGGTGGGAGACTCCAAAGTATTGATGTGAATGGACACAGGTCATCCGAGGAATCTCTAAAGTATGGGGTACCTCGGGGGTCTCTGCTCGGCCCCCCTCTTGTCACGGTGTATACTCTCCCTCTTGCCGATGTGATTGCCAGGCAAAATCTAGGCTTTCACTTCTATGCAGACGACACTCAGTTGAACCTTTGCTTTGACCCTTCCCAGCCCTCTAGCACGCCGAATTCTCTCAACTCCCTTGCTACATGTATTGATGACATCTTAAATTAAATGGTGATAAAACTAACTTAATAGATATGAGAAAACCAAGTGTGCTTTAGAAATTGGAAAGGCTAACACTCAAAATCGGCTCTGCCAGCATATCTACTCTTGAATCTGCACGAAATCTAGGTGTCATGTTCCAAGGTGACCTTTCATTAGACGACCACATCAGCTCCACAGTCAAATCTGCCTACTCTCAGCTACACAGGATTGCTAAAATTTGGGCTTGTTTAGACAGGAATACCACATTTAAATAGGTCCGTCCATGTGTCACATCCAGTCTCGACTTTTGCAATTCACTACTTGCTGGCTTACCAGCCTGTGCAATCAGGCACTTACGGCTGGTGCAAAACTGTGCAGCTAGGCCTGTCTGTCGTCAGTGTCGAAGTTGCCACATGTCACCACTTCTCGCCGACCTGCACTGGCTCCCAGTCAAGCAACGCATCAACTTAAAGTTCTGTGACTCACTTTTAGGACCCTTCATTATTTGGCTCCAGCCTACCTATCAGATCTACTCGCCCACCAGGCTAAGCATTGTACCACCCACTTTTCGGAATCTAATGGTTTACCTATACCTCGTACAAACCTCAAATCCTGTGGAGAGCGTGCCTTTAGTTTGTATGCTCCCAAAGCCTGGAACTCACTCCCGACTGACGTTACGACATTCCCTGACTTGACCACATTTACAAAGAAGCTAAAACGCATCTATTTATCACAGCATTTAGCAAGTCAATGTGATTCATCCTTTGTGTGCTTATGCATGCTGACAATGTGCATGCTACCACTAACCATATTTGCATGCTAACCCTGTGCATGTCACCTCTAGCCATGTTATGCTTGTTGTCATTGAGCATGCTACCACTAACCACCCGACCAAGCTTCTTTTGCAGCAAATATAAAGTGCCTAGAAAGAGCTTGAGTTCTCTGAGGGTGCTAAAACAAATGCATTATTATTATTATTATTATTATTATTATCTCAGCCCATGCCTCTTATTTCTTCTTGTGCTTAGACCACTAGTAACAAAGTTTATGAAAATAATATCAGACACAAGTAAACAGTATTACACTTCTCGGCATGACACACACACACACACACACACACACACACACACACACACACACACACACACACACACACACACACACACACACTCGGTCGGTTGAGTCCATTGCCCTGCAGAGTGAAAGGCTTCCAACAAGCATCAGTTTACCCTAAATTGAAGCACAGATGCAGTTGCACCGTTGATACCGTCTTTCATTAAATAAAAAGCACCGCAACCTATCGCATAGGCGACATCGGTCCGGAAGCGCGTCCATGTGCACCTCCAAAAAACGGTAAGACGGCTTTCCCTCTACTCATCTCCATTCACAGCCCAAGCTCATTAGCATATAAGCTATGCACTGCAGATCCTACTGAGTAAGCTCTCCGGAGGCAGGTGTGCTCTGCTAGCATACGCGGCCAAGGAGAGAAGGACAGCGATCGTCCACACGGCAAGCAACAAGGAAGAGGCAACAGGCTCATAACAATGTGCGACAACAGTGGCCTCAGCCGTCCTCCCACTCCTGCTAGATGTGTCAAGGAAGCTAATAATGCCTGCTACGTGCTAGTGCAATGGCTCAACAAGTTGCCTAATTTGAACCTCGTAGAAGGACTATTGAGCGATATCGAGAGGCGGCTGAGACAGAGTGTTTGGCCTACACCAGTGGCCGACCTGTTCAGTAAAACTCCGGCTCTTTGGAACGTGCTAAAGCAGAAGAGGCATCCCAGAAGCTGGCAGCCTCGATTCCTGGCCACACAAGGAATGTCATAAAGAATCATTGTGGGAAGATGTCATGCACATACAACAACAGCATATATGCTTGTTTTTGGGTGTAAGACAATATTTTCACATGCTCAGCATAACTTCGGTATACCTGGCATAATAATAATAACAATAATAATAATAATAATAGATTTGATATGTCGCTCTCAGATAACTCAATCTCTTTCTACGCGCTTTACATTTGCTGCAAAGAAAGCACGATCGAATGGTTAGTGGTAGCATGCTCAATAAACAACAAGAATAACATGGTTAGGGGTGACATGGTTAGGTATGGTGACATGGTTAGGGGTGACATGACATGGTTAGCGGTGACATAGGGTTTAGGTCACCATGCAAGTATGGTTAGTAGCAGCATGCACAGTGTCAGCACGCAGAAGCAAATAAAGGACGAATCACAGGGACCCACAAAATGCTGTCGTAAACAGATGCGTTTTTAGTTTCTTTTTAAATGTGGTCAAGTCAGGAGACGTCCTGATGCAAGTCGGTAGTGAGTTCCAGGCTTTGAGAGCATACAAACTAAAGGCACGGTCTCCAAAGGATTTGAGGTTTGTACGAGGTATAGGTAAACCATTAGATTCTGAAAAGCAGCTGGTACGATGGTGGGGGAGTAGATCTGATAGGTAGGGTACAGCCAAAGAATGACGGGACCTAAAAGTGAGTCACAGAACTTTAAGTTGACGTGTTGCTTGACTGGGCGCCAGTACAGGTCGGCGAGAAGTGGTGAGATGTGGCAACTGTGATGCTCACGACAGACAAGCCTAGCTGCCAAACTCTCTTATTACCCGAATGATTTTCAGCCACAGCAGCAGCGGCCATACTGAAACTATTATTTTCGCCTCAGTGTATCTCTGTCAGTAACACCACAAAGCCACAAAACCGCAGGACGGTCCTCTCCTCTATAGCGCACTCAAAGCCTTAGCAGCTTTTGGTGTGCATAGCGCTCTGTTCGGTACAATAGCCATGGGTCATGGAGCTAGACGTATGTTAGAATTGGGAGTACAGCAGCTTACACGTTAAACAATTCCAATCATGCAGCAACGCATGGACAACATACCGGAACTGCTCCTTGTCGATCCTTAACTTCGAGATTGCCTCCGGCATCTGCAATCTTGTGAATGTCAATGAGCATATCGTTTTCAAGGCACAGACGTGTGTGGTCAATTAGGTCCTGGGTGATGCCCAAGTTCGCCATGCTTGTTTCTATCAGCTCGAGAGTCGGCTCATCTTCACAAATATCATAGGGCATGTTCCCCTCCGAGTTTAGGGCAAGCAGGTCTGCATTCCTGCAAATGGCAGATAAAGTTCAGCTTCTTACGTCACACCCATCGATTAGATAAGACTTGAACATACAAATAAGTAAGCCTGCGTCTCAATATCAACAGAGATGACCGATGCCTACGATAAGGTGGCATAAGGAATGAAATAACAATGAGCAGGTCAGCAGCTCAGCGAATAGCCGATTTTGTTTTGCCTGTTGGGTTACACCTACAGATAAGATTTCAGCACAGACACGTCGGAAAGTTTCACACTCATACATCATATGGAAAAATACTCTGGGATTGTAATTAGAAGGCAGCCGTTAGAAATGTCGGATCCACAATGCATCTGAAAGGCACTCGGTGAAGCAGTGTCACTGTGAGGTATAAAAAAAACTGATATAAAGCAATGACCGAGAACAGGCAAATGTTTAAAAAAAAGTGAGTGGGTTAAATGAAAAGCTGCTAGCCATTAGAGGTATAACTAAACTATAAAGATATTCACCAAAGTTTTCCATAGGGGGATGAGAACTTCTATCAGGACATGCTGGTGGGTCACCTATCATTCATCGACCAGCAGCAAACGAGTATGTGCATAGGGGGTGAGAGGTGATTAGTGGGTGGCTTGCAACAGATCTAATCTAAGCTGGCCCTCATTGGCAGCTGAAAATACTTAGGGGGATGATTTCAGGCATACCTCTGCTATTTCGATGCAGCTGGTATAGAAGTTCGGTGTGGAGTGGGAGGCAGGGCACACAGCAGGATCGAGATGATACGACCAACTTCTAGGCAACACCAATCCACCTAATCCAACCAAAGGTAGCATGAAAGCAATCGCTCATGGGGAGCAGTAGCCGATCACCTATGTTGAGCTTTTCATCTTTGCTGAGAAACCAGATCGGGTGCCATCAAGCAAGATTGAGGATAGAGTCAGAAATGATCAGACAGATTGTCACAGGCTCGTGGATGACTAGCCCTTACACAGCACGGTGTAGATACAGCCTCACCATCAGCGGCTGCCGGCAGCAGGGCAGCAGCAGTCGCCAGCAGCAGTTGCCAGAAGCAGCAGCAGGATTACTTTTGTATGAGATGCTGACATATACGGGAGTGGCCACAGGTAGCAGCAGCATGCAACGGAGTCCACAGCTCTCTATCCCTGGCATTGACGTTCGCCCCATACTCTAGCAGTAGAAGTACCATTCCTTCACAGTCGTCGATACAGCTCTGCAACCACATTTTATGGCCTAGTGATATAAAGAAGGCACAACACAACGAATAAACGAAACCGGATTGACAAAGCACCAAACTTTGCCATAAAACAACTGCCGAGGCTCAGTAGCTCCGAGGTGGTGAATGGAGCAACATGCCGGGGTCAGAAAGGGTAAAGGAGAAATTCCACAAACCCCTAACCCATTGACATGCAGATCATGCCGGGGTAGGGAAGACCCTACCAGCAAGACCCCTTAGCAAGTCTTGCCTCAACTGTATGACCGGCTAAGGTACCTTGGCTAGCCACTCTCCCACCACCACCCATGGGGTGCTACATGGCACATGCTCAATGGCTGGCATGGAGGCTGACACCACCCCAGAGATGGCTGCAGCCACCAGCCCTTGTTATACAATAATGGCCCGACCTTGCACGCTGCCAAAACTAGCTTTTAACAGACGAAGACCAGCGAGCCATGTGCAATGCAATGCAATATGGTATTGCGCAAGATTAACTTTGCGGTGTAATTAAGAATGTGTACCCATCTCGCGAGCTTATTAATTCAATGGCCTTTCTAGCTGCAGCCTCACAGGAGCAGGTGTGACACGATGAGCCGAGATCGCTCACGCTTAAGCGTGGCACGTTGCTTTGCTGGCCGGGTGGTGCAGAATAGTCGCGATCTACATCAAATGTAAATCTCGAAAGAAACAGATCGGCTGACTATTGTCAACCTGCTTGATTCCCACAATGTAGGACGTCCGAAGCAGGCATCCTTTCAGGTGTGCCACGAAGTGCAGCTGGTGCTGCCACACAGTCACATTAGCGCACCCACCGCTCTGCCCCTCTTCGTCGAGCCCTTCCGACTCCTACTTGCTAGGACTTCGGCTGTGCTTGCACAGGCCACGAAGAATACTGGGGCATTACTGAGGCAGCAGTCTATGCCAGAAAAGGAGGCAAACGAGTGACAGCTAACTCGGGGACAATAATGCAGCCAGGCTCGCTCGAGCTAATGACACCTCTCGTAAGAGTTGGAAAAAAGTACCATCGCCTGAAAATAAAAAAAGCAGTTTGGGAGATATTTGACTTTCACAGCACGCCCTAAGGTCAGCAATACTCAAACGCAGGATTTAAAAGGGCCGGTACATACTTCCATCAAGGTACCATACAGATTAAAAGAGGTTGAAGAATAGCTATAATAATACCCTCGATAAAGTGCTCTCAGAGAACTCGATCTCTTTCTAGATGCTTTACATTTGCTGCAAAGGAAACACGATCGAACGGTAAGTGGTATCGTGCTTGATAAACAACATGAATTACATGGTTAGGGGTGACATGCACCGGGTCAAGTGTGGTTAGTGGCTGATTCAACAACCACATTTATACAGAGGCAGAAAAGCCTTAATGGTTATCACCCCCTCTTGCAGTGAGAAATAAAGGACTGCCAACTGCACGACTCGAATGCACGACCTGGGTCGTAAAGCAAAGTGCCCTTGCCCCTAGGGGCCATACTGTCAGCCAATTGACTTAACCATCGTCTACAACACCGAAAACGTGCACACGAGGTGATTTAGCATTTTCTATTATGGGAAACAATGTCATATACATAAATAAATGGAGAATTTGATTTTTTTTAATTCATTTGTATAGCGCCCGAAGATAACTTAATCTTTATTTAGGCACATCACATGTGCCACACGTTCGTGCCCACGACACCGGCCATCAAATACATCCACCTTGACCTTGGTTCGAGGCAAGCACCTTAACAACTGGGCCAAACCGGTGCAGCAATCAATAGCAAGTCGATCCGTCCTCATTCTTCATAACTTCATATATTCGCCGAGACATTGACTCGGCCAGCTTTTGGCCAGGATCCTGAGCTATGCCATCCCTGAGCTGCTCAAGTCGACCGAAACCCTGCTCGAAAGAGAGAGGGAGAGAGAGAGAGAGAGAGAAATAACAAGACACGGTTCTTGGCTCTAAGTGAGCGATCTAACCAGTCCCAGATGCTAACTACGGGTTGGGATCAGGATATTGGTATGGGATGCTAAAGACTCTTGACATTAGAATCTAAAACAAAATTCCTCTGTTGCCCTGCTAGTATGCTTAGGGTCATTATCCATGTGCCAAACGTAGCCCTCCCCCAAAAATCTTTAGCACGTAACTTAACATTTTGGACAGCGTCTATGTACACGTTCTTATCCATAATCCCCCCATAATGCAGTGCCGAGTACCGATGCTGAAAAACTTCCAACACTACAATTGAGTGTTGGTTGTAAGCAGCCTATGTTATAATCTTCACCTTTTCTATGGCGAACGAAAGTTTTCGGACTGCCATCTCCGTGGATCAGAAATTTACTTATCGGTCCACAGAGCACGGGCCGAGTAATCGGCTATAAGTGGCCGTGCCCAATGCAGACTTGTTCGTTGTTGCTTGTTAATTAAGGGCTTGCCCTTGCTGACTCATCAATAAATACCGTACTCTTAAAAGCCTCCTGCGAACAGTATCGGTACTTGTAGTTTTTTAGGTGGTCTCTTCTAAGGACTTGGAGAGCTCGAAGTGACGCTTTCCTTTTACCCAGTGCAGGCAGCTCCAGTAGGTGGCCATCCCTTTTTGTCGTCGAACATGGCAGGCCAGAAAGTTGTAAGACGTCCATGCTACCACCCTAACAATATTTCTGAAGGTTTACCTGACAGTCCCCTCGCTAATATAAAGCTTATGTGCCACCTCCATGCTGCTTAGACCCATCTTGTGACAGGGCGACGATTTGACATTTGATTCTGCTGTTTAATCCCTTCGTTTCTCCGATGGTAGGGGAGCACAGGATGAGGAGTTCCGAGCAGGTGGTGCGGTCCAGAAGAGCAAAAACAACTCATCTCTCACACAAAAGCTTGCACACAGAACAATCTTGAGACGTTTGGATTGCAAGTAAAATAATTAGAATGCAAGTAAAAACACACAACCTGCCATTTTCAAGGTAAAAAAAATATCGTTCTAGGCTTCGGGGGAGATTTCGTGTCTAAAAGTAATATTAAAACCGGCCATCGACATTTTACCGGCAAACAATTGGGCTTATGCAAAAGTCGGCTCACACCTCTGGTGAACCTCCGGTGGCGAATAGTTGCTAAGTAAATAGTGTCAGATAAACCTTGCAAATACTCTTGCGGGTGAGTGTAGTAGCTAAGAGCCGTGGCCACTAACAGCCTCAGCGACCTTCAAGCGGCACCAGAGGTCACCACCTAACACGGAGCAGGTGTGCACACGTGACGTAAGTCGACCAAGCTAGCTGCAAAGTTGGCACCCGAGTAAAGGATTTGGTGCAGCAAGGCAGCCACGTACGGAAAGAAAACGTGAGACAGAAGAGGAGCAGCCACGATTTCAATCTCAGTTCGAGGTCGATATCCAGCAGTTACGAGTGAACCGATGTAAACACTCCTGCAGATCCAAAAGCATTTAACAAGTACCACCGACCTTACACATACACCCTTTGTTTAGATGAAATAGCCAACAATAATAATAATAATAATACATGTGTATAGTGTCCTCAGAAAAATTAATCTCTTTCTAGGCACTTCACATTTGTTGCAAAGGAAGCATGATCGAATAGTTAGCGGACTTACGCACAGTGAGTTGGTACTCTCAAAAAAGAATTATCAACGGTTTTCAATCTGATTATCATAAATTATTATAACCTCGCGAATCTTATAAATCCAGGATGAAAATCTGGAAAATTTGGCACAGGCTAGGCATGGTTCTTACAAAATTACTGCAGCTCGGACATTTGCCACCACCAGCGTTTGCCACTCACCCGGAAGATGGCTGGCTTAGCATAGAGGAGTACTTGAGGTTCAAAGGCACCACTAAGGCATGCCTCCGGTTAGCATCCATGGTCAATAAATCCCCTAACGGAACCCATACCGAACGTCCTTCCCCTTGTAAAAGAAATGGGCAGTGAATGAGAGCTATGAGGCTCCACAAGCTAGGACTATGCCCTACTTACCTTACCAGAGCACTAGGTAAAAGTGAGCACGTTGTTTTAAATTGAGCCAAACAAAATAAACCAAAGTAGACTACAGCTTCTAACAAAAAAGGGCTTTCTTGTAGCAAAGCATTGTCAATGCTTTGTCAGAGCAGTTTTTTCTTATAGCAGCTGGAAACCCTAGCATGCAAAAAACACTCGGGTGCACCTTGCAGTTATTGCCTTGTTGGGCTACCAAACTACTAAGCATGCTGGAGTTCCTTTCAGTTACAAAAGCAAGCAGCTCTTATGATTGGTGCAAAGTCTTCCAGTGCTTCTGTTTGCTACGTCTGCTCGAGCTCCGGCCATTAGGAATAACGTGTACTCTGCACCCAATCCCACAAAGACTCCTTTGCTATTTCAGTTCGACCTCCTTGTATCTCCATCTGTAACTCCACAAAGCCACAGACTATGTGGGTGTTACGCAGGAGTTTGTACAGCACACTCACAGCCTAAGCGGCCTTCGATATGCATTCGGTAGCCAACAGATTTCACCTCAGTCTAGGGTCTGCAGAGCTCAAGCCTATGTCGCCAACGGTCTTTAAGCAGAGAAATGGAACAGCTAATTTATTGTCTATACAGGACCTGACGGCACGAGGAGGCTGAAACTGGTGCAGCAGTTCAGCTAGGTATGGAGGAGCCAAGCCGTGGCAGGCCTTGTGGGTCAGCGTAAGAATTTTGCTCTGTATCCGTTGATCAACCGGCAGCCATCCTGGATCTTTTGGCAAAGGAAACACGTGGTCAAACCTCTGGGACTTAAAAACTAGCCTTGCAGCCATATTCATAGCCATTTGCGATGTTCCCCTAACTAAGAGCTCTGGTGGTGATAGTATAATAGCTAGGAGTCGTAGCCATTAATAGATGGCTTGCAAACCTGGAGCAGGGCTGTGCAACATCTCGGAGCGGAACTCACTTGCTTTGGCCACTTTTTGTTATTTGATCAGCAGGTCTGCCTGCCACAGTCTGCTTACTACAAACATCATCTTATCGAGTTCAGTTACAGTTCAGTAACTATACATTCTCTCACGAAACAAAGAGCTGATCGAGGCTGCAGAGATGGCATCAAATAAGGAGTAGCCCAAGTTGGTCTAGCGGTTAAGGTGCTCGCCCCGACCAAGGTCTGACTGAGGTCGTGGGCTCGAGCCCCGAGGCACATGTGAAGCGCCTAAATAGAGATTAAGTTCTCTCGGGGCGCTATATAAATGAATTATATATATATATATATATATGTGTGTGTGTGTGTGTATATATGTATATATATATATATATATATATATATATATATATATATATATATATATATATATATATATATATATACAGCACAAATTGGGCTCTGCGTACACATTTGAGTCCCATAGTCATGTATACATGCATTCGCTTGGCCTCACCAGATTCCTTTGGTTATCAACATGGCTTTATTCCGTATAGCAAGCAATCTAGCTGCATGTGTTGCACAAATAAAAAGCAAGTACATACGCGTGACAAGAGTCATACCAGCGCACAGCACTCTTGCTGTGACATTCACATACATAGCAAGTCGTGCCAACAAATGCATAAGTAGTAGTGGCATGCTTTTTGGAGCAATGCTTTTTAGAAAACCTTGCAAAAATACCAACTGCCTTACGGCAGATGGGGCTTTTTGGACTCTACATACACTAACGGGAAATGATCCAGCATGAGTTATGACACAAACTGCATTCGTTCACGGCCTCGATTTTCAACTGCCAATGGCCTTGTAAGTTTAAGCTCCATACTTCATTACTCAGCACTTCCGGTTGATAATCACTGCCATCAATATTCCAGACCAGCAGTTAACCAGTAATCTAATCAGCTGAAAGAGTCTAGAGCCACTTCGAGCATGCATATCAAGTCACTTGAAAATAGCCAGTCAATTGCTGCCAATTTCCAATTCGGTAAGCCAAGCAGTAGACAAATAACACACGACAGCTAGGTCAACTAATATGCTGTAGGTCGGGGTGTTGTTGCCGGCATCCATAAATGTATGCAAAGCTCAAGTACATAGTGACCACTTTAAATTACGATACATTTAATACTAATGAGCATGTTGCTGTGGTCAAGCCCTCTCCTTGCAGGTCCAATCCTCTCCCAGCCGAGTCCAAAGCAAGGTTCTACTAGTAAAGTGATAGTAAAGGCTGGTCAATTCGACAATCTAATTTATATAGCAGCAAAATAGGAGCCTCTGAGGCTATCATTCCCACGTGCAGTGGACAATACAAGATGCCTATCGCCAAACTTGAATCCACCTTTGTGCCAGCACTTCATCCATAGGCTAAGAGCCAGGACACACAGGTCATAGGCTATCAGGACAAGCCGGGAGAACAAGTTAACTGCTAACCCCGGCGAAAATTAGCCCAGCCCGGCATACCAGCAAGGGAATGGAAATAATGAGGAAGCTGGCTAAGTGCCAGCCGGCAGCAGCAGCTCAGGTCAGAACCGGAGAAGCTAGCAAAGCTCTTGAATTAGCCTGTAGACACGGCCACTATTATTGCATTACCTGGTGAAGCGCAGTCAAGCCATCTTCATTTGCGATGTTTGGGCTAATGCCTTGATTGAGAAGAGCCGTCACTAAAATCGGAACCCTCGGTTAGCAAGCAGTTGAAAAGTTGTCGGTAAGGGTTTCAAAGACAGCCGACATCCGTCCACCAGGACCATAATTCATCAAGATTTGAGCACAAGCTCTCTGAACCAGCTCCATTCTTCCAAACCAAGCAGTGAACAGGCAATTCACAATTAAACTAATTCATGCTGCTTTAGGAATCACTTAAGACACGTCAACAAGCTTGATAACGACAGTGTGATTTAAAAGTGACTTATCAGGATTATTCAACATGCCTCTCGATCATCCGAAAGGACAAGCCAGGGGTGCCGGACTAGGCATTCCTGCTTCAACCCCCAAGAGATCCGAGTAAAAGCACATCTTGGCTACCATTGTAAGTATTTGCATTAGCGTGCATGCACGAGAGCCAGGCATGAATATGCGAGCCTTTGCGTTCGTGTGTGCTCATAGATACAAAAACCCAACACAGTGAGTATCATATCACAATTCACAAACCTCATCACGTTGGCATGGCAGAATAATTCACAATCCACATGATTTCCAAGATGCTGAGTAAGCAAACACCTCTTGATGAGGTAACGTTAGGTGGTGACGTCAGAATATAACGATTACATTATCCATACTTCCAATGGAGCCGTAGCACCAAAAAAAACTGCCGAGGTATTTAGAAAAACCTTCACCACAACGGCTAACAAACAATGGGACGGTTACTGCTCTGCTACTGGGATCGACTTTTTTTTGGGTACCCAATTTCCTACAAGTGTGCATATATGGAAGTCCAATGGCACATGTGTACACACGCAAACTCACACGACTGCTCTCTGCTGTGAGTCCAACAGCATCGGTCGACCACGTTGCAATCATACACTTTGGCAACGCCAAATCTTGCCCATGCCATCATGTGACCAGAGGTGCCTGCTGTTACTAAAGGCTCGGGGATGACTGAGATTTGGTTAAGCCCAATGCCAAGCGGTCAACCTGCCAGCATTAGCACGGGATAATCAGTAAAATACCGGAGGACGAAGGAACCCTACTTGCTATTCTAACTAATCAGCAAACTCGATTCATACACCACGATTTGAGTAGCTTACAGTACAGTAGCTGCCTCTGGTAACCAACAAGTATCTGGAGTTCTTTGCTGTGAATATCAATTATTTTTCAGCATACACGTTTACGTGATAGCGTTGGCTGAACAGCATGGCAAAGCTTATGTAGATTGCAAAGCAATTTAAGCAACATTCATTCGCAGGCCAGACCTCCGGAAACAAGCAAATGCAGTAGACTAGTGAGGGGCTCATGCAGCCAGGGTCAGAGCAAGAGCAAGCAGACCTCTTGCTTGGGGGGGAGGATGGGGAATAACCAAGGCTGCAAGACCACAGACACATAAACGTGTGCACAGCTGTGCACACACGAGCAAGCAAACACGTCAGGCTCCCTGCTGCAGCCGAAATGGCATGATATACACCATTCTTCCTCTTACCAAAATTGGGGTGCAGCACTTAGGGCACAGAGCTACAGCAATAGCACAACAAATTACAGGCACTCCCAACACAAGCCACCCCCATACCCAGCACATTATCTAACAGTGGCAGCATCATTAAGGGAGGTGGGTACACTACAAGTTGAAACTGCGGTGCAGGCTAGGTCTTCTAAGTGTGGCAAGAGGCGGGGCATATGAGATTTCGTGTTTGCCAAAGAAAGCATGCGTAAGCATGGTGGCAACTGATTGCAGATGGCAAGCAGGCACATGCCCGATGGCACGCCGGTAGCAAAATAGCACAGCTTCAAGAGGAAACCGACAGAGACAGGTGCACAGGGCCACAGAGCCTAGCCTTATGCAGAACAACAAACAGAAGCACTGCAAGCAGAGCCATAGCCTGTGTTCACAAGCACAGTAGTGGCTTTCGGTGTTGTGGTTCTTCTGAATGTGAAGAAAGTTTCTAATGCACAGTTTTGCACAGAAAACGTATCAACGTTCAAATCTGAGAGGCCAACAAATCGACAAGGCATAACAAAAACCATTTGTAAACACTACCGTTCAAAGCCGGGCTTGCTCAAAAAGGGCCGGCTCTATGTGCAGAAGCGACCAGGGCTTCTGAGCTCTTGCAAGACAAGGGCCTGCGATAAAATCAGGCCACGTGTGCAGCACGTATGATAACCAGGCCAAGAGCACAGCTCCCAGGCCATCAGTTGGCCGAAATGTAGCACAACGAGCCATACTCCACACGCTTAGAATGACTCGGCTGCTCACAGGTCAGCATGCTGAAAAATCTAACGTGTCCTGTGTACCTCTTGACGTTGTCAAGAGGCCGAAATGTGCTGGCTGACTGTGCCAGTCTGAAACTTGGGGGTTGGGGTCTCCTTCCTAGTGGTTACTGATAGGGGGCATCTCGATGGACAACACTAACAAATGATATATGCAGGCCGACCAAACGACGCTTCTCGCCGAAGCCAGTAATGCATGGGCATCCGACTTGCCTTCTTCGACGTCGTTCCTGGCGGTTGCTTCCAGGAAGATGATCTCCTCAGTGAACCGGACTTGGTCTCTCTGCCTCTTTGGCGTTCGTTGAATGCCAGCAGAGGCAACTTTTTTTGCATTCTTCTTGTTGTTCTTTTCAACTTTGTCCTGCTTCTTCTCGTACTCGGCATACTTTTTGAGCTGCTGCTGGCGTCTCTTGCGGGCCTGCTTCATCCTCTCCACGGTGGGAAGTTTCTCAACATCCTGCATGTCTTTCACCAGCTCCGCGTGATCAGCCATGATCGAAACAGATCATCACCATGCACAGAGTCAATTGGGTGTGCACTTGAAGCGGTTCATGGCTGCAGCCAGCCCTCCTAGCGCTCGCAGCCCTACAGCGTGAGACACGCATGGAAGACATAGCACCGGCAACAATAGAAGCCCGGCGGTCGCAAAGCCCGCCGAGTCGCACGGGCTGGCTAAAAAGCGACTCGGGCGACGCCTTCGCTCACGACAGGCAACTGCGCGCCGTTTAATTCGCAGCCCTTATTCGCTACTCTTTCTACTTGGATAATTCGGGTGAACTACAGATGGGACCGCGAAAGCCGGCCCGGCTCCACGCAATGCGGTGCAAGCCGACTACGAAGGGCACAGAATTGGCGCGAGCCTGGTCAGCGCTACATGCACGTACCGTTTAATGTACGACTGCGGTGAACCGAGACGCGAAAATGCCAGCACCAAGTCCTGCACGGACGCCGCGCAGCGCCGTGCCGTCGGGCGGTTCACGATAGCACCCCCTTCTCCCACACACACACACACAGCAGGACGGCCCAGAGGCCGCTGTACCGCCTAATTAGGGAGCCCAAGTCAGCGTCTGTCGTCCACAAATCTGGAGGAAGGCAAACCCCGCGGGCGCCGCCAACCCAGGCTGGCACTTACTTTCACCCGGCTTCTTGCTCTAAAGCGTTGACACCTGCAGCATCAGTCCACACCCACAAGGAGCGACGAACTCGACACACCGGAACACGTAATCTTTTCCGGCAGAGGGCGTACCAAATGACCCTACAGTTAACCACGCCCTGATTCACCGTAGCTTATGCCCTCGAACGGTGGGCGGAATGTGGACGAAACCTTTCCGAGAGTTTGCTTCCGCGACAGCTATTTGAAAGTGTGCAGTTCATTCCGGCGACCGCCGCAAACGCCGGCTTCCTCACCACAGCAGCCGCTGATCGGCGGCGGGTGCGAACTGCAGCGACTCGATACGCGTTTGCGCCCACATAGGTAGCCCAACGTCCACCCATGCTATAGCTAACTCGGAAAAAAAGAAGCACGAGTGCTTGCTGCTTCGTCTGTACGTTTGAACCGTCGGACCAACGCCCGCCAAACAGTCGACGGGCGCTTTCCGCTGTCGAGGGCTACCCAGCCACTGGTCATGCCAAACGTGAGCCGGTCGTTGGGTGGGTGGTGGAAGCTGCAGTTAGAAGCGGGTTGTGTCGGCGGCTTCCGCGTGCGGGAAGAACTAGGCAGCAAACGCGGCTCTCGTAGCGGTGCTAGTCTCAGCCGAAGAGCGACTAATACCGACGAAGGCCTGGGCCTCAGAATCGCTGCTGGCGATTTGTCGGTACAGCACAAATGCACGCAAGCATGCTCATAGTAGCAGAACACGACAGCGACGAAGAGCACCTGTATCGTAACGTACCGAGTCCATACCAATTGCGTAGAACAGTCTATCCTGGCAGCGGCGAAGGGTTAGCAGCATTCAACAGAGGTCATGGCCTGCGCTTACTCTCGTAAGGTTCAAAGCCGCCAAGAGCTCAAATCAGCTCAAATGCCAAGGCTAATCCTTAGAGCACAGCAGACTGCCCTATTACATGGCTTTGGCCTTTATGCAGCCTTGGCCATAGATTATACGATAGCCGGTTCCTAGCAGTAATAACTCAGAAACCACGATGAGTGAATATCAGTAACGATATTGTTGATTTAATCCCCGCCATTTCACATACCTGTAGATGATTTGTCTGCGGTAGGAAATTCCTGGAAGGCCCACCTTTCCGATATCATAATACAGGAACCCCAGAGGAAGACAGGTGGGTGAGTTATGTGGCTGCTGTTTTCATTAGCGGTCTTCATTGCAAATGAGTGGAATCTCGGTATATGCGCCTCCCCGTTTTAGCTCACGGGTTAAGGCGCTCGCTTTTAATGACCGAGGTCGTGGGCTTGAACCCTGCGGTTTAGTTAAAGCGCAATGAATAGAGTTTAAGGGTGCGATGAGAAGGAATTACAATTAAAGTAATAGCAAATTGCAGACAGAACGACAAAACCTAGGTAGCGCCTGCCTAGCCTATTTTTAGCTTTCGGCAACACCGCACGTCGAAGTAAAGTTCAATAAAGCGAGGCCTATGAAACTAATCGGTTACTAAATTGGGCTAAAAGAAGAAGATCAGGATTCTTCTCGATTTCTGTAGTGTTGATTTTTCCGAAGACACTGGTCTCTTTAGGTCCTTTTTGGCTGTTGTGTTGCCCACAAGGGAATAAAGACCGCCAGCATTGCAATCGAGCTGAACAATAAAAAAAGTATATATATTAGCTTATTTAACTGCCTTAATTGCATAGTGACAGAAAAGCCTCAACGGCTATCACCACCGCTTGCCGTTGGCGGTAAAGGATTGCCCGCTGCTGGTCTCGAACCCACGACCTCGGTCGTTAAGGGCGAGCACCTTGCCTCATGGGCTATCACGGCCCCTGATGTGAGTTTGTATGACTCCAAAATGAAGCCATATGGGGAAAATCACGTTTAAGGCATTCGGACAATCATTTCAGAGATATGTATAACGAGCTCAAATAGCCAGTAGTCTATACACAATTTCATTTGAAGTTGGAAAGGGGTGACATTTTTTTACATTACCGATGAGAGCAATAAAGTTGCAGCTCTTTCGCAGATTTTGGTTGCTTTCAGATCTTATTTGTTGAATTTAAACTCGTGTTGAAGTATGAGTTGTTCGTGAAACTTTAGTGATATTAGACGTGTGTCACTTGATTTTGCAGCTTTTACTCCGCGTTGCGCCGGCATAGCATTGCACAAATGATTGCCACTACTCTTCAGGAAATGTAGGCTCCTGTTGGGTATACCCTTCGTCGATGTATCTATTCCATGTATATTGGTCAGTTAGATATCGGACGAGCTACAATATCATAATAAATTCGGTAATATAACATCGGCAGGCTCTGCCTTCACCTTTTAACTAACTACTGCACCTTTTAGCTTTCGGCTCAAAAGCTGCAGGTATGGAGAAATCATAAGTAAAATTACTCTGTCATTTAGTTTAGGTCGGTTATATAGAATTAATCCATCGCTGGGGATCTGGACCTACTAGTTTATCGGTTTAATCCTTGGGGCTTTATTATTACAGGATAATCATGTAGATGATTTTACTTGGTTTCTTGTCGCCTGATGACTGCTCCGGCCATTTACATTCACGAAAGCTAATTTCTATTGAATCTTGGGAGAAAGGGCGATCCAAAATTGTTTCAAATACATTACATGTGGAAATTATGTAATAGATTCTCACGTTCATTTAAATTACCTGAACAATTAGTGATGGTCCCAATTTTCACCTCTTCGTCCCCACACTTCCGATAGCGTTACAGCAAAAGAGACATGTGTTATGGGTACTCAGGAACTGTAATCTCATGAGGTATTCTAGCCTCGACGGCGAAAAAGCGTCCACGAAACCATTAACATCAACGACGGCTTTACGGTTCTGATGTTATCATTTTTATTATCTAAGTACAGCTTAACATTAATGGTCTCCGGCGCTTCACTCTACTCTGATTAAAAGAGATTAGCTGATTTAACAGCCTCCTCTATGTAGTGGCAGTAGAGCCTTAATGGCTATCACCACCGCTTGCAGTGGGCCATGAAGGATTGCCCACTGCAGGACTCGAACCTACGACCTGGGTTGTAAAGAGCAAGCGTCCTACCCTAGGCCAAGACCCAGATAACACTAATATCTTATTATTTACGAGTATTGATTCAGCTTCCTGGTACCCAGGGATCCGTTTGAGGCCCACTCCTATTCGCAGTTTATACTTTCATCTTGCCGATTTTATCGCTAAGCACAATCAAAGCTTTCATTTACATGCAGACGAAACGTTATAAAATATAAATATAATTCATTTTTATAGCGCCCTGAGAGAATTTAATCTCAATTCAGGCCCTTCACATATGCGATGGGGCTCGAGCCCACGACCTCGGCCAGACCTTAGTCGGAGCGAGCATCTTAACCACTGGGCCAAACCACCACAGCCCTGTCTGTACAGGTGCTTTGATCATTCCCTGCCACCCAGCATTACAAACTCTCTCACCTCCTTAATATGATGCATTGCTGTCATGCGAACTTGGATTGCAGCGAAATTTCTCAAATCGAATGGCAGCAAAAGTAACTAACTAATAATGTGAAAAGATAGTGTTACTCGTAAACTGGAAAGCTTAACCCTCCAAATCGGCTCTACCAATAAATCTCCTGTAGCCTCCGTTCAGAATCTAGGTATCGTCTTCCAAAATGACTTGTCACTTGATTAGCGCATCAGCTCCACAGTCAAGTCTGCCTCCTCCACGTAATATTGGCAAAATTTGGGCTCGCTTCGACAAGGACACCGTAGCAAAGTTGGTTCATGCATTCGTTACATCTTTACATCTCGACTACATCTCGATTACATCTCGACTAGGCTTCTGCAGCTCACTATTAGTATGTCGTCCTGCATGTGCATTAGCAGGTGCTAGTTGGTGCAAAACTCGACAGCCAGGCCTATCTGTCCTAAATATCGCAAGTGCGACATTGCACCGCTGCTCATCAGACTGTACTGGTTGCCTATCAAGCAACGTATCGACCAAGATCACGTCGCTCACCTTTAAGCTTCTCCACTCTCTTGCTCCGGCAGATGTATCTGAATTAGTTTCCCATAAGGCCTTCCACCTCGCACCATCGGCTCTTTTAGCTCTGGTTGATTACTTGTACCCCTAAATACTGTATACATATCAAACTTCGAATCCGTTGGAGATCATGCATCCAGTTACCATTCCCTGAAGGTTTGGAGCTCACTACCACATGATATCGCTTTATATCCCGATCTGACAACATTCAAAAGATGCTGAAAACCTTCCTACACCACCCAGCCTATTCACTGTCCGAGTAATTTGTTCTTCAATGCGGTTTCACAGTATAAAACTGTGCGTACCGTGACTAAGAGTA
The DNA here is from genome assembly GCA_009760855.2 of Cristatella mucedo. Lineage (NCBI taxonomy): Eukaryota > Metazoa > Bryozoa > Phylactolaemata > Cristatellidae > Cristatella > Cristatella mucedo. The sequence continues at coordinate 15,474,179 of WPIO01000001.1, read as the reverse complement.
ACAGTGACATGCTTTGCATAGTCCCTTAGCGGACCAGTCGTTTTTTCTTATGGGCTTTATTTGACCGTGCAACATTGCCGAAGTCGTCTGCCTACTTTCACCTAAGTCACAGTGCAAAAATTCGGGCGTGCTAGACAGGGAGACTACATCCAGGTTGATCCATGTATTTCTAAAAACCCATTTCGACTTCTGTAACTTACTTTTAGCAAATCGTCCTGGCTGTGAACTACGGCGCATAGTTGGTACAACACTCTGCAGTTAGGCTTACCTGTCGTGATTGTTCAGTTTCCACATCACATCACTTCTCGCCGACCTGCACTAGTTCACTGCCAAGCAGCTCATCGACTTCAAGGTTTTTTCACTAACTTTTATGTTCTTTCATTCTCGCGATCCAGCCTAATTATCAGGGCTACTTCCCCGTCAGGCTAAATAGGTTGAGTAGAACCCGCTCTTTATACTCAAGTCGCCTAGCTGTGCCTCAAACCAACTTCAAATCCTCTGGAGACCGTGTCTTTAGTTTGTACGCTCCCCAAATTTGGAACTCCCTCCCGACTGACGTCACGACATCCCATGATTTGAACGTTTGAGCGTGCTAAAAATGCGCCTGTTACTCAAAGCATTTGCTGGGTCTTAGTGATTTTTCTTTGTGTGCTTACCCGTAGAGACACTGCATATAACCATTAACCATATAATGATGTTGAAACTGTGCACTTTACCTCAAACCATCTAATCATGCTTTCTTTACAGCATATTAAGTGACTAGAAAAATATCTTAAGGTCTCTAAAGGTGCTATAAAAACGTATATTATTATTATTACTGTGAGATGTAGTGCTGCCGTGTAGCCATTCATTAGTCAATGGTCGAGAAAATTGGGGTGTTTAAATAACGCAGCCGACAAACAGAACGTGGATGGAATCAGATGAGCCGCGATGGCACACTAGGTAAGGCGGTTGCTTTCACGACCTCGGCCCCAAGGTCGTGGGCTTGATTCCTGAGGTGGGCGATCCTTTATCTCCGCTGCAAGTGGTGGTGATAGCCGTAAAGGCTCTACTGTCGCTATAAAAAAGAGGCTGTTTAATCAGCTAGGATTTATTTAAATACGGACAAAGAATAAGCGACAGACGGATCCAATATATAGTGGTCCTTAACTAACACCATTTAGTGAGCAAGCCATTATGCTTACAGATCTGAATGTTAATGGCTTCTCTACATAATCACGCTCCGACCAGCTGTAGGCCTTGGCAGAGGCCTATTGACCTAAGTACACACGATACTCAGCCAATCAGCAGTGGTCTGCAGCTCCGAAAATAGAGTTGGTGTCCTGAGTCAGCCAGTGCTGCACTCAGGTCAAGGTGAAACCACCCGGCGCCGTGGCTGTGAAGCGGATTCAGCCAACAATTACTACTATCGATTTGAGTGTTCCTAACCGGGGTCGTACTAAGTAGCAGCAATCGAGAAAAAAACAGTAGTCATTCTCACGGTCGTAGCGCTGCCTTCAATGGGGTCAACGACGAGGTTTGGCTGAAAGGTTCTGTCGACTCCACACATAGGAATACGCTTGGGCTTGCAAATAAGTATTCCTATATGCGGAGTACTCCCATACGCGGAATGAGACTAATATTGCTTAAAAACTTAACAGAATTTCGTTACTGTCACTTAGAAACGTAAAAAGATCAAGGCACGCATATTAATGCTTTGGTTACTAGAAGGATCCCATAATTTCCCGCTCGATGCGATTTTGAGATACACTTTCTCGATCTTGTCTGCAATCGCACAGTACTCGTTGTATTCTGTAATATTTAGCTCCACGTAATAAATAACAGGTTCCAGCTCATGCAACGCTTCTCGGTGCATTACTCAGCCTAACTCCGGCAGCTTAATCTCTTTAAGCTCTCCTGTGTCGTTGCCATCCTCACATTTTGATGCTTTTGCTGCACTTGCTCGAAAATTCCAACATCGGTTACCGTGCCATAGCGACTTCGTTATCGCAGTCTACAAAAGTCTCGAAATATTGTTGCATTACTGTTTCTCCTCTTGCTCAGTAGCCACTGCTGGAATCGGCAGAACATCTTCACTGTCGTCCGAACGATCAGTTGGGAAACCAGCTTTTCTGAAACAGTTTCGGATCTTAGCTGGTGACTCTAGCAAATACACATGCCTCATCATCTGAAAGACTACTAGCACATCAATTAACTTTGCATAGTCAATAACTGAGCATCTTACTTCGATGGTCTGAAGCATCCGAAGCGTCCCTTGCATTATGTAGCGGACTTTCATGGTGCGAACGATTCTTTGATCCGGCGGCTGTACGAGAGATGTTTCGTTCGGTGGCATGAACTCCAGTTTTATATTCCCGAGCTGCCCTTCTGCTTTATGACAAGCCGCGTTATCGGCAAACCTGAATGATTATCGATTGTCGAGCCTCCAATCAAATTTAAGAATATCAGCCCAAATTCAAATGATCACCCAAGCATTGCTGCTGCTGAAATACGGTAAAGGCGGTCGAACAGTTCAAAAGCACAGTGGATTTGCAAATTTCTCAACTACGTATGCTTTCTTCTCGGTACCGTTAGCGTTGCAGAGAAGAAGCACAATCATTCGCTCTTTCGGCATTTTCCCGCCAGTTGGTTTAGTACGTGTAGCTTGAATTATCGTCGCGAACGGCACAGAACACTAGCCGACGAGCAACGTCACAGGTTTATTTCACATATACACGGAGCGGGGCGAAGCACGACTCTCCTCGCCCCTCTCGCCCACTGGAGTCCGCCGACTCCCTTGTCATAACAATCACAAATAGCACGTCCCGGCTGCCTACCACATCGAGTGTCACAGCCCACTCGTACAGCGATCAGGGGTAGTCATCAATTAAATGAAACCGCAGTACCGGTGGCAGACAATGCGCCAGATCTCGCCACCGCTTTGTACAATAGGCCTGTTTCGTCAGCATTAAACGCTTCGGATGAATCATACCCTTGAATCGACGTGGGCAAGACGTTGACAATCCAATTTTCGGCTCTGGTACGATCTACAACAGCTCTTTCACAGAAATCTTCATAAACGTTATGTTATGCCGAATTTTAAGACTCTAGTCAGCCATTTGCCAGAACAAATGGCGTACAGCCGAGCGTCACAGCTAGCTGTGATGCCTTCTCCATCATTAATGGGCCATCGTTCGTGGAATTTGCCGCCGCATTTGATACAACAATTCCATCAGCGCACGGACAATTTCTTCGTTTGGACTTCCACGCTTTCTCTTTTTGGTTCAGATTTCCGTTGGTCAGGTTAGCGAACCATGGTGAATCTCTTTTTTTCTTTCTTTATTCTGGAGATAGCTGACTGCCTCACGTTGAACTCCTCATCAACAGCAGGCTACTTCATTTATTTTAACGTCCCCAAAACTTGCAACTTGTTCTCAATTGTAAGCGTATTTCTTTTCGGAGCACTAGCCATAATACTGCTGTAAAGAATTCATTAAGTAACTAGTTGTTAGCCCGTCAAAAATGACGGTGTTGTGACTGCGAAACCCTCACTAGTTCGGATAGCGGCACAACTCGAGCAATGTTCAAAGACCTTAGCTAGCAATGCTCTGAGGATAACAACACAGCACTTGATATTCTGCACGCAGAGCTAATGAAAACTGTATTAGGAGAAGCACAACAATAGCCTTTATATTGTGGCTGATACAACAGGTGACGTCTAGCCGACTCGCTAACATACAGCAGCTCAGGCTCAGCGCTAAGATTCACTGATCAACAGACTGTTGCTTTTATAAAGAGCGACTGCGGTTCCAATGGTTCGCTATATAATGGCTAGGTCACAGGTCATGCCGTAATCTCATTCGTACATAATCGTACATCGCTCTGCTCACAATCCTCGGCTTATCGCGGTTACTTTATAAGCGGCTTAGTTGTAATTCAGTGGTAAAGCTCATAGTTCAACAGAACTCAATAGTTCGTAATCCAGGTTCAGCTGTCAAGCTCAACGTTCATAATCGCGGGGGGGGGGCATTACAATGGTCAAACAATATGCAATCAATAAACAAGCAGTGATATGCCAACATAAATAATGCTAGTTGCCTTATACGCTGTAAATATGCGGATTATTCTTATATCCGGCTCATTAAGGCATAAAGCAGTTCTCACGGTGCAAAATTTGTAAGAAAATCTGGGACGCAGAACTACTATTCTTATAAGCGGAGGGAGTATTCCTATATCAGATATTCTTACAGGCGGAATCGACTGTACCTTGCATGACATTATGAGCCTGGTTTAGTACTCTATATGATTATACTGCAACATCGCCTGTCCGTAAACAGATACATTTATGGCCTTATTCACTGGCTAGCCCATACTATTTATTGTCTTGTGATCTGACGAGTTTTAAAGGAGCAACCTTCGGGTTGCTGTCTTACCCCAAGATCTATGGTGGCACTGCAGTGTCTGGTTAGCATACCGTGGGCCTATTGACAAGCGTACGTCCTTTGCCAGTAGGAAGTTCTTTGCCCAACCCGGGACCTCAGGGTCGAAAGACTAACCGCAAGACCACCGAACAACAGTACCAGCACGTTAGGTCATGAACACGATCCAAAGGATAGCAACAAACGTCTTTCGAGCTTAGGGCAAGAAAGACCTCAGCTATCTAAGCGACAAACCTCTGACTAGCATTGCTAGGTTCGCCAGTTCATAAGTAGGGTACTTGCCGCAGCTACTCCAAGGATATTGAGTAACCAGCATTAGGCATTGCTAAGGAATCCAAGTCTTAAATACAGTAGTCTGACAGGGTGTTGTTGATCGCGTCTTAGAGGAATATATCTTAGTATGTCACATGAATTGTGAACAGTCGTGTATTCCACACTGGAATGCAGCAGTGTTCCTGCGTTCAGAGTCACTCTCGAGACTATCCCTCTTTTTAACCTCAAAGCTGCAACAGTAGCAGGGACAATAGTTTCGCTTTGAGCCCCGAGAAATCCGACATTCTGTATTCTTCAAAACCGAACGGAAGTTTGGGACATAATGGATAGGTAGCACTGTCAGCAATTGTCAACATTGTCAGAATCAAAGCACTAAAGTTCGCAAATGGGGCATTAGCTTCCTGATGAGGTCATCTTGGTTTCCGATCATGCTGTTTCCTTGCAACTGAACAAAGTCAAGGGAAATGCAGGTCTTTAGGTCATCCAGGTGATTGATATCGCATATGTCTTAGATGCAGTTGAGGACTTAACAGCAACACAAGCAAACAGCAGTTTGCAGAAAGCTGCTGGACAACAAAACTACAATCATGCTTACGTAGGGTAAAAAAGAGCATATGAAACACTGAGCGGAGCTCTAAAAATGTGTTTGCTCATCCTTTCTCAGACCTTGCATTATGAGTACAGCCTTGCGGAGCGTGGAAGCCAAATATTAGCAGGGAGGAATCTGCAGTCCCCTCACAGAGATCTTGGATGGCTGCTTTCAGCATGTAATAACTAAGATCCATATTCTCCTTACTAAACCAGGCAAAGAAGTACTTTATCTCTTAAAATAGACTTTCCGACAATCCTCGGGCAAGAAATGGTCAGACATATGGCCACCTCGTCCAAAGCAAATGGAAAGCTAAGGTTATCAGTAAGAAAAATTCTAGAAATAATTCACATGCCACACTGTAAGTTGCACAACATAATTCATTCATGTCTGACGTACGAGGATGATGACATGTCACAAAGACCAGCAGCCACGACGGAGAGCGACGGCAGGAATCGAAATCCATCGAAGCGAACCGCAAGGCCTATGTCAATAATTTGTTGCAAGACAAACAAGATACATTGAAAGAAAGGATAGTCAGAACACACAATCCATCAGTCGGATCAACCCAAGAGATCAAACACCCGGAGCTGATAAGGCTTGCTTAATTGCACAAAGTGAGGCACTTGCTATGCCAAATCACAAATCACACAAGTCGCTGAGGCACATGGAGCATGTGATTACCTGACACCATATTAATGGGTATCTTCAGCAGAAGGTGTGGGGGTTTCAAAGCGCCAAGATTACTTTCAATTAAATGCTGCAGGCTCAGGTGATTACAGTTCACCCAGGAGCCACTTGATCTGAACCAGAAATCAATATGCCTCTCGGCTGCTCACTTCCTTCAAAACAACAGAATAACAAATAGTAGCACAGGACAGCTCGCTTTCCTAAGTGTGAGAGGACAGCAGCCACTGGATTTTAGCCCAGGGGTAAGGCTCTCTACTACCCAGATCATGGGTTTGAGTACTAAACAAGGGCAATCCTTTATTCCCCATTGCAAGTGGTGGTGATAGCCGTTGAGGCTCACCTGCCGCTTTATAGACGAGGCTTATTGAATCTAAACTCTTTTAAAGGTGCTCGGATTTCATGACCCAGGTCGTCGGTTCGAGTCCTGAAGTAGGCAATCCTTTATTGCCCACTGCAAGCGGGATGTTGGCTGCTAAGGCTCTTCTGCTACAATATAACTGAGGCTGTTGAATCAGCCACCTATAAGATACCCATTTGAATGTCACCGAGTGGCAGCAACGGCCGTCTCAGAGCAGGCTTTCTTACTGCAACGTTGCCTTGATGGGTGCGCAGGGGCAAGCGTGACAAGGGAAAAAGGATACTGTTGTTGTCGAGGTAGAGCTCTTGCAGGCAATGCATGTTTGCTAAACCAGTGCATGCCGTTATGCTGTTGTCCGAGGCAAACAGTTTCCTTAGCGACTGGATGTGGTTGATGCCTACGAGAGATTCGAGTCTATTCTTGGAGACGTCCAGCACATGAAGGGCAAAAAATCTCTCCATGCGGCACAGCCTGGTGAGCCGCAAGTGCTGCAGGTTCACCGCACGTTGCAGCCCCTGATGCTTTTCAGCGGCATCGTCTAGAAGGATCTGGCTCCCTACAAATCCAAACAAACAATGCATACCAAAATTTGTTATAAAACGTACAAATGCTATCCAAAGGTCAGAGTGAAGGTCCTAAAAGCAACCGGAAAAGTGAGGCTTTGGGGTGTGTTAAAATTTGCTGGTATGAACTGTTTACAATACAGCCATAAATAGGTTATAGCCGGCCCTGTGCACTTTCTCAAAAAACCGACAGCCAAGCTTCAGCGCCATATGGATTAGCAGGGAAAACAAGGTCAAAAAATACAAAACAAAAGCAAGATAAAGTTTGAGTGAAACTTACGGTATCAGCGGAATTGCACTTACCAAAAGCATTTCATTGAACAACAAAGAAAGAGCCGGTTCAAGTACTTTGCAATGCAGCGGTACTGCCGATTGGCAGGGAGCCTCTTGAATTGGCATCGAATTTAGATGTGATACATAGTACTAGCATCCCCCAAAAGAAGTACTTAAGCCATCACTGCTAAAGCAGACGTTTATGCAGATAGATATTTATCTCTGCTATTAATCGACTGCAACTGGTTACAACTCAGCAGCTCAGCTGGTCTACCGTCAACAGTGTAGCTGCCACGTCATCACTTCTGTCTGAACATCGCTGGCTTCCTATCTAGCATGCTGTCACTAACCACATTTGCATGCTGACCCTGCGCATGTCACCCCTAACCATATTATTCATTTTGTTTGTTTTTCAAGCATGATTTTACTTACCATTCACTTGCATCTCCCTTTGCAGCAAATGTAAAGCGCCTAGAAAGAGATTAGGTTTGCTGAGGGCGTTTTATCAAGTGCATTATTATTATTATTATTATAACGACTTCCACGATCGATCATCACTCTGCCCTACGGGACGCTTCACTCTGCTGCACCAGCATATCTATCCGACCTCCTTGCTCCTCCAGTGGGCATTTGCATCACCCAATCCTCGGTTTCCAATCGTCTCACTCTTTCTTGCACTAAAATTGAAACCTTTTGGTGAGCACACTTTCAGTACGTATGCACTGAAAGTCTGTAGCTTACTCCTGGCTTCTTGTCATTCCATGGTTGACTTTGCATCATTTTTGACACCTAAAGAATGCATCTGCATAGGCAGCTTTCCCTGCACCCCAGTGAACTTGTATTTTTCCTAGTGTACTTTGGGTGCAAGATTTAGTGCATGTTACTAAACTGAAGTTACAATAACTAGGGGCACTGAGTGTCTTCCTGTGTGCTTTTGCATGCTCGTCTAAGCATGATACCTTGCTGTCACTAATTCTTTGGCTACTGCTCCTTTTTCAGCAAGTTGTAAAGCACGTAGATAGATATTTAGTTCTCTTAGAAGGCTACGCAAAAGATTTAATAATAACATAAAATTATGACCCAAGGTGTGATTCGTAAGTACAGACATAGTGCAGCATAATGCAGCTTAAAAATTCAAGAGTGGTTAAGACGGCTGCCTCGGCACCGACCAGACACTGACACTGGCACTGACAGCCCTTTCAGAGCTCTAAATTGACAGGCACACAAGCACAGCTCATTTTGGTACCAAAATAAAAACCAGCCCATGATTCAGGAGCCTCTAAAGATTCTTAAAGGGGAATTCTTTGTAGAAACTCCACACATTATTTATATATGTATGCAGATATACATGGCCTTACTAGAAGCCACAATCTTGCAGAACGATTGCCTGCTGAAAGCTATAAAAACCTATGGTCGGATTTGTAGCAGCACATACACGAACCAACCATCTTACCATGGCAAGCCCTACCACCAGCTTCAGCTTCTTCTCCTTGGCTCTGCTGGCCATTTCTACAGTTGCTTAGTTCTAATTCTTTCTAGTAGGGCTTATCATTAAGATATAGTTTTATCTCTAGGTTTAAGTTTTCGCAAGTATGAGTGCATGTGTGTGTGTGTGTGTGTGTGTGTGTGTGTGTGTGTGTGTGTGTGTGTGTGTGTGTGTGTGTGTGTGTGTGTGTGTGTGTGTGAACGAGCGCGTGTGTGTGAACGAGCTCGTGTGCGCGCATGCATGTGGTGCACATGAATGTGGACATGTATGCATGAATTTGCATCCATCCAGAATTTACTGCTGTGTCTTTCAATCCATGCTATAGTCCAGTCGCATGAGATTGGTTCGTACGGCAATGAACGATATAGAATCAGAGAGTTATGGCCTTCACCTCCCTACTGATTGCCAAATGGTCAAGGAGCAGCCGTGATATGCAGCCTTTTGGCTAGCAGTCTGAAGTCATAGAAACTAAGGCTAATTATCCTCCGATTATGTTACACCCACCCCCTTGATAATACCGGCAGCTTCAAAGAATTACGATAGGAGTCACATTTGTTGGCTAAGAGTTTATGAGCACAAGATCAGTAATGGGTATTGTTGCAAGGGGAGGTTGGATCCACTACTAGCACCAACTAACACACAAGCCTCGGAGGCTGTAAATACAAACCGATGCAAATATATATGCAGGCTAGATTACTCAGATCTTTCCGGCCAGGACAACGAAAGTGGTGCTTCCTTAGATGTAGATGACTAAACAGAAGAGATGGATCAATAGCGTTTCTTGCGATGGTTCTAAGCAAGCTCCAGTGAAGTCACCGTGGAGCCAATCCAATGCTAAATGCTGACTTTCTACACCCTGTTAAACACGTTTGGTTCTTTAAGCACTTGCAAGAATGAGAGTTAGCAGTGTTCTGGAACTGCTATTGCAAGCCCTGCAACGCCCAGATGACCCACAGGCTGCTGATGAATTTGTTTCAAGGATTCCATCTACTCGTTAACGGCTTTTTACAAGCAGGCGTGCAGTTGACGAGCAGTCGTCTTCTGTGGCCTAGTGGTTAGGAACCAAGTTCAGTGTGAATGTATTTGTTGATGACCGAAGTCATGGGCTCGAGTCCCGCGGCATATTTGAAGCGCCTGAGTAAAGATTGGGTTCTCTTAGGGCGCTATAAAAATGAATGAATTATAAATGTAATCAAGTTTGGCAACATCCAGAGCCTCAGGTGTGCCTGGTGCTATTTCAGTCATCCCACTGCTGCTCTTGGGCTTAAATGACATTTAACGTGGGATGTAATAAGGCATAATAGTGGAAGCCATCGCTGATGGCTTGTACTGACAAAATTATAGCAGTGAACCAAGAATCAAGAACAGCCCGGAACTGCATCTTTGATGGCTCTCTGCTAGACGAAACGTAACTATCACATGACAGAGAATGAATTGACTGAAAGGCAAGATTTAAGCCATGTTAAAACTGCATTTATCACACCAAATATAGAGCTAATTCTCCTTTGAAGAATCAGGTTAATCGATACTATCTGGAGACAGTGAGAAGTTGTGGCGAATCGAGGCAGTGGTGCCCCTATCATTACTATATCACTTCTAATCAGTAACAAACAGAGCAGCCAATATTCAGTAGACCAAATAGCCTTATGTCCAGACTGTAACCTTCCAGAGGAGTTACCCATTTACAAGGATTCCTAATGTGCTGCTGAGCAACGACCTTTCGCGAGAATATTTTCCAGGAAATAGAAAAGCAAAGCAAGGTGGTCATGGTTCCGTAAGAAAGTCGGTATCCAAATAATGCTCTTTCTTAAGTGCAAGGCAATATGTCAATGTTATATTCATTGATAGCCAAAGCTAGACGACATAAGAATTCGGTGCCGGCATCATTAAGTAGAGGACGAGCCGCCAAACAGATGCCAGAAACCTAGCCCATAATATCGGCCTACGGTGACAGCTGCCACAAAATGTCGATTTGAATTACCTCAGAACAGCACTCGCATCGAACGGGACACTGAACACTTGAGCCACTGCCAAGCTAGTGTTCTTGACTAAGGAATAAAGAGGAGGAATAGGAATGGGGAGCAAAGAGTCGAACTCTCGCTTCTGGAATTGATGATTGCAGCCAACTATCCGAACTAGGCATTTATTTTAGTAGCAGGAGAACTGTGTGTGACAATCTGCATGCATCTGTAAAGAGGCAAAAATCGTTAAAACCCTGTCCACAACGTGGGTAGAAAAAGTTTTCCCACAGCTTTTTCGTGTAGGAATAGAAGATTTCTTTGAACTCGGCAAGTTCCTGGGCTAAGCCAGGTTTCATGAAAAAGCGTTCAGGTCTGCAAGAGTCAGGGTGCTTTTTGTAATTTTCATATTTCATAAAGTTTTTACTTTTTCTCTCATGAGTGGACATGAATAAGTTATGTTTTTTATGAGTATTTCCATGTTTGGCAGTCTGGTAAAAAAAACAGCTGCATACAGGTTACTAGAGGATCTTGAAGAGAGTGAAGGAATGTCAGCATGGTAAAGCCATCAAATTCTATGCTGAGCAAGAACTGAGCTTAATACAGTGCCACAGTGTGCAGAAGATTCAATACACGTGCTGCACTGCGACAGTTCATGCAAATGCTAAAATCACCAGCAGACAGTGGCAGGCCACTACACCTGTCAGCACTGGGAGGGGGTAGTCCCAAAAACTTACAACTGGGGTCAAGCTATTGGAAGAGATGAAGCAGATGGCGAGTGTAAAAATTGGGTTTTTGCACCAAGGGCAGTGGAAAAGGCTTAACAGCCTATGAAGTCGTGTGTGTGCAGACGCGTGTGTGCACGTACGTGTGCATACTCGTATGCGTGTTTGCACGCGTGATTGCTGCATGCATCACACCATTCAAACTCAAGTAGCTTTGAAAAATAAATCCGGGCAGGGTGATCTCAGATCATTCAGATCTCTGCTGGAAGGTCTCTGGTAAATGTGCCAATCTCTTCTTGCCCACTGTACAGACTTGCATAGCCAGGTCTTTAGATTTCAGTGAGCATAGCTCAATCTGCAAGATCAAGGAGGCTCCCGCTGCAAGCAGCCTCGTAGCTCAGCCAGTCTGCCGAGATTCAAGTAGCTCATAACCCTTGCAAGAATCGTGTCAGCGACTAGGTAATATGCCGAATATTTATGGCTATTGCCTCAGATGGACATGAGTACAGCACAACATTTAAGCACGGCTGAGGGATCGGACGGGGGGGGGGGAAGGGTGGGGAATATAGACATTCCCCCCCCCCTGGACGTCCCCCCCCCCCCGACATTTCCTCCTGGGGTAGGACATTTCCTCCCCCGGTTTAGGTTTTAGGGTTTAGTGTTTTAAGATTTTTAGGGTTTTTAGCGTTTAGGCTTTAGCATTTAGAGTTTTAGTGTTTATTGTTTAGGTTTTAGGGCGGGCTGCGTCTCTGCCGGCACGCCCTAGCGCACTTTGACGGGTACGAACAAGTGCCTGGTGATGTCGAGCGTGACCGAACTCCCGCAGGACCGAACTGTGCAGCAGCCACTGCAGCCGCCACCGCTAGCTCCATTAGAAACCATCCTTCCAATCCACCCATTCCTCTAATTACACTGAGTTGATTTTATTTTAATAGAGCAGGAACTTCATTTAATCATGCATATATATATATATATATATATATATGTGTGTGTGTGTGTGTGTGTGTGTGTGTGTGTGTGTGTGTGTGTGTGTGTGTGTGTGTGTGTGTGTGTGTGTGTGTGTGTGTGTGTGTGTGTGTATTCTTAGACATTCATCGACATACATAGAAGGAAATGTCCTACCGGGGAATGTGGGGGGAAATGTCCTAGGGTCTGGGGGGGAATGTCGGGGGGGGGGGAATGTACTAGGGTCTAGGGGGGAATGTCGGGTGGGGAAATGTCCTAGGGTCCACGGGGGGGGAATGTCGGGGGGGGGGAATGTCGGGGGGGGGGGGATGGCGGGGGGGGGGGGATGTCGGGGGGGGGGGGAATGTCGGGGGGGGGGGTAACGTCCAGGGGGAAATGTCCTACTACCCCGGGCCGTGAGGTGACGTGATTGTCTTTCACACTCTTCGGACTGCCGAGCCAAGAGTAACACTAAGCCACGGCTCGTGTAGTGCTTCTTCTGATCGACTCATTTCGACTGTACTGCTGTCAGTGCAATCTCACTCGAGAACGAGCCGTCAGCTGCAGCAAGCACATTGCACTACGGTTAGGCATAAGCTAGCAGTCGCAAACATGGCTTGGCTTACGTAGGTCCCAATAGTAGCGCTGGCGGTATGGATCGACGGCAACGAGCTCATCCAACTTCTCGAGAACCTTATCCTTGTAGCTGCCGAAGTCTACTGTTTTCATTAGTAGAACTATCGTTAGCAACACCCCTAAAAACAACAATAACATCACGTCGATATTTGTTTACCTCCAGCTAGGCCGAAGCTGTACTTCGAAAAAGTCAGGGCTCATCAATGAACATCGTCCTACATTTGTTTCTTGGCTCCAGCTCGTGAAGCTCCAAGCAATAGCGCAAGTCTTCTTTTAGGGAGGCGACTGGTAGCTTGCACAATCCAGATCTGTGATAAAAACAAAAATTTAAACTTTCTGATCATGCGATGCAAGATTAATATGATTTACAAGCTTACTTGTACATGTTACAAACCAGGGGTCCTGCTAACCAGCAGCCCAGAGTATCTTCTTGTTTGCCTTTGTACGGTGGTCCAAGCATTATGCCTTGCTTTTCATTAACTCTTATTAGTCATTTGCATCCCAGTGCTTTGATAGAGATTTGGTTCTCTTAGGGTGCTATACAAAAGACATTACTATTATTATTCTTATTACAAGAACCTCAAATATCTAAGAATAATGCACACCTGGAATGAAAAGAAATAAACTTGATAGAAAGTCCAAAAATCCACAATACCATTTAGTTGCCCTTCATGCAAGCAGTATGCATTGTCTCGAGTTATACTGGACAAAACTCAAGGTGGTACGGATAATAACTCACAAAACGTATACATACCATTGAATAACCTGTCAGCTGGAGCAGCCATCCAGACGTAATTAAAGTGTGTGATTGGTACAAATTAGCTTGGTGCCACCCACTCGCCATCTTAGCAGTAGGGGGGTGTGGGGAACTTACATCACACAGCTCAATGCTGGCTAAGGCAAGGCTCATCGTGATACCACAGCTTTGACAGTTTATTTAAGGCTAGCTGATAAGGCTGTAGACAGCGTTCTATCGAGGCTCTGCTGATCTCCTAGCATTCCTGCTTGGCTTTTAAAGCTGCTAAATTAGTAGCACACGAGAATATGAAATTGAGAGGGCGTGGTTGCCATCCTAAAACATGCTAGACATATTCCATTCTCTTGCAAACCATCCAAATGATAACATGGTCCCGACTGCTAACAAATGATAATTGTCTTTACCCAGTTCCATTGACTCAAATGTATCTTGTTCAGATGGCCTGTCTAATGTACAATAATGGATTATAATGAGAAAGTGCACCTGTACACATTAGAATTAAAAACGAGAACTACTTTTAATACAAGAGCAGGGCTGAAATGCATTACCAGAACAACACGACCAACATTAAAAAGCAGACACTCTAACCTTCACAACATGCAGTGGCAAACCCAGGATTTTAGGTAGGTGGCAAGCCCTGTCGACAATGACTAGCACAATGAAAATCGCGTCTTTAGTTTGAGACGAGACCGGCAGCTTTGCCTAGATTAAAAGTATGTATGTGACAATTTCATCACTCGTCGCGGTCGCGACTGTTTCTTTCTCAACAAACAACATTATGTTATGATAAGCTTAAATATGCTGAACGCACGTTCGGCCTTGGAGGTTGACACAGTGTCAGAATATGTTGCCCCAGCTTGTACAGTAGGTCATAGCCAGCCCCGGCTCGACCGGAATCCGCCAGCACGACTGCAAGATCAGGAAGCATCTTGACGTTCTTCACACCCGAGTTCGAAACTATTTCTAAGAAAGTTAAGAAACTGCAGTCTCAAGAGGATCAGCTCGACGTCAGGAAAGTCTATCTAGTAGAATTTGGCTGCCAGCTCTACAAGGTTGTCAAGAGTGACTTCAGAGAACTGTTGATGGGGAGTGATGCAAGCCAGGAGGAGCATCTCTATCGACTCTTTGACAAACCAAGTCTAATTCTGATGCATCTTGCCAATTGGCACATTGAATATATCTGCATGGAATAAGGGTTAGTTGCTATTCATGTTCTCCTTGCAACGAGGCCGACTGGGTCGATGCATTTGGCAGTCATATTGGACACTGATCTCAAGATGTCGACAGAATTTTGCATCTTCATCAGCAGATCACCATAACCAGCCAATGGCACCTCCGTCAGCACTTGATCGACCAAGTGCAAGGCATTGAAAATGTCCCGACATAGTTTTAGCAAAGCCCGTGATTGCTCGTGCATAGTCAATAGTAAGTCATTCACGGGATGTAAAATTTAGGCAAGCTTAAATAAAAGCATGCGATCGAGGAGGAATGTACCACTGATTTTCTGCTCAGCCGTGCCAACGTTCTCTTCGAGGTGCTCCATGACTTCAACGGTTGCTGCAAACATGCCGATTAAACGATGGAGGGTTTGCCAAAATGACAATCACCGTGTGTCTCCTGAGGCTCACCAGAGCAGTCTCCTGGTTTGGGTCACGGCCTGTCTCCAGCTGCAACTCGTTGATCAGGTCATGTACGATCTGCTTTTGCTTGTTGAGCTGTTCGTTGCTGTGCTTGCAAGACCCAGTTCCCACATCGATAATGTCACTAAACAATTCGAAGAAGAGGACACCTTCCGTGCAGGCCGAAACTATGGCTAGTTGGAGCTTGTGTGCCCAGCAATGCCTGTAGTATACTAGTTCAGTTGCTTGATCAAGGCTTGAAGACCACTAACCTCACTGCTCAGATTGGCCTCTTCGTCATAGCCCTGATGGCGATTAGTCTGAATTTCAACAATGACAGTAGACATTGTATCGTCACAGACGGCACAGACGTTTATCACGTGCTTTTTTCTGGTCGACGAGTCACTCACGCAGCACACTAGTCTTAACCTGAGGAAAGCGGCTCATAAGAGCCAGCTGCTCCGTCTTGCTCGTATCGTGCATCTCGTCTGCATTTAGGCTGTAACAAGCCTCGCATTACTCATCACCAAGACGTGAGCATGCACATGGATCATGTCCTGCTGAATATCTGGGCTGGTCATCGTGGTGTGTTTTCTGCGACCTTCTTGAGCGAAATAGCTACATTATTGCATACTACGGTGAAGATCTCGAGGAAGTTGCTACGGTTAAAAAATCGACCGACCCCTCGTGGCTCCAGCAGGACAGGGCATGGCACATTCGGAATCCTATTGCATCGACCGAACCTTGCAACCGAATTCGATTTTCATCGATTACCTTGGCCGTCTGTTTCTGAACATCGCACTTTCCAATAATTATGTGCACCTCCTTGTTCCCCAAGTAAATAGTCCTCTGAACTGCTCGTTTCAATTGCAATTTGTGTTGGCAACCATTTCCTAGTTGCCAAACCTGCCTGATATGAACGGGTGCAAGCCGAGCGAGGAAAGGAAAGCAAGCATGGGAAACAGCAAACATTCTCTATGATAAAGGAATGTTGCAGCCACTTACTCGTCTGAAACAAGGATGGCAGACACCAAGGTAGCGTTATCGAAATTTCGGGCTTGGGTATATGCTGTCATCCGATGAATGTGATAATAGGATGAACCGGCCCTGAAGTGAGTGCAAGCAATGGATCACATCGACATTGTTGAGGTTGCACGTCGAGATGGCATGTCTTGATTCGGGATCTCGATCAATATCTAGTGCCCCTGAGGATGACGGAGCTAGGGGTGGGGAATCACCTTGACCTGGCAATGCTGATGAAGCAATGAAGCTGAATGCTTCAGCAGCACTTTGCCGTTTTGATGAAGTAACGTCCCGTTGCTGCTGGTACAATGCCGGTGCTATATTCGAAGCAGGATCATGATCTTCTTCTTCAGTCGAAGATTTCGATAAGAACAACAGAATCCCACTTTGAGCAAATGATCGTATTAAAGGTCGAGTTGGCGTTGCTGATATTGATGATGACTGGCTCATGGCTAGCAGTGGACGATGTGACGAACTGTCACAATCGTTAAACTATGGCGAGCATATGCCTGATTCTAATGATACTTATCGCTGGCAGCTCATATGCATAACTCACTATACCTTTGCCAGCGATGCCTGTGTACCGCCAATCAGGATGGCTGACTGCTGTTTACGTTAGATATATATATATTTCCGACCAACTCTATCGGACTTCCAGGTGTCGTGGCACTGACTGTTGCCCCAAGATATTAAGAGAGTGAGAAGAAAGCGACCAGGGTGGGAAAGGGGCTTGGCATTTGTATCTCTAAGGATAAAGCTGGTGCTAGCTACTGCTGTGGCTTTTCGTGAGCTACTATGTGCTCTGCCCACCAGCTCCCCCTTGGCTCCGGTCTAAATATCTTGCAGGCAGGCACCTTCTGAGTTCTCCTAGTGATTTACGATCTTAGGAATGACATACAATGGAGAACGAAATGTCCATTACATGCAAGATAAGGGACTAAAAACATGACAAATACGCTTGCTCTCCACTTGAAAGTGATGGCATGAGGAAAAGGCATCTTGGTGGGGAGCAGGTGAAGTCTCTAGGGTATGAAGGTTTGAGCACTAAAGAGTCTCTGTGGTGTCAGAGGCCTCCTAACCCCCTCCCTCGGACAACTTTTCCGGACTCGAATGGCTCCCAACATCTGTCAGAAACAGAGTGGATTATCGTACAAGCCATTCTAACTATTTTTCAGGAATCAGTTTACTGCAGATCACCACCTAAGGTAACATTACAGGAACACCAGTGTAAGCAGTAGTCTGCTCCCTCTTCCACGTGCAGTGAGACTTCCAATGTGAATCATCCGAAATTGCTGTGTTTAGCCTAGGCCAGCACTTGAGAAGCCTGGCCTTGACTATGGCACCCAGCCACCTAATAACAGGTACTGCCAAGATCAGCCACTGAGATTTCGAAGCAATGCCACTGCACGAGCTCCATCAAGTACATACAGGGTGAACCTGTAATAACATCGAAGGGTACCTGCTACAAATCCACTAGGTACCAGCCAGCCCCAAATCGCAAAGATACAAGGACCTACTACAGATCTCGTTTTCCATAGTACTAGTGTTGGTTACAGCTGCCAAGTATATAATATAAGCTTACAGTAGTGATGCACCATTACACGTAGCTTGTAGTTGCTAGTGCACGCTAGTTGAACAAACAAGATGCAAATGCAAAACGAATATGAATTATGTACACAAAAAGCTTGAAAAAGCTTTTTGCTATACATAGACTATTGGTGAGAATAGCTGCAAGTGGGTAACCAAATACACAGGGAAGCAAGCTGTTTTGCTTAAAATAAATTTGGGTATATGGCACTTTGAAGACCGATCCTACGTTTGCTGCATAACGAAGCTTAGACTGTTGATGGCTTATCACTTATGTACTGTTTTTGCAGAGAATCACTGATGATTGGGAAATCTTATAGTTGAGAGTAATTATTCCCTTCATCTCCTTAAAGGATTATGAGCAAAGAAGTAATGCTACCTGATGCATTAGCACGAATAGAAAGCAACTCAAATTTACTATCACGACTAGCATGCATTGTGAAAGATGTACCGCTATGTTTGAAAAGTTCTCTTAAATTCAGTGGGTAGCAGACCAGCTAACGTTTAAATCTCAATCTTACAGCAAACGTAAGGGTAGATGGGTATGAATATAGCTCGGGCTCTGGATAACACACACACACACACACACACACACACACACACACACTCAGTGACTAACATTTAATGAAAAACGTTTGCCTGGATCAAAGTGGAGTAGGGTATTACTCGAAGACTAACATTCCTGTGATGGATGAATCATTGATTCATGTATCCACAGAAACGCCGAGTGCAAGGCTGAAGTGATCAAAATATTTAAAGTGCACATTCACTTAAACACAATAAAGGTTGAATGGGGTAGTGCATAATTTCATTGTTAGTTCACACCGCATTAGTGTAAGCTTATCTTTACTGTCCTACGCTGGTTTTTCGACTGCATTACTCCTAAAAGTATTTACAAAGCCAGTGAGCATGCCAGATTTACTTCAATCTCCCACCATAAAAAAATAAATAAAGACAGAAAAATAACTTTTAAAAGTCGATGGATGGCAAAGATGGCAAACCTTCAGTGAAACCTTACCCAATACACCCAAAAAAATACTACGCAGAGTTCAAGGAGGAGTTTTAGTGAAAGGAAAACACCTTATTCCTCAAGACGTCAGAAGAACCCAGAAAGCTGAACGAGTGCTTGACATCGATCGAGTATGGTCAGAAACTGGATTTCTGTCTCTCCTCATCGAGTGTGCACAGCACGAGGGGGCTCGAAATCATAGATAATTCTTGGAATCCATATAACCTAATAGGCATCCACACAACACTCCAGTACACAACCATCAAATGAATCAACGTCCACAAGATTTTTCGGCAGCTTCGTGGCAGAAGAAAAAGCTCACACCGGCAATGCCTCGTGCAGGCATTCAAACCACCCCAAATCGTTAAACCGTGCACACTCGCACTCGAATCTCTGCTAGATAAAAATATTAGCTGATTCAACAGCCTCTTTTGTACAGCGACAGGAGAGCCTTTACGGCTATCACCACAGCATGTAGCAGTGATAAACGATCGCCACCACAGGATTCGAACTAATGACCTTGGGGCCGAGGTCGTGAAAAGCAACCACCTTACCTAATGAGCCATCACAGTACTACAAGTTGTCCTGGAGCCTCTGCTTTCAATATTTTGCTGTTACTTAGAATGAGGAAGAAGATGCAGCAAAACTGACTTAGATAAAACATTTGAGCAAGAAGGAAGTCAGCCAATAACTCGACAGAGTCAGCATTGCTTCGGGTGTATAACGACCTAGCTAGAAATGCAGACATAGGTAGACTATCTCTGCTTGTTTTGCTCGATCTTTCGGCAGCTTTTGATACTATCGATCACAAAGTTCTTCTTGAGCGCCTCTCGTCTCGCCTGGGCATCACTGGCACTGCTCTGCTATGGTCAGGTCCTATCTCAGTGGGAGATTCCAGAGTATTGACGTGAGTTGACAAAGATCTTCCGAGGTACCTCTGAAATATGGGGTACCTCAGGGCTCCGTGCTAGGTCCGGTTCTTTTCACGGTTTATACTCTCCTTCTTGCCGATGTGATTGCCAAGCACAATCTAGGCTTTCACTTCTATGCGGATAACACTCAGTTGTACCTTTGCTTTGATCCCTCTCAGCCTTCGAGCACCTCAAATTCTCTCAACTCCCTTGCTGCATGTATTCATGACATCCGCACATGGATGGCAGCAAATTTTATTAAATTAAATGATGATAAATTAACTTACTAGTTATAGGCAAACCAAGTGAGACTTAAAAATTGGAAGCCTAACGCTCAAAATCGGCTCTGCCAGTATATCTCCTGTTGAATCTGCATGGAATCTAGGTGTCATGTTCCAAAGTGACCTTTCGTTAGACGACCACATCAGCTCCACAATTAAGTCTGCCTACTTTCAGCTACATAATACTGCTCAAATTCGGGCTTGTTTAGATAAGGATATCACATCTAAGTTGGTCCATACATTTGAACATCCTGTCTAGACTTCTGTAACTCACTGCTTGCTGGCCTGCCAGCCTGTGCAATCTAGCGATTACAGCTGGTGCAAAACTCTGCAGCTAGGCTTGTTTGTAGTGAGCTTCGCAGTTGCCACATCTCACCCCTTCTCGCCGACCTGCACTGGCTCCCAGTCAAACAACGCATCAAATTCAAGGTTTAGTCACTCACTTTTAGGTCCTTCATTATTTGGCTTCAGCCTACCTATCAGATGTACTCCCATACCAGGCCAAGCATCGTGCCACCCTCTTTTCGAAAACTATCTGTTTACTTATACCTCGTACAAACGTCAAATCCTTTGAAGACCATGTATTTAGTTCGTATGCTCCAAAAGCCTGGAACTCACTCTCGATTTTCGTCATGACATCCCCTGACTTGGTCACATTTAAAAAGAAATTAAAAACGCACCTATTCGTGACACCATTTAGTGGGTCTCTGTGATTCGTTCTTTATGTGCTCATGCGTGCTGACACTGTGCATGCTGCCACTAACGACAGCTGCATGCTGACCCTGTGCATGTCACCCCTAACCATGTTATTCATGTTGTTTATCAAGCATGATATAATTCACCATTCGATCGTGTTTCCTTTGCAGAAAATGTAGTAAAGTGCCTAGAAAGATACTGAGTTATATGAGGGCACTTTATCAAGTGTATTATTATTATTATCATAAGAAAAAAGCAGCTAGAGAAAGGAACGCAACTCAAACATTAAAAGAATGAGCACATACAAGAATCGAGCAGAAGCTACTAGATGATGCCATGTCACAGGAAAATAGCCAGGAATTGTACGGGTTGAAACCAGCAGGCAGAGATTTAGCCAAGCTTGGCATAAAAGCAGGTATGCACTATGTGGAAGGTTCCAGACTACAGTACCTCATACGGAGGCAGGCACTCAGCAAAGTAGCCCAGGGTGAGTCAGGTAGGCCAGCCAAAACATTTCACTAACTATAAAAGCACTGCCTAACGAGAAGGCACCGTGCAGATCCCACGTGTAGTGACCGGTGGGTGACCGTCAGGACTAAAGGCCATCTAGGTAGCTCCATCCAGCTAAGGACAAGCCACGGCAGCCTAAGAGCTACCACACAATTTCAAAAGCTTCATTCAGAAGACTGCCTCTACAGCTAGCCATCACATCCGATCCCTATCCAAGATCAGGAGCTGTCTCCCACAGTGGCTTGTAAATTTTTTTTAACTAGCTCCTTAGTTCTGTCTCGGCTTGATTATTGTAATTCCCTCTTGGCTGGGCTACCAAAGAAAGCTATTATGCCACTACAGTAGACTATGAATATGGCTGCAAGGCTAGTCTTCAAGTCCCAGCGGTTTGAGCACGTGTCTCCTTTGCTGAAAGAGCTAGGATGGTTGCCGGTTAAGCAAAGGATACAGAGCAAAGTTCTTACGCTGACCCACAAGGCCCGCCACGGCTTGGCTCCTTCGTACCTAGCTGAACTGCTGCATCAGTTTCAGCCTGTTCGAGCCCTCAGGTCCTCTGTCGACAATAAACTAGCTGTCCAATTCCTCCGCTTAAAGACAGTTGGTGACAGAAGCTTTAGCTCGGCAGGTCCTAGACTGTGGAACTCGCATCCACAATTCTTATGCAATGACAACTACTCTCCTACTGCCGACTATGGCACATCCTTTTCAGCTGTCCTGAGCCGCTACTTCTATGCTACTCACTACCTCAACTGCTCTCCTGACTCTGCTATGCTTCCCACTTTCTCTTTGTTGCGTGAGACGAAGTCTGTTGGCTACCGAATGCGTACCGAAAGCCGCTTAGGCTGTGAGTGCGCTATACAAAACTCTCTTGCGTAACACCCACATGGTCTTTATGACTTTGTGGAGTTACAGACAGAGATACATACATACACTAGACGACTAGAGAGAGCAGCAGTGCATAGCTTTCATAAAACGTCAAACTAACCGTCGAAATGCATTTCTTTAAATTAAAAAATATGGGAGACTGAGACCATACTGCAGCATTAATGCAATGCAACGTATTTCTGTCTGTAACTACCACAAAGTCACAAAGACTATTCGGTTGTTACACAGGAGAGTCCTCTATAGAGAACTCAAAAGCCTGAGCGGCTTTTGGTACGCATGCAGTAGCCAACCGACTTCCTCTCACGCGACAAAGAAAAAATGAGAAGCATCACTGAGTCAGCAGGGCACTGAGGTAGTGAGTAGCATGGAAGTAGCAGCTTAAGACAACATTGTTGGGATAAAATTCTCTTGCGAAACTTGCTATCTTGAATCTTTTTTGTTTGATCTTCGAAGGGACACCTCTCTGACTACCCTCCTCTCTTTCGCTAATACATTTCTATAGTGCCCTCAGAGAACTGAATCTCTTTTTAGGCACTTTACAAATGCTGTATAGAAAGCATTACCAAATGATTAGTGGTAAAATCCACAAGAAGCAGGCAGAGTGTAAGCATACATATACACACGAAAGACGAATCACAAAGATTCCACTAAATGCTGTAATAAACGGATGTGTTTTAAGCTTCAAGTCGGGAACAGTGTAATGTGCGATGGACGGGAGTTCCAGGCTTTGAGAGCATGCAAACTTATGGCACGTCTCCAAAGGTGTTGAGGTTCGTACAGGGTATGGCTAAACGATTCGATTTAGAGCAGCAGGTGTACGATTCGTGGCCGGTGGGAGAGTAGTTCTGATAGGTAGGCTGAAGCCAGAGACACACACACTCTCTCTCTCTCTCTCTCTCTCTCTCTCTCTCTCTCTCTCTCTCTCTCTCTCTCTCTCTCTCTCTCTCTCTCTCTCTCTCTCCTTCTCTTCTCTCTCCCTTTCTTCCTCTTTTCTCTCCCCCACTTGTCTCTGTCTGTCTGTCTCTCTCTCTCTCTGTCTCTCTCTGTCTCTCTCTCCAACGGGAACCGCCCAGCTTCTCTAAATTTGATGGTAAATGTTGTACAGTGGCTAGCACTAACTAAAATGCCCCCAAGTACTCAAGTGACAAATGGACAACATAACGAATGCTCATTGCATTACTGTTCTATAAATGAATCTTCCTCGTATCGAGCTCCAGGGAACAGTAAAGTCGACTCCGGGTATAAGAATATCGGATAGATATAAACTCTGCTTGTAAGAATAGCAGTTCTGCATCCCATACGAGAATCCACAGAATTCCTATATCTGCATGTAGGAATTCTCCACATATAAGAATGCCTATTTTCCGGCAGGGTGTACAATCCTATAAACAGAGTCGACTGTAGCAGTCTCATTTCTTTTTAATACAGTACTAGGCACCATAAGTAAATAAAAAAAGACGCAGCACTGGGTAGGTTGAACTAGCACGAATCCGATCACGAACTGCTAGACCTACCCGGCATGCTACTACTTACACAAAAACCGAGTCAAAAAATGAGTCCATGGCACAACCTATTAAAGATATGCCGAAAATCACAATAGTCTTACAAAAGTGGCATGTGAGGGTGACGATCGACTCTCCATGAATCATCGTGGTCCTGGTCCACGTGAAGCATTGTTCCAACAGCCTCGTCCCCACGAAGCTCGACCGAAATGCGGTCACCGTCAGACAGAGGAAAGGTTGTTGACTGGAAAAAAATACTAGCTGATTCAACAGCCTCTTTGTATAGCGACATAAGAGCCTTTATACCTATCACCGCTTGCAGCAGCAATAAAGGATCGCCTACCACAGGATTCAAACCCACGACCTCGGGACCGAGGTCGTGAAACGCAACAGCCTTACCTAGTGTGCCATCACGGCTAAACTAAGCAAGGGTAGCTCATCAATAAGAAAATATGAATACACTTCACTCATAAGCTATAGCCAAGACATACAGCAAAGCTGAGATCAACGATGAGATCGGAAATATACCAGGCTGCTAACCTCTCAAGATATTTCAATTTTAAACAATTCTGACTAATGCAATATTCTTAAAACTCTTATCCACAATTAAAAGCTTACCATGACGGCTACCTACTATTATAAACAGACAGGTGGAAACATGTATAGTAATTTCATACTATAAGAACATGTGAGCAGATCGGCAAAAAGGTCACATCGTGAACAAGGTCACTGCTAGCTTGAATCCATTACAGTAAGACACGCTACAGAAATATTAGCACCAAACTATCACTAGCCACTCCTCATTTACCTCATTTGCTGAACTGTCATCTTGTCCAGCTGCTTCCGGTTCATGATGTTTGCTTCTCATGTCCATTTTGGTTTGCCCTTATGGCCTAACTAATCTTACATGAAATTGGCTTTTTGCTAACACTCGTGTTGTGCTGAACAATCTCACCTAAAATTTTTAGGAGTGCCTCGATTTCTTTGAAGACAAAACTCAGGTCATCTCTGTCACTCTTTCTCTTCCATCAGTGCTTCTACATCAGATATATCGGTGAGTTTCCAGGGAGGAACTTCTAGGCTTAGAGAGAGCTAATGAGGCTTGCCGGACAATGTAAAGGACCGAAACTCAGCACCGAGCACACCGTGCCACATGTAATGCTGTTTCTATTTACAAACTTATGGTGTAATAACCTATGATTTAAGAATAAATACAAGTCCACTTGCAGCTCTTGCTGTTCTGTGTTGGCTTTTAGAACTTTACAAGAGGTTGCATCTGAATGACTCAAAAATCCCATTCATAACTGATCATGGCCTAAGTTGAACCCTCAATACTTTTATACAAATACTTATACTTGTATACTTAGATACAACGTATGCTATACAATGGACCCAAGCTTAACAACTTCATATCACATGGCCTGAGTGGAGCCAGGCAAAGAACTCAACAAGTGATCGAGAGGGATCAGGGTTGATCGATAATCACTAAACAAAAGACGGCCGATGTACCTACACCAGGACCAGCAACAATACTGCTTCCTGGTATGGCACAAGTCTCTCGTCGAGTGCACACAAGAGAAGCTACAGGATGCATTTACAAATTTAAAAAATCGTTGACCACATAAAAGGCTGAGCACTATTGACTTACTGCAAGGTTGTTACCCATCCAATAATAACACTTGACCAGTCTAGGTGAAGCAGTTACCACTAATGGAAGCAAAGCAAGTCGGGTGAGGAGGGCACATTGTATGCGATGCATTTTAAGATCTTGAACTTATGTTAAAGTCCACAATATTCGTGCATACATCATACATGCTCTATCTGCTTGAATTTTGGTAGGCCTATTCTATTACTGCTGTTGACATTCATGAACTATGACTACGTGGTCAATATGGGGAGTAATGCATTTACCTACCCAGACGTACGAGTAAGGAGAGCCGTCAGGACTGTTCCAGTCAGCCTTGACCTCAGTGGAGTTCACACTGAGCATCAGCCGGTTCCGGCAGACCTGCAGACAAAGTGCAGCAGTGGTGAGAGTGTCGGCCAGTGCTATCCGACACGATTATCACCACTGCTGGGCTAAGTTCAATTAAGCCAAGCAAAAACAAATAAACGGCGCATCGGTTCAGCAACAAAAATATGTAAGAAACGGCTTAGAATATTTGAACGCCTGTATCGAGGTGATCTTACAATGGGACTAAATGGGATGAAAGTGGACAAAGGCAACACTGGGGTTAACAGGGCAAGCAATGTTCACCAAATTTATCATAAGAATGAGTTTGCAGAGTACTTTGGCCTGTTCAACTCCCCGAGATGACCGACCGACTCTTTAAGCGGCACTTACCAATAATACTGACAAAGAAATTGAAAAAGATTCTTAGGCAGTGCTGGTCGTGAGTAACTATAATGGCTGCAAATAATAGAGCCAGTATACACCAAATGGCAGAACAATTCGGACACCCTCTATGCTATAATCTCATCCTTAACACCATACAGGCATTTGAGCACATACGGTTGAGGTGCATTCTCTATAATTAACGCATCTATACTCGTCACACAACACAGTCCGAATCCTGGATACCTAGGCTGCAGAATCACAAGTGTTCATCATAAGACACCGAAGGTAGTGCTTAAAAAAGATATGAGCTCATCTCAGATACCTTGTCACTATTGTACGGCTATTCAATCAGAGTAGTGACACTTGTGACAACTCGTACCTAGTCTAATTACTGCCTCCAGCAATAACAACAGCAGACATTGATCAAATTGGATTTTGCTTGCCGTTTACCTGGTTTGTAAATGTCGCCGCAAGCAGTTGCTTACGTTTGTTGGCATAAAGACATGGTAATGCTAATTTTTGGTCAGGCCTGCCGAGCAACCAACGATGATAAAACCATGCACTTTGGTCATTCGGATCGGTGAAAACAGCATTCTGCACCAGTTCTGACTCTGCAAGGTCGACAAGAGACGTGTCTGCAATTATGGAACCGTGGTTCAAGCTGGGTTGAGATGCCAACTCGGCTAACATTCTCACCCGCACAGAAGGCCTCGGCAGCAATCCCATTAGGAGCGGCAGTGTCGGCCCAAACTTGAGGCAGCAGCTTGCTTCGATAGTGCCAAGCCGAATAGTTGGAAAAATTAGTGCTAATCTTTTTGCTCGTGAACTCGAGCTCGGCAGCTGGTAAAGCGGCGGCACGGGCGGCCACGAAGCGCCTATAATCCCAGCAATGAACTGCAAAGAAGTCGAAAACACCTCAGAAGACAGTGTCAATACAAAGGTACATGTAACGAGTGACTGCCGAGCTCAGCTCGAGACCCGAAACACTCGCCTAGGCAAAGACTCGCTGCGACTTCGCTTACAGTTCCTTTCATCTAACTGCAAAAACAGGGTAGTGAGCTTCAGCTCCAGCTCCCAATTTGGGTTGGATGACGAGGACAGAATCCAAACTCGATGCTGCCAAGTGCCATACGTTTTTGGACTAACTTTTAGGCAAGCCTCCGTGAACGCCAACTCCTGGTCGAACACGGCTTCCATCTCGACGGTTGATCTAGCAACAGAAGCATTTGCCTTTTACTCTTCATTGACAACAGTCACAGATAAGATGCAATCGAAAACGAGAGCACGATTAAATGCAAAAAAACAAGGCAGGCGCACTGAATTCCCAAGCTTAGCTCAGTGTCATCTGTGTTGAGCTACATGACACCGTTGCACTCCAAGAATGACCAGGAGAGGACTAGCAACTAGGCGTTTTTCTTAAAAGAAAATCAGATAATCAAGGAACACAAATTGTTAGGGTCATTTCTGAAGTACTGACACTAGAAACACATTATTATTGTTTATTCCACAAGAAGCATATCCATGGCCTAAGTAAATTATCGGCGGTACCGTGACGTTGCTTTGGAATAAAATACCACAGCACTGCTAACCTCGGTCGTTTGCGCCAGTGCTATGCAATACCGGAAACCTCACGAACAGATGCTTCAGGCTGGTTCGAAACTTTTCCTTCTCCTTATTACCTCGTCGTTTCTTTCTTTCCCTCTCTGGATGCTCAGCAACCATAAGGATAGCAAAGAATCCCTGACTGCATATGGATTCTGTTACGATCAGGGTACAGGATGGCAACTGCCCACACAGAGTACATTGTGCTTGCTAGCACGGAGGCCAAAGACTGGAGGTGTGAAATGTGTACTAGTCTCTCAGCTCTAACAAAGGTCTATCGGCTCAATTGACCAAGCTCTTCGACTTCTGCTTCGTAGGGCCAGCTTCATTCCTACAGCAGCTAGCAGACATGGGAGACCTTCATGTACACTACAATACTGGGTTGATGGTATTCCTTCATTGTACGTAGTGCACGAAACAGCTGCTGCTACTGAGCAAACGGTTCCTTTCGAGCCTGGCTTTCTTTAAGCTTGCTATCTTTGCTTAATCTCCAAACGTAGCACAGCAGAATTGGAGCATGGCACCCGACCAATTCTCTAACTAAAGTGTGAATGTGGCTATCGTCTGCCACGGATTGCGACTCCTGATAGGTTAGCTCCACAAAACATGCGTCGTGTCACGATTTGACAATAAGCCACTGTGAAAATTGCTATATTGTCTACATAATTATAGTTGTCTATAAGCATCTTTCGGCTTGAGGCAGCCTGTTCTCTGCTGCTGCTACTGCTATTTTTATGAATCCTTTGCCAGCTAAAAAGCATGCCAATACACTTACCTCTTGAGTCAGACAACCCATTATTCTAGCTCCATCTTATGAACGGCCCTCAATCGTCAAAGTACTATAAACACTGGTGGCACTAACTGACTAGCATCACTTGTCACCTTTCAGCGGTGCCTCTTGCTGAGTGCAAAGTGGTCATCCGTGACAATAAAAGAAACGTGCAATCTAATGGACAGCCACAGATGAACCATCGAGGAAGGTGTGGTCAGCTCCCAGTCACAGATCTAATGAGGTATGGGGGTCATATTGCTTCGCTACTGCTGCACAAAGAACAGCCCTGCCTGTGACTATGACAATAGCGCGGTTCAGAGCCAGAGGTAAGTGTACAGAAAATTTGCTCTCCATTTGAACCTTTCTACGGCACCCGTAAAGAAATACGAGATGCCACAGTTCGGAGGCTTGAACTCTTAGATTAGGGTTGCCACTAATCTATGCTGCACATTACGCAAATATAAAAATATATATATAATTCATTTGTATAGCGTCCCAAGAGAACTTAATCTCTATTCAGGCGCTTCACATATACCTCCGGGCTCGAGCCCACGACCTCAGCCAGACCTTGGTCGGGGGGGGGGGGGGGCCCCCCAGCACCTTAACAGCTGGACCAAACCAGCTCTAGTGGATAGATTTAAAAGCCATTACAAATTCCAAGAAAGAATCATAAAGAGCAGTTACTGCTTGAGCATACTGTTGATATACTAGCGATGTCACTTAGCATTGGTCAGTGCTAGACCTGTGGTCTCTCTGTCTGGTCCGTGGAGTGCTCGGGTCACGAGCTGGAGCTCGTGACCCGAGTGGGCAAACTTGTCACATCTGGCAGCAGGTAAGCAGATTCTATGTGCATAATTGTTCTGTAGCGATATATTAGAAGCATCACATAGCTATAGCAATATACCCTTTACATAATATGCACTACACCGCATGTCTTGAAGTCTGGGCACCTGCAAGAACCCTGTCTACCATTGCATAGCTTCCAGGCACATTATCATGCATATGCAGCTCGTTTTCTTTACGAGAATAAAAGGGAGCATATAATCGCGAGCTCACTGGGTCCACAAATTAACACAAAGCATGACTGGCAAAACGACTTTTAGGTGCTTCAGCAGCTGGCAAGAAGCAAGCCCGGAAGGGTGAGAAAAGAAAACCGTGTGCAGACCATGAAAGCTAAGCCGTGTAATGTAAAAGAAAAGAAGCAATGCTGTCCAGCTGAAATGTCATCATACAAGCCTCAAAGGTGACAAGCAAGATCCATGGGCTAATGGCCGACAATGCGTTTCAGTTAGTAACACCAGGTCTTCTTGAGGTAATCGAGACAAAGATTAGGGTGATCATAAGCCAGGAAGTCTACAACCTCTGTAATATATCGATTAACTGACCGTAAAGCCTGGAAGTGGAGAAGAACTTCACGCCGGTAATTCCACAGCGTGTTGAAATCGGGATTCTTGAGCAGTATCTCAGCAGTCAGGACCCGAGCCTCCTCGTCTAATTCGCCTGCAGCTCTCTGCAACACCACAGGTGAATGGATGATGCCTCTCCACAGAAGCATAGCTCAGTCTTCACAGTAGCATGCATGCCTACTAGAGCACCAGGTGTTGATTGCTGAGCACCTAGAGCCTACTGTGAGAGCTTTAAAACACTCGGCCGACGATGATGGGGTGGGAAGGAAAACTTAAACGTGTCATCCAGCAAGGAGCACAGCCTGCACTGGGAGCTATAAGCAGAATCTGGTAGCAAACAAATTAGACTAGGAAAGAGGCAAGGACAGAGCCAGAGAGACAGATAAAGACAGATACAGAGGCAGAGAGAGAGAGAGAGAGAGAGAGAGAGAGAGAGAGAGGCCAAGACATCAAGACGAAGAGGGACAGACAGAGACACAGACAGATATTGAGACACAGCGGCCGATACAGTGACAGCCCCCTTGAACCACAAAAGGCTGACAGCATGAAAGACCTTGATATGGATACTGACAGAAAATAAGGTCGAAGCTGCAAAGTTGAGCTTAATCTTGAAAGAGTAGCATAAGGTCTATTGCCACTGCAGCTAGTGCATTGTTATCTACATTTTGGTTTAATAAATAGTGTAGGAATGCAGGCTTCTGTCTAAGCACTGGAGGTTTATGCAGGTGTTGTGGTTTACAAAGGCAAAGACCATCCTTTTTTTGCTGTTATAACATCTTTCTAGCTACACGCATGCCTGGTAACTCTCAGAGGAAAGAGACTCTCTCCAATCTGTGCCTCTTACTTTGACGGTGGGTCTCTGAAGCAGTTTATGGCAGTTGGCATTTCCTATCAGGACGCATGTTCAGTTGCATGCTGCGACTGTCATGAGTCATAGACAGTAAACAAACATATCCCAGAAAACAAATGTGGACTATTTTGTGTATTTTCCGACGGCATTTCATCTGGCATCTCACACACTCAGCAGCATCATGTATCAGCAGCACCAGCACAGCCACTGCTTCAGACTGTCAGCACATGTGTACACGTGCATAGCCTGAGCCTATGACTTTGGGCCACCACATCAGCTGCAGTCCCAACTCCATTCGGCCCTGCTGCAGCAAAGAGCAATTAGGAAAATTAAAATTAAAATTAGCAAAGAGCAATTTTTTGGTTACATTAAGTTGGCACCAGGAGAGAAGATGTCATTGAAGAAAGAAGATAAGTGGGAGTGCCTTCTGCAGTCATGGACCTGTAGAGCAAAAGCTTCGGTGGTCTCTTAGAGAAGGATTGGAAGAGCTAAGTTTTGTCAAAAGATCTGACGGCACCAGCAGGTTGAAACTGATGCAGCAGTTCAGCTACGTACAGATGAGTCGAGCCACGGCCGGCCATGTGGGTCAGAGTACGAATTTTGTTCTGTATCCCGTCGATTAACCGGGAGCCACCGTAGTTCATTCAGCAAAGGAGACACAACTGAATATCCCGGATTTGTTCACCAACCTTGCAGCCATACTTAAACATCAGCTGCAAAGGCTCAATGGATTATTAAGATAGTCCAGCCTAAACCAAATTAGAATAGATAAGTTTAGACAGAACCAGAGAGATAGTAAGATATATAACCAGCCACCACAGTAAGTAATGGCAAGTGGTGAGTAGTTGTGGAAGTGGTCTTCTGAATGAAACTTGTGAATGAAAAGTAGTGGGAATCGTCAAAGAGATCATCTAAATTATGAGCAGGTGATGGCAACCACACTAAAGTACCAACAACTAGAAGAACAAAGTCCCGTAGTCTAGCCATATGTTTAGGGTTTCCTATGAGTAGGATTTTGGTTGTATCATATGTGCTTATCCATGCTGACACTGCTACCACTAACCACACTTATTGCTCACCCTGTGCATATCACCCCTAACCATGTTGTTCTTGTTGCTTATTGAGCATGGTACCACTAACCACTCGATTGTGCTTCCTTTGCATCTTTCCTTAGCAATTGTAAAGCACCTAGAACGAGATTGAGTTCTCTGAGGGCGCTTTATCAAATGTATTATTATTATCATTATTGTCATCGGCTGGTCTAAGAAATTTGGGCATCATTCATGATCAAATATCTGAGAGGCGGGCACTCAGTTTATCAGTTGCCGAAGTATTCCATATAAATGAAAGACTCCATGAAGACTCCATATCAATGGAGAACAGCAAAGGGCCGACAATAGACCCAACAAGTCTGAAGACACTTCTTCAAAGATGCAATGAGATGCACTTCACATAGTTTCATGCTATGATCAATAGTACATTAGATACAGTATAGTAATTACGAGTTATGGCAACAGTAACAGTTTTTAATAAAACGCGGTTGGAGTGGTGAAGTTGTAACATCTCAGGGCTTATTATGTAAATAGTTTGCATGATTCGCCCTAGTTCGAGTTTATATGCAGCTTTATTCCTTAAATTAAAGCATTCAAAAGGAGGCATTAAGGATAAAAAGGGACTAAAAAAGAGAAATTATAGGTATAAACAAGTTTTATGTCCAGCAGAAACCACTTGGCACTATTGACTTCTAGGGTCTTCGCCCAGTGGTAAGGTGCTTGCACTTCACGAACCAGGTCATGGGTTCGACTACTTTAGCAGGCAGTCCATTATGCCCACTTAAAATGGAGTAAAAGTCCCTGAGGCTCTTTAGCCACTACAGAAGAGAGGTTGCTAAATCAGCTGGTCTTCATCTTTTTCACGACCCACAGCTTTGTATCGGGAAATAAGGAAACAATTAAACAGACCCTTACCTTCTTGAAAATTCTCGATGTAGCAGAAACATAGAGTTGCAACTTCTTCAGTGTTTCTGCTTTCTTGGCTTCATTTTCTTCATCTGACCTTTTAACTTTGGCAATGCCGTGCTGAAAAACAGCACCGCAAGAGCTGGACTTGCAGAAATTAGCTTACACGAACCATAGCTACAGGCTGCCAGAGCATTATAAGTCTGTACAAGCACTACACTACTGTCACATCATAACAGCTCCTCCAAAGCATATAAAAATCCCCAGGAAGTGATATATTTGCTTGAGTCGTCTAAGCAAAGAATAGAATGTAGTTGATAAACAGTTTTTGCTCTCTTATCTATCTTTCTCTCTCTCTCTCTCTCTCTCTCTCTCTCTCTCTCTCTCTCTCTCTCTCTCTCTCTCTCTCTCTCTCTCTTTCTCTCTCTCTCTCTCTCTTTCTATGTGCACTCTATATTATTATTGGCGGCTTCAATCCGATGGCGGCCGATATTCTCATGTACACACTTGGTACCCTCAGACACCCCAGAAATCCTCAAGACCACGAAAATGAAATCACATTATATGCAAACACGAAAGCTAACATAAGCTAGCCGTCATCGAGTTTTAAGGGTATGTGCGGTACATGTGTGACCCAGCCGCTGTACAACACCACCGCACTAAGCTAGCTGAAGGCTTTCCATACAGTTGTCGATGGGGTAAATAGCAGTCATTAACTGCATAGGGGACAGCCGCCTCAGTCGCAACTAGGGTCTGGATCATCAGGAAGCACCAAACAAGGACTCGTCACAAAACTACTTTACTTGTTATTTTTGGTCAAGCAAGTTGGATTTCAAAGCTTACTTATCTCTGACTATATGCTGTGCACTTAATAGTAATTTGTGCCGTTTTACTATGACCCAATTTTGCTATCGGGTAAAAATACACAGTTCTTAAACATTTGCTTCTTGGTGCCACATCGCGAACTGCCTGTCTCACACGCCATTCTGCCTAAGGCTAAAGACTTCAAGCTCAAAAAGCAAAACGCTCGCAATAATGCACCACCGGACGAAAATACGACCGAGCTCCGAGGGTAACAAAATTTCTGGGAATTTTGGTGCACTCTTACCTGGTGCTTTTTCAATTAAATAGCGCACGCGTAGCACATCGTGGCAGCAGATTCTTTGGAGCGAAAGACCACACAATGGCAAGCAGGTGCCAAGCAAGTGCCTCAAGTACCGGCTACAGGAGTACAGTGCACTTGAACGACGGCACTCCATCACGGTGCCCCTTAGCTCAAATAGAATCATCAATCCAATATCTATCAAAACAAGCAACTAGTATTTGGCCGGGGTGTATTGACTGCTTTCGAAGGTTGCTGATGATGAAACTGAGTTGGGAAACACTGTCTTCGAGCGAAGGTGCAGCACGCAAGCATTGATAGTCACGTGGCGACCGTTCTACGCCGTTGCCTATCGGAATGCGCCTTGCTCACCAACCATTATCGAACTGGGCGGCACTGCTCCGCCAACAACGCCACCGACGGCACTGCTGAAGAAACAAACAATTACCCCTCCCTTCCGGAAGCATTCGACGAGGTCAAGGTCATTATCTGAGCGTAGCTGGCGTATCCTACCGGTTTAATTCGTTACTCATTTATTATGGTAATGAAAATGAAGCGTAGACCCTGTTTGAAAAAGACTCGAAATAATTCAGGTGCTACTGCGTGCAAGAGACAATTAACAGCTTTTTATCGGTGTATACTTCTGTAGTATAGGCACTGTGTACATTAGGGGAACACTGGCGAAAAGAGTAGCTACTGCAATAATAATAATAATAATAATAATTCACTTGATAAAGCGCCCTCAGAGAACTTAATCTCTTTCTAGGCGCTTTACATTCGCTGCAAAGTGAAATGCAATTGAATGGTAAGTAAAATCATGCTTTTAAAACAAACAAAATGAATAATATGGTTAGGGGTGACATGCACAGGGTCAGCATGCGAATGTGGTTAGTGGCAGCATGCACGGTGTCAGCACGCATAAGCACATCAACGACGAATCACAGGGACCCGCTAAATGCTGCAATGATGGTTTGGTGACATTCGCATCGGAATTTTCTTATGCATCGCTCTCAATCGAGCGCGTGGCGTCTTTGAAAAAAATAGCTTTGGAATTTCACGTGAACCGCTGCTGCGTGATATACTCTGCACTCGGGCAGCTCTCAGGTTAGCCGCGATGCGAGCCCCTGCCTTAGTGGGTTCGACTAGGGCACCTAGTACAGATCCGGCTCCTGGTCCACTTAGCTCAGATTAGAATGGAGCTCTGTGCAGGTGGTGCTGTTAGGAAATGGATCGACTAATGTGCTTGCCATAGTGGGTTCGACTAGGACACGTCGGGTGTAAACCCGCTAAAGTTTGAATAGAGCCTGGTGCAGACGATGCGGTTAGGAGATGGACCGACTAATGTGCTGAAGTGGAAATAGCAGCTACGCGCGAGGTCAGAAGTTTAGAGGAGAGAGAATATAACGGGACGACTGACAGAGTTCGGGACAGCAGCTTCCGTGGTCGATGTGAGTCTACGCATCGAGAGCACGAGAGTCGAACCTACGGTGACGAACAGCTAAGTGCAACTTAGACTGCGCCGTTGTGTTCTGCCGGCTACTCAGTTAGCTGTTCGTATCTTGGGGTGCTGTAGCAGTCCGCCTTCGGGGTCGGGACCATCGCTAGCGACGCGCACATAGGGTAGTTATTATCCTCGGGCTTCGGGAGTTCTCGCAGATAACTCCGTTGGTCCGGTGCACACCGCGTATAGCGCTTGCGCAGGCGCGTAGCCATTACTAACAGGCCCTCAATAAACTGCTGCTTTCGGCGCCCGGTTGTGGCCGCTTGTGTTTTAACCGCACTGCGTCGCACAATCCGCCGGTAGAGAGCCGAGGGACGAGCAATCCCCGCGCGGTTACAATTACATTTACTTCGTGGTGCAACGTAACGCCATTAGGGTGTTAATTGCAATGTAATCCAGCTGACAAGTTCAAATACCTATTTTTTGCCGTTAGACCAAGCTATTCCCATTGAAAACTTGCAGCTGATACTAACAATTGGTAAATTCTTTCATTCTAAACCTGTAAGACCCTGTGTCAGTCTCGCGGTACCGCTGTAAACTCCTGCGGCAGATGCGATCTTCTTTCAGTTTAGTCGCTTGTAGCTTCGTTAAATTGAGCAGCATACCATGTTGCATTAAGCGTATTTTTTGTCTAATCGTATTACAGTGAGCAACACCCGTGCTAAATGTGGGGTCATCCTTAGACTGTGAGAAGGTCATAACACACTCACCAGCTGCTGCGCCTCTTTATGGGATGTGTGTATTAGCAGAGACTGCGGCATTCACGAAGAGATCGCGGTAGAAAAATGTGAAGATTAAAAAAGTAGGCATAATATATATATACACAAGGGAGATCAAAACGTGAGCGAGCCCACTCGAAAACAGAGGCGGAAATGAAAATCTGCTTGGGCAATGAGGTACAC
Organism: Cristatella mucedo; assembly: GCA_009760855.2. Classification (NCBI taxonomy): domain Eukaryota; kingdom Metazoa; phylum Bryozoa; class Phylactolaemata; family Cristatellidae; genus Cristatella; species Cristatella mucedo. The sequence goes on along the minus strand of WPIO01000001.1, from coordinate 15,438,054 downwards.
TTTCTTCTTCTGTGCGTGTATGCTTTTAATGTAACTAAGGCTAACCTGCATCAGACTTTTTCTTGTCGCATTCTTATAGAAATATGGAGAAATAATAAATTTGTGACAGGTTTTCAGTAAACATTGTCTTGATATCCTGCCTAGCTCAGGAAAGCAACGCGTTGGAACATTTACTTATTCCCCATTTCCGAGTATGATTACAGCTTAACAAAGCAATAGCAGAATTACATTATCAGACCTTCTTAGTCCCCATTTTTTAGATATGATTTAATATAAATCTAATTTGTTTGCTGAAATCTTAATTGCTTAACTAAGATATTCCCGACCTTGTAGGATAGGCTTGTTATGGGGCCCTGGAGGCGAATCGCTGGCGCTGCACCAGACAATGCTGCTCTGCCACCGTCTCCGTCTAAGGCAAGATAGTGCTGAGCAATAGGTTACTCAGCTCACCTACCGGCTACACTTTTTTTACTTGCCACTAATCATATTTGCATGCAGACCCTGCGCATATCACCCTAACCATGTTATTCTTGTTGCCACTAACAATTCGATCATGCTTTTTTTTAAGCAAATGTAAGGTGCTTAGAAAAAGTTCGAGGTCTCTGAGAGCGCTATATCAAATGTATTATTATTATTACTACTATTATTATGATTATGACCTGAAGCCTCGTGGTTGACTGCCCCGCCCAATACCCCTGCCCCGTTGCCTGCTAGCCCGGGGCCAACCCAGGTCATTATATTGCAGCGCTGGTTGTACGACCCTGGCATTCGGACTTGATGCCGGTCTGTTTGCCGCAGCGGGCACTACTGTCTCTGCCGCGATGGTTTGGCCAGTGGTTACAGTGCCCGTCCCGACCGTGATCAAGGTGAATATATTTGATGGCCGAGGTCGAGGGCTCGAGCCCCATGGCATACGTGAAGCGCGTGAATAGAGATTAAGTTCTCCTATGGCGCTATATAAATGAATGATATACTTTTGAAAATATTCCCTTGGAGCTGCCGACTTAACCTTGTAACGCGTTCACTGCATACGCGCGCGAACCGCATCCACTCTGATCGCTTCTTCGCAGAGCATAAGCTCGCTGCTCGCTCGCTCGCTCGTCCCGAGGTGCAATGGTCTCAAGCATCTCCTACCTGTGGCCTTCGTCCGCTTTGTGCCGCCGCGCGAACGCGATAGCTTGACAGCGACCAAAGAGCGACCGACACGCCAAGTCCTCAAGGATCGTCGGTGGCACTAAATTGTTTATATGCGCCGTTCGTGACCGTTGGAAATTTGCGAATTGACGCTTCCGTCGCCATTGGTCTCGTAGGTCGTGACCGCAACCGGTGGTGGAGCCAGGAGGCAGGAGGCAGAGGGGCATTTGCTCCCCTACAGTGAGACTACAGCGAGCTGGGCTGCTCCGTATTCCTACGCCCCGCCACCTTTACCAATGAAGTAACTATATCTTAACCAGCTAATACGCCGTCCTGCAATGGGCATAGTTCCCATAGCAGGACGGCTTATTAGCTGAGATGACTTCGGTGACAATCGAATCGCTTCGCTATTAGGCTCCGCATCGATATAGGGTAGTCTGCAATGCAAAAAAGAGGGTCTCGCGCGTTCAAGAAATTGAAACCGCCAGGATGTTAGCCCTTTCGAGGTTTATTTATGTCAGCGTTTAGTGGGTCCCTGTGATTCGTCCTTTACGTGGTTATGCGTGCTGACACTGTTGTATGCTGCCACTAACTTGCATGCTGACTCAGCGCATATCACCCCTAACCATGTTATTCATGTTGTTTATTGAGCATGCTACCACTCACCGTTCGATCACGCATCATTTGCAGCAATTCTAAAGCGCCTACAAAGAGATTGAGTTCTCGGAGGGCGCTTTATCAAACGTATTATTATTATTATTCAAGGAAAATTAGGTAAAGATGTAAACGATTTCATGCTGTGTTTCTCTATTAACAAATAAAATAAAAAAAAATAAGCAGCTGAACCGAATGTAGTTCGAGCGAACCAAACTACACCAAAAGTGCATGAAAAAATATCCAAACTGATATCGAAGCGCTAGAAAAAAGAACCCTATGTAGCGATATCCACAGAGCTGCAGTCAGCGGCACGGCCAGGATTTTCGTGTAAGGGGGCAAAACCTACACAATATTAGTATGAGGGGGAAGACCCGCAAGATTTCAAGTAGGCGGGAAGAGATCCCCAAGTAATAAAAAATTATAGCACAAAATCACAGGGTTTACTCTAACCAAACTCGGCAGTTGCTCCTTTAGTGGTGTTTTAAGACCAGCTAACACGCCGTCCTGCTATGGGCACTATGCCCATAGCAACTGGTATGAGCATAGGTAGCATAGCGAGGTTAAGTCGTTTTACCCATAGCAAGGGTACGCCGTTTTGCAAACGACTTAACTTTTCTATGGGCATTATGCCCGTAGCAGCTGCTATGGGCATAGTGCCCATGGCTGGGCGGCGAATTAACTGGTCATCTAAGGTGTTACGATTTAACACTTGTATGCAACAGCGAGTCCTCTTAAGGTACTTCTTTACTTGTGGATTGTCCGCCGGGCGGAGGTCGTTCAAGACATGGGAGCCTGAGCCCGCTAAGCCAAGGACTGTTCTGGCTTTACTGCAATTTCCATGTCACTCGAATCAAGCTTGAACTCAGAGGATGACTTGCAAGTCAGGCAAATGCAGGAGCGGAATCTGCTTCAAGGTAAGTCGGACTCCAAACTTCGCGGCGCTGTTGGTGCAATTCGCATCGCTAAGAACGTGAGGATAACCGCTAAGCAGTTTGTGCGTGTGAACGCATGCAGCGCGTGACTGGGAATGATTTCACCCCAGAGTAGCCTTCCGCTCCGCTACATTTCAAATTCGAGCACGTAATCTGATCAAATGCTGGCCTGCGAAGTTTTCGCGCAGCTACTTTTCTGCGGTGCGATGCCAATGTGGAGGCTGCGGCGCTTCAAGACCCCTATAAGCTAAATTACGCACGTCGATGTATGAACAGCCTTGCTCGTTATTGCGAGGGTGTTATGTTGAGGGCTACGTAGCATTACATGCGACAGTCGTCATCGGCTGTTATCAGCAACTTCGTCCATGTAATAGGTTCACCGCATAATTAATAACATCTATATTAAAATGTTGAGATGACGTTTTGCTACAGCTTTAGTGACGCCACCAATCATTGTTTTCCAGATGTAGCGCTATCGACAACTGAAGGTCTTTGCGCGTTTTGACCGTGTCATTCCGCCTCCCCGTTTTTACGAAGCGCAGAGCAATTGCTCTAGTCCTGCTCCGGCATCCAGTGAAAACCGCTAGTCACCGGATCAGCCTGAAGTTCCTCCGTGAGTCAATTAGCTATTCATGGGCACTGATGGCTGGTTTCGACCTACAGTCTCTTGGACACTGAGCACAGCAGCCGATGCCTGTGGGCTCTGGTGTGGGAGTAGGGCACACCGAAACAACTTTCGCGGCAGATTTTGCAGCGTCTCGGTGGATCGTTTTTCACCGCGAACAGTCTGTGGGTGTGAACTTGCTACCCGAACACAGGCCCGTAGCTGTTATAGCTACAGAGCTGCCAGGTCCTTCAGGCACTGATTGATACTTATAATAATTGTCTGTTCTATCACATATTTTTTAATAAGGCACTAAACTGCGCACGAATATGCAGAACCTCTGCAAAGATTATAGCTATTGGTTATGCTTGTTCATTTAGTCCATACAGGGCTGCATTGACATTCTCAGTTCTGACAGCCTTATTTCGCCTATGTAACCGTTCACTTGCTGGAGAAGGGGCAAACCAAAGTGTCTATATCATTATATCTATTCACGTGTATGCAGCTTCGGTGCCTTAAAACTAGCAGTTCTTTTGATTGTTAAAGCCGAAATTCAGAAGTTAAAGAAGGAAGCCTCCAAAGGGGACAAGAGAAAGAAGCAAGAAGCGTCTGCCAGGATTGCTCAGCTTGAGGCCGAGCTAGACGAGCAGCACAATAGAGAGCTGAGCGATCTGCGACAGGAGCTCAACAGACAGCAGGAGCATTCTTGCACGGTAGGTGACTTATCACCGGCAGTGCATGGTCGTGCTACTTTGAAGTTTTTCAGATGCGTTCTTCTGCTTGCATAATATTTCTATGTAGAGTTATCATACGAACATACTTGATCTGAGTACATTCTGTGAGCTTGTGTAATAGTTTTTTAGATAATATGATGTGCATGGTGTAGCCCTAATTAGCATGATCTGGCTCACCAGTGTTGACCCTCCCATTTATGCAGTACATTCGTTAGAGTGAAGCTAGTTTTTGAACGTGTGCAATATTACTTTTTGGCCATCTAATTTTGTTTCTACATTATACAAATTAGTCAGGCAAATTGTAAAAGATGTTAGATAGTATATAGAGTTAACTCAGCGATGGCGACGTTTGTAGAAGTCAATGCCCATGACTATCATAGGATTTCACATGCATGTTCTTTAGATAATTAATGTGATGAAAGGAAAAGATATCTTAAACGATTAAGCATTGAATATTATATTATTAGACATGAGTGCTAGGCTCTGTGGCTTTAAGAGGAGGCAATACATTTTGCACATCGGCAGAGGGAAGTGATGTAGAAGAACGGTTGTCACTTTAAACTGCAAGCAGCTCTGGACTGGTCAGATCACAAATCAGTGCTTGTTAATATAGCAGCACCAAGAGCTGAAGCCAAAATATTTCTGACTTCATTGGAAGCTAGAATGTTGATCGTCTTGAAGTATTGGTTTGGTGATGGCATTTTTCAGGTGCCCGTGTTGCTATGCTTCCATCAAAAACTGGCCAAGATTAAGTTCCTGCTGCTGTTTCTTAGGCGATTGAAGCCCGGGGACTGGCCGGCAGCATCCGTGGTTAGCTTTTTGGCACCGTTAGTGCTAACACTAGTAAGATCATGGGGATTTGTGTCTTAGTGATTGAGGGCAACGACCAGTCAGGTAGACGAGCCACTGGCATGGTTCAAATCACACTTGTCCGATCGTATCACTTTTATGCTGACGATACTGAGCTGCATTAATCGTTTAAACTGTCGGAATCTGCTGCAGTGACTGATAAACTGAATGCTTGCCTTTCAGACAGTCGATCCTGGATGTTGGCAAATTTTCTTAAACTCTATACGACAAAAACATGGAATGCTGCTCATAGGACACCCCAAGCATGTGGCTTGACTAGAAGACTTTGCTCTTCTAATAGGTGGTGCTGTTGTGCAATCGTCACCGTTTGTTCGTAATTTAGGTGTCGTCTTTGACAATAGCCTAAATTGTGAAGGTTTTATTAAGCAGACTACATCCATATCTACCCATCTCGTCTCATAAACTATCTAAGATCAGGGACTGTCTGCCATGATGGCTTGAATTTTTCTTAACTAGCTCCGTGGTTCTGTCACGGCTAGATGATTGCAATTCTATTTTGGCTGGGCTATCAAAAAAAGCCTCTAGGCCACTGCATCTGGTGCTAAATATGGCTGAAATGCTAGTTAACAAATACCAGATATTTGACTATGTGTGTCATTTGCTGAAGGAGCTTCGATGGCTTCCAGTTGATCAATGGATACAGAGTAAAGTTCTTACACTGACTCACAAGGCCCACCATTGCTTGGCTCCTTCATGCCTAGTTGAACTGCTGCACTAGTTTCAGCCCCCTCAGGTCCTCTATAGATAATACATTAGCTGTTCTGTTTCTTGGCTTAAAGATCATTGATGACAGAAGCTTTTGCTCTGCAGATCCTAAACTGTGGAACTTGCTTTCATTAATTCTTACACAACGATATCTACTCTCCTGCTGCCGACTATGGCACATCCTTTTCAGCCGTCCTGAGCTGCTACTTTCCTGCTATTCACTACATTAACTACCCTCCTGACTCAGCCGTGCTTCTCACATTCTCTTTGTTGCAGAAGTCGCTACCAAACGCATGCCGAAAGCCGCTTAGTTTGAGCGCACTATAGAAAACTCTCTTGAGTAACACCCACTTAGTCTTCATGGCTTTGTGGAATTACAGACAGAGATGCATTACATTTACATTACATTACTAGAGTAAAAGCTTAGGAGATACTGTCACTGGTATACATAATGGTACTCATGGGGTACTTATTAGTGCAGTGTTTCAGATAGTGTGCATGTGGCCAAATCTGCTCCAGAAATGTATTGCAGTTGCTTGCCAGACCTTTCTTAGCACCTTGCTTGGTCAAGGCATACTCGATGTGTGAAATTATAATTTGCATGATTCAATGTCTTGCAAAGTGTACTTGTCTAAATGGCTTAAAGTGATGCTTATATTGGCATCTTTGCTTCCAAAAATTAGGAACCGGGCTGTTGCTGCCCTAATTTGGCCAAGTGGTTAAGGTGCGCGCCTTTAACGACCGAGATCAAGGTGAATGCATTTGATGGCCGAGGTCATGGGCTTAAGCCCTTCGGCATATGTGAAGCATCTTGATAGAAATTTTAAGTTCTATTAGTGTGCTATACAAATGAATCGCTCACACACACACACACACACACACACACACACACACACACACACACACACACACACACACACACACACACACACACACACACACACACACACACACACACACACACACACATACACACACACACCTCGTAGTTTCAATCAGTTTTCTTTCACCTTTTCGATGTGATGACTCTCTATAGTCAATAAATCTTTTAAAGCCAGTTATTGTAACAGTGAATATAGTGCATTAAGGAGATTATTAGCTAGTCACTCTTAAATATCCAAATATTACATTTTTTTTTTTACATCTGTGTCCAATTTTTTGTAGCCAGTTTACAGTGTACCTACAAGTGGCAATGAACCTTCACTGCTAAGTGGAAAAATGGTGGGCCTTCATATCAGTAACAGTGCGCCCAACATAGAGTCAGAACCTAAGAAGGCATCGAAAGCACAGAAAAGAAAGGTTAGTGCTTAAGTTTATTGTTAAATCAGTCCCTGAATTTGCTTTCGGCATAGCAATTACTAATTGCTGCTGTTCTTCACTTACCGTGTACACTTGTTGTTAAGATTGATTATCCTGTCGTGGTAGGGTCAAAAGTGATGTATGTGTTTGCAATACTGCTGTGATGATTACTGATTGCTTTGAATTGTCATTTAATGATCGTTATTTAGGGATAGCAGCATTTGGTCAGTTTGAAAGGGCTGTCCGGCATAAGAGTTAGTGAGCACACCTGTGCTCCTCAAGGCCTCCCTCCTCACTCCCCCATGTGAAGCTAGACATGAAGATCTTCTGTTCGAGTGCACCGTGGTGCCAGTCAGCCTCGTTGTAACTGTCGCCTCCACTCTGCCTGTTTTGGCTTGCAAACGGTAGCCAGCTGTGACCGGTCACCAGCTTTTCTAAGCCATGAGCCTAATCAGCTGCAGCCAATATTTTATGGCACAAGGACACGAGGAATGGCTTGCTAACTCAATCTAGTGGTGCACTTGTCAGTGAGAGCAGCTTTGCCAGTGTGTCTCGATAGGGATGTCTGCGTTGAGGGTGGTCGGAAACCTCATTTGATATTTATATATAATAATTTAATTCATTTCTATAGCGCTCCAAGAGAAATTAATCTCCTGTCCACGTGCTTTGCATATACCGCAGAGCTCGAGCACACACGACAGACAAGGAACACGATTTTTGCATTATTGTTGCCACTCCACGTGCAACCCAATTCTTCATATAAGCGTACTTTTGCTACCTCCCAAGGTGTGGGCTCACACGATGAGTTTACTGTAATATAATTTTCTAATCATAGAAAAGTTATAGATGAAGCTCACAACCTGCATTATTACAGTGTTGTTTTTAATGCATCTTGCTTGAGTAAATGCTTTGTTTTATTAGCCAGTTCAGTGCTGCTATGGGAGCAGGTTCTGAACCATGTTTTTGTATCTGCTTTGTTGTGGAAATCCTGGATGAGACTCATTGCCCGTGCTAATTTTGTGCACTTGTGTTATTGTGTGTGTGTGTTTGTATGTACTGCACATATGTGTGTTTAATTATCATCAAGTTTGCATAAGAAAGCAAGCCATCCGGATAATAAGCCAACCTAAAGGAGTCTTTGGCTAACAGCTGACTGTCTCAAAGCTCTTTCCTTGACGAAAACTTGCTATACATTTAGGTGGGGCTTACTGAATGCACTCTTTTCTCAGTTCATTAAATTCTGTCCCTAAATAATGCCTCTCAAATCGGAAGTCGAAGCAGTCTAGGTGACCGTCTGCAAAACCGAGGACCTACAGAGATAGGTACAATCGAGGCCATAAGTATTTACACACCTTGGAAGTGGCCATATTCCAACACCATTGGGGCTACACACAGCTAAATGGCTCATGAATGACGATGTCCTTAGCAACAGAAATTATAGATTGCATAATGTAAGACACATAAGCAAAGTCACAATGACGTACACGTAAAGAAATGGTAAAATTGACAAATTTCCCTAGCATTAATCCACCTTTCTTAAAAATATCCATGTTTTTTTAGTATGAAGCCTCGAAAAAGATTAGCACGAGTTTTTTTGGTGAAAGATATGTGTTTGTGCTGCCTTCCCCTCTGTTTTATTTTCCCTTTCTGTTTAATGGGGCAAGTCTTGTGCAGCCACAGTGTGCCGAACTTTTTCTCAGTTTATTCTGCTTGTCCTTCGCAAACTGGAGGGAAGCAATCGGAATGTCACTCGTGTACCTAGAGTTAGGGAAAGTTATTTCAGGTATACTCTGGCTAAGTACACAAGGAAGGGCTCCGTGGCCAACTGCCACCAGCTAGACCGACAGGTGACACAGGTGACTGCCTGCAGCGCACCATGAATTGCAGTGGTGGCAGGATCATGGTCTGTTGCACTTTTTCTGGCGCTGTTATTGGGTTACTGCCTCGCATTCTTGGTTTTATGGATCTGAATTTGTATATCAGTGTGCTGCAAAAGATTGGCATTCCGTGTGCTCAACGACGGCTGGGCAGCAGCTCTTTATATCAGTGGTATAACGAGCCAGTTGTCCGACGAGAACTATATTGCTTGCCTGCGTAAATACTTGTGGCCTTTGGTGTATGCACTATATTGATACTCGGTAGCTGGCATCTTGTGGCCTGTGTGCCTTGACTAGGGCTGCAGTAGCTGCTAATGCAAGAGTAGGCTTGAGAAGAGGCCACATTCTATGTTAGCTGTGTTTTTTCAAGAGCCTAGTATGCAGACTTTAAAGTAGGGGATAGTCTTTTGATGGCAAGAGCCACACTATATGGGGTCAAGGTTTGGCAACTGACTGGGTCCGTCCATGTCATTTTCAGACCAGGTTGAAAAAAGTTTTCCAACCCACTTTGAAGTAAACGATAACAAAGCATTCGCAAATGCGATAATGAATGTTTTAAGATCCCTTTTCAGTGTGTTTTATGTTATTATCCTGCTGTTACACATAAATATATCCTCTAAAAGACCCCTGGCAGATAGGACTCCTAAGTTCTGAAGCACATCGGATTGCACATTCTGTCCATAATGATGGAAATGCAATGCACCAACCCCATGCCAGCACAAGTAAAGCACGTGCAAACCATTGCTCCTCTGCCGACGTTTTAAACAGCATGCTGTATTAGGCAGTCTTTGCAGTGTTTACTCTCTGTCCTTCTGCCGACTTGAAGAGATGTGGTAGAGGCTCTCAGACAGATCAAATGACAACGAACAGCTCCACCGGCCGTTTCACCAAAGTTACATCTTTTTGCATAGCAGCAGAAAAGCCTTAAATGCTATCACTACCACTTGCAGTGGCCATAAAGGATCGCCTACCACAGGATTCGAACCCACGACATCGGGATCAAGGTCGTGAAAAGCAACCGCCTTACCTAGTGTGCCATCACGGCTCACCATTTCCTCCAGTGTCGACTCGGTCTACTTTCAGCAAATAAACATCGCCAAAGTCAGGGTCTTCATAGACACAAGTATTCAGAGTAAGAAGTATTTAGGAAGGAGTGGAAGTTTACTTCTGAGCACGTTTTCAAAAGTTAGATGTTAGTCAAAGAGCAAGCTAGCTCCAGACAATGCTCTCACTCATGCCCTCCATAGAAAAGCTCCGAGTTCGTTATTTCGGCAACACATTCATTTCCTTTGAAGTTTTTTGAAGTTTGCTCTTGTCAAGTCCAATAGACCCATGCATTAGTTCTCAACCATCAAAATGTATGTGACATTTAGCCTTATTTCAACCTGAGGCATTGGGCCATTTTCGTGAACATATTGGCCTTCTTCTACAGTTGCCGATAGATGATCGCATAGGCAAGTCGGTGATGCTTATCTTTTGTTGGGCTAACTTTTCTCCTTATAGGGGCTTCCAATTTTCTTTGAGTGCTTCACCAAGCTAGCCATCAAGTTAAAGAAAATAAACCTTCTCAGTGAAAGGTCCATTGGCAGACAATTCTTGTAAAAGAGTCACATGCAGCTGCAGTTTCACAGGGAAACCCTCCAGGCTTACATAGCCAGGTTCTACCCCATGCACTCTTCACTATCCCAATACGATCGATCTTTCTGCTTCTAGTATGTGGTTCGTGATGTGCTAGCAGAACGCATTTTCGAACTGGCCATGCGCCTTCGTCTTCGGCATTGTGCAGCAACATTAGCTGCTGCCTAGAAGGTCGGATGTAAAATTGTGAAGCCTGCGTAAGTAAAAGAGAATCTTCCATGCACTTTCTTGCACACTTGGCGAATTTGTTCAATGAATCCTTATTGTTAAAATGCAAGCTGGGTTTTTTAATTTTGGTAGTTTTAGGCTTCAATTAGTCGATTTTATACATCTCTGCAAGTGTGATGCTTATAGATCTAGGTTGTTCCCCTACTGCTATAGCAATAGTGTGAATACTGGTTAATGCTGCTTGATTGCTACCACCGAGTACATGCAAGGATTTGTATTTTTGGCAGCCATTTTTTAGTGGCATCTGACAAGGGGCGCCAAGGCAAACAATTAAATTGGACAGTGCTCGTTTAGCATCTATCACCAGCCGTGATGGTTCACCTAACTAACTCCATGTATAATCATAATCCGTCGGTATGTGTAAAAGCAGTTTGATGGACAATGTGCATTTTGGCAGGTGTTATTTAAAATGGATCAATCAAGTTTGCAGATTATCCTGATCTCTGTAGTAGCTGTTTTATTCTTGATGATAAGCTCTATTGCCACACGTCATATCAATAACAGGTGTATTCAAGTTAAGAAATCAGAAATGTTTTATATCTTGCTTTTTTCCATCTCTTTGGCAGGAGAAAAAAGCCGTGGCTGATAAGGCAAGACATCAGGCCATAGAAGAGCAGGAACTATTGAATAGACAAGGCAGTCGACATATCGAGAATGAGGTGCTCAAGGAAACACTTAGTAAACGTGGTCTGGAGCTTGTTAGTGTGAGTACTTCCAAAGAAAAGCAGGTGCTTAACATCTATGCTGCTGGATGCATCTTTAGTTATGCCACTTTTTGATTAATTCATCACTGCCAGACTCAGGCTCTGCAGCTAGGCTTGTCTGTGACGAACGTCATAGTGGTCAAATCACGCCACTTTTTGCCGACCTGCACTGGCTCCCAATCAAGCAGCATATTGACTTGGAGGTTCTGTCACTCACTGTTAGGTCCTTTCATTCTCTGACTCCAGCCTACTTATCAGAACTGCTCCCCGCCAGGCTAGGCATCGTACCACATGCTTTTCTGATACAAATCGTTTAGTTATACCTTCTCCGAACCTTAAATCCTTTGGAGACCTTGCCTTTAGTTTGCATGCTTCTAAAGTATAGGACTCACTCTCGGCGGACATTTAGACAGCCCTGACTTGACTTTTAAAAGAAACTAAAACACCTGTTTATCACTGCATTTATTCATTCCTAGTGATTTGTTCTCTGTTTGCTTATGCATGCTGACTGTGCATGCTACCACTAACCACATTTTACACGTGGCCTCTAACCATGTTATGTTTGTTGACATTGCGCGTTACCACTAACCTTTTGATCATGTGTCCTGGACAACATGTAAAGTGCCTAGAAAGAGATTAAGTTCTCTGAAGTTGTAGTGCAAATATATTATTTTTGTATTATTATCACATAGGTTCCTGCAGACGGAGATTGCTTATATAAAGCAGTTCAGGATCAACTGCAAAGACTTGGCAATTCGGTTAGTACATAGTGGCCAGTGTGAGCCTGCATTACATATGCCACGAGGCTGACTATTGTTGTTGATGAAATGCTTGTTGATATCAGGATCGTGGCTTCAGGGCCTGTAGAAACAGGATTTATATCCGCTTCATCAGTTGCTAACACTGCCTGCATTTTGATATCTTCTAGCTAGGTAAACTCCTTTATACTGCTCTAGTGGTGCTTGGCCATCTACTACTAGGCGGGTGCCCCGAAGCCTGCCAGCGAATCAGAGCGAAGCGTTCCTGTTGTTAGATGCTAGCCGAGACTGGCAAATCAGAGTGCAGCATTCCTGCTGTTAGGCGGTAGCCGAGATGCTGGCAAATCAGAGTGCAGCGTTCCTTTTGATGTGCAGACGAGAGGTTTCTGTTAGCAATTAAAGTCTGTGCATCAGAAGAGTACATGTTGCTGAGTACTGTTTCATACAAGTTCTCCCAATTCGTTTGCTATTAAGCAAGACACACACACACTCACACGCATACACAGGACTGCCGTCACTTAAACAGGCAAATATGTATCCCAACTAGCCGAGAAGGATAACTACCTTTTGGTATGCTTGCTTGATCCATGATTCACTGAGTTTCTTAGTCTTACATGTACATTATTAAATTTAATATTAAAAGTCTTGTGTGTTGTACTTCTATGACACTACTTCGCTATGATAATAATAATAACACGAGCAACAATTATAGGTCCTTTGCCACGCAAGAACTTAATCTTTATCAAGCTACTTTACAACTCACTGCAAGTGAAGCAGAAACCTGAAGTTAATAATTGGCAGCAATATGTCATGCTTAGCCGAGCAAAAAGCTCAAGTATTATGCTTTTACCAGCATGCAAAGGTTCCCACAAAGACACTCAGAGCCATCGGTTAGTCAGACCCTTGGTTAGTAAGGACGCTAAATCATAAAAAAATTAACTGGGGCACAGGGAAAGCTAAGCGGAATAGGTGAGTCTTTAGCCGAGACAGATATGATTTAGAGTCATTATAGGTAGTGACAGAAGCCAAAAGCGAGTTCCAGTCTTTCGGCCATGCGAGCTGAAGGCACCATTCATTGCCAGCAGATTTTAATTTGGTGCCAGTGGAAGCCGAGGAGTGGTAGGTGCGAGAGCACGTGGGAAGAGCAAGAGGTCGTATAGGTAAGCTGGTGTAATCAAGTGAAGCGAACTGCAGGCCAGAGCAGGGATCGTAAAGTTGATTCGGCGCTTGGTATGGAGTCAGTGAAGCTCGGACAGAAGTGGTGTGATGTGGCAGCTACTCTGTTGACGACCGACCCGACGGACGAGCTGCTGAGTTGTGTACCAGTTATAGACGATTAAGGGAGCAGGCCGGAAGTCCGGAATAAAGGGAATTGCCAATATGTGCACCCAGTGTCACAAACGTGTGAACTAGTTTGGCTGTCGTATTCTTGTCTAAGCAACCCCTGGTGTTGGCAGTTTTCCTCAGCTGAAAGTAGGCCGACTTGACGGTGGTGGCAACGTGCGTATCCAATTGCGTCATTTTTGAATAGCGTGTTTAGAGGTTATGGCATTCCAACTTAAAGGTGGCTCAAAGCCTGTCCATGACTATTAGGTTGGTCAATCATTGTTGAGCATCAGGATATTAGTGGCCATCCAAGTGCAAATGTCGTTGATGCAGGCAATGTCGTTGATGCAGGATGCAAGTGAATTAAGAGCTATTTTTACATCTGGCTTAATGCATCTGCACACGGATATTTGCAATGGCATTCAAAGAAAACCTGTGTATTAGTTTTGGCTGTGAACTAGCTTGGGGAAGTTGTAGCATACATTTCCAGGTTTGTAAATGAGTATTCTGGTTATAAACCGTCTTGTGATGCCTTTTTTGTAGTAGTGCGCTTTATATTTTTCGAACTTACTGAGCTGCTCTGTAATTCAACCTGCTGGCTGAATGATCTCTTATTTTGGTCTAGGAAACGTGATAGGTGCTATACTTTATGCAAACTGGTAGTTGTTCCTTGTTAAACATAAAGTGGTGCTCGTAGCTTCTTTGTTAATATCATGTAATAGTTTCAAATCAATGTCACGTTATTTTTTGTAAAGACTTTTTTGCCATGGCTATTACTATTATAAAAGGAGGACATGCAATCACATTCTGGGAGGTGTTATTGCATGGCTTTATCAGTCTGAATTACATTACCAGTTTGCCAGCTGCAGTTTAAGCTAAGCTAAAGTGCTACCCCTTTCCTCCTAATTCTTCCTTATATAGATAGGACCTATTTATTCACCTTTGTCCGGGTCGAATACTGGTTTGCAAAACCTGGAATCCGAGTCATTCACCTTTATTCACCTGTGTTATACGAGAAGCTCACTGCCTGTGGACCCACTTTGCTGAGTCATAGTAGACGTACATTACACTTTTATTGCATGTCACTCCCGGAAGTACTGGTCACGGAAGACAGTGCTGTGCCATCTTGCCACGTGAGAAAAGTGCGCTATCTTGCGGCGTGATAGAGGAAAGGGCAAACTTTCCCACTTCAATTAGTAGAGGTTGTCTTCTTGTCGAACTTTATCCGTACACGTTGCCATTGGATGCCCTTCGTCTTACTGATCCTTCGGCATAATCACCTATTCATCTTGCTGGCAGATCCTGTTTTTTTGTCTGATTATGAGTGTTGGTATAAATATGAAGACCTTCAGCCGGACTAAACTGAATATTGTGCAGTTAGAGTCTCGAGGGTGTGATTGCGCTTTTTTCCCAAAGAATAACGGTATCGTTGAAAATATACCATGCCATCCCATGGAGCCTAACTCACATCCATGGACATCACATATGAACGTCCTGGCCATTCACCATTAGTCTGCCAGCCTGTCTGTCGACTCGTTGGTTTATGTAATGTAATGTATCTCTGTCTGTCTGTTACTCCACCAAGCCATAAAGACCATGTGGGTGTTACGTAGGAGAGTTTTGTATAGCGCACTCACAGCCTAAGCGGCTTTCGGTATGCATTCGGTAGCGAACAGACTTTGTCTCACGCAACAAAGAGAAAGTGGGAAGCATAGCAGAGTCTGGAGAGCAGTTGAGGTAGTGAGTAGCGTGGAAGTAGCGGCTCAGGACCGCTGAAAAGGATGTGCCATAGTCGGCAGCAGGAGAGTAGTTGTCGTTGCGTAAGAATTGTGGATGTGAGTTCCACAGTCTAGGACCTGCGGAGTTAAAGCTAAATGCTTAAGTTAAATGCTTCTGTCGCCAACGGTCTTTAAGTGGAGGAATGGAACAGCAAATTTACTGTCCACACAGGACTTGAGGGCTCGAACAGGCTGAAACTGGTGCAGCAGTTCAGTTAGGTACAAAGGAGCTAAGCCGTTGCGGGCTTTGTGGGTCAGCATAAGAACTTTATATGTGTATTCATCACTGTGACTGTTGTGCAAGTACTTAATAATAATAATAATAATAATAATAATAATAATAATAATAATAATGCACTTGATAAAGCGCCCTCAGAGAACTCAATCTCTCTAGGCGCTTTACATTTGACTTGTGCTCTGGACACGGAAATTTAAAAGCTAGACTTGGGCACCTTGTCCATGGTTTGTGATCTCTTTGCCAAGACTGTGGTGCTGCAGTTATTAGAGTAGGAATTACTGCTTCTTCGTTGGAATCATATCAGCATTGCATTGTTATTGTGGTTAATTGCCGTTTGGTCATGTATTCTTTTTATGTTTTTTTACAGTGGTCTGTTGCCGAACTGAGACAGCAAACAGCAACTTACATGAAAGAGCATAGTGATAGCTTCCTTCCTTTCATGACTGATGATTCAGGACAACCCATGACTGACGTTGCTTTTGCTGATTATTGCCACAAAGTAGAAACTACGTCTGAGTGGGGAGGCCATCTTGAGGCAAGTATTTTATTGGTAGCCTGCATCTTTGCATTATCGAACAGAAGTATACCCAAGATTATGTCAACGATCTTGTCTTGGTCAGCCACCCAAGGGAAGGCTTGCCACGTGAATTGCCACCTGGCATAGTACTCCAGGATTGTTCCGAGGGTGAGCCACACTCTTATGGCCCCCTTCCTAATGCGTAGGAGATGGAGCTAACATAATGTAGGAATAGATCTCCTTATTCTGTACTTCTTTCTAATATAATTGTTACTAAGGGGACTGTTAAGAAAATACTTAAACAAAACTTGTCCGACAATCGAGTATTTTTTGGGGTGCCTTTCAAAAAACAAATGTGTATAAGTGGGGTATGAAGTTCTGAGGACTTGGTCATAAAAGGAAAATTATTATGAAAACCACGTCTAACCCGATGTAAATTGAACCTTAATAGATCGAGGTACATGTGTAAAGCTTGTTGAGATGCATGATCATGAATTGTATATAGATTCATTGTCATTGTAGCTTGATCGCGTATCAGAGTGAAATTTGAAATGCGAGTTTGCCTCGGATTGTACGACAGGTTTCTAGAAAAATTTCTGATTTTGTTTGAATACGTTTGGCTGTACGTCTGATGATTGCAGAAAATAAAGCTCCTTGACGTTTGATAGAACATGCAAAGACAATTCTCATGGTTGGAGCAAATGCTGTGAGGAGCATGTACGTTAAGAGTTTCTTTTTTAATGTATTATGGTCAGGGATGTTGTGATATCCATCGGTAACGAATTCCGGGCTTCGGGAGATTTTTGCAATTTTATGAGAAGAAAATGGCAGGCTTGACTGTATTTTGATGTGATTATCTAGACAAAAGCTTATTTTTGAAGAGGACATTCAAATTCCTTACTGAGGCTGCATGATGCACATTTACTAACTAGCGAGCCTTATTGAGGGTTAGGCTTTCCGGTTACTGAGTAATAGTATGTTTGCCAATACCTAGCACGTGTTTTTATCATTCAACTTGAGAAAGTTTGCTGCGATCAAAGTGCAAGTGTGAACAGCATATGCAGCAAGAGATTTGAGGGAGTTTGACGTGATTGAAGGCAAGGAGTTATTGAAGCACAAATGCATCTGTGTGTCCTCTGGATAGCGATGAAAGCCTTGGTTGTGCTTAGCAATTACAGCAGCAAGATGAAGAGTATAAATTATGAAAAGAAGTAGACCTTGATCAGATCTCGGGGGTATCCCATACTTATAAGGCTCACCGGATGACCGATGATATTGACATCTAGTTTTACAATCTCACTCTGCGATAGACTAAATCATTGTATGCAGTGCCAGTGATGACCAGGGGAGATGATAGGCACTCAAACACTTATTCATCAATATTAGCAAAGAGCTGTCAATAGTATTAATAGTATAGTATAATATTATATATTATATAAATAATATATATATGTATGCAATTTATTTATAATATATGTATAATGTATATGAATAATATAATAGTATAGCATCAATAGTAGCAAAGAACAAAGCTGTTGGGTTCAGCAGACCTAAGAGAGGCTGACTCTACCTAAGTATTCCTTGGAAGATAACACTTGCAGAAATGCTGCCTGTTTTGGAGTTGTTAGCTCTAAACCTTACTGAAACCTAATAAGTAATACTACTACTGCTGCTGCTGCTGCTGCTGCTGCTGCTGCTGCTGCTGCTGCTGCTGCTGCTGCTGCTGCTGCTGCTGCTGCTGCTGCTGCTGCTGCTGCTGCTGCTGCTGCTGCTGCTGCTGCTGCTGCTGCTGCTGCTGCTGCTGCTGCTGCTACTACTACTGCTACTACTTTTGTTGGTCTACCACTACTCCTTCCAGTATCTTTAATAGGAATGGCATTAGGGAGGATTGGCAGGAGTTGCCCGAGTTCACCTGTTCTTCTCTGTCTTGCTTACAAAGAAGCTTGAAAAGCTATCTGCTATATTGCCAATAAGATTATGAGGTATGGTGCTGACCTAGGAGTAGTAAGGAGAAGGCGTATGGTCCACATCAGAAATGTTTGATTTCGAATCCTTAGCTAAGATTGTACGACCACAATAGTCTTCGTAGGCCAGTCGATGGACAACCAGTCTTGATCTTTTCTATTCTATGCTTTTTCAAGCTTGCTTAGAGGCCCTTGCTAATTTACCGTCTGCAGTGAACCATTGGCCATCTGGGTTCGGGAGTCACAGGAGCAAACTCAACCATAACATTGGCTAGCATCTTGATTTACCATTCCACCAGTGAGGTGAGGTTGTATGGAGGATTGAGCAGAAGGGAGGAAGAGATATTTGCTGTGGTCAGTATCATTGTCAATGCCTAAAGATTTTGAAATCCACATATGATTTGTTATGCCAAATAAATAAATATAATCATTTGTATAGCACCCTTAGAGAACTGTATCTCTATTAAGGTGCTTCACATGTGCCACAGGGCTTGAGCCCACGACGAAGGTAGAAGGAATAATAGGAGTTCACTGCATACATACATAGTTGAATGGTTGTTCGCGAATGTGCAACCTTTGATGTGAGTGGGACCAGGCACATGAGCCATGAGAAAAAATGAACCAGCCAACGTACAAAATTCGGCACACGTGGTTCCGAAATGTATGTTAAAATCACCAAGTACGAGCATGGGGTGGTTTCTAGAATATAGGACGGAAATGAGATCTAAAAATCTTATGTAAACCAAGCCTTGGTACCTGGAAGGTGATAGATTACAGCCACTATTGGTGGTCTGCTTTTGGAAGGACTCAGTTTAAGAGATTTGAATGACTAATTTGATGGGACTGGAAGCGGCTTGTAATGATTGATATTGTAATAATAATTTTTTTTAAATGTTATTACTTGTTAGGAGAACTGTATCTCTTTCTAGGTACTAACGTATGCCGGAAAGATTCCATGTCAATTAGTTAGTGATAATGTGTACAATTTCAGCGCACGCACAGAGGACAGATTGTACAGACAAAGCAAATGCTAGGAATAATACGTAGGTTGGTTGGAAAGTCAGAGGATGTTATGATGGCAGTCATTAGGGAGTTCTAGGCTTTGGGAGTATAATAATAATAACAATAGTAGTAATAGTAATACATTTGCACTCCCAGGGAACTTAAATCTCTTTCTAGGCATTTGGTATGTCCTGTAAAGTATGCAAATTGAAGGAACGGTCTGTTGAGGAGGTTCATTAGAGGCAAAGCTAACCGACTGGAGTCAGAAGAGCAGGTGGTGCGATGTGAAATTTGATTAGAAAACATTTCAGATATGTAGGCCAAAGCAAGTAAATGGAGGGGCGTTTAAGTATATTGAGGAAAGAGCAAGCGACAATGGTCTACATACACTACGCAACGACGACTACTCTCCTGCTGCCGACTATGGCTCAACCTTTTCAGCGGTCCTGAGCTGCTACTTCCATGCTACTCACTACCTCAACTGCTCTCCTGACTCTGCTACGCTTCCCACTTTCTTTTTGTTGCATGAGACGAAGTCTGTTTGTTGGCTACCGAATGCATACCGAAAGCCGCTTACGCTGTGAGTGCGCTATACAAAACTCTCCTGTGTAACACCTACATAGTCTTTATGGCTTTGTGGGGTTACAGACGGAGATACATTACACTACCATCATTTTCCGTTGACCTGGGGGGTTTGGAAGAAAGAGAAGGTTGCCTCAGTCTGCTGTCGCAGTTCATGGTCGTTTGGATTATTTTGGCCACCACGATCCAGTCGCCTTCTTCCCTGTAGCCGCCATTGTTGATTTACCTAACCCACAACCTGCTGTTTCATTTTACTGATACTCTTACTCATATTTTGTAACTTCATAGCCGTGGCTTATTGTGTGCAGCTTATTCACAATGCACTTAGGAGGTTAAGAAACCAGGATCACGTCTTGCATTCATTTCCTAGTTGTAATGCATTCATGAACTTTCGTAGTCATTCCAAACCTGAACTTGTCTGTCGTTGATAGTGGCCACATGTTGCTGCCTGTGGCTGAACACAGAGTCTGGTATCCAAATCAAAATGCCTGGCAAGCTTTGGAACTACTTCTGGTGCCAAGTAGCCACTGCCCAGTGCTACCTGGTGAAATTTTGTGCTTTTGATTTTCAGTATTTTAAATGACTAGACTCAGGAGATAGTAATATCTATCGGTTTTGTTTGTTCTAACCTCAGGGAAGCTGTTTCTTTTTCGATTGCCTTCGTGCTACAACAGCTGCAGTCGTAAGGTGTTGGAACATGTTTGGCTCGTAAAGTGTTGGTCACTAGCAGCCATGGGTATTTACAGTGTTGGGTCCACTTCCGCTATCTGATGCATCTCGAATAACCCTTGAGTAAAAAGATTACCAGCTATCTAAATGGCAATAGTAATCAGAGCCTAGGGAAAAGGGAAGCTACGTGAAGCTTACGGATGACAAGGATGTGCATGTATTGCCTTGTCTTTTACTTGGTTTTACCAAAACTCGAATGCATCTATGTAAAATCATATTGTAGAGCAGTTGTAATCTGGTAGAACTTCAATGTTGTTTATAATGAGCTGCAATAAGGCTGCTGCACTAGTCACATCCGTTTGATTTTATTTACAGATTTGTGCTCTCTCTCACGTTTTGCGACGGCCTTTGGAAGTCATCCAGGCCGAAGGAGCCTCACAGATCACCGGAGAAGAGTATTCCGGAGTCGAAAATCTGCTGCTTGTGTATGTATTGCTAGAGCATGCTGGCCGACTCGCCAGCCCTGTGCAGGGAGAAGACTTGAGTCGATGCAAGCGAGTGGTGAGGGTGAGGCATGTCAAAAAACTCCGCTGTGAGCCATGGGCAATAATTACTAGTTGCTGCATACCGTGACTTAGTGCATAACCACCAGAGAAAAAAAGAATGAAGCTCTTTGGGAGGAAAAAGCTCTTTGACCATGAGTACTCACAATAATAATATATCGATCATGTTGCTAGTCATTTGGAGCAGCCCATTACGGTAGGATACGTTAACACCATTGTTCCAACGTATATTGATGGGCAAAAAGGCCCAAGACATTTGTTGTGGGGGCAGAATGCCGGAAGTAGATCTAGGAATCTGCTCTTGATGAATATACAAGCCTACCTGTATGTAATAACAAGGCAGTTTGCGCACCAGTAACTGATGCGGCCTCCATATCACGATTTCCCTTGGCTCATGCAAGTCACGATCATTAATCATGCTTCACATTGGCTCGTAATATTACATCTCTTCTTTATTTGATGTATTTCTCATCTGTAACTCCTGAAGTAGGCGATTCTGTATTACCAACTGCAAGCAGTGGCAATAGCCGTTTAGGCTCTTCTGCCGTTATAATACAAATGAGGCTGTATGATCCAGTGGTTAAGGTGCTCGCCCCGACCAAAATCTGGCCCAGGTCGTGTGCTCGAGCCCCGAGGCATGTGTGAAGCACCAGAATAGAGACAAGTTCTCGTAGGGTGCTATACAAATAAATACTATTTTTTATGATATCGGGTATTATGATAGCATGGTAAATCTCATCAATCCTGTTCACCTTTGTATATTATATTGCGGTTGCTTAGACATAAGAGTCCTCCAGTTTTATGAAGCTAAGGCAATGTCTTTCACAAAAATGCCCTCGTGGAAATCAAGGATTGAGCAATGCTCTTGCCACGGCTTTTTTTGATTGGCTCAGGGTCTCTAGAAATATTATTCTCAGGAAACCAGACGTGCTCAAGCACTGCTATATTTTAACTTTACCCCTGAGGATCAGGCGACAACTCAGTTCATTACTATTGTTATCTAACTGGCTTTCTTTGAAAGTCTGCTGAGTACAGTTGTGTTAGTCAGATATGGTTGGCACTCCAACGGCTGGCAACCAGGTGTAAATAAAAAGGTACTGCTTGAACCAGTTGCATCATTGCTGTGCGATCAAGGTAGCCGTGTATTATCTGATTATGTAAAACTGAAGGTATTCGTAATAGGATAGTCAACAGCCTATCCGATAGCAGCAGTCAACAGCTAGTCTAAGCTATTGACTGGGCACAGGGGGGTGGCTTGCTATCGCAATCCAAAGGCTGGCCTGCACAGGGACTCAGGAACAGGGACTCAACGTACCTCGATTTTTTCTTGCACATCTGCTTTACTCTCCCTGCTTGCATGTGGATTCGACCCTAATTTTTTATTGATGGCTATTGATGCCCCTGGCTAAAAATAGGACTATTTTACGGTGTCAGTAGCAGCCTCATTAAAAATTCGGTTTTGTTTTGCACAGAGACATTGAGACACAGGCACATTAAGCATTTATTGGCTGTATGGCATGTAACTGCTAGCAAGTGAAATTTGCATTGCCTGACTAGTAAGAAAAATCTGTACATTACGAAAGTCTGTGTTGAAAGTCCCTGTGCTTCATCAACATTATTATGTACAAATAAGCTGAGTTAAGTTAATTCACAGCTCAAGCACTCGACGACTAGTGCTGCAAGGTGACCAGTGGCAAGTCTGCAGCAACTGCTTAATCAAAGTGGTCCGACGGTTTTGCAGCTATCACAGGCACCTTTATGGACTCGGAGAACACTACAGCTCCACAACGGCACTGAGGTCTGGTGTTTAACAAGACAACAGACTTGCTCGGACAGCGACTGCATGCTGATGGAAAATGACGGGACGAGTGCTCGGTTATACGAGCACTAATTTTCTGTCTGCTGCAAGCAGTTCTGCGAGCTGGCGGTCGGCGAAGCAATTGGCTCAGCTTGGGATATGTCACCCATCGATATATAAACATGCCCCAATCGTCCTTCCTGAATCTATACCATTAGCTTCTTTGTTAATAGTTCATAAACCATTCTTCTCCGGAAGTAAGGCATGTCTTCCTACAACAGTAAACCTGCATTGCAGAAGGCATCAAGCATGTCAGAATAACTACCTGGCGGTCTCACTCAATTTACCAATGCAACAATACATTCGAACTGCCAAAATAGCTACTGCATGCTTAAGTGTGAAACGTCATTCAAACCTGTGTGAAGGTGATATTCTTGTTACGGGAAATATACTCGGCAAACATGCAGGTAAAAACTCCACAGTCGCCTCCATTCATCTGCTGCGGTAGCTCCTGTAATGCATAATCATATCAGGGCCATCAGTGACAGGCAATTTCTGGGTTATAAAGAATAGAATTCGTACACACTGTCAAGTGTCTTGACAGCTTGTTGATGTTCATACTGATAATCTCATGGGGAAAAGTCAAGAAAATATAGCATTTGTCCGACAATCATATATTTGTTTAGGGTACCTTTCAAAAGACAAATATGTTAGAAATGGGATCGGAGGAAAAATGATTATGCAAATCACGCTTAACCTGGATGTTAACTGGAAGCAACATAACTAGAGATAATAAATTTACTGATCTCTACATCGTGTGCGACTTGTATCCCAACTTATCGAACCTTGGTAGATCGAGGTACATTCTAAAGCTAGTTGAGGTGCATGCTTTTGACTTTCACACAGCTTCGATTCCCCGTGTAGGCTTCACATATTGGAGTGAAATTTGAAATGCATTTGAGTTCAGCTCTGCTTATTTTAACCGACTAGAAGAATTTCAGGTTTCGGTTGGACACATTTGTTGCGCATGTCCACGATAAAAAGCTCCAGGACATACCGATGCCAACAGACCATCTCAGGCACCAAAGCAAGTGAGAAGCATAGCTGATACAAGAGGCCTGGCCTGGAAATGATGAGGTAGCAGTGCAGGACGGAAAGGATATGCAGCAGTATCGTTGCATAATAATCGAGGAAGTGAGTTTTAGTCTAGGAACTGTGGTAATTTACTGTCCATTAATAAACTGAGGGCAAGACAAGGCTGAGACTGGTTAAACGGTACCGAGCAAAGTATGAGGGAGCCGAGAGCAATGGCAAGCCTTGTGGGTCAAGGCAAGATTTTGATTATAGTGTCGATTAACCGGGAGCCATCGAAGCTTTTCAGCAAAGGTGACAGACGTGTCTGGATTCGTGGGATTTGTTGACTAATCTTTTAGCCATATAATAATAATAATAATGCACTTGATAAAGGGCCCTCAGAGAACTCAATCTCTTTCTAGGCGCTTTACATTTGCTGCAAAGGGAAACGCGATTGAATGGTGAGTAATATCATGCTTGATAAACAACATGAATAACGTGGTTAGGGGTGACATGCACAGGGTCAGCATGCAAATGTGGTTAGTGGCAGCATGCAAATGTGGTTAGTGGCAGCATGCAGTGTCAGCACACATAAGCATATTCATCACCAGCTACAGATGCTGTGACTTTTTTCGGTAGCCCAGCCAAAACTGAATAACAGTAGTCCGGCCTAGACAGAACAAGAGAGCTAGTAACGTCTGTTTTTAGCTAGCCACCATAGAATGCAGTCCCTAATAGGGATCGAATGTGATGGCAAGCTGCAGAAGTGGTCTTAATGTCTTTTAAACCCTAAGCAGTTTAAAAAGATTACATAAATTCCGAGCACATGACGACGGTCGTGCTACAGCATCACAAAAGGCTAATTTAGCACAAGGCAGGAAGAGATGTGGTACAGTCGAAGTTGGGAGTTAACCCGGAGTACCTAATGTCAAAGGCCATGGTCTTCACGTGAGACCGATTTCTACTCAGTAGGCTGGTGGCATGCTATACAGCAGTTTTCCATTAATACCACGAGATTGCCGCAAGACTGCAATCACTTTACTCTAACAAAATGCTCAATACTGCACAGGACGATGGCAGACCCAAGATCGAACACTGAATGACTGTGGGTGGATGGCTACTGTCAGTGTTGCATCAAGGGTTGACATTGCCTTTGACTACGGCAAGCTAGGCGTGGATGCACTCTATACAACACACTTACCTGGCACGTCCTGATCTTGAGGTAATTAAAATGTGCCAAACACATAATGAGCCTCATCGACTGCCACAAATTAAATGGAACAAGCGCTTGCAATAAGACAAACAAAGACAACTTGCAGAATTCGAGCTCTGCCAGGGCTACACACATTGATGTGCTCCTCTTTCCAAGAAGAGGTGTCGTAGGCCTGGCCCTTCTTGTCTCGACTCTCAGCTTCCAGATACTTCCGCAGTGCCTTAAGGCAGGCTGCGTTGCTTCCACCCATTGAGTCGTAGTATGCAAACTTCTTGCTCTGGAAGTCTACCACCTGCAACAAGCTGCAAGCTTGGTAGCATCATCGCTTGCTCCCAATCTAACAGCTAAAGCTCAAAATCACTAGCGACTTCAGACGCCTGTGCAGTTGCTTACTGCCAGGCACCAGTGGACACCTAGATGCACAGGCACTAGTATTTTGTCCATGTTAAAGAGGTCAACCGTTCGTGTCCATCGCTTAAGCCCCTCGTGGCCAGCACTCATTAGCTTTGGATAAAAGAAGGTATTGAAGGCATGAATCTTTGGAAGACCTGCATGTTGACTCCTGTCCATAATCAGGTTCATGTAGAAGTTGATAACCTGCAAAAACATATAAATCTTCCTTCCGTACATAGGAATCTGAAGAAAGTGGGTATCTGGATGATCTAACAAAGTACACGACGGGTAGCAGCTCAAAAGCTGAAAATAAGGGACACCTGTGGATAACGCAGACTCATACTCTACTAGGACCCACATGAAACAGGCTTTCGCTTGTGCTTATACAAATAGAAAAATGCAAATAGTGACACATAGCTAAAGCTGACATGAAAACATATCGCTAGCCAGGTTAAATAACCAGAAAATATTCAAAAGCATCCGTTGAGGGTAGCCTCAAACGGAAGTCAAGGCAGGGCGACATGCAAGTATTTCGACATAAGTGAACAATGTTTTTTTAATTATACCTCGTCATTCAGCCAGTTGATATGAGCCAAGGTCTCCATATCGCGCCTTCTGATTTGTTGACGAAAGCCTTCACAAAGTACATCTCCTGGATTCCCATAGCGAAGGGCATCCGTAACCATCAGTTCTGCTTTTTCTGATAGCTCTAAGGGCAATACTTTGAGTGTTCAGACCTGTGTTTCCCCTTAAATATACACCTTGTAGCCTTTTCAGATACTCGCTGCAAGCAGTAAATGCAGTTAACAACTCACCAGGTAGCTCTTCCACAACATCTTCAACTTTTTCTTCAATAACAGCTGGTTCAATTATAGACAGCCTATCACGTATCTGAGTATATAAAAACAGAGAAGCATTAACAGTACAACTTCATTTTCAAAATCGTGCGAGGCAAAGCAAATGACAGGCAAGTGCAGAGTGAATACCCACCAACTTCTCCAAGTTCGCATCTCTTTCTGCTCTCTGCAAAATAGAAAAAAGTGAATCAGTTTTAAACAAGTGCAAATAAGAAGTCCAGTTTGCTACATGATGCACTAGACAGGCAGCTACATCTAGATGCAACAGTATGACAGTAACTAGTGAAACCTAGAAAGTCTTCAAGACTAAACAGAAAGGCGTGTTACACAGAAATGCTGACACCACGATGAAATCACTGTAAGAAAACACCCTCAAAGAAAGCATGCCGAAAGGGAGTTCAGCAGTATAAAAAAAAAGGTGGGGCAAGCCAAATTCATAGTTAAACTAAAGCATAGCAGGTAACGAAGCATAGCGGGCTACAGTAAGCAGGATTGCCACAAACAACGAGGAGTAGCAACCTTGTTAGGTCCTGTCACACGTAGCAGACAGACTGATCAGAGAAAGTTGTTGCGATATTTTGTAAAGGACACATTTTCTTGAACAGATATTTTGTTGAGGAAATATCTTGCCGAGAAGATAACTGGTCGATGCAGTTCTGCTACTGCAACGTAGAAGGCAGTCCGTGGCCAACTCCTACCAACCTTGAGTTCTGAAACTATAGGTTGTTTTCTACAAGGAGCATTATAACATCAGAGGAGGAACTACTGCTGCCACGCTCATATCGAACTCGAACTGCCTATAGGATGTAAAAACTATCTAGCCTCGAGACAAGTTGCAGCATTTTTGTTTGTAAATATGCTTTTGTATCGTAGCAAAGCTGAACACAGATACTGAGAGCCACTCTCTTGGAAAGCTTTAAGAACTCGGCGTAATGTACAATCAGGGTCGTCAAGCAAAACAGATATTAAACCAGGTTGGGTTTAACGATTAATCACGTTTACCAAAACCTATACATCAAGGCCGGAGTGCAACTGTGTGGTACTGCTGACCACCTGAGAGGCTATCAGCACGATCCGATAGGCCAGTTGCTAGGCGCCCTGCACATAGTTTACCTTCTCCTCCAGTAGGCGTGCAGTGACCCCTTCCTCCGCAATTCTCCGGCGCCGCTCTCTTGCACTCCTTTCAAACTTATCACGCCTGAAGTTGAAATGTAATACAGATGCAATCGGGATATACGATATATAAATATCGTAAAAAGAGGCGATTGCATGTGCCAAAAGAATACCTACATTTCTTGCAGCCAAGACTCTGCAGCAAAGGGGCACTCAAGAGTCTTATTGATTTGGTCGAAACCAATTGTACTAGCTGGCGTCCTGCAAGATCAAGCACAATATACTACTGCAAGACAATACTACGAAGCGGTAAATAAAAACGAGCAAAGCCACCAGTGTATGATGCAGCAGCTTGAGGATGATCCAACGTCCCACAAAAATGCAAAATTTCGCTCGAGGGCTGTTCACCTGGGACACTTTTCCACGCGACTTTCACGACTGCTCATTTCTAAATTATTTATCGGACTGTAGACACTGCTCTTCTGGGAGATATCACCTGCCAAATATTCCAAAGATACCACGTTACACCGGCACCAAGCTGATCAAACCTCAACCAATACAGGAATCGGGTAAATGTGTACATGACCAGCAATAAGGATAAAGGTGCTCACAGACAGAGGTGTCCTGGAATGAGTTTGTCGAGCCAGCAGGCGATTTCACTGGAAGTTGATCCAGAGGTGCGTAGACAGCAGGCGTGTCTTTGCCAGCTCTGCTGCATTCATCGACCCGATGCACAATGGAAAGGCGTGTCATTTTTGTGCTTCGAATACTGCAACGTTTTTTATAATCGATATGCAATGCAAATGCCTGGTATTTATCATTACTTCTAATTCCAGAAATCAGCAGGGTACATGGGCAACATACTAGTGGAATACACTGTATATACATATGAACATTTCTTCCTACTATGCTCACAGCATTGGTACCAGATCAGCCACGTTATTAAGCAACTACGCAGCCAGCAATGGCATATATACCTCGTCAGCCCAGGCTTAGGAGAGTACGAACTTGGCCACGAGACGTCAGCAGCATAACGGCTTCCTATGGGAGAGTTCCTTATTTGCTGAAGTAGCTGTCGATATTGCTCACGCCCTTCGACATCGATGAACTAAAATATAGAGAACATTCACTTGCAGTTTTGCTGTACTGCCAATATACACATTTCGGACACAAGCTCAAGATCTGATGGTGTAATACAGACTTCTACTTTTTGGTATAAGGGACAGATCATCAGACATGTTTTCATTAATTACCAGACCTCTTTTCAGAGGAACATTCAGGTGGTAATACCCAGGTTAAAAGGCATCCAACCTCTATAGCTCACCATAATCTTTCGAAAAACAAAAATTTGAGAAATTAGAAACACACTGCTCCGATATCATTGAACACAACTACATGCTGAAAGTAACAGTTTCTTGGCCGCTGACAGCAAACATACATTTCATTCACCTGCAGCCTGAGCAAAAATATATTTCGCAGACCTGAAGACCAGTACAGAACAATTCCAAGATGCTGCACGTTGTTGCCTACGTGTTGTAAGCCGAGCAAGCAGGCACATAGCACTACTCATTTATAAAGCTGTGCTAACTAGAGGATGAAAACCAAGTCTGCAATGATAGAGCGTGAAATCTGATAGCAAACACAAAATCCGAGGTGCTAACCACTGGTCTCGATTAAAGATGAATATTTTCCATTCAGTCCTGCAGCCTTGCCCTTTCCGCTTTTTTCGTGTGTGCTTTTCAGGCACTCATGTGCATGATTCAGTGGGTGTTACTCAACAGAGGTCCCATTAACCGGTAGCTATGAGTGTCTATATGTTTGTTTTAGCACATTGGCCTGAGCATCATACGGTTCGCCTTGTCATGCCTGATAATTTGCACCCTTGGATATTAATTCTCTTGCAGAGATTTGTTAAGCCCCTGAATATAGATTTGGTTCTCTTAAAGCACTGTACAACGCTCTATTCTTTTCATTCCTTCCCTTAGAGGACCTTCTCCCAGAACAGACCACCTTGAGACAAATCGGCAAGTCAGGTTGACAAAAGCATCCCCATTATGAAGCCAGCTCTGATTTACTTCCTCATCTCAACTTTGGCAAATGCAACAATGAAAACCATTTGTTTAACAAAGGCAGCTGTACAGAACTGGACTCGTACTTCTCTTCTAAAAACATTGCTCCCGATATCAAGAGGTTGCAGGTTCGCATAGGCTTACATGAAAAGAACATGTCTCTTCTATGCTACGGCCGTTGTAGACTAAATTTAGGAAACTTGAACGCCAAAAAACACGTACCCAATGCATCCAAAAGCAAGTGCCAAGGCTACCATTCAGATCTTGTTTAGTGATCTGCATAGTTAGTTGAGTAATATACTTCCCCACATGAACGGCAGGCCAACCACATTAAAAATGTACGTTGTATATATGTACTATGTATTAGCTCGAACTAGCTTTTTAAAGAAAAGCTAATATATCACTGCTGCCAATTACCACCTTAAGTTTGTGCAGTCACTAGGGTATGCTAAGCAGGTAAAGAGCCAACATGGCCGTATCCCAAACTCGTCAACTTTCTAAACTAAATTCATTCAATTTCTAATTTCACTCATTGCTATTAAGGTATCCTCACTGAAAATACAAGCGCTTTCTCATAAGCATGTCCCTAAGCACTCTTATTTCATCATCAAAACCTAGTGATCTAGATGATCAATGCTCTTGCTTTTTATTTAGCAAGATAGACAAGGTCAAAGAGTTCATCCCCAAATGTAACATCACTGCTGGCCTCTTTAATCTTAGTTATTTGCTCTATCTCAACGTCTACCTTCAAGACTACCCCTGGTGTTCTCATTTTAAACTTCATCTACCAGTCTAAGAAAACTACTAAAAGCCATCAAGACCAAATACTTAACTGTTTCCCTTCTGAAATACCTACATCTGCTGCAGCCATAATAACTGACATGGCAAACATATCCTTAGCCTCAGGTCTCGTCCCTTCAGCAAGTAAAGAGACTATAATCAAATTGCTCATTACGAAGTCAACATTAGACAAAGAGAACTTAACTCAACTTCTGCCTGTCTCGCTCTGACCATTCCTATGAAAGACACTAGAATAAAGCAACCCCCTCACAAAAATATATTGTGAAACAATATATTGTAGTGTTGCTAATAATGTGCATATATATAATTACATGTACAATGGTATTATATCTCTAAAGTTAAAAAAAGTCTGTCAAGTCGAAAGATGGCGCACTCAAGTCAAAACATGGCACAAAATTGTCTTCGGTGACGGAACTACTATGACTCAGCAAAGCGAGTCCACAGGCAGTAAGTAGTAAGCTGCACCTATTATATACACTGGTACAGTCAGCCCAGGTAAGATATAAAATAGATAGGGACCGGAAGTAGAATTTTCGTTTAAGTCGAGAACGGTTAACACTAGCAAGTCATGCATAGAGAGAGAGTGAGAGAGAGAGAGAGAGAGAGAGAGAGAGAGAGAGAGAGAGAGAGAGAGAGAGAGAGAGAGAGAGAGAGAGAGAGAGAGAGAGAGAGAGAGAGAGAGAGAGAGAGACAGAGAGAGAGACAGAGACAGAGAGAGACAGAGACAGACAGACAGAGAGAGATCTCAGTAGCCACAACGCATAGCTGTCAGACATCGTTCTTCCCTACTGTTTGCAGCCTTGTCAAATATACTGACCGGGCACAGATTTTGAGTTTTCTTGGATAAATTTAGATTTTCAATTTTTGCGTGACCGTGGCCAAGCTAGTATCTCGGAATTTTTGTCAATATGAATATATTTATTTGTATTGAAAACTGACAATACTATTGTTCCAAGGCCTGGAATAATGTAGTGACAGAAAAAAGTAGTGGCAGACCAGCTAAACTCTAATATCAAATCTTCAAACCTGGCAGGTTTCAGCCAAGTTGTGCAACTATTCCACAATGTCAGCACTGATGCAAGTGTATAACGACCTTCCCATGAATGCGGACTTAAGTAGACTCTCTGCTTGTTCTGCTAGATGCTCTAGACAGGGTTCGACCTACTCATCACCAAATCTTTCGTGGGCACCTAGCATCTCCCTAAGCATCAATGGTACTATATTGCAATTGTTTAGATATGTCTCAGTGGAAGATTTCAGAGGGTAGATGTCAACAGTCAAAAGGTGACAAAAAATACTGAGAAGTTTGTTCCAACTATCAAATAATTGCCAAGAGTACATTTCAAAAAACAAAAAATTAAACAATTCATTTGTATAACACCCTAAGAGAACTTCGATCTCTTCAGCTCTTCACATATGCCACGGGGAGGAGCTCGAGCCCAGGACTTCGGTCATCAAATACATTAACCTTGACCTTGGTCGAGGCAAGCACCTTAACCACTGGGCTAAGCCAGTGTAGCAAACAGGTTAGTTATGGAATCAGAAGATTTGACGATTCCCACATTAAAATAAAATAGATTTGGTAAACCATGCCTAATGCGAAAGCAAACCGGAAGCAACACAAATATCGATCTCGGCATCTTAAACGATTTGTGCCCCAACGTGCTAAACGCTTGTTCATCGAGGTACATGTTGGCACTGCTGAGATACATACTTGTGACTTTTGAACAGCTTCATTTACAGTGTAGCTTTGTGCCTTGTAAATTCTGCAACTCATAACTCGGCTAATACTTCAACACGGACAAATACGGATCAATGTAAAATTTCAAAAGTATGTTCAGCTCTGCTAGTACATCACTGCATGAGCTCATTTCTGATTTTGGTGGATAGGTTTTTCTTTGAAGAACCACCGATTGCAGATAAGAAACTTCAAGGACGTTTGGTGACATGTAAAGCAAAACATACCCAACCAAAATCAGAAAGGAAAGCCTGTGGCAAAGCCTCTCAAATCGGCAATAAAAACATCGTAAACCCTACAGCTCAGCCACCCTCACACTTGCTCAAGTTTGCCTATGCTGGTTAGGCAAGACACAGCTGGGTTTAGGGGCCAGCGGCCAAAAGTAATTCGTCAATTTGCAACTGCTATACAGCACTACAGTCTGGGGGGACTCATAGCTAAAGAGTTTTGGCTTTGAGGACCTAGCTAAACTGTGAGAGCAAACAACAAAAAGCAGTGGCAAAGAAGTGTGGGAGAAACCACTGTGCTGTAGTGTAAACAAGTCTTATGGGACAAAAGCAACACATTTCACAGCCGAAGATCACATAGCTCAGTGATCGAGCATTGGCTTAGCAAGTGCCAGGAGCTGGGAGAAATTCTCGGCAACTCCATTAATTAAAGATGAGAATCGCATAGGCCAGATTATTGGGGGAGGTACATGATTAACATACAACCGTATGTTTAATCTACATTAAAATGTTATGCTACGACGAGACGATGCATGCATTTGCTTACAGATGTGCTAATCCGAGTAGCTAGCCAGTCGGTTCATTCTACATCGACATAAGACATTTTAATTCCAAAAAAGCATAAAATGCTGCTAGCACAATAGTTCACTTCCTACAGTCCTGCACACAAAGTAGAGTGAACAGCCTACACTGCAAAGCTACAATGGAATAAACTGTAACAGAATAGTTTCCTAGCAGTAAGTCCATTCACAAGTATGACTAGACACAAGTTCAGGCATTCGAACTTTAGCAAAACATCATTAAAGACAGTTGTTACATCTAAAATTAGCAAATTTTAAAAACACAGGATACTTAAGATATTCAAACACAAGACTGTGTGCAACCAGGGAGACTAACAGAACTCACTTCCTGTGCGGCAAGTCTCCGCTGTCGATTGTTTCTTTGATCACGAGACAGAAATGTGACATTAGATTGCAAGTATTTCTGTTGCAAACAACATCCTCTGTCGAGATTCAGTGGGGTCACGCTTGACCCATTAGACGTCGCCAACGGCGCTTGGATCATAGCATCTGTTGGTTTTTGCCTATGAGAACAATAATTGTTGTCAAGACACATTAAAGCTAATGAGGAGGTTGGGAAATATGCTCGCGGAGAGTGCACGCCGGTATGATATGACAGAGGCAGATTGTGTCGTACAGTAATGAACCAGAATGGGTACAGCACACCAAAAGTTGTCTCTTTATAATTCGACATTTCGTGGAAGTGGGAACAGCAAGCTCTGAATAATTACATTAAACCCAAGCCCTGTGTCAACGCTAGCATCGATTGGCCACAAGCGACCACACAAGTGGTAGTCTCATATACGGCAATGAAAAAAACGTGTACCCCGAATATTAGAACAAGCATAGATTGTTTACCTTTTTTGTTTAGGTATTCAACCTCCCCACTGCAAAGGTAAGGATGTTGCAAGTACACCAGTGAGAATGGTGTAACGAAGCACAAGATTAAGAGAAGGGGACGTCGCCCGATATTAAATGAACACATTGTCACCAGCAAGAACACAATTAGATTCCTTGACTGCAAGAAAGGGATTGCTGAGATCCAAAAAGGTTTGCTGGAGTTCCTAGCACCGCCTCATTGGCTTCTTGCCGCCATTCCATTTTAAGTCACGGTCCACTGAATTTTGGAAACTACGCGGACACTTGAACTGGTGCCACATCGCAGTGACAATCACCTTTTGGGACCACAGCAGATCTGCAACTACTCGATGCACTCCATCAGTTACATTTCAAAACTCGTAGCACTAATGTTCTACCTGCCAGGTTGAGATCAGGGTCTGGTAGGCTTCACTTGATTACGTACATCGATTAGCAAACATGACCTAAATGGGCAAGCCTAGCCACGGACTAAGATCTACCTTTCCCGCCCCAAGTGGTAGCAGCCAGACTGAATAGCCAGGCTGCTATTACGAATGTGCTGACCGGGATATGGCCAGCCATTAAGTATAGCCCAATGCACAGTGAAAACGGCTGATCCCGTTGATATCTTAAACTTGCACAAACAAAAGCTGCTAAGGAAAGCTTAAGAGAGTAAGTACCGTACATCAAGTGTCAGGTAATTCTCGAAAGGTTCGACAAACCTATTTCGGTTAGATTGAACTACACTGCACAAAAGATTACCTGCCGCCTGACCCCATGAAATCGGAATTCATGAAACTCGGATTATGACCAAGACATTAACCCCCAAGGCCAACGGTACTTGCCTTCTACTTGAAACCAGAACTTGATGCATCATAAGACGATGGTGCACCAGAAGATGGTGCATCATACAATGTGACAGACTGAGCCAAAAACTAGAGGAAGCTGTTCACCAACAAAACCTCAACACATGCTTGGCACAAGCACAAACATTAGAACAACTTTCTATAGAAATAGTGCAATTTGAACAGATTACACTATACACTGTGCATAACAAGAAAACTTGGCCCAAATCAAACAAAGCACCATCTACACACGTCATGCCGAGCACACAAAGAAAAAAGTATAAATATGCTCCAACCACTAGGTGTGGTATCACATTATATGACCTCGAAACACACCTCGTGTCATCATTGCCTGCAAATCCATTGCAGGGATGTACATCGGCAGCAACAGTAACTGGTGTCACGGGTAGTCTGGGCCACAGTGAGACTCCAGGTACTGCTATTCCATCGGAAGCTTTGAGGCCAAAAGGCACACCACCTCGAGAAGTATGGTCGTCAAAATGCTGAAGATTCTTAGAGTCCACTACACTTGCACGGGACGGCTGCATCACAACAGAAGCACAGCCGTTGGCAACAACGGGTTGTATCATTAAGCTGGCAGCTTTGTCGTGGATGACGGATAGCGACCGGTCCGGCGTTGCAGCCCAATTTTCACACGCTAAAACATTGCAATTAAGCCCACGATCTCTAACAGCAGTTCACTGTTGTAGAAAAACACTGAAAACAAAGCACATGCTGGATACATTCTGAGTTACAGACCATGTGAATGGCAGAACCGGCCGGTTTCAGTGCAGACTAGGTATCTCTAACTTACTGACAGTGGAAATAATTACAATCTACCACTTAAACAAGCTCGGTTTGCTTGTTAGTTGTAAGTCCATAACAGTCACTGATTTCAACTTAAAACTGAGTCCTTTGTGATATATTTATAGTAGTACCGCGGCGGTACAGCAGTGATGAGTGTCAAAAAACGGCAATGGTTTCTAGTTTGCATGTGTAGCTGCAACATGCACTCTCATAGTTAAAATTGAACATTAAAATGCTATAACTTCACAGGACTATAAACTTTGAAGTGTTTGTCGAAGGGTAGCCATGGCATTCCAGCAGATTGTGGTCTAAACACTACGACCCCCCTTGTTGTAATTCTGCACATGAAACTCAATGCTGATTACCTACCTGACGCTGATAAATTTCATAGAATTAGATGTATGTTAATTGCTTAAAAAATTATAAAATACCATTTTGAAATACGTTTTCATTGCTATCCTACTAGAGTGTGCTTCACTGACTGAAAACTCTAAGCTTGGCATTCGGTAAGGCAGGCTCACCCGTTAGGTCAGAGGGCTCTTAGACTCACCTTACAAAAGCAAAGTTGGAGTTTTCCATGATTTTTCACGGGTGCAGCAAGCTAGTAATAAATAGTATTTTTCACGGGTGCAGCAAGCTAGTAATAAATAGTAGGCTAGGTTTGCTGGTCACGCACAGTCACTAACAGAGTTTACAGTGAGTCTTTTGTTATTTATGTATAGTACTTTGACAACGGATAAGCAATGATGAGTGTCAAGAAAGGGTGAGATAATTTTCTGATTTCCACATGTAGCTGCAACTTGGACTAGCACAGTTCTAATTAAACATTGAAATGCTACAACTTCACGGGACTATGGACTTAATTAAATGGTGGTCATTGCACAACCCCCATTTTTGCTGTCGGCTGAGTTGCCGTATTCGAAAGCAGCCCAAAGTGGGGCGACCGATAGGAAGTCGTGTTGCTCCTACGATTGGTAAGCAATGGACATAAATAAACAAAATCCAATTTGCCAGTGATTCATCCAGGAGCTGTGGTTTCCACTGTCATTTTAGACAGGCGAGTTTTCACAGCAATGAACAGGAACAAAGAAGAGGAAAGCAAGCAGAATACAAGCTATCTATCGCAGACAGTGAGAAAAACATGCAACAAAAGAAGCCACTCAGTGCCACATTGTCAAAACTCGACAGAAACTTCGCATACGTCAAATTCGACTGCAGGACGAGACTGAAGAAGCTCAAGAGCTTCGTGCAGTCAAAGCTTTGCAAATGCCTCATTTATGGCAAGATCAAAAACAGAAAGAGACTGGAAGTAAGATTCGAGCCCATCACAACCCAGGTCGTGGTATGGAGCCCTTTCCCTACAGTAGGTCGGGGAAAACCTAGTTAAGGTTACTGGTAACTGTTTCACAGTATCTGTCAAACAGCTATTTTTTGCCCAAAATCAAAAAGCAATGGACAGCTATTTTTTTCTGTTTTACCGGTTTCTAAGAGGAAATTTAAAACAAAAAGATACTATTACTGAAGCTCTAACATTCATTATGGATATCTAACATAAAACCATTTAAAAATGTATTTCAATGTGTTAGTGATTTGTTATAATTTTATCAATTTGGATAACAACTAAAAACTGAAAGTGCAATTTTGCAAAAATTAAGTAAGATCTTAATTAAATTGTTCTAGTGGCATCAACAAATATTCCTGTTCATTTCAGCCACATCTTCAGTTTGGGAATACACCGAAAAACGAAAGAATCCAATTACAGAAGAGCTAGAAGGACAGTGTGGACGATAAATCAAAAACATCGATGAAAAAATCCTCAAATGTCCGGGGAACTCCACGACAACGTTGAAGAATCGTTTGAAACTACCTGGAATTGATTTGGATAAACCTGCTGGAGGGAAGAGCCCGTGAACAATAAGAGAACAAAAACGATGGCTGATTTCCTAGAATGAGCCTGAAGGAGATTGTTATCGATCTGGCTGATGGAATATCGATTAGATCTATCATTAGATATACGGCAACCAATCTAACGGGACGGATTCAAACTTCAAGCGAACGAAAGCGATGTGATGCAGCTGGTGCATGATGATTTCAAAGAAAAGAGAAGCAAAACGATTACCAACATCAAGGGAAAACTCGAGGAGTAAAGTTTAGCATGACTGTGGATGAACACACAACCGTGAGAGGACGGGGATTATTCGGAGTCTACAAATCATGATAGTGGCCATAAAACAACAATTAAGACATGTCTTGCTCAAATATTTGGTTCGTGCACTGCTCTCGATATGGTCGAATCAATTAAACAGCATTTAAGTGTTTTTAACAATGGAGAGGGATTGGTGTGACCTATGCGAAACGGCACTGCAGTAAATAAGAAATGCATTATCCACATCGATGTCATCGAACAATTCTGCTTAAACCATGGTCTGCACCTTGGGGTGTGTGACACATTGTATAAGAGAACTGAGATTTATGAGTTACACCTGGATAGTGACGATATTGATTAAATGAACAATTTTGAAGAGGTATGGACTTGGAAGTGATCAGCGATGATGAATTAGAAGGAGACGCCGATTACCACGATCTGCTCACGAAATCAGGCAAGCTAATCGAATTCATAAAAAATCAACCATTCGAAATGTCTTTCAATATAAAGTTAAAGCTGAGTTCGGACGCGAGATTGAACTGCATGTTGACATAAAGACGCTCTGGAATTTTAGAGCCACTATTAAAGACAGAAGTAGCCATCTGCGATACACCGAATTAGAGGCGTTGGAAATTATTTGAGACATTGGATTTTGTCGCTCACAAAACTCTTCTGGAGGCAATGGAACCTGTGAAACTTGCTATTGAGAATCTGAGTCGAAAAGACACGATATTGATGAGTGCTAATACAATTTTAGATTTCATGTTCAACGACCTCTCTTAACTGAATAATGACATCAGTACCAACTCATTTAAAATTTCCAAGTGTCGCACTGAAGAACAATTTAACAAGGATGCCATGAACCTCTTGCTAAATCTCAAACATCCATCTGTCGCCCCGTCAAAAATAAGCCAAATTTTGCAGGAAATCTAGCATCCCATCTATTCGGATTCAAGGATGAAGAAATTGTCGTCAAACAGTCGTCAAATGATGCTGAAAATGTGAACTTGTCTCATCAAGATGAATTGAATGTGTTGCTTCAATAAGATGGACAATTTCGAATGGCTCAAGTCTGAAATCACACTCTTCAAGAACAAAAATCAAACCATTAAGCCGACATTAATGGACGTTGAGTGCTTTTCGGTCTGAACGAATTTCTGTACAAAATTAAGATCGCATCTCTCAGACAAGTCGATTAATGCACTTGTATTCTTGAAATGTCCTTATAGAAAGTAAAAACGAATTGATTTAGAACTTATCGCGAAAGATATATCGTAAAATGGTGCTCGTCACAAAAATAAGCTATTGACTTTTAAATTTAGTTAAGAAATGGAAAAACCAGTAAAAACAGCTGCTAACTGTCTTTTAAAAATTGAAAACAGTAAGCAGCTGTTTTCAAAAACGACTGTTTGCCAGAAACCCTAAACCTAGTTTTACCCGAAAGTTGGAAGACAAGCCTCAAGATTAGTTCTAGAATCACTCTCATGCAATCTGGGTGTACTATTCCAAAATGTTAGTAAATAAGTACATTTCCTCCATCGTCAAGTCAGCTTACTTTCAGCTAAGGAACATCGCCAAAATCAGGGCCTACTTCGAGTAGAATACGAAAGGCAAATTAGTTTGCTAAGCGTTTATGTGTCATCGTATCTAGATTACTGCCATTACCTTTATTTTATTCAGGACTACTGGCATGTACCCTTAATCGGCAGCAACTGGTGCATAATTCAGCTGCTCGTCTGGTCTGTCGTCCATTCAGTAGCTGCCACATCACACCACTTCCGTCTGAGCTTCAGCAGCTCCCTATAAAGCACCGAATCGATTTCAAAATCCCGTGTTTGGCTTACAGGTCACTTCACTTGCTTGCACCAGCCTACCTATCTGTCCTCCTTGATCATTCCGTGTGCTCTTGCACCACCGGCTCATCTCGTCATATATACTAAACCTTTTGGTGATCAAGCTTCAGTTTGCATGCACACCGAAAGTCAGGATCTTGCTTCCGGCTAGGGTCACTAGCCGGCGGGGCGGAACGATCACAGAGTACGTCGAGGCCACCCGGAAAGCAGCCGGAACCGACAGAGTTGTAAAACGCCTGGATAGAGATTAAGTTATCTTTGGGTGATATACAAACGATGCATTACTATTATTGGGTATCATGCTTTAGTAATGTATCTCTGTCAGTAACTCCACAAAGTCATAAAGACCATGTGGGTGTTACGCAAGAGAGTTTTGTATAGCGCACTCACAGCCTAAGCGGCTTTCGGTACGCATTCGGTAGCCAACAGACTTCGTCTCACGCAACAAAGAGAAAGTGGGAAGCATAGCAGAGTTAGGAGAGCAGTTGAGGTAGTGAGTAGCATAGAAGTAGCAGTTCAGGACCGCTGAAAAAGATGAGCCATGGTCGTCAGTTGGGGAGTAGATGTCGTTGCGTAAGAATTGTGGAAGTGAGTTCCACAGTCTAGGACCTGCAGAGCTTAAGCTTCTGTCGCCAACTGTCTTTAAACGGAGGAATGGGACAGCTAATTTATTGTCCACACAGGACCTGAGGGGGCGAACAGGCTGAAACTGATGCAGCAGTTCAGCTAGGTACGCTTTGATGGGCATTCAAAAGTACACACGACAACACTCAGGTTCACTAGTTAGAAAGACACATGGTTCGTTATAGGCACATAAACATGCACACATCAGTGGGCAAACCACACAGGGACAAAGAAGATAAGTTCACTCGGTGCAAGAAAAGCTGGGCAGAACAAATGCATCTTTAGCAGATAATCTTGAAATCGATTCGATGCTTAACAGGGAGCCACTGAAGCTCAGACAGAAGCGGTGTGCTGTGGCAGCTATTCAGTTGACGACAGACCAGACAAGC
This sequence comes from Cristatella mucedo, assembly GCA_009760855.2. NCBI lineage: Eukaryota > Metazoa > Bryozoa > Phylactolaemata > Cristatellidae > Cristatella > Cristatella mucedo. The sequence goes on along the minus strand of WPIO01000001.1, from coordinate 15,397,910 downwards.
AGCTAAATTGTGCCCTAGTTGAAGGCGATTGTGTGCAATGGTCGGAATTAGGAATACAGAGAACTGCAGCAATCTGAGAACGATATCCCAAGCCCTTATACTATTTTGGCTGCCGTACTCTATTTTAAGGCCCTGATTTTACTAATGTTACTCAGCTGAAAGAAGACGCCCAACTTGACAGTGGAAGCAAGGACTAATCCAGCGGTTCTCAACCTGTGGGTTGCAACCCCTTTGGGGGTCGAACGACCCAGTCACGAGGGTTTGCCTAAAACCATCGGAAAACACGTTTCCACATTTCGCACACAATAATTCTATGGTTGGGGTCGCCACAACATGAGGAACTGTATTAAAGGGTCTCGGCATTAGGAAGGTTGAGAACCACAGGGCTAATCGAATGACAAGCTGTTTTGGAACATGCCCAGATTACGAGCAGACTTTACCTGAGTGATACTACCAGAACCAAACGTGAGGATGAGGCCTTACCAACCTTAGGGTGACACTAATCTCGCCAATCACTATTAGGTTGGTCTTTTCGTTCTTAAGCTTCCGTAAGTTCATCTAGGTGCAAATGCCGTCTATGCAGGCTGAGATTACATCGGCCGGAAGGAGAGCCTAGATAGGGAAATGAAGAGGACTAGGACCAAATCCTGAGGTGTCACATAGCTTTAGGGCTCCCCGGATGACCGAGAGCGATTTACGTGAGGTAGGACCTAACCCAATTTAGCACTGTGCTAGAGACATCTAGGAATGTTGAGAGGCACTGCAGAATAACCTTGCAGTCAACTGTGTCAAATGGTGCTCTTGGAGAATTAGGTCCTACTCCGATCAGCATGGTTCAGAATGACACTGTAAACCCTCGGCAGGGCAGCTTCGGTGTAATGATTTGCAGTAGACCCAAACCCAAGAGTGGGTGATGGTTACTGTCGTTGGTACTGCATTGGTGCCATACCCAACATCATCCACTATCCCCCATCCTTCCATCAAAGGTACAAGAAGATACCAAAATCTCATAACATACACTGCAAAACGAATGCTACAGGCACATCAGCCGTTGAGCAAGCATAGGACCAAATCGGGATGAAAAATGGTGCATTGCAATGCTGGGCATACCATGGTAAGTCGAATAACGTACCATTGGCTGCGTCGCCAGACGGTTGCTCGACATACACTCTTTGTACAAACTTATCTTCCGAAGCAGCTTCAAGATACTGCAATGACATTACATAAAAAACTGAAGGTCGCATCATTCAATGGTATAACAAGCTTGACTGCAGGCATAGCTTCAGTTCGGCATCGACATAGCAGACAGCTCTCTAACCTCTATTCACTGTACGAAGAACTTAAACCATTGTTCAGCGGCTGTGCCTTATTTAACTCAGTGGTATGATGCTAACAGTTTAGGACCCAGGTCGTCGATTCGAAGTTGACAGCAGGCAATTTTGTATTTCCTACTGCAAGGGAGGAGAAAGCCACTAAGGCTGCTCCGACCTAAATGAGACTGTGGGACCAACCAAGCCGTATAAAAATACAGGTTTACTGTAGCCTTCTTTCATGCGATGCATAGGCAGCATTAATACTTATGGCAAGTTGCTACTTTTAATTACTTCACATGCAAAATGTATGGTACCGTTGCATTATACATGTACCATTATATGAGTAGAGTTTCTCTGCTTGTTTTGCTCGATCTTTCGGCAGCTTTTGATACCATCGATCACCAAGTCTTTCCCGATTGCCTCTCACTTCGCAGGGCCTTACTGGCACTGCTCTGCAATGGTTCAGGTCCTATCTCAGTGGGAGACTCCAGAGTATTGATGTGAATGGACAAAGATTACCTGATGCACCTCTATCGGGTACCTCAGGGCTCCGTGCTAGGTCCTGTTCGTTTCACGGTTTATACTCTCCCTCTTGCCGATGTGATTGTGAGGCACAATCTAGGCTTCCACTTCTATGCGGATGACATTCAGTTATACCTTTGCTTTGATCCCTCCCAGCCTTCGAGCACCTCGAATTCTCTCACCTCCCTTGTTGCACGTATTGATGGCATCTGCTGCACATGGCAGCAAATTTTCTTAAAATAAATGATAAAATTAACTTACTACTTATGAACAAACCGATTCAGAAATTGGAAAGGGTACCGCTCAAAATCGGCTCTGAGAGCATATCTCCTGTTGAATCTGCACGAAATCTAGGTGTCACGTTCCAAAGACGACCACATTAGCTCCACATCTGCCTACTTTAAGCTTCATAACATTGCTAAAGTTCGGTCTTGTTTAGATAGGGATACCATATCTAAGTTGGTCCATGCATGTATGACAACCCCTCTTGACTTCTGTAACTCTCTGTTTGCTGGCCTAGCGGCATGTGCAATCAGACACTTAAAGCTAGTGCAAAACTCTGCAGCTAGGCTTGCCTAACGTGAACGGCGCAGTTGCCACATCACATCACTTCTCGCCGACCAGCACTGGCTACCAGTCAAGTCAAGCAACGGATCGACTTCAAGGTTTACTCGCTCGTTTTTAGGTCCCTTCATTCTTTGACTGCAGCCTACCTATCAGATGTACTCCCTCACCAGGTCAAGCATCATACCACCCGCTTTTCGGAATCCAACAGTTAACAATACCTTGTACAAACCTCAAGTCCTTTGGAGACCGTGCATTTAGTTTGTATGCTCCCAAAGCCTGAAACTCACTACCGACTTGCATCACGACATCCCTTGATTTGACATTTTAAAAATAAATTAAAAACGCACCTATTTATGATAGCATTTAATGGGTCCCTGTGATTCGTCCTTTATGTGCTTATGCAAGCTGACGCTGTTGCATGCTGCCACTAACCACACTTGCATGCTGACCCTGTCCATGTCACCCCTAACCATGTTATTCATGTTGTTTATCAAGCATGATACCACTTACCATTCAATCGTATTTTCTTTGCAGCAAATGTAAAGCGCCTAGAAAGGGACTGAGTTCTCTGAGGGCGCTTTATCAAGGGTATTATTATTAAAATAACTTAGCCTTAAACCCGAGATGGTAAATTGAATAAAAGGCCACAGGCCTCGGTGAAAAAGATATCAACTTCACACCTCGCGTAGCCAATTCCTGCCTCTAGACAATGGAGATTTCCTTACAAAAGATGAAACCAAGATGGTTTGGCCAGTGATAAAGGTACTCGCCGACCAAGGTCTAAGGTGAACGTATTTGATGGCCGACAATGAGAGCTTGAGCCCCCTGCCATTGGTGAAGCACCTGAATAGAGAATAAGCTCTCTTAGGGAGCTGTACAAATAAATTGCAGATATTTTTGCTAAGATACCTTTGCCATATCTTCTTTAAAGGCAAGAACAGTCAATCCTGCAGGTGGACGATCCTTTATCGCCACTGGAAGCAGTGGTAATAGCCATAGGGGCTCTTCTGTTGCTATACAAAAGAAGCTGTTAAATCAGCTAGTAAAGTTACCTTGACTAACCGGCCCCTCCTTCCCCCCTTAATTGACATTCCATACTGGCAGCAACTGGCACACATCCAGGCTTGGCAGATAGAAGCTAGCCGAAGCCAGTCACACACCCGTGCCAGTTACACCACATCAACCTTCGAAAGCCTAACAGGCCCAACGGAGCTGCCGGAACAACAGGCTCGATTAGGGCAGCTATCATAAGTATCAAGACAGCTGCAAAAACTAAGGTCTGCCCCATTTCCCATACAATGGATATCCTTTCGAACCCAAGTCACCCACGAGAATGCTAAAATCTAGGATCACATCAACCCCACCCATCACGGGCGATATCAGTGGGTGCACTCGATGTTACTTGGCATCAAGTAGTCTGGAACAGCCGAAGGTCACAGCCTGAGGTAGAGCTTCTCGGAGCACGTTGAAAGCAAACACTAGCTAACTGTAGCTGAACTCACAGCTGCACAGGCACTCACATCGCACCCAGCACCATAACAGCACGTGAGGATCCTTGCAAGAGATAAAAGTCAGAAGAGTGTGGTGTGAGCAAGAGCTGACACTGTCGACAGTTGCAGTAAGGCACACATGGAATACTATCAACCATACCTACAGCCCTCGTGATCAGCTGATTGTGCTGTTCTACTCACTGCAGAACGGCAGCAGCTTGAGCTAATGATCCAACCACGACGCTACTGTTTCACAAAGGTCTGAAAAGGACTGACCATTGGAGCTGCACACTTGCCTTTTAGATGGCACCTGGAAGGAAGCTTAGAGCAGTAGGCTGGCCGGCACTATATACACTATAGAAGTGGCTGTAACTTGTGCTCTGGAAAACCTACATGAAGCAGTGGGACACCCAGGTCTAAAAACTACCCTTCGTCTCAGTGGGACCAAGGTCAGAGGTTCTGTTGAATGAGTGTTGAATGACATCTTTCAACAGGGCTTGGAAGCGAAACAAACATGCTATGACAATGCTAAACAGCCAGCTGAAACCTGTTGCAATCATGCAGCAGTGTCCTTGATGCCGAGCTCTCCCAAGCCGACAGGCCGACATTCTGTGATATAAGCAACTACAATGAACGACACGACAGCTGGTCTGCAAACGTTATCTTATAAAGCAGTCCTTAGGAGCTCTTGAGGAGTTAGCAGGAGAAATAAATCCAGGTGAAAGTTCAGTTAATATATTTTTGCCTTCTCTACCATGATTGTAGTGCTTCTTATATTACCATTTCTCAAATGCACTATTTTTGTGAATATATGATGAAGACTAATAGATGACCCTTAAAGTGACTACACTAATGAGCTGCTACAACAGTACACAAGCTGCACAGCAAAAAAATCAACTGAACAACAACACTTACTTGGCCACCTTCTGCAATAGCATTCTTGGCACTGTTGACCTCTTCGCAAATAGGAAAAAGGTTCGTTGAGCCCATATTGCCTATTCTCTGAAGTAGGGCAGTGGCTCCAATTGGGCTGTCATTCCGTTTATTGAACCATCCAGTTACACGGTCGGTTATGTAATCCTTGACTTGAGTCAGGACTAGATGTAGGCACACAAAAAAGAATCGAATTATGCATATGGCTTAAAAGCTGTTTAAGCTTAGCACACAAAGCAGTATACCGTTCAAATATAAAAGTTCAAGATGACTCCTACATGATGTTATTTACTAAGCACAAGCTTAATCTCATAAACTAGATATGGTATAACAGCAGGACTACCCAGACCAGAAATTTGCAGGTCTTCATTACGGCTACAAGTTTTCGAATAGCCTGTCCTAAAAAAAATGGAGGCTCTTGGTCAAACAGCATATAAATGGAAAATTTTGTCATCGACGTTCAAGGAGTGTATATAGCTTGACTCCTACACAGCCAAGCGAATTGCTTGCTATCCAGTCTTTGCTTGCCCTTAGCTTCCTACAGGAAAAACAATAAATAGCTGTCATTTTACTGAAAGACGGTGGCCAAATGTTTTCAAAATGCATTTGTTATGGAGTTTGCTTCCACAAAGTTTATGCAACAATGGTGACCAGATCAGGATGGCACTTCTTGTACTGATCTTTTTCAGCAGTCTGGTATTGTCACCTTCTTGATACCAAGTGCAATAAGCTATCCCTATTCACAGAGGTTTCTGATTATACATGATTTCAATACTTTTTGGGATCATTAAGTAGGTCAGACTTTGCAACCTGTGGAGCAAGCAGGGTGAGATGATGCATAATGTTGCAGGCAACTATGACAGGGACTAAGGTATGCTGCTGGGGTAGCACATGTTTGTTTACTGGTGGCTCCCTATATATGAAAAAGGTGGGTGGCATCTTAACTGGGCCAGATGAGTGCTAGATTATTAGCAGTTCCTGAATCCTAATTGGAAAATGTGTCAATTATTTTTACCGGATAAAAAGCGATTTAGAAAGACGGTTGCATGCTACAGCTGGTGTGGTGCAAATGTAGCTCTCTGTGGATTTGGAATGTACAACTTTACATTAGACTCATAAGGACTCATTGGAATATACAACTCATACGACTTTTATACAGCTTTATTTTCAGATACTCGATGCCTTGTAAATTGAATAACTCGGCTAATTGTGCTCGTATCAGTCTGAAATTCGAGTTCAGCTTTGCTTGTACCACAACGTCCCGAAAATTTACGATTTCTGTTGGATAAAGTTTGCTGCTCACCTCTTCAAACGTCCGCGAGCTTTATTTTCTGCTAGCGTGGACAAGTACAGCAAATTTTGTCGGTCTACAAAAATGTCAGTCTACGTTTTTGACCGGATAAAAAGCAATTTGAAGTGATGGTCAATGAGTTGCATACTACAATTGATGCTGTGCAAATGTAGCCCTCTGTGGATTTGGAATATACAACTCTATGTTAAGGACATGGACTTTTACTAAGGTATAGGCACATCTGAATGATGTCCTCTACAACCATCGCTGTGTCTTCGTGCGTCTGTGTGGTTTCTACGACCTGTTAGCTGTGCTTGAGATGCTAGCTCGGCTATCCCCTCAGGAGCCAGCACGGACAATCACCAGTTAGGTGTTCCACATTGTGGCAAAAAGCTTTAGTTCAGGAGCAGCAATTCATAACAGGGTAACATTTGGTTAAGGAGTGTTAGATATTTCTCAGCAGCCATCTTGTTCTAGTCTAATTGCTTTGACTATATTGGTAAAGCATTGTACCTGAAACACGGCGTGGGTGTAAGATCGAACTGGATATATGCATTCTTTGCTGAAATGGCTGCTGCTCTGCCAAAATTTGAAAATATGCATTCTTTGCTGAAATGGCAGTTGCTCTGCCAAAATTTGAAAACTCCCGGCTAAACCTCAACAAATTAGGTAGCAATGCTAAATCGACTTAGGATTGCAGATCACTATTGAGCTGAACTTGAACTCATACGGAAAAGCGCTCATCCCCAATAGCTCTGGAAATAATACTCAGCCTAGGGTAAGGTGCGCCCACTTCACGACCCAGATGAAGGTTCGAGTCCTGAAACAGGCAATTCTGTATTGCCCACTGCACAGGATAGTGACAGTCGCTATGGCTCTTCTGCTGCTATACACACAAGGCTATTGAATCAGCTAACCTTTACTCACAGCTAGTGAGCATATATATGGCTGATAGGTAGCATTCATACGCTCATTCATTGGCAGTATCATTATTGTAGGTGCACATGCAATATCTGAAGCAAAAGTTAGTGGAAAATTGGGAAACCCGATATATAGCTTAGGAAGTCAGTTATATACCGAGTGCATAAGAAGGCTACAAGTAATGTACAGGTGTCGTGACTTAGCAGCATCTAAAAGTATGACAAGCACAAGGTGATCATTCAATTGGTGCACATTATTGACACTGGAGCTTGTAACTGCTGTAACTTACTACGAGACAGCTAACGTATGAACTGACGGGGTGATTGCTTGCTGATCTGATGTTGTTCAAGCAGCTTAACTAATCTGCAATCATGCTGTTTATAATAATAATAATAATATTGCACTTGATAAAGCGCCGTGAAAGTGCTATATGCCAAATATCCATGCCATGCATATGATAAGAGAAGACTGCTTGTTTATCTCATGCTTTCTGCATTTCAATGACTCTTCTTTGTGTTTCTGTCGACTCAAGTCAGCTCCTTTTGTGTGTCATGACGTATACATGGCATTACCTGGCATTACCAGCTGGTAATTATGACTTATGACTGTAACTTATGTATGACTGTAACTGGTGAATGCAATGCCAGGACCTCACACCTTGCTAGTAAGTTCCAGTCTGGCTTTAGATCTAATCACTCCACAGAGTTAGCATTGCTTCGGGTATACAACGACCTACTTAGGAATGCAGACAAGGGTAGAGTGTCTCGGCTTGTTTTGCTTGATCTTTCGGCAGCTTTTGATACCATCGATCACAAAGTTCTTCTAGAGTGCCTCTCATCTCGCCTGGGCATCACTGGCACTGCTCTGCAGTGGTTCAGGTCCTATCTCAGTGGGAGACTCCAGAGTGTTGACGTGAATGGACAAAGATCATCTGAAGTACCTCTAAAATATGGAGTACCTCAGGGCTCTGTGCTAGGTCCGGTCCTTTTCACCGTTTATACTCTGCCTCTTGCTGATGTGATTGCCAAGCACAATCTAGGCTTTCACTTCTATGCGGATGACACTCAGTTGTACCTTTGCTTTGATCCCTCCCAGCCTTTGAGCACCTCGAATTCTCTCAACTCACTTGCTGCATGCATTGATGACATCCGCACATGGATGGCAGCAAATTTTCTAAAACTTAACGATGATAAAACTAACTTACTAGTTATGGGCAAACCCAGTGTGATCCAGAGATTGGAAAGGCTGACTCTCAAAATTGGCTCTGCCAGCATATCTCCAGTTGAATCAGTTCGAAATCTAAGTGTCATATTCCAAAGCGACCTCTCGTTAGACGACCATATCAGCTCCACAGTAAAATCCGCCTATTTTCAGCTTCATAACATTGCTAAAATTCGGGCTTGTTTAGATAAGGATACCACGTCCAAGTTGGTACATGCATTCGTGACATCCCGTCTCGACTTCTGCAACTCACTGCTTACTGGCCTACCGGCATGTGCGATCAGGCGATTGCAGCTGGTGCAAAACTCTGCAGCTAGGCTTGTCTGTCGTGAGCGTCGCAGTTGCCACATTACTCCACTTCTCGCCGACCTGCACTGGCTACCAGTCAAGCAACGGATTGACTTCAAGGTTTTTTGCTCACTTTTAGGTCCCTTCATTCTAGGGCTCCAGCCTATCTGTCAGATATACTACCCCATCAGGCCAAGCATCGTAACACCCGCTTTTCGGAATCCAACAGCCTACAAATACCTCATACAAACCTTAAATCCTTTGGAGACCGTGCATTTAGTTCATATGCTCCCAAAGCCTGGAACTCCCTCCCGACCTGCGTCAGAACATCCCCTGACCTGACCACATTTAAAAGGAACCTAAAAACACACCTATTTAGGACAGCATTTAGTGGGTCCCTGTGATTTGTCCTTCATGTGCTTATGCATGCTGACACTGTGCATGCTGCCACTAACCACATTTGCATGCTGACCCTGTGCATGTCACCCCTAACCATGTTATTCATGGTGTTTATCACGCATGATATTACTCACCATTCAATTGTGGTTTCCCTTTGCAGCAAATGTAAAGCGCCTAGAAAGAGATTGAGTTCTCTGAGGGCGCTTTATCAAGTGCATTATTATTGTTATTATCTTTTTTCTAATTAACAGCTACTGCAAGAACAGCAGGATATGAATTAATTTTCCACAGACAACCAATTGGCATGTCCAGCATGCTCTCCTACCCCCTTGCACCGACTTGAGGGAGCTTGCCAAAGTACTCAGAAGCTTCAAGCACATTCTGGCACACTCCTTCAATCACCTCTGATTTACCACCTCGGTCAAGGCCTGGTCCTCTACTTTGCTTAATCCTAGGTATGCCGGTGAAACCCATTATATCTTTAAGAAAGCGGAGACCATATAGCATGACTAAAGCTGTAGCAAAGCTGAACTTCGACAGCTTCGCATGATATAAACACCCACACATAGGCGGCAGCAAGCACATGAGTGTGCACGTGCACATGCACAACTAATGCTCTATAAACACATGCACAAACTTACAAACGTCTGTGAACACAACATATCTCATATCGATCAGAGTGAGTAAAGCAAAGCGAAAGGTCGGCTTGCTAAGAGCTGCTGATAGGTCATAAGCAGCAAATCACAGGAGCAAGCCTGCAGTTATGGAGGCCAGCAATCGGCACGTTCGGCAAGCAGCATAAACAAAATAAAGAGTGGCTGAATTGACAGCCTCATTTCTATAGCAGCAGATGAACCATTTGCCACTTTTACACGCATACTAAAAGCAATAGGGAATTGCCTGAAGCAGACTCCCCGCGATCTGGGTTGTGCCCCCAAGTACAAGCCCTTGCCGCTGGACCAAGACCTAGCAGCAGCAGTAGTAGATAAAGTGTGCATTCTGTAGCCAGCTATGCAATCGATAAAGGAAATTGCACACAAGAACGAATGGCATGCGGGCAGACAACACTCTGACGAATGTGATACATCACGACATATTTCTGCCGGGATAAGCTCTTCGGAGCAAATGCCCGAGTTTGGTTAGCCGCGGTCCAATGCAAACAACAGTCTCGGCCGAAGCAGGCTAACGATCGGACAGCCCAGCAGCGAAAATCGAGACAAATGCACCGTGCACAATATAATAAGGCTTTAATCTTTCTTAAAATGTAAGGCGTGGCGCCAAACCTGGACTACGGTAGCGTGCTCTCCAAACCGCTACTCGCTAATGGTGAATAGCGTCGGCTTAGAGCACAGCACACGAGCGTAAGCAACGCTGCTTACACGAAATTAACGAGGTTCTTGACTTCTTGGCTTTGACTTCAGAAGAATCTGTCTCATCTTCTAGCCTAAACCACGACGTAGGATCAAGCTCTCGTTGATATTTGACGCGTGAGCAAAACGCAGCGCGGGAAGGCCAGCTTCAGAGCAAAACCATGCGCAATCCTCACGCGAGATAGAAGCCTGCAGACGATGCGCACAGCAATAAACGTTGGAAATCATCCCCACTACGGTAGTGCGAAGTTCTGAGTTCACTTACTCTGCGTGAGTTCGTTTACGAACTCGGGCTCCGTCGACGCCGACGGTCGGCGGCATGTGCATGAACGTCTGAAGCCAGAACGGATGCGCTGAGTAGAAACGTGAAAATGCCGCCGGAACGCGCGCAACTTTACCTGTCCTCATGTAATAGAAATGCAACTTTTCATGTAAAATAATAATAATATTAAATTTTTAAAGAACATGCTTTGGTAAAACTCTTCTTTAATTCCGGCCGAATAATGGCAAGCCCTGTCCGCTTCGCGCAGGAAACAACGTCGCTGCTGCCGCCGAAAGTACCTGCTGTCCTCGGTCTACAGTCCTAAGCACCAGTTGCGGCCGCGTACGTTGGCCTTCTATTCACTGACGAACGCTAGCTTTATTTATTTACTATTCCTCTTCGAATGATCTCGATCCAGGAGACTAGTTGCACATAAATCACCGACAGTGACTTAGGGCCTGACGCCCACTGCGATAAATGCGTATCATCCAGACTCCCATCCATCTCAATCCAGGCGCTTTACAACTCCCCGGAGTGTCTCTTGCGGCCGTGCTGAGCGAAACTCTAAGCGGTTCGCAGTGCAACACAGTCGACCCTCGCCTTCCAAGACTTGGCGGCGCCACGAGCGCGACCCCCCCCCCTCCCACCCGAGACGCGTCGCATAGATGCCGCTCTTCGCGGTGCACCGGCCCATTAGACGGGACTCGGCCAGCGCAGCCGCACAAGAACGTTTGCTCGGTTTTCATCGCCTTCGTCAGCCACGCTGCTCCCATTGTTATCACGAATTTCAACTCGACTTATAAATTCCCATTTAGCCGAGAATCGCACGTTTTCCGATTATCTAACCGGAAATGTGTGTTGCCCGCTGCTAGTTTTACAGCTTGCGTACACTGTATATGCTAAGATGCAGAAGTTGGCAGCAAGCGCTGAGCTCGACTGAGCTAAGCCCACTCCAACGGACGGCGGGGAGGGGGCCCCATCCGAAGACGCTATTAGCCGCAGCAGGCTCGGTGAGCGCTGACTGGTTCGTCAGCCGTTTCGGAGGGGGCCCGGTCTTCCGACAGTTGATCGATTGAGGATTGATAGTTGACATTGAGTTTTATCTGCCGTGACCCAATTGGGACGGGATTCGAGGGCTGAGTTTGCATTAAAAATGCACAATTACACGCAGCACTGGTTGCGAATCAAGCATGCCACGGAGCAAAGCTATATCCTGTTTACAGCTATGCAACTGAGAGTTTGAGCCTTATTATATGGTTTAGCGGCTTGAAGGAGAAAAGATTTATTTAATTCATTTGCATAGCGCCTTAAGAGCTTAATTTCCATTCAGGCTCTGCACATATTCCGCGGGCTCGAGCCCACAACCTCGGCTATTAAATACACTCATCTTGACAGCGGTCGAGGCGAGCATCTTAACTACTGGGCCAAACCAGTGACCTCTACCCATTGCCTCAGCATCTATTTTGTAACGTCAGAATTTTTGTCTCGCTCGATAATTGCTTCGTCGCTGCCACTGCCCCTCCTCAGCTAGCTTTCTTTTCGGGCTGCAAGCAAGTGAAGAAAAAAGTGCATCGGTACACTTGTGTCCTATTCCGTCATATATAACATGTCGAGTCCAGCTATTTGTCTCCGCAAAAGCGTGCTTTCTGCCTCTAAATAAGTGGAAAATAGATTGAAGGTGAGGATGTATAAAGTAGCTACTGTAACTTGATTGCGAGGTGGTCATGGACTGCTGGGCGAACTTAAGATCCACAAGGTGAGCTGCGTTATGTCGAATTGGGACATTGCAAGTGCCAACAGACTAGGCCTCTCGCCACCCCTGGTAATGAATACCCTAAATTAAGAAGATTGGTAGAAGTTAAAGTGAAACTACTGCTGCAAACTGACCATCATTATCGGTTGGCAAAATTACTTGCAAGCAATCCCTATTCGATAGTTACTATAAAAAGATGCCTGTTCGACACACCGCGCTCAAAAGAAGAGCAGAATTTTCTTTTTTAGGATCAAACGTGAAAAATATTGTTCCTTCCATCATAACATGGAAAATAAGTGTGTTATTATTATTGCACTATAGCAGAAAATCCACTCTGGAATTGTGATGACAACTAAGACAGCATTGTAGGTAATATAGTACAGCGCCAGTATTTATTAACTTCCTCTTGGAATCATCAGGTTAACATCGACATAACTTACCAGCTCGCACCGAACATAGGTTCTGGCTTTGGTTCGAAAATTTCATTTGCAGACAATTCTGGTACATGGTCATCTTTGGAGCATCCACATTTCGAAAAGTATGCGCTTACATGTGAAAACATAGCGTCAGTTCTCAATGGAGACAATTTAGCATTGGAAGTCGCTAGGAGAATTATGAGCACCCACTTATTTACGATTTCTGTATCATATTGTAGGAGAACAGGGGATTGTATCTACATTAATCTTGTACGTTCCTGGATTTTTTAGAGGCTATGCTAAACATTCTACTCGATTCGAACTCCAAACACCTAAACTATCTTTCTCAAAATGGATATATGGGTGAATATGCTCCATAGCTACTGACTATTTTCGAAGCAGGAGGTGCTGCCTAGCCCCAGAGCACGGCTTTAAATACCCAAAGGAGAAATAAGTCGAATGTCGCAGGCCAATTTTGCTAGTGCTAGCTGGCTGTCGTTACTCGTTGACTCAAAACATTAAGCGGCAGAATTCGCTCCACAGACACGGACGTGAGCTGCATAACTTACGCTGCAGCTAGCAGATGCCAGCGATCTTTCACGCGGAGCCTATTTTTTTTTATTGAAGCCCCGCTCCGACAGCGAGCCGCACGAAAGCCTCGTCGGTTAAGCACAGGTTTGTGGGTCTACCGCTGTCGCATGCCGAAGACGCCCTTCTTGCCACGCCTCCGCAGAGGAGGCTCTCTTTTATCTTTTTTTTTTATAAATGGCTAATTCTTAGCATCTCTAGTGTTGTGTGCAGAGTGACTGCCGTGCAACACTAGCAATACGATAGCATCCTCAAAAGAAACAGAACCCACAACCTAGGTCATGAAGTGCGATCACCTTAATACTGGGCTAAGACCTACCGGTAAAGTAAAGATAGCTGGTTCAGCACGCCCGTTTCTAGTGCGGACAGAAAGACTTAACGGCTTGCATCTCTGCTGGGCGATTCAGAATTGCCTGCGGCAAGATTCGAACCCCCCCCCAGGTCGGATAGTGCGAGCAGCTTACCACCGGTCCATGATCCAGGTTCGTCGGTCCTTCAAATGCTATAGCGTGGCGTCCAACTAGTACGTAAAGTAAAGTTTAGGTGAGCAGATTCAACAAACTCATTTGTATAGTGGCAGAAGATTCATAAGAGGCCATCGCTCGCCTGCAGCGGGCAATATGCGATTGCCTGTTTCGGGACTCGAACTCACGACCTGGGTCCTGATGTGCGAGGGCCCAACCCTTGGGCTAACACACAGGGGTAGTATGTCTTAAAAAAGGGTACAGGAGCAGACGCGTGGCTTCGATCTTTAGGTGACTCTAGAGCGGTATTTTGCACGGCCGCCGAAAGCTATAGGTTCGATACCCTTTGGAAAGATTTCCATGCTACGTCGCGTGGCGTGCCGGTGATTGCGGATTTACGCTGGCGGCGAACGGATTGCATCCCCGGCTTTTCGGCTTCGAACTGCCGAGGCAGCGTAGCGTGGAGATCGCGTCTATCCTCTCCAGTCCAGCCAGAGCTAGCGAGAGGGTACTCGCCGAGCGGGCAGAGCAATTATTTAATCTCGGAATCGATTGTGTAGCGCCGAGCCGGTATCGGCCCCTGAGAGGCGGAAGTGGACGTTCTGCGCGCGCCCCCACCAGCATCGAGCGCTTCGCGGTGGTCACTCGCGACCTCTACACCAAGCCGGCGAACTGTCCGCGCGCGAGCGCGCGAACGCGGCCAAATCGCTTTGGCCTACCGCGATCTGGGCCGCCATACGGCGCCGGCGCCGCTGCTGTCGCTGGATCGGCCGCGGTGCACGAGCTCACGCCCACCATCCTCAGCCGCAATCGGAATAACCTTTGCCACGAGATAATGCCTCCGGCGAACCTGCGGCCGCCGCGGCGTCGACGGCACCGCCGCCCTCCGACGGACTGCTCGATCGGCGCAGTCGACGCCGGCCGCGATTCGGTACCGCGCTAGACGGACGCACGGACGGACAGCCACTACAAGGCATGGAGAGCGGCGATGACGACGACGCCGCGGCCGCCGACGGCGGCGCCGAGCCGGGCAGTCGCATCGCGGCGGCGCTGCGCGCGATCGCCGCGGGCGACGCCGACGCGCTGAGCGACGCATTCTGCGGCTGCGGTCGAGCGGAGCTCTGTCAGCTACTGAGGGCGAAGCTGAGCCGGCCAGTGGTTGTTCGGCGGGCGTCGAGCCTCGGCGCGGTCGAGCTGCGGCGGCCCACGCTGCTGGCGCTGGCCGTCGCGCGCGACGACCTGCGCTCGGCCGAGTTTCTCGCCTCGCACGGCGTCGGCCTGGACGAGCGGCTCGCTGTGTGCGACAGCGCGAGCAACGAGCTGGAATACGAGGCGCCGCTGCTGCTGATTGCCATCATGACCGGCCGGCTGGCGGCGGCGCGGACGCTCGTCAGCGGCGGAGCCGCGGTGGATGCCAGCTCGTCTACTGGCGAAACGGCGCTCACCGAGGCCTGCTTCGAGGGATGCCTCGAGGCTGCCGACTTCCTCATCGAAAGAGGAGCAGACGTGAATGGAAGCAACGGCAAGAGCGTGAGCGGTAATTCGAGAGCGAGCCGCTGCGGCGGCGGCGGCAGCGAGCGGGCGCCTGCGCGTGGAGAGGCCGGCTGGCTGGCGGCGGCATCTCTCCCGGCACTGGGCGCGCCCCGACGTGTTCTACGCAAACGTCGTGCTGGGCGAACTAATGCAGCGGCGACTGGTCTTATGGGAGCGCATACGCGCCTCCGTAGCGCTGCTGCGTATCCGGGGTAAAGAATGGCGCGGAGGAGGGCTGACCCCTTTTTGAGCGGTCGCTAGCCGACGCGCGGAGGAGGGCCGGTATCCCGTTGGCTGCGCCATCTCAAGCGGCTTCGTTAAACTCGGCCAAACTCGTCGCAAATGAGACTCGCTGCGCCACAGCTCCGCCGAACCTTGGCGTGGGTGTGTAGGGAGTCGGCGGGCGGTCGCCCACAGGACCTCCTGAACCAGCAGCAGTCGGTCAACTCGAGGAGAACTCGGAGCTGCCGCGGGGTTGACCTTTGCAACCTTCGCTGCGCGAAAATTGTTTTAACTCGCTCGTCGACTCTTTCGCGTCGCGCTTCGCCGCCCTTTCTCGAGCTGAACTCGAGTGCTCTTTGTGAACGCGACCGCGTCAGCATCTTTGATTACCTTAATTTCCTGCGAGGCTCTGGTCCCGGTAGCCTCGAGGAAGTGTCAGCAGCACTCGATTTGGTCTGCACAGCTGGCAGTAAAATTGATTATGAGGCTTAGTCAAGGGACGGGCGTGGAGCGAACAAAAAGCGCGAGGGAATCGCTAGTTTAGAGACCGCAGACGGCAGGAGCAGAAGAGCTTCCGGCCGAGAGCCGGCAGCCAAGAAATACGTCTCGTTCTGTCAACAGCTATCAGCTGTGGCTATCGATTTCTTTCGATGCAGAGCTGCCGAGTTGCTTGCGGGGCTACTGCTTTCAGATCCGGTGCCTGCAAAGGCAGCGCTCGATAAGCTGCCGCGAATTCACTCCGTCGGGAGTTGGTGACTTCTTTTGGCCGTGTTTATGAATGGCCCCAACTTACATTTCGAGCTATACCCTGAAAGTACCGAGGCCACGGCTGCTGACAGATTCGGGTTACAGCTACCGACTCAGATACTAGGCGCCAGCTTTCTTTCGGAGTCGCACGAATGATTTAGCCTTGGTTTTATAGTCTTAACATAAACTGGCCGACTGTGGAGCTGAATAGACTTGATTGATCGAGAATGACCTGTTATTTCGTGCTATGGCAGCCGCCGGAATGTGTGTGGCACGTCGGAGAGAATGGTGGCGGACAAGAAATGCCCATCGAGCAGAATACTGTTAGAACTTACTTGGCTTTTCTTCTCACGGGCACATCTAAAGTTAGGAGTTTTCGAGTATCCACTACAGATTTGCAGGTATGCCACACAACTTCTAGCTTGTTATGTCTATACGATAGAATGTGACAAAAAGATAATGAGCTGGGTGCACTCACATGCATGCACTCAAAAAACGGGTACACCTTCAATAGCACACACACATGCACACACACATGCACACACACACACACACACACACACACCCACCATGCAAGCGCGCACGCACACACACACAGAGGGTATGGCTATGTTCTCATTTACACATTGCATTCACGGCAAATCAATGTTTGTTTGCACATACTCGGGAAGTCTACCTAAATGTACTTTATTCTACGCAAATGGATAGCCTGAACAAAGTCACTAGAGCAGCAGCAGCGGCTGCAGTTGCTGCTGCTGCAGCACCTGTCTGCTCCGGACTGCTGCAAGGCCATCCTGCTGCGCCTTTTGGGTGCACATGACCCACCTCTGCATTAAGTCAGACTATAGACACTGGAACATCTACACCATCGATCGCGACACTTGAACCTGAGATGTTGCACCTGTTCGAAAATTTCTGGACAAATTCAGGCTGCCTTGTACACCACTTACCCATCGCTTGCATTCTCAACCGAAAGCAGAACAGGATGCTATGACTCTTTATACCCCATTGCTTTTTTTCTAGCCCACCCTATCTAATGAGGTTTTGCGTCACTGAACTCAGATGCCATTAGCATGTTAGCTTTGCCTGTGGCCAGGCGGTGTCCTTCGGTTACACTGAGGCAAATAGCTAGGGCAGGTGTTCAGAACAGCTGCGCATGTGTGCCTGCTTGTGCCCACGTTCGAGGAGTAGGAGATCCTGCTTGCTGCCCCCAGTCGGTAGGTACCATTGATCGTTGAGCCACTGCCATAGCCATCTTCCCCCATACGAATGTGGCTGCTTATGTCAAATGCTGATGCACGCTTTCGGTGTCTGCTTGCTTGAATGCGTGCAGATAGGTGAAAATGCATGCGCTCGAGCTCGTGTATGTGTGTGTGTGTGTGCGCATGTGTGTGTGTGTGCCGTAAGGTTTTTCCTTCCATCAGTCTTAGCATGGTTTTAGCAATCCGGCCACTTTCAGTGCAGTCGTTTGGTTTCCTTGGGGCTGACCAACTGGAGGTTGGTGTTGCTGTACAGAATCGGCATTGACCCCGGTTTGCAGCAGCTGCAGCCTCGCCTGTTTATATATTGGTTAGCGGCAGCTATTGGATGGTCAGTGCTGAAGAAAGTTTTGCTATCTCTTGTCATCGAACCCCTATTTTTCAGGAGGCCATGCAGTTGGGCCGATTTTCTCCTTGCGCCTACATTGCTTCAATAGTCTAAGAAACGCCAGACAGAGCAGAATGGAGCTTCTTTTCCCAGCGTCCTATCCCATAGATATAAGCACTTTGCTAGCTGCAGTACTTGCACGGTTTCTCTTTGAATATCGTGCCACTAATGTCAAAGCTTTGTGTCAAACTACCTACCGCACAGGTCTTATGCTGGCTTCGTATGCCGGCCGAGCAGATGTGGTGGAGCTGCTGCTTCGATGCGGGGCCAGAGCAAGCGACACCGACCAAAACGGCCGCGACGCGCTGTTCTACAGCATCACAGGCGGGCAGCTCGGCGTCCTCAAGCTGCTGATCCAAAGAGGCCTGCGGCCGACCGTCGACGACCGAGGCGCGACTGTCCTCATGGAGGCGGCGGCGAGCGGCAGGCTCGAGTGCTTGCGATACCTGATAGCCAACATGTCGGCACTGGTGCTGGACCTGCACAGCACCGACAGAGCCGGTCGCAATGCCGTCTACCATGCTGCCGAGAGCAATTTCCCGGATGGGCTGCGGCTGCTGCTTGACTCGGGCGCCGTTCTGCAGCCGGATGCTCGCGGGCGAACGGTGCTGATGTCCGCCTGCCTGAAGGGCGACACACCGCTGGTGCACCATCTGCTCGACTACTACCGCACGTTCAAGTTGGACGCGAGCTCCGAGCTCGATCGCGATGGGCGCAGCTGTCTGTTCTACGCAGCGACCAGTGGCAGCACCGAGCTGCTTCAGCGGCTGCTCGGTGGCAACGGCAACAGCAGCAGCGGTAGCAATAACGGGATCAAAGCAGCAATGGCGGCCAGTGTGCCCAGCTCGCGCAACGGGGTCACACTGCTGATGCAGGCTGCCGGCAAGGGCAGGCTGTCAGTGGTGCGCTACCTCTTGCAGCGACTGCCGTCGCTCGGCATAGACCTGAACGCTCGTGACGCCGACGGATGGACGGCGCTGACGTATGCCACTGCTCTCGGCTCCGCGGACGTCGTGCGCTTGCTAGTCGGCCGCGGCGCATCGTGCTCAGCGTTGACAAACGATGGCAAGACTGCGCTGATGCACGCGGCGCAAGCCGGCGACGAGGACCTAGTCGCCTTCCTGTGCGAGAAGGCCGCTGCGACCGGGCTCGACGTGCATGCCTGCGACACGGCCGGCTGGAATGCGCTGTACTATGCGCTGCTGTCACGTCGCCTGCCTGTCTTTCGGCGCCTGCTTGCACACGGCCTGCAGTGCATCTCTCAGCCGTCGTCGGGCGTCACGCTGCTCATGGAAGCTGTCGACCGTGGCGCCGAAGACATCGCACGCTTCCTGGTCGACGCCGGCGACAGGCTGGGCATCACCGTCGCAGCTATCGACTCACACGGCTGCAACTGTCTGTTCTACTGCGCGGCATCGGGCGAAGTCGATGCGTTCAAGCAGCTGGTTAGCCGCATCGGCAGCAGCGGAGGCTCACCACTGACGGTCGACCCTCACGGTCGCACCGTGCTCATGCAGGCAGCATACAACGGCCACGCCGAGATGACCGCCTACCTGATGGAGAACGACGTAACGCTGGGCCTCGACGTCAACGCAAAGGACAAGGATGGCCGCAACGTGCTGTTCTACTGTGTCGAGGGTGGGCACCTGAACCTGCTGGTTATGCTGCTCGACTACGGCGTGCCCATGCAGGCCGACGGCGGCGGCAAGAACAACCTGTTCCAGGCTGTGGCTGCTGGGCACTGGCACATCGTGGAGTACATCGTCAACAATCAGCTGCAGTTTGGCGTGGACCTGGCAGCCGTCGACCGTGACGGCGTTGATGCCATGGGCTACTACGTCAAGCGACCGACCAACCCGCTTATATTCCAGAAGCTCGCCTCGTATGGACTGAAGGTGCCGGACGATGAAGGCAGCGGCCGCAATCTGCTGCATGTCTTGGAGCACGCGCTGAGGGCAGGCGGCATGGCAGTGGTGCGGCGGACGCTGTTGGCCGGCCCGAAGCGTGACTCCGCCTTTCGCCGAGAGCTGGCAGCTGCACGGTTCGAGCAAACTGGCGAGACCGTCTTCCACTGGGCGGCTCGGTGCAATGACATCGAGCTGTTCGAGTATTTCGCCGACGTCTACGCGCCACTGGTGAAACTCTGCGCCTCTCCCACCTCCTCCGCCTCCGCCACCCCTGGCACCGCTGCCGCTCGCACCCCGCTGATGCTGGCATGCGCTCAGGCCGAGAGCGAGATAAACGGGCGGCTAATCGCCGCGATGCTGGCAGCGAGCAGGGCAGACGTGAACGCCCTGGATGCCGACGGGCTAGACGCTCTGCGTCATGCCGTCGGCAAGAGCAACAGGACCGCCGTCTGCTTGCTGCTTCGGTGCGGGGCTCGCGTCGTCTGCTGCATCGACGATGCGCACGCGCAGCAGCAGCAGCAGCCTCGCAGGCCGTCGAGAGCGCCGCGTGCCATCGCTCCTGATGCATACATGCTCGCCGGCTCGAGCAGCGTGGCGAGCATTTCGCAGATTCTTCTCGATGCCACGCTCACGGTGAGCGACATTGGATCGATGCTGCTCCGAGGTCGGGACAAGTTCGGACGAACTGCCCTGCACTACGCTTGCCAGGCGGGCAGCTCGGAAGTGGCCTCAATTTACTTAAGGGTGGCTCCTCATCTTAAGGTAGGTGAGCAGCTGCTCTGAGTCTTGTGCCCCCTCGTACCCTGCCTCGACCTCTGCTCGCTGACAATTGTGAAGGAAAGGCACGTGAGAAAAACCTGCTGCCTGTCAACCATAAAGTGGTGAGTCGCCGGTCTTTTGTGTGCCTTCACCGAGTACCAGCTCAATCGCTGCAGATCTTCGGTGGTAGGGCATCCTACTAGGCCAGGGGTTGGGGGTGGGCCTGGGCTGGTAGAGGGGGGGGGACTTGGCGTGCTGTGTGGTATTCAGGCCTGCCCTATCGACTCTATCGCCATGCGTTCATGTCGGCACGTGCACCTGCTACAGCAGTTGCACACGAACCGGAGTTCATTCGTTGTCGCGTTATTTCTCTCGCTGAGTGCCGATAGCAACTTCCATCGTGAGCAACATCTGTCGGCTCTGCTATTGGCTTACTGTGCCGATATGCCGGTTCAACATGGACAGATGAATGGCATGTGTAATTTCCAAACCCAGCCTTGGTTCTTGTCATTCACTTCTGCACATTGTTCTGTTTCCCTTCTTGCAAGTTTTTGCCAATCTATTTGTTAGTCCTGTTTTCTCTACACACGCTCCCCTCGTGGTTCCAAGGTCTATTGTATTGCTTGTCTTGCTCACAGGTATGTGTTTGTTGTTTCTGCGTGTCTCTCCTTGATGAGATTGACCATGCTCACGTGGATTCAGGTAGTGCTTCACTTGTCTAAATTCTGTGAATATCTGGTTGCATTCGATAGCTGCCATTTTCTTTCGAACGTATCTGTCACTGGATCCAATCACTTGTGTCGCTCCTGGACAGAAGCGCCACAATCATCAGAGAAGTGAAAGGAAATTTGTCATGCCCTAGACTGACCAGGGCAAAGGGAGTGTCGGAGAAAAAAAATCCCAGCTGATTTAAGAGCCTCATTTGTACAGCAGCAGAAGAGTCTTATCGGCTATCACCACCACTTTCAGTCGGCAATAAAGAACCTCACAACTGCAGTATTCAAAGCCATGGCCTCGGTCGTTGGGAGCAAGTACCTTACCCCCTGGGCTCTCACGGCCCAGTAATTACCGGATGACTCACATGGTCAGGTACCGATAAGGTCTGAGGCTGATGGAGTGCCTTATTCTGCCCTAGTCTATAGTTGCTGAAGAAGACTTCCAGCACCACATTCTGGTAGGTATATGTGTAATAGATGGCTTATAAGACCATCATATGCCGTGCCATGCCATGTGCAACCGTCATGCCTGGTCCTATAGCATGGTCTCTTCTTAGCATCAAAGAAAGTCATTATAGGCAAGCCCAATGGTTACTGGTGAGCTTCCACGTGTGCAAGCCTTAACAAGACTGTACTGTAGTCATCTAGAGTTAGAGTGTAGTTGGAAGGTGGGCTTAATATAATGTTGCATTTGCACTACAATATTTATTCAACAAAAGTTTCCACGTGGTCTTAATTTGACTGCTATCAGAGAATACTTCTGCTGGTATATGGGTCAGGGGTAGGATTAAAACCTTAGCAGCACAGCCATTGGCGATCAAACTTACTCTCATGCCATGCAAAGCTTGCTTGTTGGCCTCTGTGTCATCCTATGCAAGTCATGTGGGCCGTGGTTGTAGGCGATTGCAGCTGGTGCAAAACTCTGCAGCTAGGCTTGTCTGTCGTGAGCGTCGCAGTTGCCACATTACTCCACTTCTCGCCGACCTGCACTGGCTACCAGTGAGGCAACGGATTGACTTCAAGGTTTTGTCGCTCACTTTTAGGTCTCTTTATTCTATAGCTCCAGCCTATCTTTCAGATATACTACCCCATCAGGCCAAGCATCGTACCACTCGCTTTTCGGAATCCAACAGTCTGGAAATACCTTGTACAAACCTCAAATCCTTTGGAGACCGTGCATTTAGTTCCTATGCTCCCAAAGCCTGGAACTCCCTCCCGACCTGCGTCAGAACATCCCCTGACCTGACCACATTTAAAAGAAACTTAAAAACACACCTATTTAGGACAGCATTTAGTGGGTCCCTGTGATTCGTCCTTGATGTGCTTATGCGTGCTGACACTGTGCATGCTGCCACTAACCACATTTGCATGCTGACCCTGTGCAAGTCACCCCTAACCATATTATTCATTTTGTTTGTTTTTCAAGCATGATTTTACTTACTATTCTATTGCATATCACTTTGCAGCAAATGTAAAGCGCCTAGAAAGAGATTAAGTTCTCAGAGGGCGCTTTATCAAGTGCAATATTATTATTATTATTATTATATAAATAGCATTGGCAACCCCTAGTGTTGCTGAAGCTGAAATAGGGAGGCAAGAATGCACCTCTTCGGTGGCCATTTCCATGTCTCGGCCACTGATGCTGCTGACTAATACAAAAGAACTGGGTGCCTTCACCAAAGAGCTGTAAGTATGGCTATAGTTTTATGATTGCTCGGTTACTGGGTTGTCTGGAAGAGGTTTTTTACTCTTATCTAGATCTAGATAGTCGTAGATAGATAAATAGATGGTCTCTTGCTCCACCATCAATTGCAAGCTATGATGTTCATGCTGGTGACCTGGTCTGACTAACCAAGTTTTTCTACTCAATCCGAGCAGCAGAATTGGCAGATGAAGGAGCCCATGGCTGCTCCTGCATCTGCTATAGATTACTACAGAGCCAAGGGGACTGGCTTCAAATCTGGGTCAATGACCTTTTATTGGGATGCTGTGAGGGCAGCTAAAGAAAGACGATCAAGATATGAAACCAAGGTGTATACATTGTGGTCTCAGTTTGACTCAGAGTCAAAGGATATTCCCATGGGGCTTTACGGTAAAACTTAATTTATGGTGAATGGTGAGAGTCGCTCCACCAGCAATTGCAAGCTATGATGTTCATGCTGGTGACCTGGTCTGACTAACCAAGTTTTGCTACTCAAGCCTACCCCTCTGGCAGATTTCCGGACTCCGTGCCTCCAGTATCACTATTGCATTAGCTTGGTATCCATCTCTCTGTTACTGATCACCCATCCCGTTAATTTTATTCAAGAGACTTGGAATTGTTTAGAGAAGAGATCAATTTATGCGAAATCATGTAGATACATAAGATATTTGACGTAGCTCCAGGCCTGTGCGAATAATACAGTTAAGTTTCCGGCATGTGAACGCCGATAAAGGCATGGGAACAATAGCAGCAGTGGTCCATGACTGCCTCCACAGTAGATGCACAAAGACAGGCAGGCCAGTGGTGCCTACCTTTCTGAATGCACAATGCTGCTGGCCCTGTAGCTTGTTTTGTAAACAGACCCTGCGGCTCTGCCCACAGACCATGTGCTTGGCCAGGCTCTAAGTTGCCTGACCAGGCTTTTTAAAGATACATATTAGAGGCAGCTGGCCTCTCGTTGCTAGCGCTGGGCATTTTTCGGTAGCCGCCGTGTAGACTCCAGAAGACTATGCCAGGTAGCCATGAGATCTATCTCATTTCCTAGGCTTTGGGGAATAGCTTGTTTCGATGCCATCCCGATTCGAATGATTTGCATAATTAAGAACCACTCCCATGGGTCGTTAAGCTGAATGGTTATTCAAATGCCTGCCTAATGCACCTCATTGCTTACCTTTTAGTGACAATTAAAAGCTAACAGACCTTTTGCTGCCAATTGTAAACAAAGAGGCCGTCCAACCATAGGGCAATGCTACATGGTCATTCGCTCTGATACTCTGCGACTTGAACGCCTTGCAAGCATTGCCTAACTGCAATAAGAGGCGATCTGCCGCTGCACTTGCCCATATCAGTCGGTGGCTGCTGGTTTGCTTGGCACTTGATGACACGACCTCCTGCTGCTGCTGCTGCTACTGCTGCTGCTCCTGCTTCGGTCCAGTGCAGCAGCAGCAGCAGCAGCAGCAGCAGCAGCAGCAGCAGCAGCAGCAGCAGCAGCAGCAGCAGCAGCAGCAGCAGCAGCAGCAGCAGCAGCAGCAGCAGCAGCAGCAGCAGCAGTACTACGACCTCCTGACATTGCTGTGTTCGGTTGGTAGGACGAGACCGACAAGAGTGGCACTACTCCTCTTATGGTGGCAGCCTCATGGGGTCACACGCAGACCGTCGTCAACCTGCTCCATCACGGCACCGATCCCAGCAAGGTCGATTCTGCATTCCGAACTGCACTTCACCTGGCCGTCGACTGTCACGATCCAAGCCTCACCACAATACATGCTCTGTGCCATCACGGTAAGCAAGGACACTTGACTTAGCTGTGGCCAAGGTCCTGGTATCTTAGTGTTTTAATGGCACCCGAAGTTTGCTAATAGACTGAAGGTGAACACGTTGTCCTGGTATATATCTTGCAAGTGCCTCGTTATTTAAATTGTACCTGTGGTCGGAAGGCAGGAGTGTACCTCTACCGTGCAAGCAGCTACCCCACTGGCTCGCTGCCAAATAATTTGAGTCAACACAATTACCCTGACAGCTTGTATGCAATGGCTGCATTTATTTATTTAACTTGTGCATGCCTGCATGATTGAACGATGCAAGCTGTACGCCTTGTCGACATTTTTTTGACACCATACTGAATTCTGACTGTGATAAAGAGCCCTTAAGTAGCAAAGCCCTACTATCAAATGACGCTGCATAGCGAGCCAAGATGAGCGTGCTCCACTGAGAGATGCATGAAAGATAAGAAAGACCTAAGCAGAGTATGCTGTTGTTTCTGAGACGACTGGGTTAGAGGTTTATTTGTGCTGTCAGTGTGATGGTTGGAAGCATGCAGCTGACAAAAGTAATGACAAGAGCAGCCAGTGCTCAATTGTATCAGTGTGTTTCAACGAAAATGTAAGTGTACATTGTACGAACACCTGCCGTGCACATATTGTCGGCATCGAGCACAGGATGCAGCAGCCCGGATCTTTATGTATAGGTACTCAAAATTAAAAGCAACCGCCCACAGGCACGTCAAAATTGGCAGAGTGGAGACTCCGGCTAGTGTTTCCAATGCATTGTCTGTACAATAAGGAAATCATATTTCCATGCACCAAAAGTCAGGGAACGAGCCACCTAATTAGGTACGAATAAGTTGTAGGAAGTTGAGCAAGTCCAAGCAAGCCGATGATGCTTGCTGCCTCCTGACAAACCATTCTGCTACAGGATGCTTGCTTGCACCGTAGTAGGCAGAGATAATCTCGTTACTAGCTAAGGCAATTATATAGATCCTATCGTATCCAAGGTAGAGTGTCATTCAAAGAAAAATCTGCAGCCACCTTGGAAGCTGTATTTCGGCAGTCAGTAATGAACTGGAGATATGAACCACATACAAAAGCTTCTCCAACCATCCCACCTCTCAATAGAAAATCCGACAGCTTTTCTAGCTGTTATCTATACCTCTTAAACTGTTCAAGAACCTCATAGAATATCTTAAAAAGTCTGGATTGCTTCAAAGTTTTTTGAAGTTTCACTAATATTAGAGCAAGCGCAGCACATCCTGGCATATAAATAACCATTAACTTATGAAGTCTGCACAAACAACCCACATACTCACACGATTCTTAACTAATAAAGCAATTTGAAATAGTGTTATTGACTATTAACAGCACATTTTGGTAAATAAGCGCTGTGCTTATGCATGTGGAGAGCCAGCTAAGGTCTCTGTGTAAGCAACTTGTACATACACGACCAATAACTAAGAAGGTATATCAATAAAATCCGGAAAACCATACAAATAAATAGCGTTTTTATAATGGGACAGATGCATACACGGATATGTCTTATACTGACTTTTATGTTTGTCTAAAGAAGTTCAGCAGTTGTTGGGACAATTTAGATTGGGTCGAGCTATTAACCATCGTCGATTCTGCCCCTTGCAGTAATGGAGCCATGTTGGTGGATCTTTGTGATTCGTTATTCGTGTGCATGTACCTGCTTACACTATGCCTGCTACTTGCGGATTTTGACACCAAACATTTGGTAATGCTTTATATGCAGCATCTGTAAAGTGCCTAAAGAGAGATTCAGTTATCTGAGGGTGCTATACAAATCTATGACTGTTATTATTATATGTTATAATGGAGATGCTAACCAGGCTTGCTGGCCTTTAAAATGCCATAAAGTGGCAAACGGATTCTTATCCCTTTCTCTTTCTCGCTCAAGCCCAATATAGCTATATATATAATATAGCTAGGAATATAGCTAGGAATCCAATCCCAATATAGCTAGGAATCCCACTTTGGGTTCAGTTCTTATGTTTTTTGGTTTGAAAATCCTGTGGACATGATAAGGGTTATTCCCTGACACTTGCTGCTTAGCAATAATCAGTTCAGACGAAGTTCATAGTGCGTTGCCAGCTATGGCGTCTTGTCATAGTTATCACGCCTAAAGAACATTAAATGGCTAGTTCCACTCTATCTCATTATATAGCATCAGTACTGGGTATTTTCTTATGATGCCTCCTCTCAATTTCAGTGCATTCACGGTGAGCTTCATTCAAGTACTTATATCAGTGCATTTGTTCTATTACTTGAAGGTAAATTACGAGCAGACGTGGATGCTCGCGATGCAGCCGGCGTCACAGCTCTGATGATTGCTGCGGGACGTGGCAATATTTTAGTCGTGAAATGCCTGCTAGATTGTGGTGCCAACCCCATTGCATGCGATTACCATGGTACCGAAGCAATCGATTATTGCAAACGGGGTGATTACAAGACCAAGTCCATCATTAAGAAATACAGTGGTAAGCCAATATATATATAAAGCTGTGCTGATAACCGAAAATACCATATTATTTTGCTGCTTAAGTATTGCCTGCCTGACACAGGTTACTAGAGGCCATGGCATTTATGCATAGTATCACGTGCAATTCATGATCATCCTCGGGAGTGCACTGATAATAACCATTCATGTTGCAAGAAACTTTTTGTCTTATGGCAAGTCGTCAGTATTGTTCCATTCTGTGTTGCTTGATGGTGCTATAGGTGATTTGGCACCCAGAAAGCTTGCAGTTATTGATGGCCGAATTATGAGTAGCTGAGATCAGAATGCTTGCATAAGAAGTAGCTGATAAAAATAAACCTTTTAAGTAAAATTCTGACGATTCCTGGGTAAGAGACGATAGCAGCTGTGGTAGCAGCAAATTAGCAAATTAAAACTCAAGGAGCATGCAACATTTTAGAAAACTGACCAGCCTACTCCTAGTCTTTGTTCTTGCTAGTGAGCCCATCTTTAGATTGCATGACCTTTCACTTCCAAATTCGACAGATAATTATAAGGATAATAATAAAAATACATTTGCATGGCACCCTCAGAGAACTCAATTTCTTTCTAGGCACTTACATTTGCTGCACAGGAATCATGATCTAATTGTTAGTTGTAGCATGCTCAATGACTACAAGCATAACATTGTTAGAGGTGACATGCATAGGGTCAGCATGCAAAGATGGTCAGTGGCAGCAGGCAAAGTGTCAGCACGCATAAACACACAAAGGACGAATCACACGGACTCACCAAATGCTGTGGTAAATAGATGCATGTTTAGCTTCTTTTTGTATGTCGTCAAGTCAGGGGATGTCGTGATGTAGGTCGGAAATGAGTTCCAGGCTTTTTTGGAGCATACGAATTACAGAAATGGTCTTCGAAGGATTCGAGGTTTGTACGAGGTATAGGTAAACCAGTAGATTCCGAGTAGTGGGTGGTAGGATGCTTAGCCTGGTGGATGAGTAGATCTGATAGGTATGCTGGAGCCAAAGAATGAAGAGACCTAAAAGTGAGTGACAGAACCTTGAAGTCGATTCACTATTTGTCTAGGAGCCAGTACAGATTGGCGAGAAGTGGTGCGATGCAATTACAGCGCTCACTACAGACAAACCTAACCGAAGAGTTTTACACCAACTGTAAGCGTGAGAGGAAGTCTGTTGGCTACCGAATGCATACCGAAAGCCACTTAGGCTGTGAGTATGCTATCCACAACTTTCCCGCATAACACCCGCATAGTCTTTGTGGAGTTGTAGGTGGAGATACAATACATTTCAAATGCCTGATCGATCTGGCCGGTAGACCAGCAAGCAATGAGTTACAGAAGTCGAGACGGTCACAGATACCTTTGCTAGCTGATTAAACAGCCTCTTTTGTATAGCAGCAGAAGAGGCTTTACATCTATTATCACCGCTTGCAGTGGTGATAAAGGATTGCTCACCGAAGGAATTGAACCCATGCCTCGGGACCGAGGTCGTGAAAAGTAACCACCTTACCTAGTGTGCCATCACGGCTCACCAGTTGCTTCATTTGTTTGCCTGCCTACATCAAGAAGTACATGCATAATGCAGGGACCGTGCAATTAACAATGCATCTGCAAAACGGACCCTCAGGAGCTTGAACAAAGCCTCGGAAGCACACTCGGCACTAGAACCTGTGTCTTGCATTCTGATGAGCCAAAGGCTTACAAGGAAATAACGTGGCCTTATTCAGATATGAGGACACATTAGGCTGGCTTTATGGCCAGGGCACTCTTTAAGTTGCCACCTCATCCTAAGTACCACACTTGCTGTTTGTCTAGATGTTCTATCGCCAATATGGTTCGAACCTGGAACATACAGGCAAAGACTCCGTGAGATTGACCGCTAGGCCACTGAGATGGACCTCCCATTAATGAACTTGTGACACTTGAAAGGGTTGGAAAACTAGTGATATGCACCTATAGAATGGTGCTTGCTACGAGCTGACTGATTCTCCATGGAATTCTGCATGGAATAATTGACCCTCTATGGTGAGCACACAGCACCTTTTTGTTATAGGCAGTTCACAGTTGCAGTCTGGTAGTACAGCTTACTTCTTCAGTGATCTTGTCTCGGTCATGTTAACTTATGCTGGCGGTTGCATTAGAAATCCACTCGATCACGTGCACTAGCTCCTGGCCATCTGGAAGCATATTTGCTTCTACTTGAAGTGGCTCAGAGCAGCTGAAACATACAGCCCGAAACTACTGAACCTGCTTTCCATGGCTGCTGGCACCGGCAGCTCTTAATTAGTGAAACCGGCCTCCTGGTGACTAGGTAGTCGTAGTTACATTCATCCACAACACCACAGGCTCAAAGGCTAATCATAGCCTCAATTTGAAGGGAAGCAGTTCGTGCCTCCTATCATTGCCTATCAATGGATTATATTCAGCTTCTTCTTCCATATCTGTTTACACGTTGGTCACACGAACCGACGGTTTCTCTTTTTAAACAATGATTATTTTCTCTTCTTTTCAACCGCAAATATTTTGCCTCCTTTTAAACCACCATCTTTTTTGCATATGCCAGGGGGTGCTGCTGAACGCGGCTCCTAAGCAGCCGTTAACGTTGACCATGCTGCCTTTGCTTGCAGAAATGCCACCTACACAGTGGCGATGCCTCGCCGCAAAGCAGGACGAGTACAAAGAGGTGGTGGACGTGACGCGTATCTTGCACATGCTGCAGAAGGGTCACGTGATCACACCACAGCTCGAGGCCATTGTGCTTGCCGACCCCTCGCACGGCGGACGAGTAGAACGGCTTCTCGGACTGCTGCAGCAGCGTGGCCGACAAGCATTCGACGTATTCTGTCAGGCCCTCAGGGCCTACTATCCCGTCCTCGGCTACGAGCTGGTGGCTCTCAGCTACGTGACGGCACAGATGGGCGAGGCGCCCTCCTGAGACCAAGTCTCCTCGGCCGGGGCTTCTACGGGGGGGGGGGGGGGGGGGGGGGGGGGGGGGGTAGGGGCGGGAGAGTTGTGCCAGTCGACGAGACTCGAGAGCGGTCTTCAGCCGTGCACTCGTGCTCGTCATTATCGGCGCCACTAGGCCAGCAAGTCTGCGCAGTCGGTCGGCAAGCTTCCTCTTTGGCCAGGAATAGCACAATGCGTGACAACGCGGCAACTTTGCTGGCGCTTGTGCTCTCCCCTCAGAAACCTCGAAAGTGCTCAACAAACGACAGCCAAACTTCGGTTCGGCAATGTCCGGATGCAACGGTGCTCACGTGTTGTTTTTCTTTGGCGATGCTCGTGAGGGAGGAGACGAATTGTTGTTGTTGCTACTGCGGTTTTTTTATGAGCCAGTGGGAATAAAGGATACGATATGGTGGTATCGTATCTAGTCGGCTGTTTTAACCTCGGTGCTCGAAAGCATCGGTTGCTCTCCGGTATGTAGGGTGAAGCGTACCCCCGAAAGTGAGTGCAGTAACTGCCATGAACGTTTGGTCACAAGAGGCAAGCTTAAAACACCCTGGATTCGTATGCAAGGAGAGGACTTTTAAAACAATTTACCTGCAACAAGAGTTATGAATCATGCATTCACATGCACCGCACTTGTGCTAAATCTCACTAGAAATGTGCACTATGTTTGCACGGCTTGCTTTGGTGTAATCCGAGGTAACTTTCATATCTTGCACGAGTGCCCTAGAAGCAAGGTCAAATGCCGATGTATCTGTAATGGCAAAAACTCTAACAAATAGTGGGTGCCACTGTACATTCTCCAGGAAAAAATGCCCATTCCTTCACAGAGACATAACTCAGAACATGACAAGTTGTAGGTTGAATAATAGAGCTTCTGAAAAGTCATCAACTAGGTTAGTCTCAAGTCCATGTTGCACATCCGTTCAACATGTTATAATAATAATAATAATAATGCACTTGATAAAGCACCATCAGAGAACTTAGTCTCTTTCTAGGCGCTTTATACTTGCTGCATGTTCTCATTCGAGAGCAATTTCTAAATAGGGTGCGACCGTAAGCTGTCTGCCGTAGGACGGTGCCAAAAAGCTCACCTGGAGTATGAACGGATCGCATCGCACAATTTTTTAAGGCTAACAACACCAGGCTTACAGCCTAGGCTTTACATTTCCACTCAAGTGCTCGTGTCGAATCGCGACACACTGCCTGAATCATATGTTTGAATTGTAGCTGGCTGCCGAGCAGAAACCGTTACTCTGTGTGGTGAGCAACCGAAGCCGCTGCTTGGCTTGGGCAGGTTGACAGCTGTCAGCTAACTCCCACTTCCGGTTGCTGCAGTGTCCCTGAAACTCATCTGATTATTGAATGTAAGTGGAGTCTTTACCGGCACTTGCCAGTAACTTAAGTTGTGGGCTCAAAAGGTATTGCAATGTCAGAGCAACGTCCAGGTTTTTTGGGGTAAGCTAGGGTCGAGCACTCAACTGTTAGCATTTACCGCTCATGCTCTGGCCGACCTAATCATGTGCCGAATGTCCAAGCCATAATTCAAATCACCCCCAGTCCTAATCATGTAATGAATGTAGCTTGAAGTTCAATCGTTAGCTATCACTTATGCTTACTCGTGCAACAGGTATTGTTAGTTTGCTTGCTTGCATCGCTTCAATACTTGCAAGCCTATAAGCCTCAGTAAGATTATATTAAGTACAGCCATAGACCGGTATGCTGTTGTACGTTTTGCTGCCTCTACTCAGCACTGACCATGACCGTATGCACATAGGCATGGCCAATTGGCCAACAGTGACCTGACCGATGACCTCTCATCGTCTTAGTCTTTTGCACAGCACAACTCAAGCTCGGAGTGGGGACGGCAAACGCATGTTGGGGAGTGGGAACCTATGCTACACCCATCATCCATTGGATCTAATAATAGTAATAATATATTTGATAAAGCATCCTCAGAGAACTCAATCTCTTGCTAGGCACTTTACACTTGCTGCAAAGAAAGCACGATCGAATGATTACTGGTAACATGCTCACTAAACAACAAGAATAACTCTCGAGGCAACCAACAGGTCGGAGTGTTGGTGCTCGGAGAGAGTAGAATGAAGCAGGTCTTGTATACACAGCTTTGAGCTGGTGGCTCGTAGCTCTGTGTATGCAGCTTGCATTCATGACCTGTCACTCACCATGAAGTTAGTATACTTTACGAGAGAGTGAGAGGGCCAGAGAAATAAAGATGAATGTGTATGTGTGTGTGTGTGTGAGAGAGAGAGAGAGAGAGAGAGAGAGAGAGAGAGAGAAAGAGAGAGAGAGTTCACCGAGGGAGGTTAGGTACTTAAGTGAGAGGACCTGGTTTACAGATGCGAATCTGAGTCCCCCTCCCCACGTTCGGGTGAATGCAGTAGCTCTCAAATATCCCGGAACCAGATCAAATAATAATTTAAAGAAGCAACAGCAGCTTCATCGAGGGAAGACGTTTAGTTGCACCAAGCAGTAGGTGCAGGCAACTTATTGCAAAAGTGTCCATTTCTTGTCACGTAGGTGTGGACAGTAGGAAGTTACAAGGACCTGCATGGCAGGAGCACGATCAAACCAACAGGCACTGTGACACTCACCCTACTGCTAGCAAATTTTCTTTAATGAAGAAAGAATCGCTAAGGTAAGTTAAGCCCATTTACTGCAATCAAGCAGCTGAGGCAGTGTGTATAAAAACAACCCTGAGCTGTTGCTTGGTAGACTTTGCTGCCCAGAACGGTTTTGCAGCCATTTCAGACACGGGACAACCCAGTAGGAAGTAGGTCATACAATCGCATTACCGTCAAATTCACAGAGAGAGAGAGAGAGAGAGAGAGAGAGAGAGAGAGAGAGAGAGAGAGAGAGAGAGAGAGAGAGAGAGAGAGAGAGAGAGAGAGAGAGAGAGAGAGAGAGAGAGAGAGAGAGAGAGAGAGAGAGAGAGAGAGAGAGAGAGAGAGAGAGAGAGAGAGAGAGAGAGAGAGAGAGAGAGAGAGAGAGAGAGAGAGACAGAGAGAGACAGACAGAGAGACAAAAATAAGCAAAAACATTGAATGAATAGCCAATCTTAACAGCACTAACACACAAAAAATATATAGCCATAGGCAGCAATGATTAGGAGTAAAAAAGGCCCCCCGTAGAACTTTATAGCTACAGCACACGGCATAAGTCGGAGTGACAAGCAAATCAACAATGAAATGCTATTCAAGTGACTAGAGTTCCTTGTCTATGTCACCTCAAATACCAAAGGGTTTCATCAAGCCCTCTGACAATGGTGACAAAATAGAAGAAAGCACAATAGGTAGCCTGGTCGGATATGGCAAACATAAGCCGATGCTAGCCATGTGATATGCACAGTGCACCAAAGGACGCACAAGTTCTTAGTAACGGTGGACCTCTACTATGAATACACGGCTTCTGAGCTTCTTAGCAACAACTGATTGATATTGATCATGTTGAAACCGAAATCGTCTCCAAACGAGGCAACTCGTGTTAGGTAGTAAACTAGACTTTACACAAATTTCTGACAATACTACAGCGTTGCACTCTCCAGTGAAACGCCAGTCACAGCAAAGATATTTGTTGGCGCTCATCTGAAGAGTGGCTCGTCAAATTGTGCAGGTCGTGCCAGCAGGAGCAGGAGCCAACACTGGGTCTCAGAGAAATGCATGCCAGCTAGCGGTGAGCAGGATGATTCCTGAGGCAATCCATGAGTTCCTCAGGCCTCATTTCGTTAGTGCAGATTTTATGCACGGCAGTAAACAGTGGAAATCTGAAAGTTGGCACAAAGAATTACAGAAACATACAGCATTATATATGTAAGCTCAAAGCATTAAGCAACCAGAGATTGCACATATTAAACACGACACACTTGGGTGCACCGAGCACACGATCAACATCTAGTCCCTTCCACGTGCCACGCTGGGCTGTGACACTTTGCTACACACCAATCAAGTCACATTCAACTTCACGACACTAACTAAGCACACTGAATACTCATCAAGTGCATTCATGCAACTAAAAGACACAGCCCATACGAGCACCGACATTAAATAAAGAGTACACATGGTTCTAGCAGCACAAATAGTGGTCGACTAGTAAGTGCAAGTACTGCTGAAAATGTGCTAGCTTACATACAAACCAGATGTACTTTACAATGTTAACAATGTGCAAGGTGAGTTGGGACAACATAAACTGTTACGATAAGCTACTCAAGCTGTCACTAAAGGAATTTTATGGCAACCTGTGGCAAAATGAAGGCAGTTAAGTTTGCAATTTAATGCACCATTTAGTCTGCCAGACCTGTTGCACAACACAATGCAAACAGAACGGCAAATCCTGTGCTACGAATATTTGTTTACTTTTCAACTTTGGGCTTGAGCATTTTAAACAAAAAGCAGCCCATTTAATGGTATTGCTGCTATCACAGACTGTCTGGACCTATTGCACAATGCAGACAGACCGGCTAACCCTAAGTGCTACGAATATTAGTGTACTTTTCAACTGTGAGCTTGAGCAATTTTAACAGAAACCAATTCATTTAATGGTATTGCTGCTGTCTGCCTGGACCACATATATATATATATATATATATATATATATATATGAATATAATAATAATAATAATAATCAAAATAACAATAATAAAAATCAACATAACTATGCTAATAAAAATTAATAATAATAGTATATTTTGTATAGCACCCTCCGAGAACTGAATCTCTCTAGGCACTTTACAGATGTAGGATATAAAGCATTTCCAGATATTTTGTGGTAGCATCTACAAGCAGCAGGCACACCAAGCAATAGGCATGAGCAAGTAAGCAGGTAGATGCAGACGAAGAACGAATCACAAAGACCTACCAAATGTTATAATAAAAAGGTGCGTTTTATGCTTCTTTTTAATGTTGCCATGTCAGGGGACTTAGTGATGCGCATTGGTAGTGAGTTCCAGGCTTTGGGAGCATACAAACTAAAAGCGCGATCTTCAACAGTTTTGAGGTTCGTATGAGGTATGGCTATACGATTCGAATCAGAACAGCGGGATGTTCTTCACCTGCTGGGGGAGTAGTCCTGATAGGCTGAAGCCAGGGAATGAAGGGACTTAAAAGTAAGTGACAAAACCTCGAATTCGATGCGCTGCTTGGCTGTGAGCCAGTGCAGGTCAGCGAGAAGTGGTGTGATGTGGCAAATTGCAATGCTCACGACAGATGGGCCTAGCTGCAGAGTTCTGCACCAAATGTAAGTGCCTGATTGCACAGGCCGGTAGACCAGCAAGCAGTGAGTTACAAAAAGTCAAGACGAGATGTCACAAATGCACGGACTAATTTCGATGTAGTATCCCTGTCTAAATAAGCCCAGATTTTAGCAATGTTATGCAGCTTAAAGTAGGCTGACTTGACTGAGGAGTTTATGTGGTCGTCTAATGAAAGGTCATTTTGGAACAGGGCACCTAAATTATGTGCAGATTCCACAGGAGTTATGCTGGTGAGCCGATTGTTAGCATACACCTTTCCAATTTCTGAATCACACTTGGTTTGCCCATAACTAGTAAGTTGGTTTTGTCGTCATTCAATTTAAGAAAGCTTGTTGCCATCCATGTGCAGATGTCATCAATACATGCAGAAAGGGTGTGTAGAGAATTCGATATGCTCGAGGGGTGGGAGGGATCAAAGCAAAGGTACAACTGAGCCTAGATTGTGCTTAGCGATCACATCGGAAAGAGGGAGAGTATAAACTGTGAAAAGAGGTCGACCGAGCACGCCCTGAGGTACACCTTACTTAAGTGGTTCCTCGAGTGATCTTTTTCAGTTCATAAAACAACACTCTGGAGTCTCCCACTGAGATAGGACCTGAACCACTATAGTGCAGTGCCAGTGATGCACAGGCAAGATTCAAGACACTCAAGAAGAACTTTGTGATCATTAGGATCAAAAGCTGCCGAAAGATCAAGCAGGACAAGGAGAGAGACTTTACCTAAGCCTGCATCTATTAGAAGGTCGTTATACACGCTAAGCAATGCTGACTCTATGGAGTGATTAGCTGTAAATCCAGACTGGAACTTACTTGCTAGGTTTGAGGCCTCAATACAAGAGCTCAGTTGGTCTGCTACAACTCGTTCTAGTGTCTTTGATAGGAACAGGAGAAGGGAGACTGGACGGGAGCTGCTCAAGTCCTCTTGGTCTAGCATTGCTTTCTTAATTAGTGGCCTGACTATAGACTTTTTGAAAGGTGCAGAGATCTGACCTGAGGCTATTGACATATTTATTATTTTAGTTATGTATGGCAGCAGCAGATCTAAAGCATCGTAGAAGTAGGACAGTGGGAATTGGGTCTAGAGGACTAGTAGTCTTCTTTGACTGGGAGATAAATTTCAGGATAAGGTCACTAGTGGCCTTCTTGAATGTAAACATCGAGGTAGCGCATGGAATCGATGGATATGAGTCCTGTGTTGATGTAATTGAAGGACAGTCCAGAGGAGATGCTGAAACCCTAGGGACGGACTCTCTTATCTTGTCTATCTTGCTGACAAAGAAGCTAGAGAAGCGATCGGGTAGGTTACCGTAAGGATCACTTGGTAAGGAACTAATCCGGGAGTGGTTAAGGACATGGTTGATGATAGACATCAGCATTTTGGATTGTGCATCTGCAATTCAACAATGTTTTTGTAGAGGCTAGATTTGGTCTTTGCTAGGATCAACTGATATGATCTACAGCAGTCTTTTTAAGTCTGACGATGAACGGTCAATCCTGATCTTTAATAGGCTTTCTCAAGCTTGCGATTAGTAAACCTAGCTATTTTAGTATTTTAATTTTATTTATTATTTTATTCATTAATTTTAATTCAATTTTAATATTTTATATCTTAATAGCTAGTTTAATGCCTGCGATAAATCATAGGCTGTCTAGGTAAGGGCGCATATTAAGTTTAGTCAGTGGTGCAAACCCTTTGAGCTGTCAGCAAGTGTCATGTTGTAGCACTCTACCAACGACAACAGGTCGGATGGGCACTCGAGCAGCAAGCGCAAAGAAGATATTTTTGCTCTGACAGCATCAATGTCAAGGATCTTGAGGTTTCGTGATTCAAAGGCGATTTTGGATGCGGATGAAGACACACACACAGTAGATTGATTGAGATCGGCACATGATCAGTTGAGCAGGATTCGGTAATAGTAGGGTATGATAGCATTCAATTGTGGGAGAATATTTGATCGAGTGTGCAACCCTTGTTCTAAGTGGTGTCATGCACACGAGCTACAAGAGAAAAAGCTAGAGAGTCAGTCAGTGCATGAAATTCAGCACAAACTGCTAAGTAATTTGTATAGCACCCTAAGAGAACCGAATCTATATTCAGGCATTTTATAACTCGCTGTAAGAGAAGCAATAACCATGAGCTAATTGCAAGGAAGGTATCATACTTAGGCAAGCATACAAACACCCAAGAAGACACTCACGGCCAGTGGCTGAGCCAGGGGGCGGGCAAGGGGTATTACTCCCCTAGAGCACTAGGGGAGGACCTGGGCTGCCTCTATACCTACGCTTCTGACCATCACCAACAGCAAAATATCTCCTACTTCAACTCGATGAGCAACCGCCTAAGTGTGGTTCGAATAAAAACAATGATTGTACAGCATTATTTTTCATAACTTACGGGTCTTCCAACCTGAAAGAAAAATCCTGGCTCCACCTTTGCTCACTGGTTAGTAGAATCGCCTTGTTAGCAACATGCTCTGAATCACGCACAGGTAAGCACTCAAAGCACACAGGAAAAAAGACAAGCTTATAGGGGCGATATGCAAAAGCATACTGCCAATGCCCTTAGTCACGACACGCAGTTTCGTAAATCACAAGCTCACAAAGAATGCATGTTTAGGGTAGAAAGAGATTGAGTTCTCTGAGGGCGCTTTATCAAGTGCATTATCATTATTATTATTATTATTATTATTAAAGAACAACTCACTCAGATGGAGTACAGGCTGTGAGGACCAGGTAGGCTTTCAACTCCTTTTTGAATGTCTTTAAATCAGATGATGCTATGTACTGTAAATCGGTAGTGAGTTCCAAGCATGGGTCGGTTAATTCACATATTTGTGAATGCCAAAAGGATTTTTGCAACTCGCTCCGAATCATATACAGGGAATATGTCAGTGGTTATTAGTTGTGGTTTCGTTTAATTAATGGTATTGCCCCTGATCGGTGTACGAGTGGGCTGTGACACTCGATGTGATAATGCATACCCTAGCCTACGACAGTGCGGCTCCTAAATGTAGTTGTCGAGCTGGTTTGATCCAGCGGTTAGGGTGCTCGCCCCGACCAAGGTCTGGTTGAGGTCGTGGACTCGAGCCCCGAGGCATATGTGAAGCGCCTGAATAGAGATTAAGTTCTCTTGGGGTGCTATACAAATGAATTAAAATGAATGCATTTTATTTTGTCTGCTGGCACTAGGCTGGAGGGCCCTCGTGACCTTGACTAGCCAATCGAAGAGCAGCGTTCCTACTACTAGGCGTTAGCAACAACGCTAACCAATCAAAACGCAGCGTGCCTGAACGGCAGACGACAGAAGCACGGGTTAGCAGAAACGTCTGTCGGATGCAGTAGTGCTTCCCCGGCTCTGTAACTGGTGGTGTTTCTCGTTGGCTGGCGTTCTGTGCAGTGTGCGACGGAAACCAAACTACATTAACATGGTCAGAAAACAATACCGGGAAATCTGATATTGTTTAAATTTTGGCAACACTGGGGGGATAGCACACAACTGGGATACCTAAGCTCCCGGCTGCACTGTAAGTGTAACAATAAGAT
Organism: Cristatella mucedo; assembly: GCA_009760855.2. Taxonomy (NCBI): domain Eukaryota; kingdom Metazoa; phylum Bryozoa; class Phylactolaemata; family Cristatellidae; genus Cristatella; species Cristatella mucedo. The sequence continues at coordinate 15,358,843 of WPIO01000001.1, read as the reverse complement.
GCTATTATGGCTAGACACAGCCTTGAAATACTATGGGTATGAGGTATTTCACATCTTCATGCTCTCTTTTTGCAAAGGCTTCAGAGCCTACACGGCATGTGAGGTTCTTTGCCCAGGCTATACTGAAAACACGATATTCATTATATAGGGCATTCATTACAGGCCATGCCATTAGGCCACTTGGCAAGGCGTAAAACTAAAATGGCCAGGATGTCTCAAGGGACAGCCGAATTAGTAGCACTAGCACATCAATATAGCCTGCCAGGAAGGTTTTTAACGATGCAATATATCAGCCTTTAGGTCAATACTGACTGAGGGATGGTCAATCAAGTACGATATGACATGCTTCACAATAGTGCCATCACAACCCTATTTTTACTAATATAGTGCCTGTTCATTCCACCGGCACATCTGGATTAGTCTCTTGACACGCTTTCACCACGATCACCAACCACACGTCAGCCAATGATTGCATTATGAGCATAGCACCGAAGGCTGAGTCACAAGAATACAGAAGCAGCAAGCCGGTCTGAGATGTAACAGGCAAGGGGTAGCTCTCCGATGACCGAACATCAGAGATCATCCGGGTGCAACACTCACTCGCCCTCAATGCCCTTCGCAGCCAGGACGGCAAGCGTTTCGGCGGCAGTAGATGGCCCTTGGAGCCTTTGGCCATTCAGCATGCCGAGCTCGAGCTCCTCGATGGTCTGCAAGCGTGTACGCAGCAGAGTGCGGCCACTGACACAGAGTGGTGTGAAAAAAATTAAACTGGAGACAAAACAATGCAATCGCTCATACGCCTAATGAACTCTTCACACACTGCCTAAAACGGTGCTCACGGGCAGCTGGTACAAGTGCTTGGTCCTAACGATGCGATCGTGCGACCGATGACAACCCTTGTTGAGATAGCTCCTGACAATAAAGCCCAAAGTGCAATGAGCGCATTCGAGTTACTGACAGCTTAATGAGCCGTCTACTATTTAAAAAAGTCGTGCCTTTTTTACTGCACTTACGTATACACTAGACTAGACTAAACACAGAGCAGAGAGATGCAGAATACCCGGTGGCAGTTGAGGGCCTTTCATACCAGCATTCGGCAAAGATTACTTTCAAACTCCATGGCAGAAAGATCTAGATACCAGATACGAACTACACCACCAAGCAGTGATCTAACAGTTAACCACAAAGAGTTCGGCTTGTTCAATTGCGGGCAATTAACTAGATGTCCCTAGCTAGATTTCAGGGATGGAGCTAAGGTATTTAAGGCCAGCTGGTTTGGTCCAGCGGTTAAGGTGCTCACCCCGACCAAGGTCTGGCTGAGGTCATGGGCTCGAGCCCCCTGGCATATGTGAAGCGCCTGAATAGAGATTAAGTTCTCTTGGGGCGATACACAAATGAATTATATTTATAAATATATTTATCAGCCCACGTACTAACGATACTATAGCAGGTCAGAGCCAAGGCCCAAGATTAGCAATACAAGGATATGATGATTATTATATTATTATTCCCATTACTAGCTACTCATCCCTCAAAAATGATGGCTGGACTTCGATGAAGATCTTAAATTCTTTGATGACGTTATACACACTTGGTAAAGTAATGCTGTTGTCGAGCTTCTGCAGTGCGATGATCATTGGCTTCTTCCCTCGTTTGTCCTCACACTACTAGCCTGTGATTAGTTCCCTATATGTTCAATGCGTTTTGCTCTTGTTCAATTCGAATCCATTTATACTCAAGTAGTGGGCAAGAGTAAAAGTAAACTGGGTTTAAATGTAGCATTATGGTGAGCCGTGATGGCACACTAGGTAAGGCGGTTGCTTTCACGACCTCGATCCCAAGGTCGTGGGTTCAATTCCTGCAGTGGGCGATTCTTTATCGCCTCTGCAAGCGGTGGTGATAGCCGTAAAGGCTCTTCTGTCGCTATACAAAAAGAGGCTGTTTAATCAGCTAGGATTTATTTATTTATTTTACTTGGGCAGTCGATAATGATGGACAGGCACAATCGCTTCTTTGCTATCTCCGCTATCCTAAGTGGAGTATGTTGGTGCTGTATTACCCGCTACATACACACAGGTGGCACCTCTGTACCGTCAGCCGCCTGACCTGTTGAACAATATATTGTGAACTCTTAAAGACCATAACATGTCTGAAATTCCGTTTGGCATTCCATACCTTACCCTAATCGTAGTTTGAGTGTACCTTTACAACACATTTTCCAGCTGTAACTCGGGCCTTCTAAAATATTTCCATTATTGCAGCTAGAAAGGCTTCTTGAAAAGTCACAAATGCTAATGCATCGTTTGCCCTAAGGGATACCCTAGTACCATGTGTCTTCTTGGGGAGGGAGGAGGGCTCCCCTAGACACGTGAAGAAATGGAAGCAGGCATTCCCGTGTGCCCTGATGGGCTGCAACTATGGGTGGCTAAGAGCTCTACACTGGTGAACTCGGTGAGATAAGCTGCTCGCTCTCCATGACCGAGGTCGTGGGTTCGAGTCCTGCAGTGGGCGATCCTTTATGCCAACTAAATGTATGTAAATAATGTAAGTGGTGACGATAGCCATTAAGGTTCTTATACTGCTACACAAATTAAGCTGTTAAATCAGCTAATATTTATTATTTTTTTATTTTTTATAAAAAGTGAATGTGCTGATGACTTAAATCAGACTCGTCAAGCAGCAAATACATGATGACAATCGATGATTTTGCAATGGAAATCCATTTGTAGTGGACAAGACCTGTAATTTGTTGAAGTTTGATGCTTAACTTTGGCCGTGCAGCATTGTGGCACGTTTCTGCAGCAGCTTCTGCCATAAGCTATCAAGCCTTGATAAGAGTAGGAGTTTGCACACTACATTCATTGATGCCTACAAATATGTCACATGATTAAGATCATCGGTATCCCGTTGCGATAAAGGTAAACTAACACGGTCTGTTATCTTAGGTTCCATTCGACTGGGCTGTCTCGACAGATCTGGCACACCAGATCTAAGATAGATCTAGCTAGGCTAAGCATCCTGCAAGTTAACAAATTGCCACACTTTACAGCTGTGCTAAGCAAACAAGCAAGCTTTTTTGGAAGGAAAAGGAACTACCAAACTGCTTTTAAACTGAGTAAGATAACTTCTTTCAGCTTTGTCACAAGCATGCTATTTGTATGGGATGGAATCAGCTACGAATTCTGAGATCACACGCTGCCAAACTCGATCACTCAGATTACGTTTTGTCAACTGACAAAAATTTTAGGAATGAGCAAAATCTGTATAACTCAGGGCAATGAAGACCAAGTTGCCATGAATAAACCGCAGACGGTCTTGTGCGCACTACCATGTTTGCCAGACCTAACTCACCATAGTAACCCCCCAAAACGCATTTACAGAGGAACGTCGCTGTGGTGAGTTGGTGACAAACGTGCAAGCGATGACCGGAGCATAGGCTGACATGCCATAGGATCCTTGCTTGCCTCCACCCATCAGTCATTTCAGACAAGCAGTCCTTAGCCAGAAGGTGTCCATCGGTAGGTACAGTAGTTCGGTAACACAAATGTAAGTATGGCTGCTCACACACACCTAATTGGCTACATTTGGCATTACAGTCGGCACATAATGTCTTTATGTGCCGACTATGCTCCTCACTCATCCAGGAATAATGCAAGCCATAATCATGCCAATAAAGCCAATAATGCAAGCGGCACCGGTGAGCAGTAGACCAGAGACAGGTATAGGTCGCATAGGCAGGGGTTGCTGAGCCCAAGGTTACATAAGCTGCAAAGTATCAGGCACACCGGGCACACTCCAACAGTACAATTTGCAAAGCTGCGTAAAGCTGGGCTGGCACGGTTGGAGTAAAAACCTGGCTCTGGTCTACTGCTACATTGCTCTTACCATTCCTTGCTAAGCAGACACTGGGTTCCCAATGCAAATACGGGCAATGGCCAAATGAAGCAATCGCGTCAGCCACCGGCCACAGTGACCGAGTTTTGCACCCAACCACAATCGTCAAAGACATGTACGATAAGCTGCAGAAGGCAAGCTGCTCTCCTCTTTCCAGCGCTCACCTTCCTCGTGCATACCATCGCCTCGGCCACGCGTCTGTTCCTCCCTCCATAGCTGCTCGTCACTAGGTCAGCAACCCCACAGCTTTCGATGAAGGTGGACAGCTTTGTCCCTAGAAATAGCCAATTACCGCAGCCGACATAAATTTTAGCACAAGTTTACTCCATGGCCAGCATATCGAGTAAGCCCATAAAAACGCTCTAATTTGCCCATCTTGAGGATCGGCTCTCAGGTAGTACTGATAGGCTAAAAGTGGTTGAAACAGTGGTGCTAAATGTGTTCACTCGACAATTACAGCCAGTGCAAAACCAGATGGATGACACTCATGCTACTAATTCATCATTCCCTAATGCTTTTTTCCAATGTTATAAAACCAGAGGACTGCAAGAACTATGCCAAAATCTTATCTTGCCAGTAATCTAAGGTGTCCTGAACTTGAGCCAGGTCCTAGCGGCCACGTCTTTCGTTGAGTTACACGGACCATGCTCAATTGGGTAAGCTACAACTTGTAAAGAAATTTAAAGAGTACTTGAACATTATTTGGGAGTATTTTCTATAGTCAGCCTCGTTTATGCAATATTTAGTATTTGGTAAATCCAATCATAACAATGGGAACCTATGTCAGGAGTCAAACCAAATGAAGGCTTTGATTCAACTGTTACAGTTTCAGTTTTTGACTGCCAACACACTTTTACAGTCGACTAAATCTGAACTGGGATATGTATTGTTGTCGACCAGCCGACCTTCCCAGAGATGGTTACCAAAAGGTAGGGCGTAGACAATCGACAAGAATCGGTATCGGTACACCAAACCCTGAAGCTTCTTGATAATCATCTGGCTGTTCCATTTGCTTATGGAGTTGCTACGATATCATCCCTTGCAACATATAAACAGGCTCCTCATGAATCACGACGAACCAGCTGGGGCTGCATCGTAGAGAGCTTTCATCAATTGTATGGCATACGGCATCACAGGCAGCTTTCAGATCAGGGAATAGATTGCCTACTCTTAGCACCAGTTAAATTGCATCGGAGTACCACAGTCAAACACGACAGGTGCCTAAGCCCTTTGCTATAGTCCATTAGATTAGCATGCTCCCTTTTACAAGAATTCTGGCCACGTAGCAGAAAAGCAGACAAAGAGGCACATCATAACTGTCCTGATTAATATCACTCCACGAAGCATTCACGAATTCAATTTCATATGATTCCACATCAAACAAACAATAAACAACAAACTCTAGCTGCCAACCTAAAGATGCGCGTAATCACATATGCCTGCAAATCTGCACATAAGAATGCCCATTTAGATGGGAGTCCCTCAGAAATGCAGGCAGTTATTTTGTTCACACTATGAATGAATATGAACCTCTTTTGGCTTCGAAGCCCTTCATAAGGCACCTGCTAGCACGGTTTGATAGCTACTTAATGCACTAAAAGTGCAAACAAGTGTTCGAAAATAAAACCCTGACTAGGGTCCGTGTCTCAGTAAAAGACTTAACTCAAATGTTCAACTCGCTCGCCTGATCTTCTGCAGGTTTGAATATCCGTTCACAGATCCTATGGACAGAGTAAGTTATAAACACATTGAGATGCGATCAGAGCATGCTGCTTTACTGCTTACATATCAAGCATCACCAGCTGCACGTGACCACCAAAGTGCATCAGTAACCAATATGAAAAGTTGGGAAATGTGAGGGCAGCTGAAGTGCCACAGAACTTACACCAATCTATCCCATCTTCGAGAGGGATGCCCTAGAAAAAAGTCGACTAAAAATCACCATCTAGCACTAAGCAATCTGGCCTCAACATACATCGCTATTTCTTCTTCCTAAATGATCAATACTAGCATATGCTTATTGCAGCAATGCAGAATCTTCATAATTCATATCTATACACTCCGCGAATGAAGGATACATAAAATAAAAAGATTACTCTAGTCCAGGTGACTAATATCATGTAGATTTCTACATAATGTAAATACTAAATCAAGCATCTAAATACAGAAGGCACTAAATCTACCTGAGCCGAATATCTGGCAGAACTTGATCATTTCTGTAAGTCCCAGGCGGATGACTGCAGCCTTCGTGTTGCTACCCAGTTGAAGACCATCCACAATCCCAGCAGCAACTGCCACAACGTTCTGAAAATAATTTGTTCTCTCACAAAATGTTCTTTCACGGCAAGAGTACGATGCAGTGCCAGAACAGGCATGTTATCAATTGGAAATACAACCATGCTAAGCAAAGTTTCTTGAATGCAGGTACTCAAAATGACTGCGTTCACACATTGATAGCACGCTGCATTCTCGAGTTGGCTGCCAACCGAGCATAAAAATACTGCTCTACTTGCAACCACTGCTACAAGACACACTTTCATTCAACCACATGGCCAGGAGAGCATAGTAGGATCGGTCCCCGTTCGAGGCAAAATACTATTTCCAGCACTCAGTATCACGGCAGACAACCTCGATAGCTCTCTATTCTGAAATTATTGCTGCACATATACTGTGCACACGATTTTAAAAAGGTTGGGTTCTGCTATGGAAATACAGCATCCATTCTTAAACAAAATAAACACATCGGCGACAAATCTCTTCAAATAGAAAGCAAACTGTTTCTATTCTGTATTGTGTTTTTGCAGCACAAATTCGTTACCCATATAAAAAAATGTACAATATTCACTTATGTTCACAGGTATTTACAATACTTTATAAACAAAAATGGCAAAGAGAGGTCGGTCGTAAGGTTCCCAGGCTAAAAGTCTCCAAACCGTGGGGCAAAAAACTCGACACTATTAATAAGATTTATTAAGCTTTTAGAAGCATACTAACTGGCATTCATAAATAATCACGGAAACAAATTTGCTTTAGACGGTGGGCCTGAGTGACTGCTGACCTAGCTGATGAGCCTACCCCACCGACTGCAAAGCTTAAGTTCTTAGTTAATAGAGAAAAATCTGAATGGGAAGGAAAAATAAAGCATATTTCAAAATTGTATCTAATAACTTTCATATAAAATGAACATTAATCTAATTTTATGAAATTTATTCATCAGCACTGGCTAGAAAACCAGCTCTTAGTTGCAAATATGAAACATATTGTACATACTGCACGTGCTTACCATCTTTACAATTTTTTTAACTACATAGTAAGCCCTCCCCACCCCGTGAACTATTACCGGCAGATTCTACAAAAGTACACCAATTGCTTACCAAATGCAAGCGCAGCAAGACATGTTCAATAGCAACTACGAGAGTGCATGATGCAGTTAGATTATGCATGCTGACACTGTGCATGCTGCCCCTAACCACACTTGCATCCTGACCCTGTGCATGTCACCCTGAACCATGTTATTCATGTTGTTTATCAAGCATGATATTACTCCCCATTCAATCGCTTTTCCCCTTGCAGAAAATGTATTTGGCGTCTAGAAAGAGATTGAGTTCTCTGTGGGCGCTTTATCAAGTGCATTATTATTATTAGATGTGCAAATGAGCAAAATGATCTCTCCCTTTTAATATAATAATAATACATTTGATATATTGCCATCAGAGAACTGAATCTCTTTCTAGGCACTTTACATTTGCTGTAAAGGTAGCATGCTCGAATGGTTAGAGGTTGCATGCTCAATGAACAACAAGCATAAGATAGTTAGAAGTGACATGCTCAGGGTAAGCATGCAAATATGATTAGTGGCAGCATGCACAGTATCAGCACACAAAGGAAGAATCATATGGACCCACTAAATGCTGCGATACATAGATGTATTTTCAGTTCTTTTTAAACGTGGTCAAGTCAGGGGATATCGCTATGCAAGTCGAAAGTACATTCCAGGCTTTGAGAGTATACGAACTAAAGGCACAGTCTCCAAAGGATTTGAGGTTTGCATGAGGTATAGGTAAACAGTTGGTTTCCGAAAAGCAGGTGGTACAATGCTTGGCCTGGTGGGGGATTAGATCTGACAGGTAGGCTGCAGCCACAGAATGAAGGGACCTAAAAATGAGTGACACAACCTTGAAGTCGACGTGTTGCTTGACTGGGAGCCAGTGCAGGTCGGCAAGAAGTGGTGTGATGTGGCAATTGCAATGCTCACGACAGATGAGATTAGCTGCAGCCTTTTGCACTAGCTTTAAGTGCCTGATTGCACAGGCCGGTAGGCCAGCAAGCAATGAGTTACAAAAGTCAAGACGAGATGTCACAAATGCATGGACTAATTTCGATGTAGTATCCCTGTCTAAACAAGCCCAGATTTTAGCAATGTTATGCAGCTTAAAGTAGGCAGACTTGACTGAGGAGTTTATGTGGTCGTCTAACGAAAGGTCACTTTGGAACACGACATCTAGATTTCGTGCATATTCAACAAGAGATCGGCTGGCAGAGCCAATTTAGAGCACTAACCTTTCCAATTTCTGAATAATGCATGGTTTGCCCATAACTAGTAAGCTGGTTTTTATCATCATTCAATTTAAGAAAGTTTGCTACCATCCATGTGCGGATGTCATCAATACCTGAAGCAAGGGTGTGTAGAGAATTCGAGATGGTCGAGGGGTGGAGAGATCAAAGCAAAGGTACAACTGAGTGTCATCTGCATAGAAGTGAAAGCCTAGATTGTGCTGGCAATCACATCGGCTAGAAGAAGAGTATTAACCATCAAAAAACGGGACCAAGCACAGAGCCCTGATGTACCCCATACATCAGAGGTTCCTCGGATGATCATTTCTATATCGTAGTAATAGCAGTACTATAGATTTATCGTAAAGGACGTAGTGTAAATGTGACGTCAGTGACTGTGCCGGACTAACTGACTAATAAACCTAGCTTATTATAGGGTTTGCTAAAACAGTAATACCCAACTTCCTTCTTAGTAAGAAGTAGGCCTGCCTTGGTTGCTGACAACCACCTGTACATGCCCCGCTTTTAGAAAGACTGTCTCTATGTTGTCAAATAACATACTATTCGAAGTCGCTAAACAAAGTTCGTCCAAAATAGGCAGATTTAGACTGCTTCTCAATCGCTGCTAAAAGCCATCGCATAGTAACCTTGTGGGATTCAAATCGGGCGTCTGACAGGGTCAATCCATGACTGCAACAAGCCGAGTCAGCAACAATATTTTCTGACCCACTTCCCGGTATGCACTGTCCTGCTGCTATGTAAATGTGCCTCTTAAAAGACGTCTGACACCTTGAATTATTGCAGCACCTCGAGGTAGATCAGCTCCACAATGCCAGAAACGTGATGCAGCAACTGATGGAGACATCACATAAGGAGCCCCAAACGATGATTCTGCCATGACGGTGTTCAACCGTATGCTGCACGCAATTTTTAGCGATAGTCCTCATATTTTTTCAGCTGTCGTTAAGAGAGCGGTTATTATTCCCAAATAACTGCAATTTGCTCTGCCAGGCCAATAATCTGAGCACCAGTCTTCAACCGTCCAGTAGTCGTGGCAATTATCCTATTCCAGTATGCACACTTCATATCGCTTGCTCAGGCACTCACCAGAAGAAGATTGCATGGACATTTCAGTGACTGTGCGATTTGCTGCCTAGCTTTACCCCCTATACTGGCTTGAAGTGCCTGTGTGAGCTGTGTCAAGCTAGCCTTCCTATTGAAAAGAGTGAAGATGTGCTTTACTAAAAGGTCTCTGCGCAGCAATGCGCCATTCCGGTGCATTTGCATGCCTGCCTGTGCACGATTCACTATATGTTACTAGCATAGGTCGTACTAATCGGTGGCCGTCAGTGTCTTCACGTTTGCTCTAGCATGTTAGCCTGAGCATGATACCTGTTTGCTTTTGCAAGCTTTACACCTTTAAAAGCACTAACCCTTTAGAATTGATTTTCTTGCAGTGAGTTGTAAATCACCTGGACAGAGATAAGCTCTTTTAGGGTACTTTACAAACAAACTGGCACTGCTATTATTATTATTAAGAGTATGCTGACACACTTCAGCAAAAGGTCCATGTGTTATTTAGGGGTCAGTCGCTCACGGAACCCCTCCTGGCATGCTAAGCCAGGTTATATCTCACACAGCCTTCACTCATCCGAATATCCATCTGCTCAGGAATCTGTCTGCATCGAATGCCTTGAATGTGCAGTGCTAGTAAATGGCCTTATCGAACTCGCAGACCTCGTCATCTTTTGCACTGTACAGAAGCAATAAGGCCGGAAGTGGAACTGAATAGAGACCGAACACTGTGGGAAAACCAACTCACACTTACTTGCACACTTATGAGCAAGGGAAGGCAGCTTAGGTCAGTATGAACAAAGGGCAGGCCAACGCAGACGCCAGACTCGATGCCAAACCAATGAAAGCTGTCTCTTTCCTTAAGTTAGCTGGCTGAAAGATGCTTGTGCATCAAAGTATGCTCTGCTTCACGCGAGTTGCATATTTTTTGGAACTCTGCGCCTTAAAATTGCACGATAAAAGATATCTTATATACAAGATTCGTTAAAAAAATCACACATAAACAAACAGGGTCCATGTGACAAAGCCATCCGGTGGGACATCGAAAATGACCTTGACAAACATTTTCTTTATCATGATGGCATTGCTCTAGTCGATGGACACCTTCCTGGTAGTTCTAGCATTGCACAGGATAAAAATTCATTATTTCCAAAGGTACCATATCAAGCCATTCAGAAATCCTTAGGTGCACAAAGAAGTACAGCAAATTGTATGACCTTACTGACGTTCGACCTTACTGATCTCTACTCAGGTGTATAGGCCCAGATAAAAGGCAATTAGCATCCGATTCGCTGAGATGCATGTGTTGCTTCAGCCTCGTGTTAAGGCACAACACCAGACTTCCTTAACCTAGCACTGAAAGGGCAAGTACGACTGATAAAGCCCACCTTGTGGTGTGCCCTTGACCACAGCTTAGCCTCTAAAAGTTTTGCTAAGCATGCGTTTAACACAAACTGGTCTCGGAAAATCTTAGGACAGCACTATCATTATGAGACTCCTGGATTTCCACAAGGTCCGGGACTTGGCAGAATGTACCCTGCTACAACCAAGCATTCAAAGAATAGTTATAAAAATGTGAAGACTATAATCATTCAAGCCCGTGGCTAAGCTAAAACAAGTGGATCTAAAGCAACATCCAAATGAAGAGAATGCCCTTAAAAAAACAGGTTCCTTTTTGCAATGATGCTAGTAAACAATAAACCTGTAGGAAGCTGTCAGTTCCCTGGATTTTCGTAAATTAATTCTACAAAGACGCATAGTTCTGGGGCAAGATTTAAGGTAGTTTCACACCAGAGTGCTCACATATAAGGCCAGGCTGGGTGGGTTGGAAAAAGGGGCTGAAGCAGTGACGAATTAGAGCAAGTGCACAGTGAAGAATGGCTTGGAATGAAATGCTGGGGGCTGACTGAGCTTGCAGCCGAGCCGGCCTGCCCATTGCATAGCTTTTACCCTGCCCACAAACATCGAAGGCGCGAAATCACATCACAGCCTCTAGAAGAAGCCAGCTGAATCACTGCACTGGCACAAAGGCTACCGGTGCTTACCTTTAATGCACCGCAGAGTTCAACCGTTATTGCATCCTCAACTGCCACGATTCTCAGGTAGTTGGTCTGAAACAGCTGCTTCAGTATGAGTCCATCACCCAAATTTCGAGCTCCTGCAAAGAGACGTTGTGCTGATGAGGTAAACCAACAACCGAATCATTTGCTCTGTCACGACCTAAAAGCTAAACACTTATGTTTGACATTTGAAATGTGTATGATGCTGTGCGGCACGAGTCTTGAGAGGCTAGTGGTGACACACTACCTCTTTCAACCGAAAACAACTCGATAGGCACTGCCGTCTGGGCAGTCGGGTTAGCCGGTCATTAAAGCAACGAACATACGGTCAAGCCACTTATGCAAAGTTCTAGGGCCAACCTTGTGTTATGTCGAATATTAAACACAGATTTAAGATCTTTGCTGGTGTAATAAGCAGTGACCAAAAGCGAATTCCAATGTATGTATGCCGTATTTCGATTGATTTAAGCTTTTGGCTGAAATTTCTGTGACCAACATGTTCAAAATTTCCTCTTTGGCAAGGTAACAAAATGCGTAAGTCGAATCCAGGCCTGCTTGGTAACGCTACTTTAATAGCCGAGCCCGCCGATACAATGCAGAAAAACAAACCATGTGCTCAACGGCAAAATGGCCGAAATACATCGAGGACTTTGGCAAACCCACACTGCAACCGTTGTTTAGGGATTCACACTGAACACATGCTAATAAGTTCAACCTTCAGTTTTGGCAGGATAGTGGCTGGGCTGAAGTGGCTGCTCTAGGATTCGTCTCTTACGATCTGAACTCCTTCACTATCAAAGAAGGGTTCAGAAATGCACAAAGAAGCTCAGACAACACAAGCTACTTGATTGCAATGGACTTAAATGCACATTACCTTGGCACAAGCATAACCCGACCAAAAGCTGCCAAGGTTCAACCAACCACCCAGAGGTAGCAATGTCACAGTTTACAGCCAAGCTTTGCAATTTGCAAATATAGAATGGGCCTTCTGTCACACGATGAGTGGAGACAATTCTTGCCCAAAGTGAGGAACGATGGCACAACGCCTGATTTACAGGGCCAGTGCTCTACCGATTAGGCTATCCCATTGCTCGCCCCATTTCACTGCACTCAAAACATGGCTTAACGACTGGGCTTAAAATGACCACTTGATAATCAGCCGAATGCTAATGCACTCCCTGAATGCATATACATGTATGTTCTTAATTGCTATTCAATACCGAGCTGCAACCATCATGTCTGCTTCGGCCGGCAGTGACTGCAGCCCATATCTGCTGCTCCATTGAGTTTAGCTGGATTTACAAGGCAGACTTTCCCTGTTCATTGTCCATGACTCGGCCCTACTTTTGCCCAGATTGTGGCTGGCATGCCACGAGATCTTATGAGATGGAGCCGATCACTCAGCTGCAATGAAGTAGGACTGAATTCTACTAGGCCCCCAGTCTTATAAGTAAAACATTCCTTGGCATGCACTGACACACTAACTTCCAAAACAGAAATGGGCACCGATCACTCACGAGTTTATAGCGGCATGAACGAAGTGCAATAACATCACATGCCTTGTTCTAGGGCATTACAGGGTTATCTAGGGAATCGAGAGGACATTTCCTAAACGGATATAATCAAGTTTCCAGCTGTGGCTATAACCAGTAGACACAGTCGGAGCTAAACTGTCACTCATCCTTGGGAACCCACCTGTCCCTTCATGATGCAGGGATTGGTAGGCGAATATATATATATATATATATATATTGGTTATGATACACTACTCTCTTCTTATGCTACCATACTAGGTATACTCTCCTCTATGCAGACACATTTTTCGTCAGCAGTACTATACTTTTTGAACGTAGTGGCCAGCATCGCCGGTAGTGGGTCTGGCAGAGATCAGTGCCAGCAGACAACCGATACTCTTTCCAAGTGCAAAGGGGTGAGTGGATATACAGGGCTTCTGCTACACTCCACGCCACATAAATATGCTCCGTGAAGCTCCACGTGATATCAAGTGGGCAAGAAACTGCAGCTGGTAATGAATATGGCTGCAAGGCTAGTTTACAAATCTCCGGGTTTTGACCATGTCTATCTTTTGCTGAAAGGCATTGAATGGCTGCCAGTTAATCAACGGATACAGAGTAAAGTTCTTATGCTGACTCACAAGGCCTGCCACGGCTTGGCTCCTTCATACCCAGCTGAACTGCTGCACCAGTTTCAGCCTCCTCATGCCCCCAGGTCCTGTATAGACAATAAATTAGCTGTTCCATTTCTCCGTTTAAAGACCGTTGGCAACAGATGCTTTAGCTCTGCACTGTGGAACTCACTTTTACGATTCTTACGAAACTACATCTACGCCACTGCTGCCGACTATGGCACATTTTTTCCAGCCTCCCTGAGCTGTCACGTCCATGCAACACTACCTCAACTGCTCTCCTGACTCAGCTATGCTTCCCATTTTCTCTTTTTTTATGTGAAATGAAGTCTGCTAGCTACCGAATGCATACCGAAAACTGTGTAAACTTCAAGTGAGATAAACAAAACTCTCCTGAGTAACACCCACATCATCTTTGTGGCTTTGTGGAGTTACAGCCAGAGATATACAGACGGGGGGGGGGATACAAACCTGCCTCTTGGGTCATTGCCCCCTATCACGCTCCATATGCTGAGCCTCTGTCCACCAGAAATCCGGAAAAAGTAACTCCTCAGTATAATGTGAGGTAAGGACTATCAACGAGTTTCTCATGAAAGGCGGTCTTTACAATGAATGATGTGGTATGACCGTGACATCTGGGGATGGATTTGTTCTTTCTCTCCAGCGTAATAATTTTCGCTTGGGGTATTTAACATTACAAAACCCGGAGAGATGATACAGGAACTCCCTCCCGACCTGCGTCAGAACATCCCCTGACCTGACCACATTTAAAAGGAACTTAAAAACACACCTATTTAGGACAGCATTTAGTGGCTCCCTGTGATTCGTCCTTCACGTGGTTATGCGTGCTGACACTGTGCATGCTGCCACTAACCACATTTGCATGCTGACCCTGTGCATGTCACCCCTAACCATATTATTCATTTTGTTTGTTTTTCATGCATGATTTTACTCACCATTCAAGTACATTCCCCTTTACAGCAAATGTAAAGTGCCTAGAAAGAGATTCTGAGTTCTCTGAGGGCGCTTTATCAAGTACATTATTATTATTATTATTATTATTATTATTATTATTATTATACAGCCGTATTCATTCATTTATTGGCATTTCGATGGGGCACCCAGTCTAGTAATGAAAAAACACCTGCCAGGTTCGTGTGGGCAGCTTTCAACTGTAAAAGCCGTGCTCTTTCTAGCGCTGCTGGCAGCAATTTGTGACGAATTGCATCGATTAGTCTTCGTACGGTGCCAGGTATACAAATGCAGTGCACTCTTACACACGAACTAGTGAGGGTCAGGTGGAGATAACATGCAGATGCAACTGCAGCTGCCGGTGAAGCTGTGCTACTAACCCGTGGAAGGTAGGCCGAACATTCGGCCGAAGCACTAGCTAGCCAAGGCTGGTCACGCCTCTCAGAGGAATGGTTGGCCAAGGCGACTTAGTGGGTCGTGCCCACTGGGGGGGGGGGGCTATTCTCGTAGGCTATACTTTGCTCATTGTTGTACTAATTGTACTAATCCTAACCGTGTTGCACCATTGCCTGCTACTCTCTTACTATAATGAACGGATGGTACCCTACAGGGATATTACTTTATGTTGACAAATGCATATTCCTTGACTCCTTGGCACTCCGGTGCTACTCGAAACGCAGGGGCCAAATGCAGAAGCCTACAACCGCTGCCTAGGCAGCTGCCCATGCAATGCCTGGCACACGGTTGCTCTTTTTTGTGGAGCTTGGATAGGTTGGGCTGATCCAAGACTGCCATGCCCCAAAAACTGGACTAATTGGAAACTGTTTCAGCTGCACCTGCATCCGGAAGTGAAACTGCGAGGTTGTGACTTCGAATGTGCAACACTGCATTGTGCATTCTGAAAGCCAGACAAGTAGCAAAGGCCATCTCTGCTTTGCCTGCAGGCTCAAGCACCCACCTATAGTTGCCTCGCAGTACTTCTCGGTGGCAACTTCGCCTGCAAGGTTAGCACCCATCATAACATGACACGGAACCTTCAGTGAGTTAGAAACAGTGGACGACAGAAGCTTCAGCTTGCCATAGCTGTCTACTCCAAAACCCTGCCACACAAAACAGAACGCAAAAACAAGCAGAGAGTAGAGGCCAATGTGAGCTCGACAGCACGGCATGTCACACTCAACAGCAGCAGAACCGAGACACCCATCGGGCTGTTTGTGCCTTCGGCAGCAGGCAGTCCATACTTTCATCAGAGACACAGCGATGGCAGTTGGCTTCACGGCACCCTCCAGCTTCTGACACGTTTCCCTAAGAAACTGATGAGGCATCACGAAGACAAGCACGTCAGCATCACGGGTTGTTTCCGTGAGGTCTGCCGAGGCAACCTGCAATAGCGAGCAAGGATAATGGCACAGCCAACACGCCCATATCAAGCAAGCTTGGAAATTCGCTGGAGAAGCAGCACAGTCTTATCTAGCTGAAACTTCCCCACCTGAATCCCACAACGGTCTTCTCTCGGTCAATCTCTACTCTTCATTTAAAAAAGCCTGTGGGAAAGGCCTGGTATTCTGAACCATGGCATAGGCTATAAAAAGTAAACGTCAACTGATTCAACAGCCTCATTTGCATAGCAGCAGAAGAACCCTCAGTGGCTAGCACTCCCATTTTCAGGGAGCAATAAGGAATTGCAAGCTCCAGGACTCGAACTCAAACGACGAAGGTGATGAAGTGCAAGCACTTCACCCCAAGGCTAAGACCAAGGGTCATTATATATATACATATATATATATATATATATATATATATATATATATATATATATATATATATATATATATATACATACACACACACACACACACACACACACACACACACACACACACACATATATACCATCAACACCCAGCTATAAAATCTCCTCAAGCCCTCAGAATCTGCTGCAGCAATTGAGAAACCGACTGTCATGCCCACATTTGGTCCTGGACATGGGCCAGTCACTACACTGGACAATGATGAACTCCCTCTCACAGGAAACCTTAAGCACACTTCACTTTGCTCATGTAATTGTAAGTGACCTATTTCGAGCATCAGTGAGTGCTCATGAATCACATGTCCTCTTTGACGACTGCTTGACGCTTAACAAATTAATGCAGACGACTGATTCCCCAGCAAGTCGTCATGCACAATGGATATCCAGGATTAGGTACTACTTACTGCAGTGGCTGTCCAAAGATCCCAGGCCTCTGTCAGGCCAGGACTGTAGTAATTCAGTATTGGCAGGACAACTGTAAAAAGCTATCAAGCCTCGATAGTTGGAGTTGATGATGAATTTGGCTGCCACGTTGGTTAATCAAACAAAGCAATTCTGCCAAGTGTCCCTTTTTGATTAAGTAGTTCAGATGTCTCTTTGTTGATCAACAGATGAAGAGAAAAATTCTTACTCTAACTCACAAGGCCTGCCATGGGTCAGGTCCTCTGTGCCTCGCAGGGCAATACATTAGCTGTTCTATTCTTTTACATTAAGACGTTGGCAATAGAAGCCTTTTCTCAACGGCCTTAACTATGGAGCTCCCGACCACATTAAATAATAATAATAAAAATAATAGTAATACATGTGCATAATGCCCTCAGAGAACTTAATCTCTTTCTAGTCTAGTGGTTCTCAACCTTCCTAATACCACGACCTTTAATACAGTTCCTCATGTTGTGGCGACCCCCAACCATAAAATTGTGTGCAAAATGTAGAAATACATGTTTTCCGATGGTCTTTGGCGACCCCTTTGAAAGGTCGTTCGACCCACAAAGGGGCCACGACCCACAGGTTGAGAACTGCTGTTCTAGACACTTTACTTGTGCTGTAAAGGAAACATGATCAAATGGCTAGTGGTAACATGCACAATGTCAACAAGCAAAACATGGTTAGGGTACCGTGCACAGTATCGAAGTGTTAGTGCACATTGGCACATAAAGGGCAAATCACAAGGGCTCGAATCGTCTAGCCATACCTTGTATGCACCTCTAAACCGTTGTAGACCGTGTGTTTAGTTCATGTGCTGCCAAAGCCTGGAACTCTCACCACCCCAGCACATCACAACATCCCCTGACATGACATTTAAAAAAAGCTTAAAATGTGCCTGTTTATTACAGCATTTGGCGGGTCTTTGGAATTCGTCTTTCGTGTGCATGTACCTGCTTACACTATGCATGCTGCTTGTGGATGTTACTACCAATCATTTGGGTTCTTTTTATGCAGCACCTGTAACGTGCCTAGAAAGAGATCAGTTCTCTGAGGATGCAATACAAATGTATTATTACTATTATATTATTATTACTAAGGACCTGCAAAATGCTGTCAAAACAGGAGCATTTTTTGCTTCTTTATTTAATGGCATGTTATCTTCTGCTGCCGCTTCTGCACAGCCTATCCATTTGTCATGTGCTGCTACTTCTACGCTATCTCTTACGTCCTCGACTGTTCTGAATCAACTAGGCTCTTCACTGTTTCTTTGCTGTGTGAGATGAATGAAGTCTGTCAGCTAACATTATGTGCACCGAAAGCTACTTCCGCTTTGAGTGTGTGACAGAAAACTACCTTTGCTAGAGCTTTGTGGAGTTACAGGTAAGCGATAAAAAAAACACGATGAGCATACTGCCCACGTCGAAAGGAGGCAATCATCAGGTAAGGAGAGTCAGGGAGATGAAGACAGACGTTGATAGAATATCTGACAAGAGACAGAGTAGAGGAAAGGAGAGGGGAGGAGAGAAAGTAGACTGTGAGGATGGAGATGAGGGATGGGGAAAGTAGGATGGAAGGCTACAGGGGAGAAAGAAGGGGGAGAGAGAGACACCTAAGTACCGAGGGAGAGGAGGATCAACGGGTTGTGAAGAAGAGGGTTAAATGAAGTAAGAAGGATAGAAGAGGGAGAAGGTAGTGATACTGGGTGAGAGATTTAGTGCAAGCGAGCTTGAGACAGGTCTATATCATCACCAACATATATCCATATCCTCACCAACACACTCGTTAGACACCAACATTCACGCCAGGTAAGAAGCACTAAATATTTCAGCTGACAGAGCACAGCACTTTAAGTAGCAGCTCAAAAACTAACTGACCACATTGTCTGGCAGCAGTACGCCGGGAAGGTATTTCTTATTTTCGTGTTCGCTGTTGATTACATCAACCAACCGCTGACCGTTGAATTTCTCCTCGTGCACGTACAGCCGAACCCGGTTGTGGAACGTATCGCTCCATCTAACGTTGCTGCCGATGACTTTTGCGATGGCAGTACCCCTGTAAATTGTGTAGAAAGCAACTGGCACTCAATATTAGACCAACGGTAACTCTGAACGAGAACAAACTAATGGGGCACTATACTGCAACGATGGTCAAGGTACCGTCGACGCCAGCACAGCAGCCAGCTTACGTTTACCAGTTGCCTGATCCTATGATCGAAACCGCCTTCAGACTATCAGCTGCCCCGCCGCGAGCGGCATGAAATCGTCGGTATAGCAAGGAAATGCAGGTATCGGCGCGAAACTGTCCATGCGATAGAAAAGATTTGTAAGCCAGTTTATGCGGTTCTCAGGATTGCGCAGTTTGCTATGCCTTCTTCAGTATCATCTATGCACTGCTGCCCAGGTTACAAGGCACGTACAACACGACCGTCTGGGCAAAGCGGCTAGCAGGTTCGCACGAAACGTGTGCTCGGTCAAGGTCAGTGGGCTCCCGACATCTGTGGGCGAACCTTCACCGGGGAAATATTTCAAGCGCGAATCGCCTTATCAGTTTCGTGTTAATTAGTTTGAAATTCTCTTCTGTGCTCTGACTGCCCCGCTGGTAATGGCGCCTGCTAAGCCCACTGTAGGGCCTGTGGCCGTTCGCCCGTGGGGTCAGTATGGTTTGCGGTCGAATTGCCCTCATGCTAATAAACCCGAGTGGTTTGTACGCGTATTTGCAATCCCTGTGCACCCTGTTCGCGGTGTGCGAAGCAGAAACTACGCTGCAGAACATTTCCTCGAAGGGGAGCGAATGCTACGTCGCAGGTGTCTTGGGACTACTACTAATTCCGATAATCTCATGGCTTTTTCCTCCCATGCACATGCAATCACTACGTTCACAATGGATGCATGGGATTATATTTGTTCATATCCTCCACAGAAATTAGAGCTTGAACTATTTAGTCCGTAAACTGCATTAGCAGCCAAAGCGAAAGATAGCCCATGTCTGCCGTTAGGCTTAGGCAGTTTACGGCTTCGGGATGGTTTGGCTGATTACAGCAATCCACCGCAATCCACTCTGATTAGGGTAGCAACGGCCAGCCGTAAACCTTGCCGAGCTCAAATTTTGCACTGATATTGTAGTACGCGTTCAAATTTATCTGTCCACACAATTTCATGTCGCTGCACGCACACGCGCATATGCAAATCCAATCCCTTCTAGTTCCCGTCAAATCCACCGTAAATCAGCTGCGAACAGCTCCAAAAGTCTGGAATATAAAACTACGCTACACACACAATGTACCCAGAAAATTTCGCGAGATTCCGCTCACGCGTTCTCACGAGTTCCACTGAAATAAGATTGCAGTGGCCCAGGCCAATACCACAATCCACCGCAATTCAATGCATTCCACCATGCAACGAAAGAAATCCTAATCGAAAAGCTCCTATTTTGATTGCATATAACAGACACTCTGCGACAATTGCATTAAAAAAGTTTCACTTGCATTGGCTCGGCCATTCTCGTGCAATGCGCTGCAATCGACTGCAGTAACCCGTGCCAATACCACAATCGACTTCAATCCACAGAATCCACCGCATAAAAAATCAAAATATATTGCGCTGAGCTCCAGTTTTTATTGCATATTAAAGTGCACCGTGCTGTGTGCACAACCATGTAAAATAAAAATAATTGTGCAACCTCGCACTGTGGGAATAGGCAGCAATCGTCTGAAATGACCTGGAAAAATACTGCAATCCACTCTATTCCACTGCAAATCATCCTCAAATCGCCATCGCGAGGCTCTATTTGACATTGCATATAAGACTAGACTCAGCTCAAAGTGCATCCACACAATTTCGCTCCATTGTGCACACGCGTTGTCACGCAATTCATTTCGATCGACTGCAACGACTGGACCCATACCACAATCCACCTCAATCCGCCGAAATCCGCCGCTCTGCGACCAGAAAGCGTACACTAGAAGCTCTAATTGTGATTGCACGCTGCTCTACTCTTCGGTTATAGTGTACTTGCGTAACTTCACGGTAATTGCCTCGGTCATTCTGCAGCAATGGACTGCAATCGACTGCAACTGCCCGGGCCAGTATGTCAATGTACCGCAACCCGCCGAAAAGCGACCAGAATACGCACACTTTAAGCTCTAATTGTGATTGTACGTTGCTATAATTTTTTGTTATTGTGTAATCCCACAATTTCACTACAATCACACCGATCGTTCGGCAGCAATGCACTGCAGCTGAGTGCAATGGCCCGGGCCAATACATCAATTTACAGCAATCTGATGCAAAATGCCCTGAAGTCGGTTTCGCAATGCTTCAATTTTTAATGCATGTTACAAAGCACGCTGGTTAAAGTCAACCACATCATTTTAAGCAATTGCGATCGTACAATCTCGGGCAATGCATGGCAATCTACGGCAATGGCTCGGCTGGAAGCAGCAATCCACTACAATCCGTGGCAAGTTGACAATAAGTTGGTTGCACGAAGTGCCGATTGTCATCACATTTCACATCTCTTTGTGCTAGAAGTGAAATCGTAGGACTTTCAAGCTATTTTGCACGTTAATTGTCAACAATACAAGTCAATTGACAGCAATGGCAGGGACCAATACCGAAATCCGTAGCAAATCGACGAGAAATCGGTTGCACCAAGCTCGTATTCTCATTTCCCGTAACATATCACTGCGTGCACACATACTTTCAATCAGTTCTGACCTTTTGATCTTGGGCAATGCATGGCAACAGACGGCTATGGCCCGGGCAAATACGGCAATCCATTATGGCTCATCTCATATCACTTGAAAGCAACTGGGCCAAGATCAAATATATCTTACCTGTCACAGCCCACTGTGTTGAAAGTGCAATCAAATCCTTTCAACCAATCGCAAACGTACAATCGCTAGCAATGAACGGCAATCGACAGCAATGTCCTGGGCCAATACCCCAATTCCCGGTGAATTGAAGAGAAATTGGAAGCACGGAAGCCTCAATTGTCATTACATATAACATTCCGATGCGTCCAAAGTAAAATCGTGGAACTTTCAAGATGCTTTGTTTGTTAACTGTCAGCAATGCACTGCAATCGATAGCAATGGTAGGGGCCGATCGCGAAATCCGTGGAAGATTGACAAGATTGGCTGCAATAAACTGCAACTCTCATTCCACGTAACGTGTACCAGTGTGCGTGCATAATTTTCATCCATGTTACGCGTTCAATCGACGGCAACCCACGGCAGTCGACGGCAATGGCCCCGGGAAATACGCCAATCCATAACGGACAGTTACAAATGCACCGACAGTTGCTGAGAGAAGCTCCAATTTTTCTTGAGTATTGCACTACACTGCATTAAAAGTGTAGCCACATCCTTTTATAAATCGACAAAGACACAATAGACGGCAACGCACGGTAATCGACGGCAATGGCCCGGTCTCTGCAGCAATCTGATTCAAATTTGCTGGAAATTAGCTGTTTGAATTTGTAAGTATCCTACTACATAACGCTCACTGTGGGCGCTCATGCTGTCCTTTTTCGCGTTCAACCTTGGGCAATCCATGGCTATCGATGGCAATTGCCCGAGACAATACAGCAATCTATGATTGTCTGTTACAATTACGAGCAAAGCTGGTGGGAGAAGATCGCATTTTTCTTGAGTAACAAGGTGCTTTATTAAAAGTGCAACCCCGTCCTTTCAACCAATCTTGAACGTACATGCGAGGGCAATCCGAGGCAATCGACGGCAGCGGCTTGGGAAAATACGGAAATCTATCCGTTGCAAGTGTACACACTCAACTCAAGTCGTGAGACCAGGGGTATGGGTCAAGCTCAACACCCTGCCGCTAACGTATGGATTATATTGCCACACTTCTGATCTGATTATTACCCCACTCCAGGATATTCCTCGACTCAGGGATATTCCCCAACCCCGAGCTATTCCGTGAAAGCATGCATCCCTCGGTTACTCATATCCGCTCTCTTGTGGCCCAACGAATATATATATATATATATATATATATATATATATATATATATATATATATATATATATATATATATATATATATATATATATATATATATATATATATATATATATATATATATATGCTGCTAGAGGAATAAAGCTTGAGTCGCTCTCGCGGCTTCCATCGACGCTTTCGCCTCCGTGAGACTCCACTAGATCTGCCGACACCAGAGCCACAGAACCACTTTACCAGTCGAACGCACCCCAAAGAGAAAACAGGTTAAATGAACCTCACCTAACGTGGTAGCTAATCGCGGGTGTCATAACAAAGCGCGTACAGATGTAGGGGGGGGGGCTAAACGTGGTGTAGTGGCTTTACCTCAGGACCGAACCATGTCGCAAGCGTTCGACAAATATCGGCGACGCTCTTGAATTACTACTAGCGACTTAATGGCGCAGTGCCAGTGAGCGCATGTGGGCCGCATTGTAGAGGAACGTGATAGCAATGAAATAACGCGTCCATATGCAAAGAAGAGAAAGTAGAGAAGTCTGTTCGAGAGCGACCGGGTGGAGGGGGCAGGAGGCTTTTAACAGCAGCCAGGGCATACTCCAAATCTCGTATGGCTAACTCTCGTAGTGCCGAGAGCATTACTCAGCTCAACTGCTAAAGCATAACCACAACCTACTCGTGGCGTCGGCTTTACCACTGCCTCAGCCGTAGATTATCGCATGATCGGTTCTTAGCTGTTTTAATTCGGGAACCACGAATAATTAATATCAGTCATAATCTTGCTGTTTTCGCACACGGGCGTTTTAGCAGGCCCCGGCAGTCGTCATCGTGCGTCTGCGAATCTCTTCCTGCGTGCTCTCCCTGCCTGCGGCCGTATGCCTATGCAATTAAAGCTGGCGTGCACTTCAAATGCAGCGTAGTCATGATGCTACCGTAATCTCGGAGGGCGCTTTGGGTGGGTGTGGCGTCTGGCTCTGGAGTGGATCCCAGCTGTTTGGCCTAGTGGCTACGGTGTTCGCCCCGACCAAGGTATGGCCGAGGTTGTGGGGTCGAGCCCCGTGGCGTATGTGAAGCGCCTGAATAGAGATTAAGTTCTCTTAGGGTGCTAAAAAATTAATTTTATAGTTTTTTTTTATTTCACCGTGTCAAAATTTTGTCGCAGTAGCAGCCTTCATTTTGGTGCGCTGGACACATCGTAAACGTGATGAGCATAGTACAGAACAAGCTGTCAGCTGGAATAAGTAGGTAACTGAGTACCGTACGACCAGAGGCATTGCAGATCCGAAGCAGAGAGCTTATCCATATATATATATATATATATATATATATATATATATATATATATATAACTTAATCTCTATCATGGCGCTTCATATAATTCTCAGCGCTCGAGCCAACGACCCCCGTCATCAAATGCATTCGCCTTGACACGGGTCACTAATGGCGAACACCTTAAGCCATGGGCCAAACCAGGACATTCGTAGTTTCGAGCATCCACTGTCGCCGAATCAGAAGTAGGCCACCCATTGACCCAGTTTCTAGATGTTATCTACGCTCAAAAGTCGCATCTCGCTACGTAAAGCTTTTCTCTGAGCATAAGATATCCGCATATAAAAAAACATTATTCGTGCTGGACACAACGTAACCTAATCTAAGCATGTTCATTCTGTTGCGAACGGGCTGCAAGCGCTTCTGAACTAAATTCCTCTGCCATTAAAGACAATTCTCTTAACAGTACTAATTTTTAAGTATAATGATATTACTAAAGTACATTAGATTAAGAGATTTGTATAGAGCCTCAATAGAATTAAACCTCTTTTTAGGTACTTTACATATGCTGAATTGCAGACGTATGACAAATATAGATAGAGCTTGGAAACACGGCTAATAATAAAACTATTGATAGAGCCTGTGATGTATAGCCAATCAATGATAAAGCTAATGATAGCAATTGATAGAGCCTGGCACCTAGGGGTGCGGCTAACGAATTGCCGGCGAGCACTGATATACGCAGCTATGCCATGCGTACAGCAGAAGAGTAAGACAGCAAAGAAAGCCGTGTCAATTGCTAAAATAATACCTATCAGTCCAATTAATAGCCAAAAACACTAAAGTCAAAGTACAGCTGACTGGTTCGAAGTCTAAAGCACAACTGACCGCCTCACAAATTGGGTTTTTATGTAGGCTAAGCATAGAATCATACAAAGCCAGTTGTCACTAGTTGTAATTTAGGAACCACTAATCATCTCCGAGTCTGCCATTCGCTCACAACTGCTTAGCATACACACGTTCCAGTGCGACTTCTAGCTGTACGTTCAAGCTAATTGTATAGCGGCGCGATTACGATTTTCGTTAGGCCACTGGCTGGGAACTAGAAAGCGCTTCGACATAGCCGTGACACGATAAGCAGACTTATGAGCAGCGAGATATTTAAACCGTAAACCGAATTACGTATTACTAATCAGGAGCCATTGATATTAATTCCATTTACACACACACACACACACACACACACACACACACACACACACACACACACACACACACACACACACACACACACACACACACACACACACACACATATATATATATACAGTCACTACATAAAATTAAATATACAAATAATTGTGTGTGCGTGCGCGTGCGCGTGTACATGTTTGATATATCTCCCCATCTCTTACGTCATACACGTATTAAACGGACCAAGCCGGAAGCCTCGAATTTTTTCGGTGAGGTTCTACTCTTTCAACTTGAATGGACGTGGTCGAAAGTCTTCAGAAATGTGCCATTATGCAGCCTCTTTTCCCGTTCTGCTGGCTGAGCAAGCGTACAGGAGAAGTCCTTGCAGGTAGAGGTTCCAACTTTAAGTGAAGCAACCATGTGGTTGGGTGCCAGAGGTTGCATAAATGCAGTCTCTTTATTTTAACTTCGAAATGTTTAGCAAATAATATTATCATTATTAAATGTCACTGTCCAAAGAATTACCGATAGCTTTTTATGCAAAATTTCGGCCGTCAACCTTAAGCCGCGCTTGAAAACTAAGCGAGGGGGCTTTTGCATCTTATTGAAAAGCTGTTGCTTGTAGGGCCACACTGGGATGTCATGCTTAAGCAACCAGGAGCGACGTAGCTGAGTGTTAGGATCCCAAGTGACTTGCTGTGGTTAATATCCGTAAGCAAAATTGTTTTCCAGTTTATTGAGCCAGTTTTAAAAGTAAATTAAAATTTTCTTGCACTTCCGCTGATGGAGTGCTTCAGGAGACTAGTTCTCCATCAAGAGAACGGCTCGGATATTAGGCTCTCTCCCATATTTCCTCATTAACTCTCTCATAAGTATTGTATTCCACTCTATATACTGAGTTCGTATCCGCATTTCAAAAGCACGGAAAGCCTAATCTGAAGACAAAGTTGTGTAAGCTTCATTTTTGGAGAGCCTGAAGCTTTGCGTCCACGACGCGCCTCCAGTAAGCCTTTTTAGACTCCATTTGAAAAGTAATTGCTACCCCCCATTTGGAAAGCCTGAAGCTGCGCCCCAAAAACGTTGAGCAGGCTTATTTATACCAATCTGAAAAACCCACTGACCCGAAACAGAGAGAGAGAGAGAGAGAAAGAGAGAGAGAGACAGCGAAGGAGAGGGAGAGAGTGAGAGTGAGAGAGAGAGAGAGAGCAGGAGAGAGAGAGAGTGAGAGAGAGAGAATGAGAGAGAGAGAGAGTGAGAGAGAGAGAGAGGAGAGAGAGAGGGCTGTGTAGCCCTCTTTAAGAAATGAGTAGGCATTGTATACGGAAGGCTTGAAGCTGTGCACTTGAGCTTTGCTGCCCTGCGGACGTCTTTATATCTGTCTAAAATGAGCTTTTTCTCCCCTGACGCAGTCCGAAGCTTCGTGCCAAATGCGCGCCGCCCGGTAGCCCAATTTAGACTTCCTGAATAATTTACGTCCTTAGACCCTCCTAAAAATTTAATAACTCCCGCTACTCTTACAAGCATCACTACGCCCTCCGAAAACAAGGCTGGAGCGAGAGCTGCTACGGCTTATCTGCTTCGATTCAAATAAAGCGGGGTCAGAACCGGCAATGGTTTATGTCTCGTCTGTGTGATCTCAAGATAATTGTGGCATGTGGTCCCTGGTTTACGGCTCTATTATTTGTGCTGCGGCCAGTTTCTGGCCCAGTGGCATTTATGGCACTGACACAGCAAGGTTATGAGCAATTGAGATTTATGGTGGTGATGGTTTTAATAAGGAGTGAGTCACAGTGGGGGGGTGGTGGCGGAGGGTGGAGGGTGGCGCAGAGCAGGGGAGGATAGCGGTCGCCGTGTGTTCGCCCGCGAGCGCCCGTGAAAATATACGGTTGTTGAGGCCTGCTTTGGTATTTGCGTGTCGCGCTTTTGTGCTGTTAAAGCATTAACTATCGCCAGATACAATTTCCTTTATGATCCAAAACAAACATAGGAGAAAGTACTGGATGATCTTCTGGAATTACACACATACGTACGTACACCTCCATGCTAGCTAGTAGCCGGCTGCAGGCAAATTGCTGTTAGCACTGACACATTAACACCTTGCAAGTGCGTAGTTGGCGGCTAAACTTAGATCAAAAGGATGATTCATAAACAAGCATTAAACTAGCTATGTCTACTAAGCGAAAGCTTGAGAAAACGAAGCGTGTCATACCATTATTAACTACAGCTCGGTCTCTACGTACATGAAAGTGGACTGCCGAGACATACATTGCTAGAAGAACCTGTGTACAGTGCGTGGATAATAATAATAATAATAATAATAAATTTGTTTAGCACCCTCAGAGAACTGAATCTCTTTCCGGGCACTCTACAGATGCTGTATAGAAAGCATTACCAAATGATTGGGGTTAAGCATTCGCTGTTTCGGCTACGCAGGTTACCGAGCTATTAGCTACCGAGAGAAGGAACTGCTAGGAAACACACACCTGCTATAACGTGGTGAAAGATGATGGATGACCTTGCTTACATGCTTTAACGAAAGATTTGCCCGGTGATGGTCTCCGAGAGCTTCTTGCAGATGCGTACAGATAACATGCGCTTCGAGGACTAAGCAGATTTTACGTAGGAGAGTTTTCTACAGCACATTAAAATAAAAAAAATGCTAGCTGATTTAACAGCCTCTTTTTGCATAGCGACAGAAGAGCCTTTACGGCTATCACCGCCACTTGCAGTGGCGATAAAGGATCGCCAACTGCCGGATTCGAGACCACGACCTCGGGCCCGAGGTTGTGAAAAGCAACCGCCTTAACCCAGTGAGCCATTACGGCTCACCAAGCATTTCACAGCCTAAGCGGCGTGGTGTTGTCAAACGGTGACCAAACGACTTCATTGTACGTAGCAGAGAATCTCTTAGCGAAGTAATGAAACAGCTAATGTAGTCTCCATAGATAACCGATGGGCACGAAGAGGCTGAAACTGGTACAGTAATTCAGCTAGGTTGGAATGAGCCAAGCCATAGCAATTCTTATCGGTCAGAGTAGGAATTTTGCTCTGCATCCGTTGATGGACTGGACAGACATCGCTGCTCCTGTCCTTCCTTGTAATGAATACCAGTGTGAGCAGCAGCAGCTGCTACGGGTACAGGCCAATAACTCTGTCACTGCACTAGAATGATATTCGTCCAGATCGATGCGCTATCGCCTGCGAGTACGTTAAACTGCTCAGCATGCAAGGCCGATCTACTAACCGGCAGAAGGAAGGAAGGAAGCGTTCCGAGCAGCGAGGTCGGCCTTATATACTTCATACTCACCCGATGGACTAAGCCAAACGCGTGCGCATCAAGGGCGAACTCACAAGCATACATCAAAGGACGGCAGCCCCAAGCAAAGGCGATTGTAGTTCGCCGGCGAGCCTGCAAGCAAACATTAAAATGGCCCAGTGGTTAAGGTACTCGCTCCGACCTAGGTCTAGCCGAGGTCGCGGGCTCGAGCCCCTTGGCATATCCTGTATGTGAAGCACCTGAATAGAGATTAAGTTCTCTTAGCGAACTATATAAATGAATTATATTTGTCATGTATAGATAAAGGGCATCGAAATAGCCAAAGCGAGAGCATCAAGCAGAGCACCCATCAGACAGACTCTAGATAATATAAAAAAAAATTGGTGGCAGAAGGGGAAATATGAAGGCGTTTATATGCAGCTGGCTGTTCCTATTTATAAAATGACAAATCTGCAAATATGTTTGCTGGAAACAAATGCAATCTCAGCCCAAAAGGCCCGGGTTTCAGTTCCTTATTGGGGCACAGAACGCAGCCCCAAGCGCATGAATGCCGCCGAGCGCGGAAATGAAGCGCTAAACAATTTCTCCATGATGACTAGGTACCAGTGAATTACGTGAGCGCACGGCTGGCCAAGGTTAGCACATAGTATGCTCACCCGGGCACTTGAACCGAGGCGCCCCAAAAACGAATGCGAGTTCCAACGAGGGGTCGGTCAGCAAGCTACGTGTTGCGCCAACGCAAACGTGAGCTCAGAACGTCAACTAACTTTGAATTCACTGAAAGTTCAAATAAGGTTAATAAACGCGTTTTACGAAGTTGAAACTGCTGCACAAGGTCCGGCAAAACACCTAGCGCAGGGCGAGCTTGATACGCATTAATCTCGAATTATCGTTTGAATCATCACAAATCAAAACTTAAAAAGTCAGCTCTTTCTCAGTGTAAGAATGGATAAGCCGCTTTAATTTTCTGTCCGTTAATCTTAGCGCCGTCTTTGAAGTCACAGGGCGGCCTCAGAACAGCAATATCAAGTAATGCCCCCCTCACCGCGGTCCAGGTAGGACGACAGTGCTTCGCAGCATACTAACTTGTGGTTGTCTCCCCGTGGGAATTTCCATGACTATGCGCTCAAGACAAAACGTTTCACACGCTTGCTGTGTTCTATCAGAAAAACCAAAAATCGTCTCTTGAGACAGTATGCAACTGGTCTGAAGTGATTCGGATTCGGCTTGGTAAACAAAGCAGGCGAAACCTTGCTCGTCGGTGGAGAGCGGCTCATGAGAGCTCCGGAGGTCATGGTCGCGTTTTGTTTAGGGACTCATGACGTCACGTGACAAAACATTGCGCAGCCCTGAGGTTTGGTGTCGTGGCCGTGCTGGTCCTTATAGGAAGGTGACTATTAGTTCTTAAGTAACTTTTGTACAGGAAGATAGTTGTTACTTTAGCTGCATGCCTTACAGTGTTTGACTGTTTCTGCGACAGCTCATCCGTAAACCTATTGCGCGTGCAAATAGCGAAACCTCGACCTGATGTCTACTTTCTGTCCGTTGTTACTACGGGAAAATTTTAGTATTGCCTTGTTTATGTAATGGAGTCGCGCCCAGACGTGCTCTACTATCATGACGGTGCTGGCCGCTACATGGTGCAGATCATTCCAGGCACCTGTGTAGGGTGGCTCCAGTCCCCACGTGTGGTCAGTTCATCGAGATTTAAGCGCGACGTAATCAGGGCTGTACTTTTTAAGACGCCCTGGTGTATGAGTATTTTGTCGCTAAGGGCTTTCCGTCCGCGCGGAGCCATCGTTGGTCATTCAGGGGACTTCCATTCTGATCGCTGCTGTAAGCCGAAGCTGGTCTTCCTGTAGTCCAGTTCCACTGTTAAGTTTGTTCTCCATATCAAGCGATGAGCTTTGTTTATTGTAAATGTTTTATTCGAAGCTTCATTGCTGTGCTCGAAAGCTGCAATGTGTTATCTTCGCCGCTACTCTTGTGATGTGAGCGGGGCTAGATGACATAAAAAACGGACAGGCTGCTACATGTGCTTACTGCGGTACGGCCAATGACATCCTACGTATATTTTTGTTTTAGTCTTACTTAATGTTTTCCGACTGACGTCTAGTCTAGATGCACAGTACACACACAGTACACCCGCATGTCTGTATGGATAGACCCTGGTTCCTGCCCAGTCACTTAATGACTAACCAAGGCTGCAGCTGCTGAGAGAGCCACAGCGATCCTTTTTC
Organism: Cristatella mucedo; assembly: GCA_009760855.2. NCBI lineage: Eukaryota > Metazoa > Bryozoa > Phylactolaemata > Cristatellidae > Cristatella > Cristatella mucedo. The sequence continues at coordinate 15,327,952 of WPIO01000001.1, read as the reverse complement.
TCTGCATTCATTAGGGACCTACCGGTAGCATTAATTTGCTTTTTCTTACCAACAGCATACCTTGGTTGTCCTAATAGTGCTGTTCACTGAGCACAGAGAGTAGCTGCCTCGAAGGGCTACTGTTTAGAGTTGCTAAAGGCAATCGTAGCCCAATGCTATTTGGAATCCGCTGTGTTGCTTGATTTGATTGTAAAAATTCAAGTGCATTTAGAGCAGCTAGCCGGATTTTACACACCGATACCAGCCCGTGTCAAAGGTCACCGATAGCATAACACGACAGACAACTTGTTGGCTTCTGGAGTCGAACACATCATATGTGGTTAATGAGGCTAAATCCAATTGTCGAAATTGATGCGACATGTTACTCCCTTGTGGAACCGTAGACCACCAGTTCTCTTTTGTGGATGCACTAAAATCTAGCGTGTGAGTGAGTACCTTACCTATGTGGCTGAAATCGGTCATCTTGTTGTGATGGTGTTATATGTTGCTGTCATATTTTAGGAGGCTTTTCCATCCATGGGTTCTCGTCATCACGACCAAGTTGAATTCACAGACATACCAAGAAGTTACAGTGCCGGTGCAGACATTCAGCTGAATCTGCAGATCTCCTCGCAATTTCCAGCCAGTCAAGCAGACCGTGTTGGTATCTTCAGGGTTGGCTGGTCGACAGCACGAGATGCCCTCCATTTTGAAGTGGTGCAGCTACCCGATGGCTACACAAGTGGTTACATGGCAGGAAGCAGTGTCACATTTCCAGGTACTTTCACTTGCAGCTGTCTTGTTCGAGTGGGCGAAATACGAAGCCTGATATGTTCTGATTGTTCTCAGTATTTCGTAAGTTCTTGCTCACATGTCTTGCCTTATACATTGGCGATACCCACATAAAGTGCTGGAGGAGTGCTGGAGGAGTGCTATCAAAGGTATGACGACTCTCATATGCCTCTCCAAGATTCACATGTACATGTAGAAACCCAACCATGGCAAGAAAGTTGAAGCCGTCTGCTGGGGTCTTTTGTGATTGGTCTCTGGTCGCCAGTATCTTTTCCTAAGATGCTCACTGCCCAGCCTTGCCAATACCACAGATATTTTTGTAGCTAGACTGCAGATTGAGAATAGCCTGGAGCTGAGAAATGTCAATGTGATAAACAGTGCTTGCTAAACAAAAATCGACCAACCCGGGCTGTTGCTTCGAGCTGCTGCTGCCGTGGCCAGGTGCCCGGAACATCAGTGACGTCATCAGAGGCATCCACTGTAGAAGCGGCGTGCGACGAGCGCTCTATAAATGCTTTCAGTACTGAAAGTTTCTAAACCTACAAGTGGAGAGCACGAGATGTATGAGTCAGCTCGTTATACAGTGCTTGCTAAAAAATATTGACCTACTGTGCCTTCTGCCAAGTAGATTCGGTGATACGTGATAAATTGAGAAAGCCAATGCAGTTGTAATAAAAGTATGTCATAGCTAAAAGAGTTAATTTATGCACCAAAGTAATTAAATTCACTTTACAGCAAATGTAAAGCGCCTAGAGAGAGATTAAGTTCTCTGAGGGCGCTTTATCAAGTGAATTATTATTATTATTAACAGTGAAATAAGGAATGAAAAAACTAGAAAGAATGAAAAAGAAAAAGGAACAGCAGTATTCGTGCACTTTCTCGTAACTGCAAGGACTCTTCTGGGCATTGGCCCAGACCATTTCTCGCTTTAAGTCAATAGCCGGGTTTTATTCAGCTTTTCTGTAAAAGCCTAAAGCAGGAAATTACCAATTTCTGGTAAGATGACTTTCAGCTACAGGTCAATTTCTTTCATAGAGATACATAACTTGGTTTGATTCTGGGCTAACCTGCTACAAAATTAAATACAGTCCATGTTATGTGCTAATAAAATACTAGCATTGCAAAATAGTCCCAATAAGAGTTGTGGATTTATTGTTCCCTGCACGATGTGCAAGCTCCTACACTTGCCATGCTCCTAGACAGCCCAGCATTGTAGTCACACCGTTGCCATAACTCTTCTATCGATCACCATGTTCTTCTAGAGTGCCTCTCATCTCGCCTAGGCATCACTGGCACTGTTCTGCAATGGTTCAGGTCCTATCAGTTGGAGACTCCAGAGTATTGACGTGAATGGACCAAGATCATCCGACGTACCTCTGAAATATGGGGTACCTCAGGGCTCCGTGTTAGGTCCTGTTCTTTTCACGGTTTATACTCTCCCTCTTGCGGATGTGATTGCCAAGCACAATCTAGGCTTTCATTTCTATGCGGATGACACTCAGTTGTACCTTTGCTTTGATCCCTCCCAGCCTTCGAGCACCTCGAATTCTCTCAACTCACTTGCTGCAAGTATTGATGCCATCTGCACATGGATGGCAGGAAATTTTCTTATACTAAACGATGATAAAACTAACTTATTAGTTATGGGCAAACCCAGTGTGATTCAGAAATTTGAAAGGCTGACGCTCAAAATTGGCTCTGCCAGCATATCTCCCGTTGAATCAGCTCGAAATCTAGGTGTCATGTTCCAAAGTGACCCCTCTTTAGACGATCACATCAGCTCCACAATCAAGTCTGCCTACTTTCAGATACATAACATTGCTAAAATTCGGGCTTGTTTAGAAAAGGATACCACGTCTAAGTTGGTGACATCCCGGCATAGATATCTCATGCATTTGTGACATCCCGGCTAGACTTCTGTAACTCACTGCTTGCTGGCCTACCGGCATGTGCAATCAGCCGATTACAGCCGGCGCAAAACTCCACAGCTAGGCTTGTCTGGCGTAAGCGGCGCAGTTGCAACATCACACCACTTCTCGCCGACCTGCACTGGCTACCAGTCAAACAATGGATCGACTTTTAGGTTTAGTCGCTCACTTTTAGGTCACTTCATTCTTTGGCTCCAGCCTATCTCTCAGATCTACTCTCTCACCAGGCCAAGCATCGTACAGCCCGCTTTTCGGAATCCAACAGTTTACCAATACCTCGTACAAACCTCAAATCCTTTGGAGACCGTGCATTTAATTCGTATGCTTCCAAAGCCTGGAGCTCACTCCCGACTTGCGTCACAACATCCCCTGACTTGACCACATTTAAAATAACTTAAAAACCTATTTAGGACAGCATTGGTTGGGTCCCTGTGATTCGTCCTTCATGTGCCTATGTGTGCTGACACTGCATGCTGCCACTAACCACATTTGCATGCTGACCCTGTGCATGTCACCCCTAACCATGTTGTTCATGTTGTTTATCAAGCATGATATCACTCACCATTCAATCGTGTTTCCCTTTGCAGCAAGTGTAAAGCGCCTAGAAAGAGATTGAGTTCTCTAAGGGTGCTTTATCAAGTGCATTACAATTATTATTGTTATTATTATTACTCTTTTGGAATCAAACATCTTAACAACCTTATCTTTTTGTCTCTGCACAGAGAGACTGAAGTTGCAGGTTAAAATAATAGAACTGCTCCTTTCAGATGCGGTCCGGTATCGGTGATTACTGCAGAAAGCTGCTCCAAGTAGCAGTCATCTAGTAGGAAGTCTTTGCATTTATAGCTTGACCGTTCTCCTCCTAATTATTCGTATGCTGACTGTAGTTAGGCAACCTCCATTTTTTCTTACATTTTCAGCGAGTTGCAGAACCTATGTGTAGAAACTTCATTTTTAGATTTCGTATGGTTAAACAGCTATGTCTATTACTCACGATAAGGTATTTTATAGTTCTCATATGTTGTAGCTACTTCCTCATATTCTGCAGCACTGTCACTTGCTGTTGCAGTGCCGAAGTTCCTGGCAATCATGCTATTAAAGTCATCCTCGGTCTGTTTTTTGCCAGGGTAGCATCCGGCTTGCAGTCCGGGAGTTAGAAAACCTGGTTGTCGTCTGCTGATGGCTACACTCAGCTGATAGCCTCTATAGCCTCTATGATAGCCTACGCTGTAAGACTCGAATTGACGACCGGGGTCGTGAAGAGTGACTATCTTACCCCATCGGCTTATTTTAATGCTGGCTATGCCCTTGCTGGTAACCCTGTGCACAGTGTCCTTTCTGTGCGAAAGGCCCTGCACATTACTTTTCGTTACATACTGGTCTATGTACTAGTAGTACACTTTTTTCCGCAAATAGGTAAAGATGACATTTGTCTATTTGGTTGCCGTGCATCGTGAGACTGGTGCAGTCACGACCACTCGCTGCCGAATCAGCAGTTGCTGCAGTCGGCATGAGCACTCGCTTGCAAGCTACGGTGACGGTGGCATGCTTCTGTTGCAGCGGCTGTGCTTCCTGAAGATGACGGCGAGTTCTATCAGTTCTGCTACATGAATGGAAACTTGCATGCGTGCGGTGTCAGCAAACCTTTTCAATTCCGTAAGCCAGATGCAGATGACTTTTTGGAGACCGAGGAAGCCGACATGCTGATCGTGACGTCCAAGGCGGTTGCCCAAGAGGAGAGGCTGACTAAGATGAACGCCCAGCTGTGCGAGCTCAGAGAGGTAGTTCACCTACGAGCTGACTAGCCTTTTTGGCTGCTGTGACACTGCCTGCCACCACCCTTATCTCGGCCACCTGCCTTGCTTTGGGCTGCTGGCAGTTCCGGCTGAGGATTCTCGTTCATGCAAAGGAAGTCTACGGCTCGGGGGGGGGGGCGATACGTTTCGTGGTTGCACCAGGCGTCTTCATTTGTGCAGACCTCGTGAGCTGGTGCGTTGCTGCTGTTCCGCGTTTGCGGCACGTTGAAGCCGTCTCCGCTCATTGTTGGCCAGCACACCGCATTGCGGTGGCGGCGGCAGCGTTGAGCACATTTTGTGCCAGTGCTCGGCCAGCTGCCGTCAGCTCATCTGTCAGACAGCAGCTGGCCACAGCTGTGCTGCATTCTTTTTCCAGCTGAACACTAACCTAGAAGAAAACCGAAAGAAACTCGTCGAAATGTTAACGCACTCGAACGAGCAGCAGCAGCTGTCTAACGCGACGATCGAGGGGCTCAGAGCAGACGTGTCTGTAAGGCCTGCCCGAATGCAGTGCGAAGTGTCACGGCACCACCGGTCGCGAACTGTTGCACAGAAGCGCACTGTTTATGAGCGATGGCTTGCTGTGCGCTTCCTCTGAGTCATTGAGGTACCTGTCTTTTAGGCATTGCTGGCGAAAATCAAGGAGCTCGAAATGCTTGCGGCTGACCTGAAGAAAGCATACGACCAGCAGGTGGAGAGCATTTCAGAGTCTGAGCAGGTAATTTAGTGCATCTCCTCTGTAGCTCCATAAAGCCACCAAGACAAAGTGGGTGTTACGAAGGATATCTTTTTATAGCACACTCAAAGCATAAGCAGCTTTCGGTATGCATACGGTAGCCAACAGACTTCGCCTCACACAACAAAGAGAAAATGAGAAGCATGGCCGAGTCTGGCGAGCAGTCGAGGAAGTGAGTAGCTTGGAAGTAGCAGCTCAGGATGGCTAGAAAGGATGTGCACCTATAGTAATAGCCCATCGTGAGGCCTCCTCAAACCGGCTAGTCGTGCACGTTTGTTGGGCAGCTGGTTGCTAGCTTGTCACGCTGTTCTTGCTTGCTGAAGAGCTCTGGGTTGTCCACTGTTGCCTGGTGTGATTTAAGATCTCTGAGCATTAAGCCTCTCTGCGGTGATTCCGTAATCCGGTGACAGCTGCTTCTTGCAGCGTATGACGCCACTTCGTTGTGTCCTTAGGGAGCATCTGGGGGGGGGGAGTGTGCTGCAGCTGCTTCGATGGTGTTCCACGCGGTTGCTCGTGTGTGTTGCTCTGCCTTGTGCATGCTTTCGCCGCCTAACTATGCACTCGGCGTTGGGAATTCCGACAAAGCTTGAGACGACTGCAGTGTTAGCAAGCAGCCGAAATGGCCGGTGTACTTGGCTCGTGAAAGAGACCTTGCTGCTATTCACTGCCTGCTAGTGTAACGGGACTCTAATGTAGCCCTTGCCCTGGACATTGCAGGAGAAAAGAGACCTCGAGAGAAAAATCGAAGCGCTTCAGGAAGAAATTGCGTGTCTTCGCTCAGAGAGATGCGTGCTTCGTAACGACCTCGACGGCATGAGGGGCAGGGTGGTGATGCTGTCCAGCGAAAGGGAGCTTTTTCAAGTATGGAGCAACCGGGGGGATGGCTTTGTAGCGCTTCTGCAATGCCGCTCGACATGCCGAGCTTGCCAAGCAGGCTAGGAAAGCATGCTCGACTGCTTCGAAAGCGCACGCGGCATGCGGCCGACACTTCGCAGGGTCAGCTGAGGACAACAGAGAGCGCCCAGAAAGCTCACGCCGATGAGCTGAACGCTCTTCGTCGACAAATTGAGGCTCTTCGGGCCGACTGTGCCGGTCAGCAGGCGCGCACGAAGCTGCTGGACGAAGATCTGCTAGCCGAGAGGAGAAAGTGCGAGCATTTCTACCAGATATCGAATGCAGATAAGGTACGGTGTACAGCTCGAGCTGCTCGCGCGCTCTGCGTGCCGGCGGCGGGCATGCGGACGTCGGTTGGTGCACTCGCCTCTAGGTGTTGCCGTCTGGACAGCTGCTCAAGTGTCGCCTGTGGCCCATCGATCGACGTGCTGCTTCCTGAACCCGGGTGAACCGTGCCCCGACTCCGTGATTCCATGCTGGCATGGCAGCGACACGACCTGTCGGAAAGTTTTTTTTTGTTGGGAAGCAATCTTTGCCTGGGTGACATACTAGTAGTCATCATTGTTTGCAGTCAAGTCACGGCTTCCTGATGTGGGAAGTTGCTTAGTCGTGCATCTGCTCTGGCGCTGTTCCATCCGGAGCTGCAGCACTGCATCGACATCTTTGTGGACTGCTGTGGCTTGGACAGTTTTTTGGAAGCTGCAGAATAACTGCTGACTATCTCAACTAGCAGATATCTGCTAGGGCATAAAAATATCACTTAATATGCTACCACAGTAATATGTAATATGCTAAGGCATTGTATTGCAGGTCGCCGATTTGTTGTCGTGTTCAGGAAACTGGGCCCTGGTATGGTATACTGGGAAATATTTCTGTCTTTATACACGAGACAAAAAGGCAAGCCTTTCTTGTTCTCAGAAGTCATCTGTCGGTGTTTGCTTTAGCCGTGTTTTACGAATTTGCTGTTGTGCCCTGCTAGGTTGAAGGTATAACGGGAGAGTCGTACTGAGTAGCCAGCCATATCATCCGTGTGCCTCCGGACTGGCCACTTTGAAGGACGGCCACTCGCCATCCTTCCTGCCCATCTATCTTTATCAGATGCATGCAACAGCTGATCTGTTGAACCTCGGCCTTGCTATGGGGCTGCGAGCTGTCTGGTATATACTTCGAAAATTAGCATCCAAGATTTTGTCTTGTTGATAGAGGCTTTTTTTTAGAGTGGCTGCAGTAGACCAACTAGAGTGGTTTGGGGCTAAACGACTTCGTTCGGCGCATGCTGCAGACTCTTTATAGTGTTAAGGATGCCTATTGCACGTACTCATCGCACTGTACATGCTTTGTTTTTTCCTAGACGGCTTTGGAGCGTTTGCGCGAACGGTGCGAGCATGCTGAGGACAAGCTCACTGCAGCAGAGTCCTGCAAGCTCATGTATGCAGCTGAGATTACATCCTTGAACGAGACACTGGCTAGCCTTAAGCAAAAGCTCGAGGTATGTGCAGCAGGTATTTGTGCAATATTTACGACGTTTAACTGTTGGCCATAGAGCTATGGATTTTTGTGCTGGCACATTAGCCCTTTGCCCACGTGTAGAGCTGCCAGCATTTTTCAGGATTCTGCAAATGAAAACTATGCTCAAAAGCAGGCACTTCAGCAAGTTACCGACCGTATCTCTAAGATGGCAAGTGAACGTGAGCTGACGTCTGCTGAGAATGCAATGGCCTTGAAATATGCCCAAGAGGTACCCGAGCATTTATGCACGTTTTGTAATTGTAGCTTGCTTTTGTGCTCCTTATTTTTGTGTGTGATGACTGTCCTGGTGCCTTGGTTTTCAGCTTTTACTGATGATGATACTGGTAATGCTGACTGTTTGATCTGCGTTAGACCCATTGCTACAGCATTTTCTCCGTAAAAAGTTGTGGAGAATTGTAGTCGTACCAGCACCAACTGCGGCACCAGCACCGATTGCGGCAGCAGCAGCAGTAGTATCAGCAGGAGTGACAGCAGTAGTAACACCAATAACAATATCAGCACCAGCAGCAGCCTACGAGCACACACTGTATTTGCATGCATCACTTCCAGCAGCAGTAGCTTATAAGAACAATCCACTTCAATCTGCATGGTGGAGTGGGAACTGCATCTGCTAAAATAAGGTCAAAAGCACTGGAAAGGTGGATTCTCTCTGTGTGTGTGTGTGTGTGTGTGTGTGTGTGTGTGTGTGTGTGTGTGTGTGTGCGTGCGTGCGTGCACGGATGGACGTAAAATCGTCCCTGCAAGCGGCCAGATACGGGTAGCACTAATTTAGCTTGCGAACAAGGCATTTGCAACAGAAAGTAAAAGTCCTGGTCTTCCTGCACCAAAATTAGACGTCATACCTCTTCTCCAGTCCAATAGCTGGTCGTCAGGAACTCCGGCAGAGCAGCACGATTATTCGGCAGCGATTTGTGAAGCCGGCCTTGAAATGCGTTGTGTCAGTCCCTCCGCAGTGTAAGCAGTGCTTTAGTTGCTTCTCACACGCTGCTGACAGTGTGCGGATCCTTACTGCAGCTCTTTAGCATTTGCTGGCCCACATTTGCTTGGCAATCTCCTTTTGCATATTTCTCGTTTCTTCTGCTGACCCGTTCGGTTTTGACCTTTCATTCCTTCACACCGTTCTCGCTCCTGCCCTTGCTGCAGTCGGCAAAGCTGTTCATTGCAGGCGTCGTGCAGTCTTTGGAGCTTTGTCGCCTCGTGTCTGCGCTTACTTATGTACACGTGACTGCACCAGTTCATGCACCAGTGCAGGTCCCTACGGTACCCGGGCCGCCTGCGTCTGCCGCAGTGCGGCCCCGCGCTCGCTCGCGTTCGAAACCAGCCGATAGCGTGCTGCCGGGAGCAGACTGCCTGCTGCTTGCAAACGCAGCGCGTTCTCGTCAGCCGCGACAGCTCGCTGCTGCCGTTCTGCAGGAGAAGCAGCGGCTGACCGGCGAGCTGGATGCGCTTCGAGCCTCCTCTGACGAGGAGAGGCGCAGTGCCGACGCCGAGCGATGCAGACACCGCAAGGCGGAGAGCGAGCTGCTGGAGGAGGTGGCCAAGCTGCAAGCCGACGGCCTGAGGCTGCACGCCGATCTGAAGCGCAGCGCCGCCGCAACTAGCGCCGACCGCCAGGATCTGCTCGACGGCATGGCCGCCCTGCGGTCGGAGCACGACTCGAAGCTCGCCGCTCTGGTGCGACGACGCGCGGCGGCGCCAGCGCTCGCTTTCGATGTACCCGAGCGCCAAGCTCGATCCTCGCGGGCAGCGAGTCGTTGCCATAGGCCAGCACGTGAGCCGACTCGGCCGCTCTTTTTCTCCCTCCGAAGCGAGACCTGGAGTCGGCCAATGGCCAGCTGCAGACGGCGGTGGCTGACTTAAAGGTGAGACTGCAGCAGGGTGAGCGCGAGTGGGTCAGCCTACATCGCGAGAAGGAGGTGTTGAAAAGGAAGCTCGGCCGCTCGCGTTCGACTGGCTCAGATAGTTGGAGCGCTGAAGGCAGCGAGGGTGAGTGGCCAGCAAATGAGCGCCTGCAAATGCTAGCGTGCAGCTTCGCTGCAGGAGTGACCTCGAATCTCCCGCGGCACATCTCGCAGGTGCACTAGTAGCTGTTGTGGCTGCAGAGAAATTGTGAACAAGTTTTGTAGGAGTTGTTATGGTACGTGGTCGCACTGGCTCCTGTTCACTGTTAACGGTTTTTTTTCTCTAAATTGAAGAGGCATCTCGAGGCTATAGGGTTGTTTTAAAGGTAGCTAACCCATTGTTCACTCTCCACTGGTGTCAGCACGGTATATGTCGTTGGTCAGCATATGAAAACAGCGATTCGTTGTGTTCGCCTCCTCCATACCAGTCATGAAGAAGTTCTACCTTAGTTTAGTTTCTTCGTGTACTCAGTGCTTGGATCGCTCGACAAAAAGATTCATTTTGTAATGATTTAGCAATGCCCAGTATATATGTGGTCTGCCTTGTTGAAGGCAGACCTTTGCTAGAGTGCTGCTATAGCTCTCAGTGATCAGCAATCAGGAACAGGAAGTGTCTGATTGGGGCCACGCCTATTATCACTGTTGCTGCAGCAATTGTATGTGTGATGCTGGTTCTACTTTGATCCTAACTGGGTAGCCATTGATTCTGCTGGATACAGCACTTGAGTGGCTGTTTGGTTTTCCTACAATGCTGCCAAATAACCAGACCATGGTCTTGAACAGCATTCTATTTACCTGTACTGAAAAATTACTTGTGTAAAAGCATCGTACATAAGGCAGTTTTATCGCACGTAAGAACGATGCGATTGGTTCTATCATCTGATTCACTAAATTTTGCTCCCGTTGACTAGTGGCTGCTCTGCTTTGAGACCCTAGTGAGTGAGTGCCCGAGTGCGTTCATGCAACATGATTTCTACACCCCTGAGCACGAGTTGATTCATATAAGTACATGATAATAATAACATATTTAAGAGGCACTAAGTAAGGATGGGCTGTATGGACTACATGAAAAATATAAAGTTGTGGTCATTATGCAGACATAAGCACTGCACGATTAGGGTTCTCCTGTCTAGGGTCTTTTCCTGTTTGTCACTTTTACTATCACTCAAGCTTTCTCTCCCTCTCTCTCCCTCTCTGTCTGTCTGTCTGTCTCTCCCCCTCTCCCTCTCTTTCTCCCTTCTCTTTCTCCCCTCTCTCTCTCCTCTCTCTCTCTCTCTCTCTCTCTCTCTCTCTCTCTCTCTCATGTACAAACTCCGTTAGACCACTTGCAGTGCCAGGCAAAGATTTTGTCGTGCCATTTGATGCAGCATGGGTTCACGTATGTTTATCTCAAAATCAAAGTACAGTCCTAGAGGTTTGTGACTGTATAAGCTGCTATTACAGTAAAACATTTGCCACTTTAACTCCAAAATGGTGGCATAATTGTCACAATTCTTATACTCATCATACCCTTCACAGTTAAGAGAACTGGCAGAAAGAACCAGGAAGTGAGCTGTTGTATTTTTTAGCTTGTGTGCAATCAACCATAGCTTTGCAGATTGGCACTTTTGAAACGGTGCTTGCATTATTTCTGTGCCCCAACCCACATGGCCAGCAGTATCGTAGTGCTTGCCGGGGTCAACTTTTGGCCCCTGCTTAGTGGCTCAAACCACACTGCGATGGTTTGGCCTAATTGTTAAGGTGCTTGCCTCTAATGACCGGGGTCAAGGTGAATTTATTTGATGACCGAGGTCGTGGGCTCCAGCCCCCATTTCATATGTCTAGCTCCAGAATAGAAAGTAAGTTCTCTTTGAATGCTAAACAAATGAATAATATTTAAATTATGTATTATGCTGTGCTTCCGATTGTGGCATAATTTTGCCAGCTAGTCTTATGCACTTCAGGTTTTGCTGGTCGTGAGGGCAGTGGTGATCGCCACGACGATCGCCACGTGGAGGAACCTGGTATCTATGACCTTACGGCACCACCTAGTGAAAGAGTGGTGAATACCTCATCGGTTGGTGTCATTATTTATGCATGAGTGTGAGGTTGGCAGTTGCCATTGATTGATCAGGTGTATCTCTCGCCTGCAGAATTACACAAGGTACATTCTTTTATTACAGGCATTACTTCGTGATGCCAGCACTCACCCCCAAGTTTACATTCGATACCCAGGTGGCCGTTGTTCACCAATAGGCAGCACAAATGGCGATGATTTGGACTTGGCTGATCATGCTCGTGCAGGTATTTATTGCAATTGGAGTAAACTTAAGGTGAAGAGCACTGGTGTGTTCTAGTCACTGGCTTGTGCATGTCATTGGAGAATGTTCATGCATGCCATTTGAAAATGGCTGCTAATGTGTTCAGCAATAATTTCTCGTGTTTATTGGGATATGCTTATCTTGTAGAGTGTGTTGTCTTTCGCTGTCAACTCAAGCAGAGCTAAGCGTTCACCAGTGTGGGGCAACATAATCTACACGTGCATTTCTTTGGTTAATTTTGCTTGGTCAAATATAAACGTCTGTATTATGGCTTCTTCTATTCTAGTGACAGTTATGCAAGGCTTAGGTGCTAAGCATGAGTAATTATCTTTATCATGTAGTAAATAAAATAACCTGCAGCTAGTTTTTTATTAACAGATTGGATGTACAAGCTTTTTAGTTCTTGGTAATAAGAACAGCCTTAGCCAAAAATCACAATTACAGTTATAACCAGTTCCAGATAAGCATAATTTCTTAGTCGGTTGTCAAAGATAAACTTTATAGTCTAGGGTTCGTCTAAGCCAGCAGTCACAGATACACCCTGTAGCACGTTTCAGTTGAGAGACATAATTAGACAGGTTTGCACATAAAATATATAGGCATTTACGTTTTTTTGCGAATCGTAAATAATCATGCCCCGTGCCAACTTCAACATTTGAAAGGAACTTCTGATGTGGAGAAATGGTGGTTATCAGCAATTTCAACCACATTTAAAGCCAGTGTCAATACATACCGTATATGTGAAGTACATATTATATGCAGATATATGTCTGTAGGATTTATGCAGACTACTAAATAAACATTTTAATTGTATGAAGTAATGGCTATGCTTATGTTCTTACAAATTGTTCTTGGTGGCTTGCTTAAAGGGCACTAAAATCCTCAGCAGACACCCTTGAACTGGCGATCTAGCTGAACGTTTGAGTCGGCTATTGTTGAGATCTTCAAACAGATATTTAGAACCAGGGAGAGAGAGAGAGAGTTGGTGTCTGTACCTAGTTATACATGTCCGACGTATTCTATAATGAACTAGAAAGCAGTGATTATCCCATGTGTTCCGATCTTTAGGTGCATCAGCTCGCGATAGGAACACATCCGAAGGCACCCCGATGAGCTCATCTGCACCAGATAATGTTGACCTTGAGAGGTACTACATTCAGAGGCAGTAGCGGCTAGCTTCTATTTCGTGAGCAGCTAGCTAGGCGCCCATTTAATTGCTATGTCCTAGGCATTTTCTTTAAACTTCGCTATGTGTACAAGCTTCGCAGTAACAACATTACTTACATAAGCTGTGGCATTAAATTTTAGGTATTACGATGTGAGTGAAGGAGCCAGTATCGACCGCTGCTGCATCTGTCGTCGCGTCTTTGATGACGATTGGTCTACTGATGAACGAACACAACACGTAAATGCGCATCTTGCAGAGTCAGATGGTGAGCAGGGCAAACGTTGCCCCATGTGCAATCATCAATTTCCGGTCGACTGTGATCAGGTAGAATTTGAGACACACGTTAACGAGCATTTCAACAGCTATCAATGAGGACACAAGCGAAGTCGTGTGTGCGATAGGCTAAGGCGGATGTAGCAAGTTTGCACATGATTTCGGAAATGCATTAGTTCGTGTGGTATCATTTATTCGGGAATTTTACAGTCATCATGCCTTGTCTTCGACAAAGCACTTGATGCAGCAAGCAGGTCGGTCCCGTGGCAACATTACGGTTTCAATGTATGATTTATAAACCAGCATGCAAGTCTGCGACCCTGATGCTTGGTACATAGGCATGGTATGTAGCTTGCAATGCTTAGACACCATAGATAAAGCTTATTCATGGCTGTGTAATGAGTTGATAAATTATTTGAGAATGCATATGGCTACCGTCTGAAGCCTTTTTGCTTGTGGTAGCATGTGGTGATCGACGAATAACTTAATCTAATGTTGGCTTTGTGGGTTTCGGGCCTTTGGGAATGGCCTAATGGGTAATGTAATGTATCTCCGTCAGTAACTCCACAAAGTCATAAAGACAATGTGGGTGTTATGCAAGAGAGTTTTGTATAGCGCACTCACAGCCTAAGGGGCTTTCGGTACGCATTCGGTAGCCAACAGACTTCGTCTCATGCAACAAAGAGAAAGTGGGAAGCATAGCAGTCAGGAGAGCAGTTGAGGTAGTGAGTAGCATAGAAGTAGCAGTTCAGGACCGCTGAAAAAGATGTGCCATAGTCGGCAGTTGGAGAGTAGTTGTCGTTGCGGAAGAATTGTGGAAGCGAGTTCCACAGTCTAGGACATGCCGAGCTAACACTTCTGTTGCCAACTGTCTTTAAGTGGAGGAATGGGGTACTTACAGTATAACATGCTATGCACACACACACACACACACACACACACACACACACACACACACACACACACACACACACACACACACACACACACACACATATACATGATCAAATGAGGTTCACGCTCTATTGAAATAAAAATCATGTCAGTAAAAGCAACGACTCGATAGCACGACCGACAGAGTTGGTACGGCCAGCGAAGCGTCGGCCGACGCGAGATGCCCGGTTCAACAACTACTGCGGTGCCGGCGAAGTTTGGACGGGCGGTGGCCGGCGTCGGGAGGGGCGGTGGCTTCGGCGTCGGCCAGGGATAGAGTTACATGCTTGCGGCTGCTTCTGAGAGCCCGAGAGCGTCAGCTGCTGGCAGCCCGGGCAGAGCTTTGACCTTGCACTTGATGGTCTGCCGAAAAGCAGGGCTGCAGCGATAGCATTTCTAATGACTATACAGTAGGAATATGTTATATATTATATAGTATATAATATTTTTACAAGATATGTAAACAAACGACAGTTTATGTCGTGGCATTTCCATACGGGAGGGGAGGAGATTCCCTACCCAGTCTGTACATCTCTTTTCGCTCGTGTGTTTGTCTTCTGGGAACTCTTATCTATGCCCCACAAGAACTCCAAAATAATATATAACCTAATATATATATATATATATATATATATATATATATATAGCATATATTAATACATAATTTAATGTCGTAGTACCCAATATGTTGAGTACTAGGAGAGTAATGGCGACTTAAGGAAAGATATTTTATGTCCAGAGGGTTCTAATAATGTTGGACGATGCTTATGCCCGTAACACTATGTTTTCTACGTTTGGCAAAGTACGTAACTGAATTCGCCGGCAGCCGAGTCCAGAGGCTCTAATGTCCGAGGCTCTAAAGTAAACAGCAGGGCAGGCGTGGTCGCTCGTCTATTAAACCCCCTCTTGGATGCCATCAAGCAGAACCTATTTTTGGCCACCGCTGACGCCTTGGCCAACAACGAGCTGTGGTACCCGGATGCCTCCTTAACTTGTTGAGCCACTCCTTGCCGTATCGATGGTCGCTACGCGACTAGAATATTCTGAGGGTACTAGAACGCACTGTTAGGAACAAAATTAGGAAACTTTTGCGGTAGCACAGAGGCCCTGCCGCGCTCGGTGGCCCTCGTGGCCAACTTCTCCAAGGGAGGACTGGCTCATCAAA
This sequence comes from Cristatella mucedo, assembly GCA_009760855.2. Lineage (NCBI taxonomy): Eukaryota > Metazoa > Bryozoa > Phylactolaemata > Cristatellidae > Cristatella > Cristatella mucedo. Next base: position 15,312,557 of record WPIO01000001.1, on the reverse strand, counting down.
AGTATGGGTCCGAAGGACAAATTTGCCACTGCTAAAATACCCATTGACTATCTTAGACAATTGCCAGGGGTACAGTTAAGTGGGTCCAGTCGTGCTTAAGCGAAAAATCGGATGACGCTGATAAAGTTTCTATCCAGAAGCATCAAAGCTCGTGCAAATAAGCAGCTGCAGGCGTAACGCCAACCAGATTCCTTGCAACACAAATATATTTCAAGAAGCCGTAGCTTTTACAGCAAGAGGTCGACTGATTTAAACGAGCACTGCTTTCACTTTGGTCTTCAGATAAACTTTAACTGTCCTTAAGGATAAAATATTTGTCTGCCAGGTGCTGGTGAAGAGCCTGCAGGCGAGTCAAAATGGCAGCAAAGTCATACATACTCCGACGACCGTCAAAGGGGCCCTTCAAATGCCCGATCAAATGTCAGTACTTCAGCCAGTAAAGTAATGTAAAGTAGCCAGTGAAGAAAATATTTTTTGAGAAGTAGCGAAACATGGGATTAGCTAGGTTCGTAATAGTCAAATTTCGCTGCAGAGTTTTGCACCAAATATTGCATGCAGCCAACACATGTTCTTCCATTACTATCTGTTCTAGTGAGAGATAGTCAATTTATAATTTACGTAATTAAGTGCTGATTGAAATGCGATGTTAAACGCCAGTGCGATGTTTAAGCGCCATCAAAGCCTAAGCGAATTTTAGGGCGCATGCGGTAGCGACTAGACTTCATCTAATGCAACGAAGAGAAAGTGAAAAGCCTAGTTGAGTCAGTAGGGTATTCTAGGAAGTAAGTAGCATTGCCAGGAAGAAATAATGTGATCGAATAAAGTGTGGTTTCATTTAATTGATGACTGCCCCTGGTTGTTGTACGAGTGGGTTGTGACACTCAATGTGGTAGGCAGTCGGGACGTGCTATTGGTGATTGTTATGACAAGGGGGTCGGGGGGGGGGGACTCCGGTGGGCGAGAGGGGCGAGGAGAGTCGCGCTTCGCCCTGCTCCGTGTGTAGGTGAAATAAACTGATGGTGTTGCTCGTCAACTAGCGTTCTGTGCTGTTCGTGAAGATAACTCAAGCTACATAAAGCACATGGCGGGCTACGAGGTGCCGGCTGAGTTAGTGAGTGAGTCTACAACCGCTCACGTTTACGTACCGACCCATCGCTAAACTCACCTCCGTTGGTTGCACATTAAGATGCCTCTTTGCCTGGCAGACCGAAGTATAATGTGAGTAGTAATCAAAGAATAAGTTCTCTGCAATATCCCTAAAAAGTAAATAGGAACCGTTTCTTGGCGTGAAAGTGCTGCAAGGTTTGTTCATACAAAAGTTTCAGCAATCACTGTAAAGGTCCGACTTCCCATCAGAAGCCAGAAATCGTATTAGGGGTGTTACATGTTTACTGTAAACTTCGCACTGCCAGAAAACTACTATGGAATAGAGTAAAAGAAGACTGGTTTGTACGTAGCGAGAACTACTATCCTGATTCCGACTATGGCACATCACTTCCAGTCTTTCTGAGCTGCTACTTCCTACTTTCTTATTATTTGCAGAGATGAAATCGGTTGGCTGCCGAATTCGTACCGAAAGCTGATTAGGCTGTGAGTATGCTATACAAATCTCTTTTGTGTAACACCCACATATTCAGTGTGGGTTTGTGAAGTTACTGGTGGAGATAAAATAGCACCGCTAACAATACGAAGGTAATCAAAATAAACTACGTGGGAATATAAAAAGTAAAAGATGAATCCTTGACCAAAACTCGTTTGATGCACACGAACGGAATGTCATTAAAGATATCAATTTAGTCCGAGAAGTAGGAGAGACGCCAGAAAGACGAGGAGCGAGTGTTGCCAGAGCAGGATGTCGGATAATCTAGATAATCAAGTGAAACAAGCTAAGTTTGTTGCTAAAATTCGAGACTCACTTGGTGTTCAAAACAAAGTAGCAAACACGTGTGGGTTTTTCGCAGGAGAGTTTCCTGTAGTGCATTTATGCACACCGATGCACACCGATGATGCATACCGAAATCCTGAAATGCTTTCGGTATGCATTTTTTTAGCCAACCGGCCTTATCTCACAAAGCAACGAGAAAGTGAGAAGCGTAGCTGAGTCAGGTGGGCAGTAGGAGGTTGTGAGTGACATGTCATTTACCTAACAAATGTTAATGTCTGCTATCAACAAGCTTCTTATGAATCCTCAGTTTCAAAGGTTTTCGGGTTAAAACGTGCATCAAAAGGCATGAAAAATAAGCAACGCGCATCAGCAAGCGGAGGAAAGAAATCAGAAAATGAAGCGGAGAAAGGAAATCAGAAAATGAAGCCTATACCTAAGTGTTGGTGGAAGAGGTTGTTTACCATCCAAGGTCTCACAAACTGCAACTCGTAGTCTCATGCAGAATGAAGTCTTTGTAATTCCTTGAGCGTGTGTCCTGCAACGGAACAATGGAAGGAGCTAAGAAGTGTGCAAGTGAGGCAAATAAAGACAGGATGTGAGGCATAGCATTTTTTAAATTCACCATTACCACATTATCATAACCAGGCTCATGATACGGGTTTCTCTCATTAGTGATTGAATTGAGACTAGCAAGGTCGATAAGTTCATTACCGGAGTCCAAACAGGTCCGGAATATGTACTGAAACAAACGATCAAACAAACCGAAAAACAACACCGCAGCTTCGTTCAATCAGTTGCACAAGAAACAGATAAGAGGTAAGCGCACCCACATTATTGAAATGATGGAGATTAACAAGCTCATCGCAGGAGTCCAACAAGCTCCGGAGCACGTACTGAAACTGATAATAACAAAAGCTCAGTATTAGCAGGCACGATACACATTTATTGATTTGAAGTAGGCACACACGCGTAAAGAAACGCATGTACGCACAAGAGCACAATAACAATATTAATTGGGTGTATTCACTAAGCAAACCGGTCCGAGGCCCGGCGTATTCGTATTCGAAATGAGAGCCATGGCCGCTGTGCTCCCACGCCCAATCCACATCTTCTGCAACAATTCCAGCTTCTGCAGTTTGTGAGGATTTTAATACTTAAAAAGGCAGCAGCGGGCAACCGTACCAAGCACAGCTTCGAATAGTACCCTAAAGAGTATGGTCAATTTTTTGGACCCTTTATCTGATGCCTTCAGCTCTGAATTTCGTGCATTGACTGACACATTGTCTCTTCTGGCTCATGTGCACGGCCCTACTCATATCAAAGGTCACTCAATCGACCAGATTTTCTCATGCAACTGCACGTTGTCATCACCAAATATGACCAACTCCTGCTTATCTGACCTCCTGCAGATCTCACTCAGTCTACAATGTGTGCCCTCTTCCTCCTCCTCCAATAAAATCACTAGTAAATCGCGAAAGCTCAAGACCCTTGACATCGATGCCGTCCGTGCGAGAATATCTGCTTCACCTCTGCTGCTCAGACCCCATTCCAATTTGCAATCATTGGTAGATAGCTCCAACAGGACACTAGCTGACACGCTCGACGAGTTTGCAACTCTGACTAAGCGCACTGTGCGCCCCCGCCCAGACGGCCTATGGTTTACTACAGACATGAAACTAGCCAAGTCTACTAAACGAAAGCTTGAAAAAGCATACAAAAGATCCGGACTAACTGTCCATCGACAGGCATATGAAGACTACTGTAGGTCGTACCAATCGATCCTAGCAAAGGCCAAGTCTAGCTTCTATAGAAACATTGTTTAATCACAGATGCACAATCCAAAAATGCTGATGTCGACAATAAACCATCTCCTCAACCGTTCCCAGATTAGCTCCTTACCTGATGATCCTTGTGATGATCTAGCCGATCGCTTCTCTCGATTCTTTGTGCAGAAGATAGACAAGGTCAGGGAATCCATCCCTGCGATGACAACCTCCCCACTAAAATGCTGTTCCTCGGTTCCTGGCTGCACCTCAATGTCTGCATTTAAGCAGGTCACTAGTGATCTAGTCCTAAAGTTCGTATCTCAATCAAAGAAGACAACAAGTCCTCTGGACCCTATTCCCACTGTCCTGCTCCTACGTTGCATTGATCTACTGCTGCCATGCACAACTAATGTCATTAGCCTCAGGTCATGTCCCAGCACCTTTAAAAAAAGCTGTAGTTAGGCCACTTCTCAAGAAAGCTACACTAGACCAAGAGAACTTAAGCAACTACCGCCCAGTCTCCCTTCTACCATTCCTATCAAAGACACTGGAGCAGGTCGTGGCAGACCAGCTGAACTCATATATCGAAACCTCACACCTTGCTAGTAAGTTCCAGTCTGGCTTTAGAGCTAATCACTCCACAGAGTTAGCATTGCTTAGGGTATACAACGACCTACTTAGGAATGCAGACATGGGTAGAGTGTCTCTGCTTGTTTTGCTTGATCTTTCAGCAGCTTTTGATACCATCGATCACAAAGTTCTTATAGAGCGCCTCTCATCTCGTCTGGGCATCACTGGCACTCCTCTGCAGTGGTTTAGGTCCTATCTCAGTGGGAGATTCCAGAGTATTGACGTGAATGGACAAAGATCATCTGAAGTACCTCTGAAATATGGAGTACCTCAGGGCTCCGTGCTAGGTCCAGTTCTTTTCACGGTTTATACTCTGCCTTTTGCCGATGTGATTGCCAAGCACAATCTAGGCTTTCAATTTTATGCGGATGACACTCAGTTGTACCTTTGCTTTGATCCCTCACAGCCTTCGAGCACCTCAAATTCTCACTTGCTGCATGCATTGTTGACATCAGCACATGGGTGGCAGCAAATTTTCTAAAACTAAATGATGATAAAACTAACTTAATAGTTATGGGCAAACCCAGTGTGATTCAGAAATTGGAAAGGCTGAAACTCAAAATTGGCTCTGCCAGCATATCTCCAGTTGAATCAGCTCGAAATCTAGGTGTCATATTCCAAAGTGACCTCTCGTTAGACGACCATATCAGCTCCACAGTCAAATCTGCCTATTTTCAGCTTCACAACATTGCTAAAATTCGGGCTTGTTTAGATAAGGTTACCACGTCCAAGTTGGTCCATGCATTCGTGACATCCCGTCTCGTCTTCTGCAACTCAGTGCTTACTGGCCTACCAGCATGTGCGATCAAGCGATTGCAGCCGGTGCAAAACTCTGCAGCTAGGCTTGTCTGTCGTGAGCATCGCAGTTGCCACATTACTCCCCTTCTCGCCGACCTGCTCTGGCTACCAGTCAAGCAACGGATTGACTTGAAAGTTTTTTCGCTTACTTTTAGGTCCCTTCATTCTATGGCTCCGGCCTATCTCTCCGACATACTCCCCCATCAGGCCAAGCATCATACCACCTGCTTTTCGGAATCCAACAGTCTAGAAATACCTCGTACAAACCTCAAATCCTTTATAATAATAATAATATTGCACTTGATAAAGCGCCCTCAGAGAACTTGATCTCTTTCTAGGCGCTTTACATTTGCTGCAAAGTGATATGCAATAGAATAGTAAGTAAAATATAGAATAGTAAGACCGTGCATTTAGTTCCTATGCTCCCAAAGCCTGGAACTCCCTCCCGACCTGCGTCAGAACATCCCCTGACCTGACCACATTTAAAAGGAACTTAAAAAACACACTTATTTAGGACAGCATTTAGTGGGTCCCTGTGATTCGTCATTGATGTGCTTATGCGTGCTGACACTGTGCATGCTGCCACTAACCACATTTGCATGCTGACCCTGTGCATGTCATCCCTAACCATGTTATTCATTTTGTTTGTTTTTCAAGCATGATTCAACTTACTTACCATTCAATTGCATTTTACTTTGCAGCAAATGTAAAGCGACTAGAAAGAGATTGAGTTCTCTGAGGGCGCTTTATCAAGTGCATTATTGTTATTATTAGTATTATTAACTGCTGCCATGCTTAACTAACATCAATAATAAGTCATTAGCTTCAGATCATGACCCAGCACCGTTTAAGAAAGCTGTAGTCAGGAAACTACTCAAAAAAGCGACACTAGACCAAGAGAACTTGAGCAACTACGCTAAGCTTCCCTTCTACCATTCCTATCAAAGACACGGGAACGAGTCGTGGCTGATCAGCTAAAGTCATATTAAAACTTCTAACCTTGCTAGTAAGTTCCAGTCTGGCTTTAGAGCTAATCACTACACAGAGTGCATTGCATCGGGTGTGCAACGACCTACTTAGGAATGCAGACTTGGGTAGAGTTTCTCTGCTTGTTTTGCTCGATCTTACGGCAGCTTTTGATACCATCGATCACAAAGTTCTTCTCGATTGCCTTTCATCTGGCCAGAGCCTTAGTGGCACTGCTCTGCATTGGTTCAGGTCCTACTTCAGTTGGAAACTCCAGTGTAATGATGTGAATGAATAAAGATCATCCGATGCACCTCTGAAATATGGGGTACCCCAGGGCTACGTGCTAGGTCCTGTTCGTTTCATGGTTTATACTCTCCCTCTTGCCGATATGATTGTCAGGCACAATCTTGGCTTTCACATCTGTGCGGATGACACTCCGTTGCACCATTGCTTTAATCCCTCCCAGCCCTCGAGCCCCTCGAACTCTCTCAACTCCCTTGCTGCACGTATTGATGGCATCCGCACATGAATAGCAGCAAGTTTTCCTAAATTTAATGATGACAACATTAACTTACCAGCTATGGGAAAACCAAGTGTGATTCCAAAATTGGAAAGGCTAACGCTCAAAATGTGCTCTGCCAGCATATCTCCTGTTGAATCTGCATGAAATTTAGGTGTCATTTTCCAAAGTGATCTTTCGTTAGACGACCACATTAGCTCCACAATCGAGACTACCTACTTTCAGCTACACAAGATTACTCAAATTTGGGCTTGTTTAGACAGGGATGCCACACGTAAGTTGGTCCGGGCATTTGTGACATCCCGTCTTGACTTCTGCAACTCACTGCTTGCTGGCCTACCGGCATGTGCAACCAGGCGCTTACAGCTGGTGCAAAACTCTGAAGCTAGGCTTGTCTGTCGTGAGCGTCGCAGTTGCCATATCACACCACCTCTCGTCGACCTGCCTTGGCTACCAGTCAAGCAACAGATCGACTTTTAGGTTTTGTCGCTCTCTTTTAGGTCACTTCATTCTTCGGCTCCAGCCTATCTCTCAGATATACTCCCCCATCAGGCCAAGCATCGTACCACCCGCTTTTCGGAACCTTACTGTTTACCAATACGTCATACAAACCTTAAGTCCTTTGGAGACCATGCATTTAGTTCGTATGCTCTCAAAGCCTGGAACTCACTCCCGACTTCCGTCACGACATCCCCTGACTTAACCACATTTAAAAAGAAATTTAAAACGCACCTATTTATGACAGTTTGTAGTGGGCCTCTGTAATTCGTCCTTTATGTGCTTATGCATGCTGAAACAGTGCATGCTGCCACTATCCACACTTTCATGCTGACTCTGTGCCTGTCATCCCTAACTATGTTACTCATGTTGTTCATCAAGCATGATATCACTCACCATTCGATGGTGTTTTCTTTGCAGAAACTTTAAAGCGCCTAGAAAGAGATTGAGTTCTCTGAGGGCGCTTTATCAAATGTATTGTTATTATTATTATTATTATAGATTCAACGTGCACGATAGAAAATGCGGCAGTTTCTCCACACGCAGCAGACAAGCCTGGCTGCTCCGGTCTTACTGACCAAGCATTCAGAATGATATCACCAAATGATGTCACCTTCACATAACTATTTAGCACTTAAGAATGCAGCTCTGGCGGCGGTACCTACTTATTCTATTGAGGCAAGTCGAGTTAGGTCGATCGGCATAACTATCAAGAGAGTGGAGAGGATCCCAGGTGTAGGCCATGGTTGCACTGAAAACATTGAAAACACGTGTACAAAGCATGCTGTAAGGCGATATACGTAGGCGGCCAAGCACAAAGTAATGCGCACCGAACTTTAACCGATCATAAAAGGGCCTCCCGTTGACACTAGTTTCCAAATACTATAATCGTCCATATATCGCGCCGTGCTGCATGTAGTTTCGTATGTACGTACGTATTGTATGCCGGCTCCTGACTTGTGACCTTAAGGTCAAGGGGGCGTGTAGTTCGTATGTACGTGTATATGGATGTATTTAATGCCGGCTCCTCTGATGAGCCTGTAATGTGGCGTGGACACAGGCCAGTAAACCGCTGGTGGCCAGATGGTGGATTCACCATCTGGGTCGGCCGGTGCACAGCTGTGGTCCGAGTGTTATGTGATATGGAGAGAGGCCGGTAACCCGCCGGTGGCGAGATGGTGGACTGGAGAGTGGAGGAGAGGGCAGTAGTGTGAGAGCAGGGGCCGACTAGAGCCGTGCACTCTTCGGCTCCGTGCGTTGGTAATAAACTGTTGATGTTGGGCATCGGCTGGCTCTCTGCTGTTCGAACAAACGACACTGCATACACATTTTCTAGGAGCATTAGGTCTCATGTCAATTTTTCATGTTCGACGAAATGTAGCATAATCTAAGCACACTTCCGGTTACGATCGCGAGTTACTGGGGCTCAAGTAGCTAATTGCATGTTCGCGATTGGTTGAAATAATGCGGTGACACTTTAAACGCAGTGTGCTGTGACGGCTAAGATGTAATTGATCTTAGCCCAGTCACTTTCCAGTGGTTTGCGATGGATCATAGTGGATTGCCGTATTTGCCCGGGCCAATGCCGTCGACTGCCATGCATTGCCCAAGATTGAACGGTCAGTACTGGTTGAAAGGTTTGAAATTATGGGCGCGCGAAGTGAGGTGTTGCGTGTAATGAGAATTGGAGCTTGGGGCAGCAACTTTGTCGTCGATTTGCCACGAAGTACTGCATTAATGCTGTAATGCTTTTGTAAATGCCCTGCTTTTGCTGCCGATTACCCTGCATCGTTGACAATTAACGTTCGAAACAGCTTGAAAGTCATACGATTTCACTTTTAGCACAAGAAATGTGAAATGCGATGCCGATTTGCACGTCGTGCAGCCAATTTGTGGTCGACTTGCCGCGGATTGTATCTAAAGCTGCTTCTAGCCGAGCCGTTGCCGTACATTGCCACGCACAGCCCAATATTGTACGAGCTCAATTGCTTAAAATGATGTGGTTGACTTTACCCAGTATACTTTGCAACATGCATTCAAAATGAGAGCGTTGCGAAACCAATTTCGAGGCATTTTGCATCGGACCGCTGCAGGTTGCCGCATTGGCCCGGGCCAATGCAGTCAGTTGCAGTGCATTGCTGCCGAATTGTCAAGCATTTGATGTAAAATTATGCGATTACACAATACCAAATATTAGAGCGACATACAATCGCTGATAGAGTTCAAAGTGTGCGTATTCTGGTCGTTTTGCTGTGGGCTGCGGTGGACTTACTACTGACCCGGGCAGTTGCAGTCAATTGTAGTGCATTGCTGCAGAATGGTCGAGGCAATAAACAGGGACGTTATGCGAATGCACCATAACTGCGGACTAGAGCAGCGTGCAATCCTAATTAGAGCTTCTAGTGTACACGATCTAGTCGCTGTACGGCGGATTGCAGCGGATTTCGGAGGATTGAGGTGGATTGCGGTATGGAACCGGGCCGTGGCAGTCGGTTGCAATTCATTGCATGAGAACGTGTGTGCACAATGGAGCAACATTTTGTGGGTGCACTTTGAACTGAGTCTAGTCCTGTATGCAGCGTCAACTGGAGTTTCGCGATGGCGATTTGAGAATGATTTGCAGTGGAATATAGTAGATAGCGGTAGTTTTTCCGGTCATTTCAGACGGTTGCCGCCCATTTCCACAGTGTGAGGATGCACAACTTTTTAGTTTAGTTGTGCACACAGCACTGTGCCCTTTAATATGCAATAAAAACTGGAGCTCGGCGTAATGTGTTTCGATTTTATATGCGGTGGATTTGGTGGATTGAAGTGGATTGCTGTATTGACCCTGGCTACTGCAGTCGATTGCAGCACATTGCACGAGAACGGCCTTGCTAATGCAAGTGAAATTTTATTAATTGCAATTTTCGCAGACTGTGCTGTCGTTTGCAATCAAAAAACGAGTTTTTCGGAAAGGATTTCTTTCGTTGGGCGGTAAAACGCAGTGGATTTCGGTGGATTGTGGTATTGGCTTTGGCCACCGCAATCTTACTTCAGTGGACTTCGTGAGAAAGTGTGAGTGGAATCTCGCGAAATTTTCTGTGGACAACGTACCGTTACGTACGTGTACGCATACCGTTGTTTGATATTCCAAACTTTTTGGAGCTGTATGTAGCTGATTTGTAATTGATTTGAGGGAGCTAAATTGAATTTCGGCCGAATGCTGTACAGGCGCCAGGCGTCGTAGCTCATTTGCATAAGTGGCTGCTACGTGAAATTTCACGTTTCTTGTGCTAAAAGTGAAATCGTATGACTTTCAAGCTGTTTCGAACGTTAATTGTCAACGATGCAGGGTAATCGGCAGCAAAAGCAGGGCATTTACAAAAGCATTACAGCATTAATGCAGTACTTCGTGGCAAATCGACGACAAAGTTGCTGCCCCAAGCTCCAATTCTCATTACATGTAACATCTCTCTTCGCGCGCCCATAATTTTAACCCTTTCAACCAGTACTGACCGTTCAATCTTGGGCAATGCATGGCAGTCGACGGCAATGGCCCGGAAAAATACGGCAATCCATTATGATCCATCGCAAACCATTGGAAAGTGACTGTGCTTAAATCAATTATATCTTACCTGTCACTGCGCACTGCGTTTAAAGTGTCTCCGCATTATTTCAACCAATCGCGAACGTGCAATCGCGAGTACTGAATGAAAATTGACAGCAATGGCCCGGGCCAATACATCAATTCGCGGCAAATGAACGAGAAATTGGCAGCCCGAAGCCCCAACGGTCATTACGTATAACATTCCCAGCGTCCAAAGTAAAACCGTAACATTTTCAAGATGCTTCGCCCGTTAACTATCAGCAATGCACGGCAGTCCAGAGCGATGGTAGGGGCCGATAGGGCAATCCCTGAAAAATTGACAAGATTTGCTGCAATAAAATGCAACTCTCATTCTACGTAACATGTTGCTGTGCGCGCGCGTATAATTTTCACTCATCGTGAGCGTTCAATCGGCGGTAATGCACGACAATCGACGTTAATACGCCAACCCATAACGTTCCGTAATAGATCCACCGACAGTTGCTGAGAGAAGCTCCAACTTTTCTTGCGTATTGCACTACACTGCCTTAAAAGTGCACACACATCCTTTTAAATAATCGACAAAGGTACAATCGAGGGCAATTCATGGCCATCGACGGCAATGGCTCGGCCTCCACCGCAATCTGTTTCAATTTTGCTTGTAATTGGCTGCTTGAATGTGTAATAATTCTACCACATAACGCTCGCTGTGTATGCACCTACTGTCAGTTTGTGCGTTCAATCTTGCCCAATGCATGGCCATCGACGGCAATTGCCCGAGAAACACGGCAATCTATGATTGTATGTTACAATTACAAACATGGCTGGTGGGAGAAATCCCATTTTTCTCGTGCATTACAGTGCGCTGTATTAAAAGTGCAACCGCGTCCTTGCAACTATTCTCGAAACGTACATTTGAGGGCAAGGCGGATCAATCGACGGCAACGGCGTGAGAAAATGCAAGACCATGAGAACACTGAGATGTAAATAAATATAATTCATTTATATAATTCATTTATAAAGCGCCCTAAGTAAACTTAATCTCTATTCAGGCGCTTCACATATTCCTTTGGGGCTCGAGCTCATGACCTCAGCCAGACTTTGGTCGGGGCGAGCATGTAAGATTTATTTGATTTGCCAAGTATCGGCCACTCAAAAAGTGCATCGCAACTAAAGGGCGCTTCTTCAGTAATGGTCGGGATTCGATATATCAAATTCGGAAATGGGCAGGCATGCGCTGGACGTGCTTCACAAACGTGCAAGGAAGGAATTGGAGAACCCGAAGAGGCGGCGCCAGCGATCTCCGAGGCACCGGCAGCGTCAGTCCAGGCGGCGGCAGGGGCCGCACAAGCGTCTACAACGACCGCAGGAGCGGCGGCTGCGTCCTCCGCCGTGGTGGCTGCATCCGCCCTTGTGGCGGCAGTGTCCTTACAAGGGGGCGACGTCGTCCGCACGGGCGGCGGCAGCGTCCACAGAGCAGCGAGCCAACCGCTGAATTGAAATAACACGTCGCGACATGACAGCGCCGCATCGCCACAACAGTCAACCTTTGCAGCTGTCCCCATAGGCAGGCAGGCAGGCTACCACGCAGCCGCTCGAAGGAGGCAGGTTACAGCACGGCCTGCACCAACCAGCCGACTGCCTGGGCCGCCGGCCCTTTGCACCGCCGTGGCATCGCTGAGACCCTCAGCTCAGCCTCACACTTTGGCCCTAAGCCTATTCTCTTCACAGCAAGATGCTCACGAGCCTTAGTTTTATCGCCGGCCGCTGTCGCTTCACTCACTTCTCCGTCGGCCGCGGGCGTCTCGCGCCTGTCCTCTGCTGACACCTCGAACTTAATTTTTAATTTGAATATTATATATATATATCTATATCTATATATATCTATATTACATATATATATATATATATATGCACATATATATGAATATATATTATACGGTATTATGTTATATTTTACATATTATAGTGACAATTAGGTAAACAAAATCAATGCTCTAATGTCGTCGGCGCTGATGCTGCGGCCGACCATGGCAGCTATTTTGCAGCAATGCTCGGCTTGAGCAGCTCGCCTCTCGTGAGGTCAGCCTACTATCCAGGGCTGAGCAAGCAGTGCCCACCCCTCCATCTTTAACTCTCTGGTGAAGAAAGCGCTAGAGAGAGACAGAGAGGGGGAGAGAGAGAGAGAGAGAGAGAGAGAGAGAGAGAGAGAGAGAGAGAGAGAGAGAGAGAGAGAACGACGGCGTCCATTCAGCTCGCCCCGTAACTCTCCTGCGTTCACGCACGGAGTGGACGGCACCTGTTTTCAGGCAGGTTGTTCCGATCACTTGCTACTTGTTTCTTACAAGCCTCGACGTTTGGTTCGGCTAATATTACTATCAGCACGGAAGGTGAAAAACGCAATCAAGCCTCTACATCCACTGCTAGAATTTATTATGGCTTTGTCATTTTTGTTTTGGTCTTTTCTGTTAAGCCATCTTTAAATCCAGTTTAGTAACAACTTTCTGACATGCTCGTGACTGTGACACATCATTTCCAGCTTTTGTTAGCTCTTACTTTCATGCTACTCTCTTCCTTGACTGTCATACCAACTCAGCTATGCTTTTCACTTTCTCTTTGTCCTATGAGGTTAAGTCTGTTCGCTAGCTATCAAACGCATGCCAAAAGTCGCGGAGGCTTTGATGGCGCTTCAACATGTCATTGGTTATTCAAACAAAAACATTATATTTAGTATTATTATTTAATTGCGTACAATTCTAATTGATTATCTCTGACCAGATTTGAAAATGAAGATGCTGCACGCACGATCTTTGAATATAATTTCTGATTGATTTTTGGTAATTACACGCTAGTCTTATAAACAATTTTTACGACTCTCGAAACTGCAACAAGAAAGCGATCAACCCAAATTTCTCCATGGAAACGCCAGCATAGGACGTGACGGGCACATTTTGCTATCACTGTAGAGCACCTAGAGAGTACCCTTGGAAGCCCGGTTGCTGCGCACTTAACGATTGCCTCGCTTCGATTGCCATCGTGAGCTGCAGGCTGGTCATGGCTCAGAGGCGTGCTGCTGAGTCGAAATCCAATAGAAAGTGGACGCGATCAGTCGCATGTCATGTAAATGAAGCCATCTCAGTCAAGCCAGTTTGTACCAGTGTACCAGTGGCTGTGGGCTCCAAACAAGAGATGCAATACTGAGAGCTTCTGCTAGACCTCGCAGATGCTCTTGTCCCCGACTGAACGCTTTGGGCTTCAAAGTCTTATTGCACCGACTGTATGTATACCAATTAATCATGTCCTACCCAGTTCAAGCGACCTTTTGCAAAGGATAGGTACACACCTTATTAGTCCCTTAGACCTCCCTTCATCGTGCTTCTATTACGAAGTACCAGCACGGCACATGAAGAGCTCCATCAAGCCTGTGCGATTGCTGATCGTTATTACTTTATATTACTTTACATTAGGTTCTTCGGTCTTTTCTGTTAATTCGGTCTTTAGATCCAACTCAGTTGCTACCCTCTTTCTTAAACGAGCTGTAGCGCGTCTCAGTTAATCATTAAACATGCAGTAAGAATTTTCCGAGCCAACAGGTCCGCCATGTGTTAGTTCAATCATATCCTACATTGTATTTTGAAAATGTTTAACTCGTTGGTCCCACCATTCACGACAGACAAGCTTAGCTGTTAAGTTTTACACTAATCGTGAGCGCCAGATGCCGGTAGACCAGAAAGCAGTGGGTTACAGAAGTCGAGAGGGATGTCACAAATGCATGAACAAACTTGGACGTGGAATCTGACGAAAGGTCACTTATGAACACGACACCTAAATTTCTTCCTGCAATGTTGGTACAGCATCTTAAGGAAAATTGGCCGCTTTCAGAAAAACTGTAGGATCTAAAGATGAACTACGCAGACGCCTCTTGCGACATCCACTTTTTGGAGATTGACTTCTCGACACTTCTCGATGACCTGTGTCGAGAATCACTACTAGATGCCAAAAAAAGATATGAATTGATGGGAGTTGCGGTTGAACGAACAATCCGCCGAAGGACTCAAATGTCTAGGGAACTCGCTTAACACGTTGGTCTCGCAGAGGAGGAGTTTCCAAGAATAATGACAGATGGCATAGACCATCTCCAAGAAGAACGTACATCCAGGTTTTCCGCCTCACAGATCGTTATTTCAAATTAAGTTTTTTGTTGGAAGTCGAGACGCTCATTAAGACACTTGACCAAAAAAAGACTCCGACAGCAATGTCTAGATCTTGGAGGCGTCTATTGTATACACTTTGACAAAACAGAGCTGTAAAACGAAATACGTGACTGCATAACGCGTCTTGCCGCACGTCACGACTCTGCACTATCGGCACTAAATGTCTTTTCTAGTCAGTTACGGAGATGTGTTTTTTTCTAATTTTGGAATTGCCCTGCTATCTCAGTTGCCAGTTGTGAGAAGGTTCATTGAGCAAGCTAAAGACAATCCACTCTTACCTGAGACCACCAATGGGGTAAAACCAACTCTTCGATTTGGCCTCGTTAACCATAGAGCATTAAAGCTGTGATAGCTACTTCTTACCTTTAGTGCAGTCAATAAAAACTCTCGATATGCTTGTAACTAGCGTGTTATTTTTCGTACCTTGTGAGGTGGAACTATGTTTCAAGATTGTTTTCTTCAGGGGTATATACGCTTTTTTAGCTTTGAGCCCAGGCGCCGAAAGGTCTCACTGCGCCTCTGCCTGCAAACCCACGACTACAGCTGTTTTAGTCACAATCGTGCTTCACGCAGTCGCAGGCAGAAGCCGTACCTGGAAAAGACTAAGAAAGGGGCGGGGATCGTAGCGGTTTTTTCAGTTACTGAGATGCATCATTAAGCTGATCTTACGCGCGCCTCAGCTCAGCGCGCCGGCCGCGCAGCTTTTCAGATATACGCGAGCGAGCATAGAATGTGACGTCACGAGGTATAGTCTCGCTGACGTCACAAGGGCTCCGCTACCGCATAAAGGTTTTGCGTATTGCGCGTGCATAAAGCTTAATAAAATACCCAGTTGCACTCACCTAGTCCACCACCCAGACGCAAGCTGAAGAGTGTGAAACCGCAGGTAAGTGCCGGATAGCAGCGCGGCTCGAGGAGCGACCAGCTCACTGTGCAGGCAGAGCACCGAGCCGGCATTCGAGGTGTTGCTCGGCACTTTGTTCCGTCCATTTACCTTACTACTTTTGAATGTGTATTTCTTAGCGGTAGGAACTAAGAACAGCAAAAAGCGGCCGTTCTCGATTCTGCTGCAGTTAGCAATTTCATTTTATAAAGCCGAATGCTTGAGGGTGAGGCTTACTCGCTGCTGTCTATGCGGTGCGGCCATTGCCGTGATGGTGAGTCAACGGGCAGCCGGAATGACGAGCGCGCCTACAGTTCGAGTGTGCATGCGGGCTGGGTCCCTGCTAATCAATAGCATTAGGAGCTACCTTCTACGTGTACAGCAGCTAGCTGTCGGTTGTGCTCCGGGCTAAGTTTATTATACTCGGGGCGGGCTTCGAACCACTCAGATCAAGCCCTCTTGAGAGATTAAGTATCAGTAATATTGTTACGAGCAGGAGAACTAGTGGACTGCATGCATTGGCTGTTGTCACACTCAGGTTCTGTTCTGCTGCTATGGATTCGATTCGCGCGTAGAAATGACATGAACTTGCTTTGCTGCTGGAGCCCCTGCAACTCGCGATCGTAACCGGAAGTGTGCTTAGATTAGGGAAAAAGTATAATTCCTTTGTATTGCGCCCTAGGAGAACTCAATCTCTATTCATGCTCTTCGCATATGCCACGGGGCTCGAGCCCACGTCCTCGGCCAGACCTTAATCGGGGCGAGCACCTTAACCACTGAGCCAACCAAGCCTTACATTGCACCTGCCCGCTGCATTTTACTCGGCCGCCTGCATATATCGCCTAAAAGCACGTTTAGCACACGTGTTTTGATGTTTTCAGCGCATCCGTCACGAAGAGTTCTACAATGGCGTACAGATGGGATCCTCTTAACTGCCCTGATTGGGATGCCGACAAACCTAGCTCGGTGTGCATTAAAAGAATAACACGGTACGGCCGCCAGTGCTGCTTTCTTACGTGCTCAAGAGTTATGCGAGGGTGGCTGCATTTCTCAGTAAGCCGCCACCTTCACGTAATCCTCTATTCAAGCTTCCGACTATGTAGACTTGTCTACCGTGCGAGAACGCATTTTCTGTCGACCAAATCTATGCGGTACATCTTCGCATAGCTTTGAACTGACCGAAACACGTGCGTTAGGTGGCTCGCACGGGCACAGAGGCACCGACTGAAGAAGTGGAGCCTTAAGCTACTTGCGAGTTGGCTCCGATAGACGTCCAAAAACTCCAACTAACTTTAATTTAAACTTCGTTTAAATAACTCTACTTTGCCGCATGCTTTTCTACTCCAATGCTTACGATGTGCCCTGACTGGATATGAGTGTGCGACACTCACTATCTGAGGTTGCCTTACCTGGAGGCCAAAGAAATTAAAGCTTTTATAATATTTTATTTAGACTGTCAAAAAAGGTTGTAAATTAAATGCGTTGGAAAGTATGTGAGACTCAGGTAAATCCATAAGTGCCAACATGAAATACAGCAGTAGGTTGATATCTTGCTAATTGTCCCACCGGCTTGCGTTTCAGTGATATGATGAATTATTTTGAGGACGCTGCTCCTGGAATTTACATGGTTGTGGATGAAGATGTCGGTACCAACCAAGGTACTGCACGGCCTGTTACTGACCTTGCAAATGTATTGCCCGCAATGGCCATTGAGGTTGCAGCAAGCATATTCTTATTTGCTGGAGTTTTCAGGGAAATTTTAAATAATTATCAATTAAATTTTTCCATCCTGCATAAACAGGTGCGTCTCTGCAAGCGCAAATCCTTGTAGTAATTCGTTTCGCCCTAATCGAGCTAGCCCTCACAACTCTGCTGCAACGTAATGCAGAAAAATCAGGTAAACCAATCAAAATCCAAGATTCAGGTAATCACATTTGTGTTGCAGATACACGCGCTTGTGGTTGACCAGATGGCACTCCGTACGAAGGAGGGTTCTTCTACTTTGTCCTAAGGTGTCCGGCAGACTATCCATGCAGCCCACCTCGAGTTAGAAACATGACGACAAGCTCGGGCCGGGTTCGCTTTAATCCAAACTTCTATGCCAATGGAATGGTGTGCCTCAGCTTACTTGGGTAGGGCATTATCACGCTTTACAGTAGATAATTGTATTACTGTAGTTAGCCCGCGCGTCTCTTCATCTAGGTAATCATAATTTTCTCTTTGCTACCCTTCTTTCGCAAACAAAAGACTGCTTTCCCGAAGCCACCTACTGCACCTACTCGGCCTGTTGAAATGTACCTAAATCTATAACCCTAAACTGTTTTCCTAAACTATTTCTGAGGGTGCGACTCAAGAGAGTGTTCTTGGTGCGGTTGTCCACTGCTACACTTGCTTAAACATTCAAGCTACCGCAGCTGCTGGACTTGTTTCATGCGGAGTGGGTTGGGCGTGGGAGCATAGTGGTCCTGGCTCTCGCCTAATGCCAAGATTTCGGTTTTGTTTCAGTACATATTCCGGGCCTGGTTGGTCCAGTGCATTGAGCTTAATGACCTTGCTAATCTCAATTCAATCACTGATGAGTGAAAACCCTTATAGCAACGCTCCAGATTTTGCAGGAAGGGTAATGTTGAATTCGCGAAAAGCCATGCCTCGCATCCTATCCTATTTGCTATACGCGTGCACTGCTCTTAGCTCTATTGTTTCCTTGCAGGAAGACGCAAAATCACATGGATACAAAGACTTCGTTCTGCACGAGACTCTGCGAGTTGCAGTTTGTGAGACCTTGGAAAATACACAAGGTCTTCCTGAATTATTTAGGTATAGCTTTCATTTTCCGGTTTTTCCTCCTCCGCTTGCTGGTGCGTAATTGTTTTGCCGTGTCGACAGAAGGTAAAACCTAAAATCGTTAAACCCGTAGACGCTTGAGAGGCTTGTCGATAGCGGCACCACTCACTACCTCAGCACAAGCGCCTTGCGGCTTTGTGGAGTTATACGACTTATGCGAATTATAGCGACCAACCTAGGTTACTTCACTTGCTTGGGCTACCCAAGTTCCTCACTCATCCGATGTGCTATTAGGGACATTGGATGAGTGACTGAACAAACTGGACAAAATGAGTGATGAGAGACAAACTTGAACGGATATGCCGTAAGCGGCAGCATAGAGTACATTCTTGTATGCCTTTGCAGTTCCGTTAGTGCTTAGTCGCAGTAAACCTGTGACACCTCGGTTACGATTTCTGGCTTCTGGTAGGAATTAGTTAACATTGATTTCTGATGCACTTTGTATGAGCAAAGCCTGCTGCACTTTTGTGCAATAAAATCGTTTCTACTTACATTTTAGGGAGATTGTGGAGACCCTATTCGTGGAAGACTGCTCCCGTTTAATTTCGGTCTGCAAGGCAAAGAGCCATCTTAATGGTCAACCAATGGAGGTAAGTTTAGCGATAAGTCGGTACGTACCCGTAAGCGGTTTTAGGCTCACTAATTTATCTCGTAGCTCCAGACTTTCTATATTTTATCAAAAGCATTTCTTCCTCGCTATACATAACTTCCTAGAAAACCCAACTGACTTTGCTAGGTTTTTCACTTTCTTTTGGTTACATGAGATGAGGTCTAAGGAAGATCATGTGTTGGCTGCATGCAGTATTTGGTGTAAAACTTTTTGCAGCAAGATTTGACTATTGCGAACATAGCTAATCCCATATTGCGCTAATAAAAGATTTGCTTCACTGGCTACTTTACATTCCTTTACCAGTTGCAGTACTGACATTTGACCTTCACTTGTAGGACCCTTTTGACGGTCGACGGAGTACGTACGACTTTGCTGCCATTTTGACTCGCCTGCAGGCTCTTCACCAACAACTGGCAGACAAATATAAGGACAGTTTACGATTTGAAGACGAAAGCGATAAGCAGTGATACGGTCGAATCGATGCTTAATTGTAGTCTTCTTCCGCTGAATAGGCACGTCTAATTTGTGATAGCAATGCGTGTTGCATTACAGTACAGGTCTTGCTCTTAATAGTATCGGCTACTTCAAATAAATCCGTGGCGCAAGGAAGCTGGTTGGTGTTATACCTGATCAATTTAGCAGTGGCACATTTGTACTTCCGCAGCCATGCTTTTGAATAGCCGGTCCTCTCTCAGAGAAGTTAAGCAAAGGGACGGGACCAAGGCGCGGCAGTGCCTCTGTGCTACCACAGATATTTCCTATTATTGTTCCTAATAGTGCGTCCTAGTACCCTCACAGAGAGGTGCAACTCTTTAATTATTCTGGTCGCTTCGCTACCATCGACACGGCAGGAGCTGCACAGAGTAATATACTGTAGGTACCAAATTCGTCATGCCCAAATAATATCAGACAGAACTTATGGGATGAATGTGTGCAAATCATAGGGCAGAGAAAGCTTCACCAAGCTTTCTTTAGCTTTTTCTGCCGTCATGATCAAGCAAAGCTAGCTCGCAATGGGCCTGCCAATTCTGGCCCGACAAACCGGCATTGGTTTCCGGTAGGACCAGCACGGGAAATGGTCGCCGTTGACATTCTAAAACTTCCGATGTCTTCTCATGGGCGAGAGTACTTGCCTGTGTAGCAGGACTACTCCGCAAAATGGGTGGAGCTGTACTACTACGACGTCAACGAGCAGAAGCAGCTGGTGATGCGTTGCTGCCTATATTCGCTAGGTTCGGATCCCCTCGGTTTCTGCACTCTGACCAGTGAACTAATTTTGAAAGTGAATTGGTGCACAGGCTTTGCCAGTACTGTGGTGTGGTTGAGGGTGTGAACCGGACACTGCTGGCCATGCTGGGAAAAACATGTGAGCATACACCCGGCCAATGGGAAGACACGCTGAACCTGTTACTCTACGTATACCGAACCGCCACACACACTGCCGCAGGCTAAAGCCCATTCGAACCTACCATTCTTACCAACCGTACTTCTGTTTAGACGGCCGCCGTCGTTCTGCCACGACCATGCAGAGTCGGTGACTCAGTATGGCTGAAAGATTCGATACCCTGACATAAGCTCCCATCCCATATGCAATAAAAACTGGAGCTCGGCGTAATGTGTTTCGATTTTTTATGCGGTGGATTGGGTGGATTGAAGTGGATTGCTGTATTGACCCTGGCTACTGCAGTCGATTGCAGCACATTGCACGAGAACGGCCTTACCAATACAAGTGAAATTTTATTAATTGCAATTTTCGCAGACTGTGCTGTCGTTTGCAATCAAAAAACGAGTTTTTCGGACAGGATTTCTTTCGTTGGGCGGTAAAACGCAGTGGATTTCGGTGGATTGTGGTATTGGCTTTGGCCACCGCAATCTTACTTCAGTGGACTTCGTGAGAAAGTGTGAGTGGAATCTCGCGAAATTTTCTGTGGACAACGTACCGTTACGTACGTGTACGCATACCGTTGTTTGATATTCCAAACTTTTTGGAGCTGTATGTAGCTGATTTGTAATTGATTTGAGGGAGCTAAATTGAATTTCGGCCGAATGCTGTACAGGCGCCAGGCGTCGTAGCTCATTTGCATAAGTGGCTGCTACGTGAAATTTGGGCAGATAAACTGGAACTTGTACTACAATATAAGCTCAAGATTTGAGCTCGGCAAGGCTTACGTCTGGTCAATGTCAGCCTAATTTAAGTTCATTGTGGTAGTTCGTTGAACCCCAACCGTGCTCAACGATGTCTAGTAATCAATTCTAGTTTCGCAGACGTCAACGCTAACAGGAGCTTCCTGACGCGTGCAGCTCAGGAACGCTTCGCTCCGATTGGCTATCGTCATTGCTAGTGTCTAGCAGCAGGAACTCTTCGTTCCGATAGGCTAGTCAAGGTCGACAGAGCTTCAGTCTAGCACCGGCAGACAACAACATTTAGCTGCTTCGCACCATGGGCTGGGGTATACATTCTCTATCATAGTTTCAACATTCCTGCCTCATTAATCTTATCCAACGTGCATACTAGCTTAAGGCCAGGCGTAATCCTGGTTCCATATAGGCGGTCTTCGTGTTGTTGGGTTTTTTTGCGATCTCTGCTGCAGGTATTACAGGCATAGGTAGCTCATGGGAGAGAGGTGGCACGTTGGCATCAAATTTTGCCATGGCATCAATCCTGTTGTTAGAAGTACTCTCACAACAGCTGTAGGAAAATGTGACATAGGTGGCCCTCAGAATTTGCGTCTTGATTTTGTCTGCGTGTAAGATTTTGGCAGTGTGTGTGGCGGTTCGGTATACGTAGAGTAACAGGTTCAGCGTGTCTTCCCATTGGCCGGGTGTATGCTCACATGTTTTTCCCAGCATGGCCAGCAGTGTCCGGTTCACACCCTCAACCACACCACAGTACTGGCAAAGCCTGTGCACCAATTCACTTTCAAAATTAGTTCACTGGTCAGAGTGCAGAAACCGAGGGGATCCGAACCTAGCGAATATAGGCAGCAACGCATCACCAGCTGCTTCTGCTCGTTGACGTCGTAGTAGTACAGCTCCACCCATTTTGCGGAGTAGTCCTGCTACACAGGCAAGTACTCTCGCCCATGAGAAGACATCGGAAGTTTTAGAATGTCAACGGCGACCATTTCCCGTGCCGGTCCTACCGGAAACCAATGCCGGTTTTGTCGGGCCAGAATTGGCAGGCCCATTGCGAGCTAGCTTTGCTCAAGCGGAATGTCGCTGATAACTTTCATGGTCGGCGGATTGCACACATGTCAGCGCTGACGACATTATTTGGGGGCATGACGAATTTGGTACCTACAGTATATTACTCTGTGCAGCTCCTGCCGTGTCGATGGTAGCGAAGCGACCAGAATAATTAAAGAGTTGCACCTCTCTGTGAGGGTACTAGGACGCACTATTAGGAACAATAATAGGAAATATCTGTGGTAGCACAGAGGCACTGCCGCGCCTTGGTCCCGTCCCTTTGCTTAACTTCTCTGAGAGAGGACCGGCTACCTAAATTCCTAGATGCCTCTGAACAGTAGCCTTTTTTCCGAATCTCTGCACTGACTGAGACGTAGGTACCTGACCACGTGGAATAAACAATGATCCCGATTAGGGCAAACGAACCTTACTCTTTCGCGGATTCAAAAAATACTAGCCGATTCAACAGCCTCTTTTGTATACCAGCACAAGAGCCTTTACGGCTATCCCCGCCGCTTGCATTAAAGGATCGCTCACCGCAGGATTTCAAATCCAGGACCTGAGACTGTTGTACCTCGGGACCGAAGTCATGAAAAAAACAGCCGCCTTAGATAGTGTGTCAGCCCAGCTCACCCTATATAGGTCGCATCTTAAATTTATGCTGACGTTGCAAAGTTAATCAACATCATGAGTTAACACTTTCCGCGATTTCGTGGAGGTGCAGCATACCCCATTGCAGCGCCTAGTGATGTCTCCTGACACCGTTGCACAGCTTTAGAGTTCATTACGCAGAGTTGCTCCTAAATAAAGCGCGTGCTTGTGATATAAGATCTGTAGTTCCCAGAAGCTCAGCCATTTGTTAACTCAGCTAAGGGATTAATGATCGGCCTATTAAGCTTAATGTTTGATTCGACGGCGGACAGGCGACGTCACACGAACATCTTGGCGGGCATCCGCAACGCATACTCAGTGAATGCTCCCAGCGGGACTTCACATGGCCTCCCGTGCGCAGAACAGTCGAGCCTCTTCCAAAAAAACGCACGGCACATCAAGGGCGGGCCCGCGTACAACAGCCAAATGCTGGCTTGCAGTCAATACGACATCACCAAGAGCACGTGTCCTTCGGCAGGTCCGGCGTAATCTATGAAAACACACGGAGAAAGGCCCTTGCCACTCTCAAGAGTGTAAGAGAGCAGCTGGTGCATGGCTAATGTAATCCGGACTAGTCATACGATCGCAAACTTTTACCGCGTTGCCGGCGTCGATCACTGGCTACTAGATATAGCTGCGAGATGGAGCTTTAATGCGAAGTTACCAGCGTGCTACTGTTTAGCTCCTTAAGCAAAAGTTCACATTCCTGCACATGTTTTACGATTCGTAAGTCCCATAGGAACTCTCCTTTTTGAATACTCAGCACATCATGAGTGTAATCGTAGAGATTAATTGTTTTCAACAGTGGCAAGCAGTTATGCCCCGTGATTATGAACTATGAACTTGACAGCCGAGCATCGATTGAGAACTATAAGCTTTGCCTAATGCCTACATTCCTTAAAATGTGGACGCTTATGAAACGGTCGCGATAAGTTGAGGTTTATGAGCCAAATTATGTATGACTATTGTTATTGATTATGTTAGTGATTATTGGGGCTAATGACCTGCCTGCTGAAAGGGTTTATTGAACTCTCGGCGCACCTAGCATTCAAGTACCCCGGTTTTATGAGGCTGCAGTTACCAAAACCAGCTTCCCCATTTCTTACTCCTCCGGCAGCTGTACCGCAGTCACCTCCTAAGAGTCCCAAACTTCTATTTCTGGAGTCCCAAATGACTTGGTAATTAAGACACGGTGTAAGCTGGGCCAAAAATTTCAGCGTTCGGTCCGCCAGTTGCGACTTTCCGCGAAAGTCAACAAACCCACACCATAGCGTGGCTAATCTCTATTTCGTATCTGCCACGTCTTTCTCCAAAAGCGTCGCGTTTTTACCCACTATGGTTTTTAGGCAGTCTAATTAAGCTTCAAGATGCTCTGATGAATCGTTGGTGAGGTCGTGCGAAGACTTTAAACGAGCAACCACTTCTTTCTGCGTAAATGACATTTCTGTCCCTGGCGCTATGACCACGTTAAGCTTGGAGAATATAACTGCCAACTGAGCATTACCGCTATCAATAAACCACTTGTACACCTCCTACTGACAAATAATAGTGTCTAAATACTGGTTCATTCCAGCTAGCGCATGCTGAGTACTTGCCTCGGCTACCTCCAAACCATGAGTCAACCCAGAAAGCACTTTGTCTTCCCCAAAGGTATGCTCAAGCATTATCATCATCCCCTTATACTGAGTGTCCCGTAGGTTCTGACTGCACGTCAGCGTCTGATAACTGTCTTACTTTGCTACGAGTCACCGTATCGGCCGTCGCCATACGGTCAGCAGCAGGTTGCCAACGACAGAGCAAAACAGAAAGCACGAGCACGAAATACATGGTTGACCCGGACACCAATGTTATGACCGCGAAACCCACACTAGTTCGGATAGCGGCTCAGCGTATAGCGGCACGATACGTGCAATGTGCGAAGACCTGACGCTAGCAATGAGCCGACACTGAAAAAAACAGCCCTCAATATTTTGCATTCAACGCTAGCAATAACACCGTATTAGTAAAGACACAAAAAAGCCCGTATTCTACAGCTGATACACCTAGGTGACTTCCTACTGACTTGCTAACAGGCTCACATCAGCTCGCACCAGCTCGCACCAGCTCGCACCAGCCCGCACCAGCCCGCACCAGCCCGCACCAGCCCGCACCAGCCCGCACCAGCCCGCACCAGCCCGCACCAGCCCGCACCAGCCCGCACCAGCCCGCACCAGCCCGCACCAGCCCGCACCAGCCCGCACCAGCCCGCACCAGCCCGCACCAGCCCGCACCAGCCCGCACCAGCCCGCACCAGCCCGCACCAGCCCGCACCAGCCCGCACCAGCCCGCACCAGCCCCAGCCCCCGCACCAGCCCGCACCAGCCCGCACCAGCCCGCACCAGCCCGCACCAGCCCGCACCAGCCCGCACCAGCCCGCACCAGCCCGCACCAGCCCGCACCAGCCCGCACCAGCCCGCACCAGCCCGCACCAGCCCGCACCAGCCCGCACACCCGCACACAGCAGCACAGCACAGCAGCAGCTCACAGCAGCTCACGCTCACGCTCAGTGCTAGGCTCACCAAGCGGCATCATTGCTCCAAGACCACGACTGCCGTCAGGCACAAGCTTTATATAGCAGGCAGGTCATAAGTAATAAAGTCACAATAATCACAAGCATAATCACTAACAATAATCATACATAATTTTGCTCATAAACCTCAACTTATCGCGACCGTCTCATTAGCGTCCTGGTTCGTCTGTAAAGCACACAGTTATCAATCGTGGCTCAGCTGTCAAGTTCAAAGCTCATATTCGCGGGGCATTACAAAGCCATCCATCGATTAAAAGGCGACGAAGTTGGATTGAATACAATATTTATCTTACTATTTAAAACTACGTTTATCCCGGAACTGACGTTGCATCAACAATTGGCAGCGATAAAAAGGCTACTCCGGGAAGACGTTTTAATGACGGAAGGTGTTATCTCAACGGGCCGCCTGCTGAGAAAGTCTGCAGTAGCATTACTGTCGTCAGGTTTGAAACATCTGGAACGAATGGCTGGATCGACGTGCAGCTTGGCTTCAGCACCCTCAAGCTTTTCCGAACAAACTCAGCTAAGACAAACCCGGAATATGAAGTCAGAGAACATCATACCAGTTACATTTTATGTGATCCAACTAATCGTGGCTGAATAAATTAGGGCCACTGCAATTCACCACGAGACTAGGTAGAGGTTATCGTACCTAGGTAAGGTGGTTGCTTTTCACGACCTCGGGCCGAGGTCGTGGATTCAAATCCTGAGGTGGGTGATTCTTGTATAGCCGCTTCAAACGGTGATGATAGCCGTATGGGCTCTTCTGTGTCGCTATACAAAAGAGGCTGTTGAATCAGTTAGAATATTTTTTACCTAGCATCTTGTATTGTTCGATATTTGGGTTAAATGACTTCCCCAGAGTATGTACGTATGCATTGAAGACATCCGCACGGATGGCAGCAAACTTTCCAAAATTGAATGTCGAAAAAACGAACTTCCTCTTTAAAGGCAAAAAAGTGTGATTCAGAAATTGAAAAACCTTATGTCAAAAATCGGCTCCGCCAGCATATCTCCTATTGAATCTGCACGTAATCTAAATGTCCCTTTCCTAACTCTCCCTCTTGCCGATGTGATTGCCAAGCACAATCTAGGCTTTCACTTCTATGCGGAAGACACTCAGTTGTACCTTCACGTTGATCCCTCCCAACCTTCGAGCACCTCAAATCCTCTCAACTCCCTTGCTGCATGTATCGGTGACATCCGCACAGGGATGGATGCACATTTTCTTAAATTAAGTGATGATAAAATCAACTCACTAGTTATGGGCAAGCCCAGTGTGATTCAGAAATTAGATAGGCTGACGCTCAAAATTGGCTCTGCCAGCATATCTCCTGTTGAATCAGCTCGAAATCTAGGTGTCATGTTCCAAAGTGACCTCTCGTTAAACAACCGCATCAGCTCCACAGTCAAACCCACCTACTTTCAGCTACATAACATTGCTAAAATTCGGGTTTGTTTAGATAAGGATACCACGTCTAAATTGGTTCATGCATTTGTGACATGCCGACTTGATTTCTGTAACTCGCTGCTTACTGGCCTACCAGCAAGTTTAATCAGGCGATTACAGATGGTGCAAAACTCTGAAGCTGGGCTTGTCTGTCGTGAGCGTCGCAGTTGCCACATTACACCACTTCTCGCCGACCTGCACTGGCTACCAGTCAAACAACGAATTGACCAAGGTTTTGTCGCTCACTTTTAGGTCACTTTATTCTTTGGCTCCAGCTTATCTCTCAGATCTACTCCCCCACCAGGCCAAGCATCGTACCACCCACTTTTTGGTATCCAACAGTGTACCACTACCTCGTACAAACCTCAAATCCTTTGGAGACCGTGCGTTTAGTTCGTATACTCCCAAAGCCTGGAGCTCACTCCCGACTTGCGTCAGAACATCCCCTAACTTTACCACATTTAAAAAGAACCTAAAACACACATATTTAGGACAGCACCCAGTGGGTCCCTGTGATTCGTCCTTCATGTGCTTATGAGTGCTGACACTGTGCATGCTGCCACTAACCACATTTGCATGCTGATCCTGTGCGTGTCACCCCTAACCACTATGTTCATGTTGTTTATCAAGCATGATATTACTCACCATTCAATCGCGTTTCCCTTTTCAGCAAATGTAAACGCCTAGGAAGAGATTGAGTTCTGAGGGCTATTTATCAAGTGCATTATTATTGTTAATATTATCTCGGGTAATGCAAGAAATCTACGGCAATGACTCGTCTCGAAGCAGCAATCCACTACAATTCGTGGCAAATCGACCACAAATTAGCTACACGAAGTGTCAATTATCACCGCATTTCACATTTGTTTGTGCTGAAAGTGAAATCATGGAACATTTAAACTATTTTGCACGTTAATCGTCAGTAGTGCACGGCAATCGACAGCAATGGCAGGGGCCAATACGGCAATACATGGCAAATCGACGAGAGTTCTGCTGCACCCTGCTTCAATTCTTATTCCACGTAACATTTCATGTGCGAACATACTTTTAACTCTCTCTGTGAGTTCAGTCTTGGCCAAACATGGCAATCGACAAAAATGGCCAGGGCAAATACAGCAATCCATTATTACTGGAAAGTGGCTGGGCCAAGATCAAATTTTTCTTACGTGTCATGGCGAACTGTTTTTAAAGTGCAATCACATTCTTTCAACCAATCGTGCACGTACAATCGCAAGCAATTAATGGCAATCGGCAGCAATGGCACATGCGAATACCCAACTCGCGGCAAATCGACGAGAAATTGGGAGGCCGATGCCCCGGTTGTCATTATATATAGCATTCCGCTGCGTCCAAAGCGAAATCATTGGCATTTTGAAGCTGTTTTGCTGGTTAACTGTCAGCAATCCACGGCAATCCACAGCAATAGTCAGGGCCAACAGTTCAGTCCGTGGAAAATCGAGAATTACAGTAAAATTATGCGAGTACACAGCAACTGAAGAGTTGAGCAGTCTGTAATCCTAATTAGAGCTTCTAGTATACACGTCCTGGTCGCTGCTCGGCGGATTGAGTGGATTTCGGCGGATTGCGGATGATTTCGGAATGGAACCGGGCCGTTGCAGTCGATTACAATGCATTGCATGAGAACGTGTGTGCAC
Organism: Cristatella mucedo; assembly: GCA_009760855.2. Taxonomy (NCBI): domain Eukaryota; kingdom Metazoa; phylum Bryozoa; class Phylactolaemata; family Cristatellidae; genus Cristatella; species Cristatella mucedo. The sequence goes on along the minus strand of WPIO01000001.1, from coordinate 15,283,861 downwards.
AATAGAGCGAAAATTTGCGATGCGCTTTGAACTGAATGTAGTCTTATATGTAATGTCAATTAGAGCTTCGCGATGGCGATTTGAGGATGATCTGTAGTGGAATACAGTGGATTGCAGTATTTTCCGCCATTTCGGGCGATTGCCGCGAATTGCCCGAGTGTGGAGATGCACAATTTTGTTATTTTACTTGGGTGTGCGCACTGCACGGTGCACTTTAATATGTAATAAAGCCTGGAGCTCGGCGCAATATTTTTCTATTTTTTTCGCGGTGGATTGATGTGGATTTCGGTATTAGCCCTGGCTAGTGCAGGCGATTACGGCGCATTTCTCGAGAACGGACGTGGCAATGCAATTGAAGTTTTTGAAGTGCAAATTGTCGCAGAATGCAGTGTCATATGCAATTAAATATGAGCTTTTATAACAAGATTTATTTCGTTGAGCAGAGGAATGCAGTGGATTGCGGTATTAGCCCGGGCCAATGCACTCTTATTTCAGTTCATTTAGTGAGAACGCGTGGGCGGAATCGTGTGAAAGCTTCTGGGTACTTTGTACATGTGGCGTGTTTTAATATTCCAAACTTTTTGGAGCTTTTCGCAGATGATTTTTGGTGGATTTGAAGGGAACTTAAATGGATTGCGGCGGATTGTGATGGATTGTGGTAACTCACCGAACCCGTACCTTAGCATCGACACACTATTAGACCACACAAGCTAGGCTGAACTGGCAGTGCCGGCTTTTCACACAGGCCTGAGTGTCCTGTACACGGAGTCTTGTTAGTGTAGTGCCCCGCGGCTATGAATTGTGAGCTTGATAGCTGAGCCTCGATTAAGAACTAAGAACTTTACTGATGAACTGCAACGCCTATGAGATAGCCTCGATAAGCCCAGGCGTATGGGCATAATTTTGCATAGTGACGTATCATGGTGATCACAATCACTTTATTTTGTAATTGTAGTTCGTGATTATACTCACAATTATAATCACCACAATTAAAGTGTGACTTATGACCTTGCTACTAAAAAAAAAGCTAATGCCTGACCGCCGTCGCTCTGATGAAGCAACAGTCTGCCGGTCGGCGAGTCTAGCGCTGAGCGTGAGCTGCTGTAAGCCTGCTAGCGAGTCAGCTAGAAGTTGCCCGCGTGTCAGCCGTAAAATACAGGCTATTGTTGCGTTTTTACTAATACGGTTTTGGTGCTAATGCTAAGCACAGGGTATCAAGCGCTCTGTCTTTATCATCAGCGTATGCCTCAAAACTCGGCACTAAAGACACCACTGGAACTCATGTCTTCTGTTGTCAGTTACGGAGAAGATGTGTTTCCTAATTTGAGGGTTGCCTTGCAAGTTCTTCTCGCCATAGCTGTATCTCAGTTGCCAGTTTTGAACGTTTCTTTAGGAAGCTGAAGATAATTCCATCTTATCTGAGAGCAGCAATAGGGTAAAATCAAGTCTCTGATTTGGCCTTGTTAAACATAAAGGCAGAAGCACTGATAAATATTGCCTCTCAAACTGTAATAAAACAGTTTGCCTCGGTCAAGGCCAGGATAACTCACCCATGTTAAAGCCGTGATAGCTACCTTGTACATGTACTACAGTTAGTAAGACTTTCTCGAATCGATATGCCTGCTAGCACGTGTTTTCTCCATTTCTTCTGTGGTGTGCACAACTTTATACTTATTACTAGAGGACTTTATATGACAAAAGCTTTTGCGCTTCGGCTCGTGAACGTCGTAGCTTCAAAAGTTCTTGCGTTGCCACTGCAACTGCCTTTCAAGCATTACTATACTAAGACTTTTACTTATATGCTTCTTCACTGACTGTCATCATAACTAAGCAATGTTTCTCACCATTTGGTTATTGCTTGAGATTGTCAGGTTACTGATGTAGATGAACTCTGAAAGCAGCTTTGCTATAGAATATGCTAGAGAGTAACAAACGCGTGCCTCCTTCTACCATTCGTATCAAAACACTGGAACGAGTAGTGGCAGACCAGCTGAACTCATATATTGAAACTTGAAATCTGGCGAGTAAGTTCCAATCTGGTTTTAGAGCGAGTCACTCTACAGAGTCAGCACTAATTCGGGTGTATAACGACCTATTTAGCTCAATCTTTTGGAAGCTTTTGATGCTATCGATCACCATGTCGTTCTTGAGCACCTCTCACCTCGTCTGGACATCAGTGGCACTGCACTGCAATGGTTCAGGTTATATTTCAGTGGGAGACTCCAGAGTATTGATGTGAAAGAACACAGATCGTCCGAGGAACCTCCGAAGTATGAGGTAGGTCAGTGCCCTGTGCTTGGTTCCATTCTTTTCAAGCTTTCTCCTTCTTGCCTATGTGATTGCTAGATACAATGTAGGCTTTAGCTTCTACGCAGGTGATACTCAGTTCTACCTTTGCTTTAATTCCTCCCAGCCCTCCAGCATGTAGAATTCTCCCAACTCCTTTGCGGCATGTATTGAAGACATTGCCACATGGATGGAAGCAAATAAATTGAATGACCATAAAACCAGCTTACTTGTTACGGGTTAAACCAAGCGCGATTCAGAAATGGGAAAGGTTAACGCTCACAATCGACTCTTCCAGCACACGATTTGTTGAATGCGCACGAAATCTATGCGTCCCGTTCCAAAGTGACCTTTTATTAGACGACCGTATCAGCTGTACAATTAAGTCTGCTTACTTTCAGCTACATAACATCGCTAAAATTCGGGGTTTCGTAGACAAGGATGCCACGTATAAATTGGTCCATGCATTTGTGACAACTCGTCACGAATTCTGTAGCTCACTGCTTGCTGGTTTACTATTCCGTGCAATCAGGCGCTTACAGCTGGTGCAAAACTCTGCAGCTAGGCTTGTCTGTCGGAAGCTTCGCAGTTTCATTATCACGCCACATCTCGCCGCTATGCACTGGCTCCCAATCAAGCAACGCATCGACTCCAAGCTACTGTCAATCACGTTTAGGCGTCTTCATTCTTTTGCTCCAGCCTAATTATCAGATCTACACCCCACAGGCTAAGCATCGTACCACACGCCTTTTGGCAATCTAATCGTTTAATTGTACCTTACAAACCTCAAGTCCTTTGGAGACCATGACTTTAGTTCGTATTCTCCCAAAGGCAGGAACTCACTTCCGACTTGCATCGTGACACCCCTTGAGTTGGCTACATTTAAAAAGAAACTAAAAACGCATTTATTTATCACAGCATTTTGTGGGTCCGTGGGATTCGTTCTTTACGTGCTTGTGCGTACTGACACTGCGCATGCTACCATTAACCGCATTTGCATGCTGACCCTGTGCATGTCACCTCAACCATGTTTTGCTTGTTGTCATTGAGCATACTACCGCTAACCATTCGATCGTGCTTTTTTGCAGCAAATGTAAAGTGCCTAGACAGTGATTGAGTTTTATGATAATGCTATTTCAAACGTATTATTATTAATATTATTATTGCTCTTCGTAGCTTGTTCTCCATGGCTGAATACAACTCCAAAAAACTCAATCGGGAATAAAGAAAAATGTGAAATAACTGCCAATTCTCATGAAATCACGGCCAAACCGCTAAAAAAGATATTGGTATGAAAAAGCAATTTTTAGCAAGTTACAAGTTTTTATTTTTCAGGTAGCTTACTAGGTGCGAAAAAATATCAAGTGCACTAGTCGTGTGGCTTCATGCAGGTCTGGAAACGGGGCAACATTCGGAAGATAATTTTTGCTGATAGCATTAGAAGGCTGCACTGTAAGATTTACTTGATTTTCCAAATATCGGACACTCAAAAAGTGCATCGCAACTGTAGGACACTTCTTCAGTAATGGTCGAGATTCGAGGTATCAAATACGGACATAGGCAGATGGGCGCTGGACACGGTTAACGAATATGCAATGGATCAATTGGGGAGCCCGCAGAGGCGGCGTGAACGACCTCTGAGGCGGCGGCAGCATCCGCTCGGACGGCGGCAGCAGCGTCCGCAGAGCAGCAAGCCTCCGTAAAAAGGGAAAAAGCACGTCGCAAAACGACAGCACCCATCACTGCAACAGTCAACCTTTGCAGCTGTCCCCATAGGCAGGCAGGCAGGCTACCACGCAGCCGCTCGAAGGAGGCAGGTTACAGCACGGCCTGCACCAACCAGCCGACTGCCTGGGCCGCCGGCCCTTTGCACCGCCGTGGCATCGCTGAGACCCTCAGCTCAGCCTCACACTTTGGCCCTAAGCCTATTCTCTTCACAGCAAGATGCTCACGAGCCTTAGTTTTATCGCCGGCCGCTGTCGCTTCACTCACTTCTCCGTCGGCCGCGGGCGTCTCGCGCCTGTCCTCTGCTGACACCTCGAACTTAATTTTTAATTTGAATATTATATATATATATATCTATCTATATATATATATCTATATTGCATATATATATATATATATATATATATGCACATATATATGAATATATATTATACGGTATTATGTTATATTTTACATATTATAGTGACAATTAGGTAAACAAAATCAATGCTCTAATGTCGTCGGCGCTGATGCTGCGGCCGACCATGGCAGCTATTTTGCAGCAATGCTCGGCTTGAGCAGCTCGCCTCTCGTGAGGTCAGCCTACTATCCAGGGCTGAGCAAGCAGTGCCCACCCCTCCATCTTTAACTCTCTGGTGAAGAAAGCGCTAGAGAGAGACAGAGAGGGGGAGAGAGAGAGAGAGAGAGAGAGAGAGAGAGAGAGAGAGAGAGAGAGAGAGAGAGAGAGAGAGAGAGACGACGGCGTCCATTCAGCTCGCCCCGTAACTCTCCTGCGTTCACGCACGGAGTGGACGGCACCTGTTTTCAGGCAGGTTGTTCCGATCACTTGCTACTTGTTTCTTACAAGCCTCGACGTTTGGTTCGGCTAATATTACTATCAGCACGGAAGGTGAAAAACGCAATCAAGCCTCTACATCCACTGCTAGAATTTATTATGGCTTTGTCATTTTTGTTTTGGTCTTTTCTGTTAAGCCATCTTTAAATCCAGTTTAGTAACAACTTTCTGACATGCTCGTGACTGTGACACATCATTTCCAGCTTTTGTTAGCTCTTACTTTCATGCTACTCTCTTCCTTGACTGTCATACCAACTCAGCTATGCTTTTCACTTTCTCTTTGTCCTATGAGGTTAAGTCTGTTCGCTAGCTATCAAACGCATGCCAAAAGTCGCGGAGGCTTTGATGGCGCTTCAACATGTCATTGGTTATTCAAACAAAAACATTATATTTAGTATTATTATTTAATTGCGTACAATTCTAATTGATTATCTCTGACCAGATTTGAAAATGAAGATGCTGCACGCACGATCTTTGAATATAATTTCTGATTGATTTTTGGTAATTACACGCTAGTCTTATAAACAATTTTTACGACTCTCGAAACTGCAACAAGAAAGCGATCAACCCAAATTTTCTCCATGGAAACGCCAGCATAGGACGTGACGGGCACATTTTGCTATCACTGTAGAGCACCTAGAGAGTACCCTTGGAAGCCCGGTTGCTGCGCACTTAACGATTGCCTCGCTTCGATTGCCATCGTGAGCTGCAGGCTGGTCATGGCTCAGAGGCGTGCTGCTGAGTCGAAATCCAATAGAAAGTGGACGCGATCAGTCGCATGTCATGTAAATGAAGCCATCTCAGTCAAGCCAGTTTGTACCAGTGTACCAGTGGCTGTGGGCTCCAAACAAGAGATGCAATACTGAGAGCTTCTGCTAGACCTCGCAGATGCTCTTGTCCCCGACTGAACGCTTTGGGCTTCAAAGTCTTATTGCACCGACTGTATGTATACCAATTAATCATGTCCTACCCAGTTCAAGCGACCTTTTGCAAAGGATAGGTACACACCTTATTAGTCCCTTAGACCTCTCTTCATCGTGCTTCTATTACGAAGTACCAGCACGGCACATGAAGAGCTCCATCAAGCCTGTGCGATTGCTGATCGTTATTACTTTATATTACTTTACATTAGGTTCTTCGGTCTTTTCTGTTAATTTGGTCTTTAGATCCAACTCAGTTGCTACCCTCTTTCTTAAACGAGCTGTAGCGCGTCTCAGTTAATCATTAAACATGCAGTAAGAATTTTCCGAGCCAACAGGTCCGCCATGTGTTAGTTCAATCATATCCTACATTGTATTTTGAAAATGTTTAACTCGTTGGTCCCACCATTCACGACAGACAAGCTTAGCTGTTAAGTTTTACACTAACCGTGAGCGCCAGATGCCGGTAGACCAGAAAGCAGTGGGTTACAGAAGTCGAGAGGGATGTCACAAATGCATGAACAAACTTGGACGTGGAATCTGACGAAAGGTCACTTATGAACACGACACCTAAATTTCTTCCTGCAATGTTGGTACAGCATCTTAAGGAAAATTGGCCGCTTTCAGAAAAACTGTAGGATCTAAAGATGAACTACGCAGACGCCTCTTGCGACATCCACTTTTTGGAGATTGACTTCTCGACACTTCTCGATGACCTGTGTCGAGAATCACTACTAGATGCCAAAAAAAGATATGAATTGATGGGAGTTGCGGTTGAACGAACAATCCGCCGAAGGACTCAAATGTCTAGGGAACTCGCTTAACACGTTGGTCTCGCAGAGGAGGAGTTTCCAAGAATAATGACAGATGGCATAGACCATCTCCAAGAAGAACGTACATCCAGGTTTTCCGCCTCACAGATCGTTATTTCAAATTAAGTTTTTTGTTGGAAGTCGAGACGCTCATTAAGACACTTGACCAAAAAAAGACTCCGACAGCAATGTCTAGATCTTGGAGGCGTCTATTGTATACACTTTGACAAAACAGAGCTGTAAAACGAAATACGTGACTGCATAACGCGTCTTGCCGCACGTCACGACTCTGCACTATCGGCACTAAATGTCTTTTCTAGTCAGTTACGGAGATGTGTTTTTTTCTAATTTTGGAATTGCCCTGCTATCTCAGTTGCCAGTTGTGAGAAGGTTCATTGAGCAAGCTAAAGACAATCCACTCTTACCTGAGACCACCAATGGGGTAAAACCAACTCTTCGATTTGGCCTCGTTAACCATAGAGCATTAAAGCTGTGATAGCTACTTCTTACCTTTAGTGCAGTCAATAAAAACTCTCGATATGCTTGTAACTAGCGTGTTATTTTTCGTACCTTGTGAGGTGGAACTATGTTTCAAGATTGTTTTCTTCAGGGGTATATACGTTTTTTAGCTTTGAGCCCAGGCGCCGAAAGGTCTCACTGCGCCTCTGCCTGCAAACCCACGACTACAGCTGTTTTAGTCACAATCGTGCTTCACGCAGTCGCAGGCAGAAGCCGTACCTGGAAAAGACTAAGAAAGGGGCGGGGATCGTAGCGGTTTTTCAGTTACTGAGATGCATCATTAAGCTGATCTTACGCGCGCCTCAGCTCAGCGCGCCGGCCGCGCAGCTTTTCAGATATACGCGAGCGAGCATAGAATGTGACGTCACGAGGTATAGTCTCGCTGACGTCACAAGGGCTCCGCTACCGCATAAAGGTTTTGCGTATTGCGCGTGCATAAAGCTTAATAAAATACCCAGTTGCACTCACCTAGTCCACCACCCAGACGCAAGCTGAAGAGTGTGAAACCGCAGGTAAGTGCCGGATAGCAGCGCGGCTCGAGGAGCGACCAGCTCACTGTGCAGGCAGAGCACCGAGCCGGCATTCGAGGTGTTGCTCGGCACTTTGTTCCGTCCATTTACCTTACTACTTTTGAATGTGTATTTCTTAGCGGTAGGAACTAAGAACAGCAAAAAAGCGGCCGTTCTCGATTCTGCTGCAGTTAGCAATTTCATTTTATAAAGCCGAATGCTTGAGGGTGAGGCTTACTCGCTGCTGTCTATGCGGTGCGGCCATTGCCGTGATGGTGAGTCAACGGGCAGCCGGAATGACGAGCGCGCCTACAGTTCGAGTGTGCATGCGGGCTGGGTCCCTGCTAATCAATAGCATTAGGAGCTACCTTCTACGTGTACAGCAGCTAGCTGTCGGTTGTGCTCCGGGCTAAGTTTATTATACTCGGGGCGGGCTTCGAACCACTCAGATCAAGCCCTCTTGAGAGATTAAGTATCAGTAATATTGTTACGAGCAGGAGAACTAGTGGACTGCATGCATTGGCTGTTGTCACACTCAGGTTCTGTTCTGCTGCTATGGATTCGATTCGCGCGTAGAAATGACATGAACTTGCTTTGCTGCTGGAGCCCCTGCAACTCGCGATCGTAACCGGAAGTGTGCTTAGATTAGGGAAAAAGTATAATTCCTTTGTATTGCGCCCTAGGAGAACTCAATCTCTATTCATGCTCTTCGCATATGCCACGGGGCTCGAGCCCACGTCCTCGGCCAGACCTTAATCGGGGCGAGCACCTTAACCACTGAGCCAACCAAGCCTTACATTGCACCTGCCCGCTGCATTTTACTCGGCCGCCTGCATATATCGCCTAAAAGCACGTTTAGCACACGTGTTTTGATGTTTTCAGCGCATCCGTCACGAAGAGTTCTACAATGGCGTACAGATGGGATCCTCTTAACTGCCCTGATTGGGATGCCGACAAACCTAGCTCGGTGTGCATTAAAAGAATAACACGGTACGGCCGCCAGTGCTGCTTTCTTACGTGCTCAAGAGTTATGCGAGGGTGGCTGCATTTCTCAGTAAGCCGCCACCTTCACGTAATCCTCTATTCAAGCTTCCGACTATGTAGACTTGTCTACCGTGCGAGAACGCATTTTCTGTCGACCAAATCTATGCGGTACATCTTCGCATAGCTTTGAACTGACCGAAACACGTGCGTTAGGTGGCTCGCACGGGCACAGAGGCACCGACTGAAGAAGTGGAGCCTTAAGCTACTTGCGAGTTGGCTCCGATAGACGTCCAAAAACTCCAACTAACTTTAATTTAAACTTTATTTAAAAACTCTACTTTGCCGCATGCTTTTCTACTCCAATGCTTACGATGTGCCCTGACTGGATATGAGTGTGCGACACTCACTATCTGAGGTTGCCTTACCTGGAGGCCAAAGAAATTAAAGCTTTTATAATATTTTATTTAGACTGTCAAAAAAGGTTGTAAATTAAATGCGTTGGAAAGTATGTGAGACTCAGGTAAATCCATAAGTGCCAACATGAAATACAGCAGTAGGTTGATATCTTGCTAATTGTCTCACCGGCTTGCGTTTCAGTGATATGATGAATTATTTTGAGGACGCTGCTCCTGGAATTTACATGGTTGTGGATGAAGATGTCGGTACCAAGGTACTGCACGGCCTGTTACTGACCTTGCAAATGTATTGCCCGCAATGGCCATTGAGGTTGCAGCAAGCATATTCTTATTTGCTGGAGTTTTCAGGGAAATTTTAAATAATTATCAATTAAATTTTTCCATCCTGCATAAACAGGTGCGTCTCTGCAAGCGCAAATCCTTGTAGTAATTCGTTTCGCCCTAATTGAGCTAGCCCTCACAACTCTGCTGCAACGTAATGCAGAAAAATCAGGTAAACCAATCAAAATCCAAGATTCAGGTAATCACATTTGTGTTGCAGATACACGCGCTTGTGGTTGGACCAGATGGCACTCCGTACGAAGGAGGGTTCTTCTACTTTGTCCTAAGGTGTCCGGCAGACTATCCATGCAGCCCACCTCGAGTTAGAAACATGACGACAAGCTCGGGCCGGGTTCGCTTTAATCCAAACTTCTATGCCAATGGAATGGTGTGCCTCAGCTTACTTGGGTAAGGCATTATCACGCTTTACAGTAGATAATTGTATCACTGTAGTTAGCCCGCGCGTCTCTTCATCTAGGTAATCGTAACTTTCTCTTTGCTAACCTTCTTTCGCAAACAAAAGACTGCTTTCCCGAAGCCACCTACTGCACCTACTCGGCCTGTTGAAATGTACCTAAATCTATAACCCTAAACTGTTTTCCTAAACTATTTCTGAGGGTGCGACTCAAGAGAGTGTTCTTGGTGCGGTTGTCCACTGCTACACTTGCTTAAACATTCAAGCTACCGCAGCTGCTGGACTTGTTTCATGCGGAGTGGGTTGGGCGTGGGAGCATAGTGGTCCTGGCTCTCGCCTAATGCCAAGATTTCGGTTTTGTTTCAGTACATATTCCGGGCCTGGTTGGTCCAGTGGATTGAGCTTAATGACCTTGCTAATCTCAATTCAATCACTGATGAGTGAAAACCCTTATAGCAACGAGCCAGGTTTTGCAGGAAGGGTAATGTTGAATTCGCGAAAAGCCATGCCTCGCATCCTATCCTATTTGCTATACGTGTGCACTGCTCTTAGCTCTATTGTTTCCTTGCAGGAAGACGCAAAATCACATAGATACAAAGACTTCGTTCTGCACGAGACTCTTCGAGTTGCAGTTTGTGAGACCTTGGAAAATACACAAGGTCTTCCTGAATTATTTAGGTATAGCTTTCATTTTCCGGTTTTTCCTCCTCCGCTTGCTGGTGCGTAATTGTTTTGCCGTGTCGACAGAAGGTAAACCCTAAAATCGTTAAACCCGTAGACGCTTGAGAGGCTTGTCGATAGCGGCACCACTCACTACCTCAGCACAAGCGCCTTGCGGCTTTGTGGAGTTATACGACTTATGCGAATTATAGCGACCAACCTAGGTTACTTCACTTGCTTGGGCTACCCAAGTTCCTCACTCATCCGATGTGCTATTAGGGACATTGGATGAGTGACTGAACAAACTGGACAAAATGAGTGATGAGAGACAAACTTGAACGGATATGCCGTAAGCGGCAGCATAGAGTACATTCTTGTATGCCTTTGCAGTTCCGTTAGTGCTTAGTCGCAGTAAACCTGTGACACCTCGGTTACGATTTCTGGCTTCTGGTAGGAATTAGTTAACATTGATTTCTGATGCACTTTGTATGAGCAAAGCCTGCTGCACTTTTGTGCAATAAAATCGTTTCTACTTACATTTTAGGGAGATTGTGGAGACCCTATTCGTGGAAGACTGCTCCCGTTTAATTTCGGTCTGCAAGGCAAAGAGCCATCTTAATGGTCAACCAATGGAGGTAAGTTTAGCGATAAGTCGGTACGTACCCGTAAGCGGTTTTAGGCTCACTAATTTATCTCGTAGCTCCAGACTTTCTATATTTTATCAAAAGCATTTCTTCCTCGCTATACATAACTTCCTAGAAAACCCAACTGACTTTGCTAGGTTTTTCACTTTCTTTTGGTTACATGAGATGAGGTCTAAGGAAGATCATGTGTTGGCTGCATGCAGTATTTGGTGTAAAACTTTTGCAGCAAGATTTGACTATTGCGAACATAGCTAATCCCATATTGCGCTAATAAAAGATTTGCTTCACTGGCTACTTTACATTCCTTTACCAGTTGCAGTACTGACATTTGACCTTCACTTGTAGGACCCTTTTGACGGTCGACGGAGTACGTACGACTTTGCTGCCATTTTGACTCGCCTGCAGGCTCTTCACCAACAACTGGCAGACAAATATAAGGACAGTTTACGATTTGAAGACGAAAGCGATAAGCAGTGATACGGTCGAATCGATGCTTAATTGTAGTCTTCTTCCGCTGAATAGGCACGTCTAATTTGTGATAGCAATGCGTGTTGCATTACAGTACAGGTCTTGCTCTTAATAGTATCGGCTACTTCAAATAAATCCGTGGCGCAAGGAAGCTGGTTGGTGTTATACCTGATCAATTTAGCAGTGGCACATTTGTACTTCCGCAGCCATGCTTTTGAATAGCCGGTCCTCTCTCAGAGAAGTTAAGCAAAGGGACGGGACCAAGGCGCGGCAGTGCCTCTGTGCTACCACAGATATTTCCTATTATTGTTCCTAATAGTGCGTCCTAGTACCCTCACAGAGAGGTGCAACTCTTTAATTATTCTGGTCGCTTCGCTACCATCGACACGGCAGGAGCTGCACAGAGTAATATACTGTAGGTACCAAATTCGTCATGCCCAAATAATATCAGACAGAACTTATGGGATGAATGTGTGCAAATCATAGGGCAGAGAAAGCTTCACCAAGCTTTCTTTAGCTTTTTCTGCCGTCATGATCAAGCAAAGCTAGCTCGCAATGGGCCTGCCAATTCTGGCCCGACAAACCCGGCATTGGTTTCCGGTAGGACCAGCACGGGAAATGGTCGCCGTTGACATTCTAAAACTTCCGATGTCTTCTCATGGGCGAGAGTACTTGCCTGTGTAGCAAGGACTACTCCGCAAAATGGGTGGAGCTGTACTACTACGACGTCAACGAGCAGAAGCAGCTGGTGATGCGTTGCTGCCTATATTCGCTAGGTTCGGATCCCCTCGGTTTCTGCACTCTGACCAGTGAACTAATTTTGAAAGTGAATTGGTGCACAGGCTTTGCCAGTACTGTGGTGTGGTTGAGGGTGTGAACCGGACACTGCTGGCCATGCTGGGAAAAACATGTGAGCATACACCCGGCCAATGGGAAGACACGCTGAACCTGTTACTCTACGTATACCGAACCGCCACACACAGTGCCAAAATCTTACACGCAGACAAAATCAAGACGCAAATTCTGAGGGCCTCCTATGTCACATTTTCCTACAGCTGTTGTGAGAGTACTTCTAACAACAGGATTGATGCCATGGCAAAATTTGATGCCAACGTGCCACCTCTCTCCCATGAGCTACCTATGCCTGTAATACCTGCAGCAGAGATCGCAAAAACCCAACAACACGAAGACCGCCTATATGGAACCAGGATTACGCCTGGCCTTAAGCTAGTATGCACGTTGGATAAGATTAATGAGGCAGGAATGTTGAAACTATGATAGAGAATGTATACCCCAGCCCATGGTGCGAAGCAGCTAAATGTTGTTGTCTGCCGGTGCTAGACTGAAGCTCTGTCGACCTTGACTAGCCTATCGGAACGAAGAGTTCCTGCTGCTAGACACTAGCAATGACGATAGCCAATCGGAGCGAAGCGTTCCTGAGCTGCACGCGTCAGGAAGCTCCTGTTAGCGTTGACGTCTGCGAAACTAGAATTGATTACTAGACATCGTTGAGCACGGTTGGGGTTCAACGAACTACCACAATGAACTTAAATTAGGCTGACATTGACCAGACGTAAGCCTTGCCGAGCTCAAATCTTGAGCTTATATTGTAGTACAAGTTCCAGTTTATCTGCCCAAATTTCACGTAGCAGCCACTTATGCAAATGAGCTACGACGCCTGGCGCCTGTACAGCATTCGGCCGAAATTCAATTTAGCTCCCTCAAATCAATTACAAATCAGCTACATACAGCTCCAAAAAGTTTGGAATATCAAACAACGGTATGCGTACACGTACGTAACGGTACGTTGTCCACAGAAAATTTCGTGAGATTCCACTCACACTTTCTCACGAAGTCCACTGAAGTAAGATTGCGGTGGCCAAAGCCAATACCACAATCCACCGAAATCCACTGCGTTTTACCGCCCAACGAAAGAAATCCTGTCCGAAAAAACTCGTTTTTTGATTGCAAACGACAGCACAGTCTGCGAAAATTGCAATTAATAAAATTTCACTTGTATTGGTAAGGCCGTTCTCGTGCAATGTGCTGCAATCGACTGCAGTAGCCAGGGTCAATACAGCAATCCACTTCAATCCACCCAATCCACCGCATAAAAAAAAAAAATCGAAACACATTACGCCGAGCTCCAGTTTTTATTGCATATGGGATGGGAGCTTATGTCAGGGTATCGAATCTTTCAGCCATACTGAGTCACCGACTCTGCATGGTCGTGGCAGAACGACGGCGGCCGTCTAAACAGAAGTAGGGTAGGTAAGAATGGTAGGTTCGAATGGGCTTTAGCCTGCGGCAGTGTGTGTGGCGGTTCGGTATACGTAGAGTAACAGGTTCAGCGTGTCTTCCCATTGGCCGGGTGTATGCTCACATGTTTTTCCCAGCATGGCCAGCAGTGTCCGGTTCACACTAGAAAAATATTGCGCCGAGCTCCAGGCTTTATTACATATTAAAGTGCACCGTGCAGTGCGCACACCCAAGTAAAATAACAAAATTGTGCATCTCCACACTCGGGCAATTCGCGGCAATCGCCCGAAATGGCGGAAAATACTGCAATCCACTGTATTCCACTACAGATCATCCTCAAATCGCCATCGCGAAGCTCTAATTGACATTACATATAAGACTACATTCAGTTCAAAGCGCATCGCAAATTTTCGCTCTATTGTGCACACACGTTCTCATGCAATGCATTGTAATCGACTGCAACGGCCCGGTTCCATTCCGAATCATCCGCAATCCGCCGAAATCCACTCAATCCGCCGAGCAGCGACCAGGACGTGTATACTAGAAGCTCTAATTAGGATTACAGACTGCTCAACTCTTCAGTTGCTGTGTACTCGCATAATTTTACTGTAATTCTCGATTTTCCACGGACTGAACTGTTGGCCCTGACTATTGCTGTGGATTGCCGTGGATTGCTGACAGTTAACCAGCAAAACAGCTTCAAAATGCCAATGATTTCGCTTTGGACGCAGCGGAATGCTATATATAATGACAACCGGGGCATCGGCCTCCAATTTCTCGTCGATTTGCCCGCGAGTTGGGTATTCGCATGTGCCATTGCTGCCGATTGCCATTAATTGCTTGCGATTGTACGTGCACGATTGGTTGAAGAATGTGATTGCACTTTAAAAACAGTTCGCCATGACACGTAAGAAAAAATTTGATCTTGGCCCAGCCACTTTCCAGTAATAATGGATTGCTGTATTTGCCTGGCCATTTTTGTCGATTGCCATGTTTGGCCAAGACTGAACTCACAGAGAGAGTTAAAAGTATGTTCGCACATGAAATGTTACGTGGAATAAGAATTGAAGCAGGGTGCAGCAGAACTCTCGTCGATTTGCCATGTATTGCCGTATTGGCCCCTGCCATTGCTGTCGATTGCCGTGCACTACTGACGATTAACGTGCAAAATAGTTTAAAATGTTCCATGATTTCACTTTCAGCACAAACAAATGTGAAATGCGGTGATAATTGACACTTCGTGTAGCTAATTTGTGGTCGATTTGCCACGAATTGTAGTGGATTGCTGCTTCGAGACGAGTCATTGCCGTAGATTTCTTGCATTACCCGAGATAATATTAACAATAATAATGCACTTGATAAATAGCCCTCAGAACTCAATCTCTTCCTAGGCGTTTACATTTGCTGAAAAGGGAAACGCGATTGAATGGTGAGTAATATCATGCTTGATAAACAACATGAACATAGTGGTTAGGGGTGACACGCACAGGATCAGCATGCAAATGTGGTTAGTGGCAGCATGCACAGTGTCAGCACTCATAAGCACATGAAGGACGAATCACAGGGACCCACTGGGTGCTGTCCTAAATATGTGTGTTTTAGGTTCTTTTTAAATGTGGTAAATGTTAGGGGATGTTCTGACGCAAGTCGGGAGTGAGGCTCCAGGCTTTGGGAGTATACGAACTAAACGCACGGTCTCCAAAGGATTTGAGGTTTGTACGAGGTAGTGGTACACTGTTGGATACCAAAAAGTGGGTGGTACGATGCTTTGCCTGGTGGGGGAGTAGATCTGAGAGATAAGCTGGAACCAAATAATAAAGTGACCTAAAAGTGAGCGACAAAAACCTTGGTCAATTCGTTGTTTGACTGGTAGCCAGTGCAGGTCGGCGAGAAAGTGGTGTAATGTGGCAACTGCGACGCTCACGACAGACAAGCCCAGCTTCAGAGTTTGCACCATCTGTAATCGCCTGATTAAACTTGCTGGTAGGCCAGTAAGCAGCGAGTTACAGAAATCAAGTCGGCATGTCACAAATGCATGAACCAATTTAGACGTGGTATCCTTATCTAAACAAACCCGAATTTTAGCAATGTTATGTAGCTGAAAGTAGGGGGTTTGACTGTGGAGCTGATGCGGTTGTTTAACGAGAGGTCACTTTGGAACATGACACCTAGATTTCGAGCTGATTCAACAGGAGATATGCTGGCAGAGCCAATTTTGAGCGTCAGCCTATCTAATTTCTGAATCACACTGGGCTTGCCCATAACTAGTGAGTTGATTTTATCATCACTTAATTTAAGAAAATGTGCATCCATCCCTGTGCGGATGTCACCGATACATGCAGCAAGGGAGTTGAGAGGATTTGAGGTGCTCGAAGGTTGGGAGGGATCAACGTGAAGGTACAACTGAGTGTCTTCCGCATAGAAGTGAAAGCCTAGATTGTGCTTGGCAATCACATCGGCAAGAGGGAGAGTTAGGAAAGGGACATTTAGATTACGTGCAGATTCAATAGGAGATATGCTGGCGGAGCCGATTTTTGACATAAGGTTTTTCAATTTCTGAATCACACTTTTTTGCCTTTAAAGAGGAAGTTCGTTTTTTCGACATTCAATTTGGAAAGTTTGCTGCCATCCGTGCGGATGTCTTCAATGCATACGTACATACTCTGGGGAAGTCATTTAACCCAAATATCGAACAATACAAGATGCTAGGTAAAAAATATTCTAACTGATTCAACAGCCTCTTTTGTATAGCGACACAGAAGAGCCCATACGGCTATCATCACCGTTTGAAGCGGCTATACAAGAATCACCCACCTCAGGATTTGAATCCCGACCTCGGCCGAGGTCGTGAAAAGCAACCACCTTACCTAGGTACGATAACCTCTACCTAGTCTCGTGGTGAATTGCAGTGGCCCTAATTTATTCAGCCACGATTAGTTGGATCACATAAAATGTAACTGGTATGATGTTCTCTGACTTCATATTCCGGGTTTGTCTTAGCTGAGTTTGTTCGGAAAAGCTTGAGGGTGCTGAAGCCAAGCTGCACGTCGATCCAGCCATTCGTTCCAGATGTTTCAAACCTGACGACAGTAATGCTACTGCAGACTTTCTCAGCAGGCGGCCCGTTGAGATAACACCTTCCGTCATTAAAACGTCTTCCCGGAGTAGCCTTTTATCGCTGCCAATTGTTGATGCAACGTCAGTTCCGGGATAAACGTAGTTTTAAATAGTAAGATAAATATTGTATTCAATCCAACTTCGTCGCCTTTTAATCGATGGATGGCTTTGTAATGCCCCGCGAATATGAGCTTTGAACTTGACAGCTGAGCCACGATTGATAACTGTGTGCTTTACAGACGAACCAGGACGCTAATGAGACGGTCGCGATAAGTTGAGGTTTATGAGCAAAATTATGTATGATTATTGTTAGTGATTATGCTTGTGATTATTGTGACTTTATTACTTATGACCTGCCTGCTATATAAAGCTTGTGCCTGACGGCAGTCGTGGTCTTGGAGCAATGATGCCGCTTGGTGAGCCTAGCACTGAGCGTGAGCTGCTGTGAGCTGCTGTGAGCTGCTGTGAGCTGCTGTGAGCTGCTGTGAGCTGGTGCGGGCTGGTGCGGGCTGGTGCGGGCTGGTGCGGGCTGGTGCGGGCTGGTGCGGGCTGGTGCGGGCTGGTGCGGGCTGGTGCGGGCTGGTGCGGGCTGGTGCGGGCTGGTGCGGGCTGGTGCGGGCTGGTGCGGGCTGGTGCGGGCTGGTGCGGGCTGGTGCGGGCTGGTGCGCGGGGTGGTGCGGGGTGGTGCGGGCTGGTGCGGGCTGGTGCGGGCTGGTGCGGGCTGGTGCGGGCTGGTGCGGGCTGGTGCGGGCTGGTGCGGGCTGGTGCGGGCTGGTGCGGGCTGGTGCGGGCTGGTGCGGGCTGGTGCGGGCTGGTGCGGGCTGGTGCGGGCTGGTGCGGGCTGGTGCGGGCTGGTGCGGGCTGGTGTGAGCCTGTTAGCAAGTCAGTAGGAAGTCACCTAGGTGTATCAGCTGTAGAATACGGGCTTTTTTGTGTCTTTACTAATACGGTGTTATTGCTAGCGTTGAATGCAAAATATTGAGGGCTGTGTTTCAGTGTCGGCTCATTGCTAGCGTCAGGTCTTCGCACATTGCACGTATCGTGCCGCTATACGCTGAGCCGCTATCCGAACTAGTGTGGGTTTCGCGGTCATAACATTGGTGTCCGGGTCAACCATGTATTTCGTGCTCGTGCTTTCTGTTTTGCTCTGTCGTTGGCAACCTGCTGCTGACCGTATGGCGACGGCCGATACGGTGACTCGTAGCAAAGTAAGACAGTTATCAGACGCTGACGTGCAGTCAGAACCTACGGGACACTCAGTATAAGGGGATGATGATAATGCTTGAGCATACCTTTGGGGAAGACAAAGTGCTTTCTGGGTTGACTCATGGTTTGGAGGTAGCCGAGGCAAGTACTCAGCATGCGCTAGCTGGAATGAACCAGTATTTAGACACTATTATTTGTCAGTAGGAGGTGTACAAGTGGTTTTTATTGATAGCGGTAATGCTCAGTTGGCAGTTATATTCTCCAAGCTTAACGTGGTCATAGCGCCAGGGACAGAAATGTCATTTACGCAGAAAGAAGTGGTTGCTCGTTTAAAGTCTTCGCACGACCTCACCAACGATTCATCAGAGCATCTTGAAGCTTAATTAGACTGCCTAAAAACCATAGTGGGTAAAAACGCGACGCTTTTGGAGAAAGACGTGGCAGATACGAAATAGAGATTAGCCACGCTATGGTGTGGGTTTGTTGACTTTCGCGGAAAGTCGCAACTGGCGGACCGAACGCTGAAATTTTTGGCCCAGCTTACACCGTGTCTTAATTACCAAGTCATTTGGGACTCCAGAAATAGAAGTTTGGGACTCTTAGGAGGTGACTGCGGTACAGCTGCCGGAGGAGTAAGAAATGGGGAAGCTGGTTTTGGTAACTGCAGCCTCATAAAACCGGGTACTTGAATGCTAGGTGCGCCGAGAGTTCAATAAACCCTTTCAGCAGGCAGGTCATTAGCCCCAATAATCACTAACATAATCAATAACAATAGTCATACATAATTTGGCTCATAAACCTCAACTTATCGCGACCGTTTCATAAGCGTCCACATTTTAAGGAATGTAGGCATTAGGCAAAGCTTATAGTTCTCAATCGATGCTCGGCTGTCAAGTTCATAGTTCATAATCACGGGGCATAACTGCTTGCCACTGTTGAAAACAATTAATCTCTACGATTACACTCATGATGTGCTGAGTATTCAAAAAGGAGAGTTCCTATGGGACTTACGAATCGTAAAAACATGTGCAGGAATGTGAACTTTTGCTTAAGGAGCTAAACAGTAGCACGCTGGTAACTTCGCATTAAAGCTCCATCTCGCAGCTATATCTAGTAGCCAGTGATCGACGCCGGCAACGCGGTAAAAGTTTGCGATCGTATGACTAGTCCGGATTACATTAGCCATGCACCAGCTGCTCTCTTACACTCTTGAGAGTGGCAAGGGCCTTTCTCCGTGTTTTCATAGATACGCCGGACCTGCCGAAGGACACGTGCTCTTGGTGATGTCGTATTGACTGCAAGCCAGCATTTGGCTGTTGTACGCGGGCCCGCCCTTGATGTGCCGTGCGTTTTTTGGAAGAGGCTCGACTGTTCTGCGCACGGGAGGCCATGTGAAGTCCCGCTGGGAGCATTCACTGAGTATGCGTTGCGGATGCCCGCCAAGATGTTCGTGTGACGTCGCCTGTCCGCCGTCGAATCAAACATTAAGCTTAATAGGCCGATCATTAATCCCTTAGCTGAGTTAACAAATGGCTGAGCTTCTGGGAACTACAGATCTTATATCACAAGCACGCGCTTTATTTAGGAGCAACTCTGCGTAATGAACTCTAAAGCTGTGCAACGGTGTCAGGAGACATCACTAGGCGCTGCAATGGGGTATGCTGCACCTCCACGAAATCGCGGAAAGTGTTAACTCATGATGTTGATTAACTTTGTAACGTCAGCATAAATTTAAGATGCGACCTATATAGGGTGAGCTGGGCTGACACACTATCTAAGGCGGCTGTTTTTCATGACTTCGGTCCCGAGGTACAACAGTCTCAGGTCCTGGATTTGAATCCTGCGGTGAGCGATCCTTTAATGCAAGCGGCGGGGATAGCCGTAAAGGCTCTTGTGCTGGTATACAAAAGAGGCTGTTGAATCGGCTAGTATTTTTTGAATCCGCGAAAGAGTAAGGTTCGTTTGCCCTAATCGGGATCATTGTTTATTCCACGTGGTCAGGTACCTACGTCTCAGTCAGTGCAGAGATTCGGAAAAAAGGCTACTGTTCAGAGGCATCTAGGAATTTAGGTAGCCGGTCCTCTCTCAGAGAAGTTAAGCAAAGGGACGGGACCAAGGCGCGGCAGTGCCTCTGTGCTACCACAGATATTTCCTATTATTGTTCCTAATAGTGCGTCCTAGTACCCTCACAGAGAGGTGCAACTCTTTAATTATTCTGGTCGCTTCGCTACCATCGACACGGCAGGAGCTGCACAGAGTAATATACTGTAGGTACCAAATTCGTCATGCCCAAATAATGTCGTCAGCGCTGACACATCCGCCGACCATGGCAGTTATCAGCGACATTCCGCTTGAGCAAAGCTAGCTCGCAATGGGCCTGCCAATTCTGGCCCGACAAACCCGGCATTGGTTTCCGGTAGGACCAGCACGGGAAATGGTCGCCGTTGACATTCTAAAACTTCCGATGTCTTCTCATGGGCGAGAGTACTTGCCTGTGTAGCAGGACTACTCCGCAAAATGGGTGGAGCTGTACTACTACGACGTCAACGAGCAGAAGCAGCTGGTGATGCGTTGCTGCCTATATTCGCTAGGTTCGGATCCCCTCGGTTTCTGCACTCTGACCAGTGAACTAATTTTGAAAGTGAATTGTGCACAGGCTTTGCCAGTACTGTGGTGTGGTTGAGGGTGTGAACCGGACACTGCTGGCCATGCTGGGAAAAACATGTGAGCATACACCCGGCCAATGGGAAGACACGCTGAACCTGTTACTCTACGTATACCGAACCGCCACACACACATTTCGAGTAGTACAGCTCCACCCATTTTGCGGAGTAGTCAACAGAGGTATAAGTAGGCGGCAGACAACAACATTTAGCTGCTTCGCACCACGGGCTGGGGTATACATTCTCTCTCACAGTCTCAACATTCCTGCCTCATTAATCTTATCCAACGTGCATACTAGCTTAAGGCCAGGCGTAATCCTGGTTCCATATAGGCGGTCTTCGTGTTGTTGGGTTTTTGCGATCTCTGCTGCAGGTATTACAGGCATAGGTAGCTCATGGGAGAGAGGTGGCACGTTGGCATCAAATTTTGCCATGGCATCAATCCTGTTGTTAGAAGTACTCTCACAACAGCTGTAGGAAAATGTGACATAGGTGGCCCTCAGAATTTGCGTCTTGTTTTGTCTGCGTGTAAGATTTTGGCAGTGTGTGTGGCGGTTCGGTATACGTAGAGTAACAGGTTCAGCGTGTCTTCCCATTGGCCGGGTGTATGCTCACATGTTTTTCCCAGCATGGCCAGCAGTGTCCGGTTCACACCCTCAACCACACCACAGTACTGGCAAAGCCTGTGCACCAATTCACTTTCAAAATTAGTTCACTGGTTAGAGTGCAGAAACCGAGGGGATCCGAACCTAGCGAATATAGGCAGCAACGCATCACCAGCTGCTTCTGCTCGTTGACGTCGTAGTAGTACAGCTCCACCCATTTTGCGGAGTAGTCTTGCTACACAGGCAAGTACTCTCGCCCATGAGAAGACATCGGAAGTTTTAGAATGTCAACGGCGACCATGTCCCGTGCTGGTCCTACCGGAAACCAATGCCGGGTTTGTCGGGCCAGAATTGGCAGGCCCATTGCGAGCTAGCTTTGCTTGATCATGACGGCAGAAAAAGCTAAAGAAAGCTTGGTGAAGCTTTCTCTGCCCTATGATTTGCACACATTCATCCCATAAGTTCTGTCTGATATTATTTGGGCATGACGAATTTGGTACCTACAGTATATTACTCTGTGCAGCTCCTGCCGTGTCGATGGTAGCGAAGCGACCAGAATAATTAAAGAGTTGCACCTTTTCTGTGAGGGTACTAGGACGCACTATTAGGAACAATAATAGGAAATATCTGTGGTAGCACAGAGGCACTGCCGCGCCTTGGTCCCGTCCCTTTGCTTAACTTCTCTGAGAGAGGACCGGCTATTCAAAAGCATGGCTGCGGAAGTACAAATGTGCCACTGCTAAATTGATCAGGTATAACACCAACCAGCTTCCTTGCGCCACGGATTTATTTGAAGTAGCCGATACTATTAAGAGCAAGACCTGTACTGTAATGCAACACGCATTGCTATCAAAAATTAGACGTGCCTATTCAGCGGAAGAAGACTACAATTAAGCATCGATTCGACCGTATCACTGCTTATCGCTTTCGTCTTCAAATCGTAAACTGTCCTTATATTTGTCTGCCAGTTGTTGGTGAAGAGCCTGCAGGCGAGTCAAAATGGCAGCAAAGTCGTACGTACTCCGTCGACCGTCAAAAGGGTCCTACAAGTGAAGGTCAAATGTCAGTACTGCAACTGGTAAAGGAATGTAAAGTAGCCAGTGAAGCAAATCTTTTATTAGCGCAATATGGGATTAGCTATGTTCGCAATAGTCAAATCTTGCTGCAAAAGTTTTACACCAAATACTGCATGCAGCCAACACATGATCTTCCTTAGACCTCATCTCATGTAACCAAAAGAAAGTGAAAAACCTAGCAAAGTCAGTTGGGTTTTCTAGGAAGTTATGTATAGCGAGGAAGAAATGCTTTTGATAAAATATAGAAAGTCTGGAGCTACGAGATAAATTAGTGAGCCTAAAACCGCTTACGGGTACGTACCGACTTATCGCTAAACTTACCTCCATTGGTTGACCATTAAGATGGCTCTTTGCCTTGCAGACCGAAATTAAACGGGAGCAGTCTTCTACGAATAGGGTCTCCACAATCTCCCTAAAATGTAAGTAGAAACGATTTTATTGCACAAAAGTGCAGCAGGCTTTGCTCATACAAAGTGCATCAGAAATCAATGTTAACTAATTCCTACCAGAAGCCAGAAATCGTAACCGAGGTGTCACAGGTTTACTGCGACTAAGCACTAACGGAACTGCAAAGGCATACAAGAATGTACTCTATGCTGCCGCTTACGGCATATCCGTTCAAGTTTGTCTCTCATCACTCATTTTGTCCAGTTTGTTCAGTCACTCATCCAATGTCCCTAATAGCACATCGGATGAGTGAGGAACTTGGATAGCCCAAGCAAGTGAAGTAACCTAGGTTGGTCGCTATAATTCGCATAAGTCGTATAACTCCACAAAGCCGCAAGGCGCTTGTGCTGAGGTAGTGAGTGGTGCCGCTATCGACAAGCCTCTCAAGCGTCTACGGGTTTAACGATTTTAGGTTTTACCTTCTGTCGACACGGCAAAACAATTACGCACCAGCAAGCGGAGGAGGAAAAACCGGAAAATGAAAGCTATACCTAAATAATTCAGGAAGACCTTGTGTATTTTCCAAGGTCTCACAAACTGCAACTCGAAGAGTCTCGTGCAGAACGAAGTCTTTGTATCTATGTGATTTTGCGTCTTCCTGCAAGGAAACAATAGAGCTAAGAGCAGTGCACACGTATAGCAAATAGGATAGGATGCGAGGCATGGCTTTTCGCGAATTCAACATTACCCTTCCTGCAAAACCTGGCTCGTTGCTATAAGGGTTTTCACTCATCAGTGATTGAATTGAGATTAGCAAGGTCATTAAGCTCAGTCCACTGGACCAACCAGGCCCGGAATATGTACTGAAACAAAACCGAAATCTTGGCATTAGGCGAGAGCCAGGACCACTATGCTCCCACGCCCAACCCACTCCGCCTGAAACAAGTCCAGCAGCTGCGGTAGCTTGAATGTTTAAGCAAGTGTAGCAGTGGACAACCGCACCAAGAACACTCTCTTGAGTCGCACCCTCAGAAATAGTTTAGGAAAACAGTTTAGGGTTATAGATTTAGGTACATTTCAACAGGCCGAGTAGGTGCAGTAGGTGGCTTCGGGAAAGCAGTCTTTTGTTTGCGAAAGAAGGTTAGCAAAGAGAAAGTTACGATTACCTAGATGAAGAGACGCGCGGGCTAACTACAGTGATACAATTATCTACTGTAAAGCGTGATAATGCCTTACCCAAGTAAGCTGAGGCACACCATTCCATTGGCATAGAAGTTTGGATTAAAGCGAACCCGGCCCGAGCTTGTCGTCATGTTTCTAACTCGAGGTGGGCTGCATGGATAGTCTGCCGGACACCTTAGGACAAAGTAGAAGAACCCTCCTTCGTACGGAGTGCCATCTGGTCCAACCACAAGCGCGTGTATCTGCAACACAAATGTGATTACCTGAACCTTGGATTTTGATTGGTTTACCTGATTTTTCTGCATTACGTTGCAGCAGAGTTGTGAGGGCTAGCTCAATTAGGGCGAAACGAATTACTACAAGGATTTGCGCTTGCAGAGACGCACCTGTTTATGCAGGATGGAAAAATTTAATTGATAATTATTTAAAATTTCCCTGAAAACTCCAGCAAATAAGAATATGCTTGCTGCAACCTCAATGGCCATTGCGGGCAATACATTTGCAAGGTCAGTAACAGGCCGTGCAGTACCTTGGTACCGACATCTTCATCCACAACCATGTAAATTCCAGGAGCAGCGTCCTCAAAATAATTCATCATATCACTGAAACGCAAGCCGGTGAGACAATTAGCAAGATATCAACCTACTGCTGTATTTCATGTTGGCACTTATGGATTTACCTGAGTCTCACATACTTTCCAACGCATTTAATTTACAACCTTTTTTGACAGTCTAAATAAAATATTATAAAAGCTTTAATTTCTTTGGCCTCCAGGTAAGGCAACCTCAGATAGTGAGTGTCGCACACTCATATCCAGTCAGGGCACATCGTAAGCATTGGAGTAGAAAAGCATGCGGCAAAGTAGAGTTATTTAAACGAAGTTTAAATTAAAGTTAGTTGGAGTTTTTGGACGTCTATCGGAGCCAACTCGCAAGTAGCTTAAGGCTCCACTTCTTCAGTCGGTGCCTCTGTGCCCGTGCGAGCCACCTAACGCACGTGTTTCGGTCAGTTCAAAGCTATGCGAAGATGTACCGCATAGATTTGGTCGACAGAAAATGCGTTCTCGCACGGTAGACAAGTCTACATAGTCGGAAGCTTGAATAGAGGATTACGTGAAGGTGGCGGCTTACTGAGAAATGCAGCCACCCTCGCATAACTCTTGAGCACGTAAGAAAGCAGCACTGGCGGCCGTACCGTGTTATTCTTTTAATGCACACCGAGCTAGGTTTGTCGGCATCCCAATCAGGGCAGTTAAGAGGATCCCATCTGTACGCCATTGTAGAACTCTTCGTGACGGATGCGCTGAAAACATCAAAACACGTGTGCTAAACGTGCTTTTAGGCGATATATGCAGGCGGCCGAGTAAAATGCAGCGGGCAGGTGCAATGTAAGGCTTGGTTGGCTCAGTGGTTAAGGTGCTCGCCCCGATTAAGGTCTGGCCGAGGACGTGGGCTCGAGCCCCGTGGCATATGCGAAGAGCATGAATAGAGATTGAGTTCTCCTAGGGCGCAATACAAAGGAATTATACTTTTTCCCTAATCTAAGCACACTTCCGGTTACGATCGCGAGTTGCAGGGGCTCCAGCAGCAAAGCAAGTTCATGTCATTTATACGCGCGAATCGAATCCATAGCAGCAGAACAGAACCTGAGTGTGACAACAGCCAATGCATGCAGTCCACTAGTTCTCCTGCTCGTAACAATATTACTGATACTTAATCTCTCAAGAGGGCTTGATCTGAGTGGTTCGAAGCCCGCCCCGAGTATAATAAACTTAGCCCGGAGCACAACCGACAGCTAGCTGCTGTACAGGTAGAAGGTAGCTCCTAATGCTATTGATTAGCAGGGACCCAGCCCGCATGCACACTCGAACTGTAGGCGCGCTCGTCATTCCGGCTGCCCGTTGACTCACCATCACGGCAATGGCCGCACCGCATAGACAGCAGCGAGTAAGCCTCACCCTCAAGCATTCGGCTTTATAAAATGAAATTGCTAACTGCAGCAGAATCGAGAACGGCCGCTTGTTGCTGTTCTTAGTTCCTACCGCTAAGAAATACACATTCAAAAGTAGTAAGGTAAATGGACGGAACAAAGTGCCGAGCAACACCTCGAATGCCGGCTCGGTGCTCTGCCTGCACAGTGAGCTGGTCGCTCCTCGAGCCGCGCTGCTATCCGGCACTTACCTGCGGTTTCACACTCTTCAGCTTGCGTCTGGGTGGTGGACTAGGTGAGTGCAACTGGGTATTTTATTAAGCTTTATGCACGCGCAATACGCAAAACCTTTATGCGGTAGCGGAGCCCTTGTGACGTCAGCGAGACTATACCTCGTGACGTCACATTCTATGCTCGCTCGCGTATATCTGAAAAGCTGCGCGGCCGGCGCGCTGAGCTGAGGCGCGCGTAAGATCAGCTTAATGATGCATCTCAGTAACTGAAAAACCGCTACGATCCCCGCCCCTTTCTTAGTCTTTTCCAGGTACGGCTTCTGCCTGCGACTGCGTGAAGCACGATTGTGACTAAAACAGCTGTAGTCGTGGGTTTGCAGGCAGAGGCGCAGTGAGACCTTTCGGCGCCTGGGCTCAAAGCTAAAAAAGCGTATATACCCCTGAAGAAAACAATCTTGAAACATAGTTCCACCTCACAAGGTACGAAAAATAACACGCTAGTTACAAGCATATCGAGAGTTTTTATTGACTGCACTAAAGGTAAGAAGTAGCTATCACAGCTTTAATGCTCTATGGTTAACGAGGCCAAATCGAAGAGTTGGTTTTACCCCATTGGTGGTCTCAGGTAAGAGTGGATTGTCTTTAGCTTGCTCAATGAACCTTCTCACAACTGGCAACTGAGATAGCAGGGCAATTCCAAAATTAGAAAAAAACACATCTCCGTAACTGACTAGAAAAGACATTTAGTGCCGATAGTGCAGAGTCGTGACGTGCGGCAAGACGCGTTATGCAGTCACGTATTTCGTTTTACAGCTCTGTTTTGTCAAAGTGTATACAATAGACGCCTCCAAGATCTAGACATTGCTGTCGGAGTCTTTTTTTTGGTCAAGTGTCTTAATGAGCGTCTCGACTTCCAACAAAAAACTTAATTTGAAATAACGATCTGTGAGGCGGAAAACCTGGATGTACGTTCTTCTTGGAGATGGTCTATGCCATCTGTCATTATTCTTGGAAACTCCTCCTCTGCGAGACCAACGTGTTAAGCGAGTTCCCTAGACATTTGAGTCCTTCGGCGGATTGTTCGTTCAACCGCAACTCCCATCAATTCATATCTTTTTTTGGCATCTAGTAGTGATTCTCGACACAGGTCATCGAGAAGTGTCGAGAAGTCAATCTCCAAAAAGTGGATGTCGCAAGAGGCGTCTGCGTAGTTCATCTTTAGATCCTACAGTTTTTCTGAAAGCGGCCAATTTTCCTTAAGATGCTGTACCAACATTGCAGGAAGAAATTTAGGTGTCGTGTTCATAAGTGACCTTTCGTCAGATTCCACGTCCAAGTTTGTTCATGCATTTGTGACATCCCTCTCGACTTCTGTAACCCACTGCTTTCTGGTCTACCGGCATCTGGCGCTCACGGTTAGTGTAAAACTTAACAGCTAAGCTTGTCTGTCGTGAATGGTGGGACCAACGAGTTAAACATTTTCAAAATACAATGTAGGATATGATTGAACTAACACATGGCGGACCTGTTGGCTCGGAAAATTCTTACTGCATGTTTAATGATTAACTGAGACGCGCTACAGCTCGTTTAAGAAAGAGGGTAGCAACTGAGTTGGATCTAAAGACCGAATTTAACAGAAAAGACCGAAGAACCTAATGTAAAGTAATATAAAGTAATAACGATCAGCAATCGCACAGGCTTGATGGAGCTCTTCATGTGCCGTGCTGGTACTTCGTAATAGAAGCACGATGAAGAGAGGTCTAAGGGACTAATAAGGTGTGTACCTATCCTTTGCAAAAGGTCGCTTGAACTGGGTAGGACATGATTAATTGGTATACATACAGTCGGTGCAATAAGACTTTGAAGCCCAAAGCGTTCAGTCGGGGACAAGAGCATCTGCGAGGTCTAGCAGAAGCTCTCAGTATTGCATCTCTTGTTTGGAGCCCACAGCCACTGGTACACTGGTACAAACTGGCTTGACTGAGATGGCTTCATTTACATGACATGCGACTGATCGCGTCCACTTTCTATTGGATTTCGACTCAGCAGCACGCCTCTGAGCCATGACCAGCCTGCAGCTCACGATGGCAATCGAAGCGAGGCAATCGTTAAGTGCGCAGCAACCGGGCTGCCAAGGGTACTCTCTAGGTGCTCTACAGTGATAGCAAAATGTGCCCGTCACGTCCTATGCTGGCGTTTCCATGGAGAAATTTGGGTTGATCGCTTTCTTGTTGCAGTTTCGAGAGTCGTAAAAATTGTTTATAAGACTAGCGTGTAATTACCAAAAATCAATCAGAAATTATATTCAAAGATCGTGCGTGCAGCATCTTCATTTTCAAATCTGGTCAGAGATAATCAATTAGAATTGTACGCAATTAAATAATAATACTAAATATAATGTTTTTGTTTGAATAACCAATGACATGTTGAAGCGCCATCAAAGCCTCCGCGACTTTTGGCATGCGTTTGATAGCTAGCGAACAGACTTAACCTCATAGGACAAAGAGAAAGTGAAAAGCATAGCTGAGTTGGTATGACAGTCAAGGAAGAGAGTAGCATGAAAGTAAGAGCTAACAAAAGCTGGAAATGATGTGTCACAGTCACGAGCATGTCAGAAAGTTGTTACTAAACTGGATTTAAAGATGGCTTAACAGAAAAGACCAAAACAAAAATGACAAAGCCATAATAAATTCTAGCAGTGGATGTAGAGGCTTGATTGCGTTTTTTTTTTTTTTTGCTGATAGTAATATTAGCCGAACCAAACGTCGAGGCTTGTAAGAAACAAGTAGCAAGTGATCGGAACAACCTGCCTGAAAACAGGTGCCGTCCACTCCGTGCGTGAACGCAGGAGAGTTACGGGGCGAGCTGAATGGACGCCGTCGTTCTCTCTCTCTCTCTCTCTCTCTCTCTCTCTCTCTCTCTCTCTCTCTCTCTCTCTCTCTCTCTCTCTCTCTCTCTCTCTCTCTCTCTAGCACTCTCTTCTCTACGCACCAGAGAGTTAAAGATGGAGGGGTGGGCACTGCTTGCTCAGCCCTGGATAGTAGGCTGACCTCACGAGAGGCGAGCTGCTCAAGCCGAGCATTGCTGCAAAATAGCTGCCATGGTCGGCCGCAGCATCAGCGCCGACGACATTAGAGCATTGATTTTGTTTACCTAATTGTCACTATAATATGTAAAATATAACATAATACCGTATAATATATATTCATATATATGTGCATATATATATATATATATATATGCAATATAGATATATATATATAGATATAGATATATATATATATATATAATATTCAAATTAAAAATTAAGTTCGAGGTGTCAGCAGAGGACAGGCGCGAGACGCCCGCGGCCGACGGAGAAGTGAGTGAAGCGACAGCGGCCGGCGATAAAACTAAGGCTCGTGAGCATCTTGCTGTGAAGAGAATAGGCTTAGGGCCAAAGTGTGAGGCTGAGCTGAGGGTCTCAGCGATGCCACGGCGGTGCAAAGGGCCGGCGGCCCAGGCAGTCGGCTGGTTGGTGCAGGCCGTGCTGTAACCTGCCTCCTTCGAGCGGCTGCGTGGTAGCCTGCCTGCCTGCCTATGGGGACAGCTGCAAAGGTTGACTGTTGCAGTGATGGGTGCTGTCGTTTTGCGACGTGCTTTTTCCCTTTTTACGGAGGCTTGCTGCTCTGCGGACGCTGCTGCCGCCGTCCGAGCGGATGCTGCCGCCGCCGCCTCAGAGGTCGTTCACGCCGCCTCTGCGGGCTCCCCAATTGATCCATTGCATATTCGTTAACCGTGTCCAGCGCCCATCTGCCTATGTCCGTATTTGATACCTCGAATCTCGACCATTACTGAAGAAGTGTCCTACAGTTGCGATGCACTTTTTGAGTGTCCGATATTTGGAAAATCAAGTAAATCTTACAGTGCAGCCTTCTAATGCTATCAGCAAAAATTATCTTCCGAATGTTGCCCCGTTTCCAGACCTGCATGAAGCCACACGACTAGTGCACTTGATATTTTTTCGCACCTAGTAAGCTACCTGAAAAATAAAAACTTGTAACTTGCTAAAAATTGTTTTCATACCAATATCTTTTTTAGCGGTTTGGCCGTGATTTCATGAGAATTGGCAGTTATTTCACATTTTTCTTTATTCCCGATTGAGTTTTTTGGAGTTGTATTCAGCCATGGAGAACAAGCTACGAAGAGCAATAATAATATTAATAATAATACGTTTGAAATAGCATTATCATAAAACTCAATCACTGTCTAGGCACTTTACATTTGCTGCAAAAAAGCACGATCGAATGGTTAGCGGTAGTATGCTCAATGACAACAAGCAAAACATGGTTGAGGTGACATGCACAGGGTCAGCATGCAAATGCGGTTAATGGTAGCATGCGCAGTGTCAGTACGCACAAGCACGTAAAGAACGAATCCCACGGACCCACAAAATGCTGTGATAAATAAATGCGTTTTTAGTTTCTTTTTAAATGTAGCCAACTCAAGGGGTGTCACGATGCAAGTCGGAAGTGAGTTCCTGCCTTTGGGAGAATACGAACTAAAGTCATGGTCTCCAAAGGACTTGAGGTTTGTAAGGTACAATTAAACGATTAGATTGCCAAAAGGCGTGTGGTACGATGCTTAGCCTGTGGGGTGTAGATCTGATAATTAGGCTGGAGCAAAAGAATGAAGACGCCTAAACGTGATTGACAGTAGCTTGGAGTCGATGCGTTGCTTGATTGGGAGCCAGTGCATAGCGGCGAGATGTGGCGTGATAATGAAACTGCGAAGCTTCCGACAGACAAGCCTAGCTGCAGAGTTTTGCACCAGCTGTAAGCGCCTGATTGCACGGAATAGTAAACCAGCAAGCAGTGAGCTACAGAATTCGTGACGAGTTGTCACAAATGCATGGACCAATTTATACGTGGCATCCTTGTCTACGAAACCCCGAATTTTAGCGATGTTATGTAGCTGAAAGTAAGCAGACTTAATTGTACAGCTGATACGGTCGTCTAATAAAAGGTCACTTTGGAACGGGACGCATAGATTTCGTGCGCATTCAACAAATCGTGTGCTGGAAGAGTCGATTGTGAGCGTTAACCTTTCCCATTTCTGAATCGCGCTTGGTTTAACCCGTAACAAGTAAGCTGGTTTTATGGTCATTCAATTTATTTGCTTCCATCCATGTGGCAATGTCTTCAATACATGCCGCAAAGGAGTTGGGAGAATTCTACATGCTGGAGGGCTGGGAGGAATTAAAGCAAAGGTAGAACTGAGTATCATCTGCGTAGAAGCTAAAGCCTACATTGTATCTAGCAATCACATAGGCAAGAAGGAGAAAGCTTGAAAAGAATGAAACCAAGCACAGGGCACTGACCTACCTCATACTTCGGAGGTTCCTCGGACGATCTGTGTTCTTTCACATCAATACTCTGGAGTCTCCCACTGAAATATAACCTGAACCATTGCAGTGCAGTGCCACTGATGTCCAGACGAGGTGAGAGGTGCTCAAGAACGACATGGTGATCGATAGCATCAAAAGCTTCCAAAAGATTGAGCTAAATAGGTCGTTATACACCCGAATTAGTGCTGACTCTGTAGAGTGACTCGCTCTAAAACCAGATTGGAACTTACTCGCCAGATTTCAAGTTTCAATATATGAGTTCAGCTGGTCTGCCACTACTCGTTCCAGTGTTTTGATACGAATGGTAGAAGGAGGCACGCGTTTGTTACTCTCTAGCATATTCTATAGCAAAGCTGCTTTCAGAGTTCATCTACATCAGTAACCTGACAATCTCAAGCAATAACCAAATGGTGAGAAACATTGCTTAGTTATGATGACAGTCAGTGAAGAAGCATATAAGTAAAAGTCTTAGTATAGTAATGCTTGAAAGGCAGTTGCAGTGGCAACGCAAGAACTTTTGAAGCTACGACGTTCACGAGCCGAAGCGCAAAAGCTTTTGTCATATAAAGTCCTCTAGTAATAAGTATAAAGTTGTGCACACCACAGAAGAAATGGAGAAAACACGTGCTAGCAGGCATATCGATTCGAGAAAGTCTTACTAACTGTAGTACATGTACAAGGTAGCTATCACGGCTTTAACATGGGTGAGTTATCCTGGCCTTGACCGAGGCAAACTGTTTTATTACAGTTTGAGAGGCAATATTTATCAGTGCTTCTGCCTTTATGTTTAACAAGGCCAAATCAGAGACTTGATTTTACCCTATTGCTGCTCTCAGATAAGATGGAATTATCTTCAGCTTCCTAAAGAAACGTTCAAAACTGGCAACTGAGATACAGCTATGGCGAGAAGAACTTGCAAGGCAACCCTCAAATTAGGAAACACATCTTCTCCGTAACTGACAACAGAAGACATGAGTTCCAGTGGTGTCTTTAGTGCCGAGTTTTGAGGCATACGCTGATGATAAAGACAGAGCGCTTGATACCCTGTGCTTAGCATTAGCACCAAAACCGTATTAGTAAAAACGCAACAATAGCCTGTATTTTACGGCTGACACGCGGGCAACTTCTAGCTGACTCGCTAGCAGGCTTACAGCAGCTCACGCTCAGCGCTAGACTCGCCGACCGGCAGACTGTTGCTTCATCAGAGCGACGGCGGTCAGGCATTAGCTTTTTTTTTAGTAGCCAGGTCATTTTGCAATGATTTAGTAATGCCCAGTATATATGTGGTCTGCCTTGTTGAAGGCAGACCTTTGCTAGAGTGCTGCTATAGCTCCCAGTGATCAGCAATCACGAACAGGAAGTGTCTGATTGGGGCCACGCCTATTATCACTGTTGCTGCAGCAATTGTATCTGTGATGCTGGTTCTACTTTGATCCTAACTGGGTGGCCATTGATTCTGCTGGATACAGCACTTGGGTGGTTGTTTGGTTTTCCTACAATGCTGCCAAATAACCAGACCATGGTCTTGAACAGCATTCTATTTACCTGTACTGAAAAATTACTTGTGTAAAAGCATCGTACAAAAGGCAGTTTTATCGCACGTAAGAACGATCTTACGCTGACCCACAAGGTCCGCCATGGCTTGGCTCCTTCGTACCTAGCTGAACTGCTGCATCAGTTTCAGCCTGTTCGCGCCCTCAGGTCCTGTGTGGACAATAAATTAGCTGTCCCTTTCCTCCGCTTAAAGACAGTTGGCGACAGAAGCTTTAGCTCTGCAGGTCCTAGACTGTGGAACTCGCTTCCACAATTCTTACGCAACGACAACTACTCTCCAACTGCCGACTATGGCACATCTTTTTCAGCGGTCCTGAACTGCTACTTCTATGCTACTCACTACCTCAACTGCTCTCCTGACTCTGCTATGCACACACACACACACACACACACACACACACACACACACACACACACACACACACACACACACACACACACACACATACATGATCAAATGAGGTTCACGCTCTATTGAAATAAAAATCATGTCAGTAAAAGCAACGACTCGATAGCACGACCGACCGAGTTGGTACGGCCAGCGAAGCGTCGGCCGACGCGAGATGCCCGGTTCAACAACTACTGTGGTGCCGGCGAAGTTTGGACGGGCGGTGGCCGGCGTCGGGAGGGGCGGTGGCTTCGGCGTCGGCCAAGGATAGAGTTACATGCTTGCGGCTGCTGCTGAGAGCCCGAGAGCGTCAGCTGCTGGCAGCCCGGGCAGAGCTTTGACCTTGCACTTGATGGTCTGCCGAAAAGCAGGACTGCAGCGATAGCATTTCTAATGACTATACAGTAGGAATATGTTATATATTATATAGTATATAATATTTTTACAAGATATGTAAACAAACGACAGTTTATGTCGGGGCATTTCCATACGGGAGGGGAGGAGATTCCCTACCCAGTCTGTACATCTCTTTTCGCTCGTGTATTTGTCTTCTGAGAACTCTTATCTATGCCCCACAAGAACTCCAAAATAATATATAACCTAATATATATATATATATATATATATATATATATATAGCATATAGTAATACATAATTTAATGTCGTAGTACCCAATATGTTGAGTACTAGGAGAGTAATGGCGACTTAAGGAAAGATATTTTATGTCCAGAGGGTTCTAATAATGTTGGACGATGCTTATGCCCGTAACACTATGTTTTCTACGTTTGGCAAAGTACGTAACTGAATTCGCCGGCAGCCGAGTCCAGAGGCTCTAATGTCCGAGGCTCTAAAGTAAACAGCAGGGCAGGCGTGGTCGCTCGTCTATTAAAACCCCTCTTGGATGCCATCAAGCAGAACCTATTTTTTGGCCACCGCTGACGCCTTGGCCAACAACGAGCTGTGGTACCCGGATGCCTCCTTAACTTGTTGAGCCACTCCTTGCCGTATCGATGGTCACTGCGCGACTAGAATATTCTGAGGGTACTAGAACGCACTGTTAGGAACAAAATTAGGAAACTTTTGCGGTAGCACAGAGGCCCTGCCGCGCTCGGTGGCCCTCGTGGCCAACTTCTCCAAGGGAGGACTGGCTCATCAAAAGTATGGGTCCGAAGGACAAATTTGCCACTGCTAAAATACCCATTGACTATCTTAGACAATTGCCAGGGGTACAGTTAAGTGGGTCCAGTCGTGCTTAAGCGAAAAATCGGATGACGCTGATAAAGTTTCTATCCAGAAGCATCAAAGCTCGTGCAAATAAGCAGCTGCAGGCGTAACGCCAACCAGATTCCTTGCAACACAAATATATTTCAAGAAGCCGTAGCTTTTACAGCAAGAGGTCGAC
The DNA here is from genome assembly GCA_009760855.2 of Cristatella mucedo. Classification (NCBI taxonomy): domain Eukaryota; kingdom Metazoa; phylum Bryozoa; class Phylactolaemata; family Cristatellidae; genus Cristatella; species Cristatella mucedo. The sequence goes on along the minus strand of WPIO01000001.1, from coordinate 15,248,959 downwards.
TGATTTAAACGAGCACTGCTTTCACTTTGGTCTTCAGATAAACTTTAACTGTCCTTAAGGATAAAATATTTGCCTGCCAGGTGCTGGTGAAGAGCCTGCAGGCGAGTCAAAATGGCAGCAAAGTCATACATACTCCGACGACCGTCAAAGGGGCCCTTCAAATGCCCGATCAAATGTCAGTACTTCAGCCAGTAAAGTAATGTAAAGTAGCCAGTGAAGAAAATATTTTTTGAGAAGTAGCGAAACATGGGATTAGCTAGGTTCGTAATAGTCAAATTTCGCTGCAGAGTTTTGCACCAAATATTGCATGCAGCCAACACATGCTCTTCCATTACTATCCGTTCTAGTGAGAGATAGTCAGACTAATTGATAATTTACGTAATTAAGTGCTGATTAAAATGCGATGTTTAAGCGCCAATGCGATGTTTAAGCGCCAGTGCGATGTTTAAGCGCCATCAAAGCCTAAGCGAATTTTAGGGCGCATGCGGTAGCGACTAGACTTCATCTAATGCAACGAAGAGAAAGTGAAAAGCCTAGTTGAGTCAGTAGGGTATTCTAGGATTTCTATCCGCCTATATGGAACCAGGATTACGCCTGGCCTTAAGCTAGTATGCACGTTGGATAAGATTAATGAGGCAGGAATGTTGAGACTGTGATAGAGAATGTATACCCCAGCCCGTGGTGCGAAGCAGCTAAATGTTGTTGTCTGCCGGTGCTAGACTGAAGCTCTGTCGACCTTGACTAGCCTATCGGAACGAAGAGTTCCTGCTGCTAGACACTAGCAATGACGATAGCCAATCGGAGCGAAGCGTTCCTGAGCTGCACGCGTCAGGAAGCTCCTGTTAGCGTTGACGTCTGCGAAACTAGAATTGATTACTAGACATCGTTGAGCACGGTTGGGGTTCAACGAACTACCACAATGAACTTAAATTAGGCTGACATTGACCAGACGTAAGCCTTGCCGAGCTCAAATCTTGAGCTTATATTGTAGTACAAGTTCCAGTTTATCTGTCCAAATTTCACGTAGCAGCCACTTATGCAAATGAGCTACGACGCCTGGCGCCTGTACAGCATTCGGCCGAAATTCAATTTAGCTCCCTCAAATCAATTACAAATCAGCTACATACAGCTCCAAAAAGTTTGGAATATCAAACAACGGTATGCGTACACGTACGTAACGGTACGTTGTCCACAGAAAATTTCGCGAGATTCCACTCACACTTTCTCACGAAGTCCACTGAAGTAAGATTGCGGTGGCCAAAGCCAATACCACAATCCACCGAAATCCACTGCGTTTTACCGCCCAACGAAAGAAATCCTGTCCGAAAAACTCGTTTTTTGATTGCAAACGACAGCACAGTCTGCGAAAATTGCAATTAATAAAATTTCACTTGTATTGGTAAGGCCGTTCTCGTGCAATGTGCTGCAATCGACTGCAGTAGCCAGGGTCAATACAGCAATCCACTTCAATCCACCAAATCCACCGCATATAAAATCGAAACACATTACGCCGAGCTCCAGTTTTTATTGCATATTAAAGAGCACAGTGCTGTGTGCACAACTAAACTAAAAAGTTGTGCATCCTCACATTGTGGAAATGGGCGGCAACCGTCTGAAATGACCGGAAAAACTATCGATATCTACTATATTCCACTGCAAATCATTCTCAAATCGCCATCGCGAAACTCCAGTTGACGCAAAACCGTATTAGTAAAAACGCAACAATAGCCTGTATTTTACGGCTGACACGCGGGCAACTTCTAGCTGACTCGCTAGCAGGCTTACAGCAGCTCACGCTCAGCGCTAGACTCGCCGACCGGCAGACTGTTGCTTCGTCAGAGCGACGGCGGTCAGGCATTAGCTTTTTTTTTAGTAGCCAGGTCATAAGTCACACTTTAATTGTGGTGATTATAATTGTGAGTATAATCACGAACTACAATTACAAAATAAAGTGATTGTGATCACCATGATACGTCACTATGCAAAATTATGCCCATACGCCTGGGCTTATCGAGGCTATCTCATAGGCGTTGCAGTTCATCAGTAAAGTTCTTAGTTCTTAATCGAGGCTCAGCTATCAAGCTCACAATTCATAGCCGCGGGGCACTACACTAACAAGACTCCGTGTACAGGACACTCAGGCCTGTGTGAAAAGCCGGCACTGCCAGTTCAGCCTAGCTTGTGTGGTCTAATAGTGTGTCGATGCTAAGGTACGGGTTCGGTGAGTTACCACAATCCATCACAATCCGCCGCAATCCATTTAAGTTCCCTTCAAATCCACCAAAAATCATCTGCGAAAAGCTCCAAAAAGTTTGGAATATTAAAACACGCCACATGTACAAAGTACCCAGAAGCTTTCACACGATTCCGCCCACGCGTTCTCACTAAATGAACTGAAATAAGAGTGCATTGGCCCGGGCTAATACCGCAATCCACTGCATTCCTCTGCTCAACGAAATAAATCTTGTTATAAAAGCTCATATTTAATTGCATATGACACTGCATTCTGCGACAATTTGCACTTCAAAAACTTCAATTGCATTGCCACGTCCGTTCTCGAGAAATGCGCCGTAATCGCCTGCACTAGCCAGGGCTAATACCGAAATCCACATCAATCCACCGCGAAAAAAATAGAAAAATATTGCGCCGAGCTCCAGGCTTTATTACATATTAAAGTGCACCGTGCAGTGCGCACACCCAAGTGAAATAACAAAATTGTGCATCTCCACACTCGGGCAATTCGCGGCAATCGCCCGAAATGGCGGAAAATACTGCAATCCACTGTATTCCACTACAGATCATCCTCAAATCGCCATCGCGAAGCTCTAATTGACATTACATATAAGACTACATTCAGTTCAAAGCGCATCGCAAATTTTCGCTCTATTGTGCACACACGTTCTCATGCAATGCATTGTAATCGACTGCAACGGCCCGGTTCCATTCCGAAATCATCCGCAATCCGCCGAAATCCACTCAATCCGCCGAGCAGCGACCAGGACGTGTATACTAGAAGCTCTAATTAGGATTACAGACTGCTCAACTCTTCAGTTGCTGTGTACTCGCATAATTTTACTGTAATTCTCGATTTTCCACGGACTGAACTGTTGGCCCTGACTATTGCTGTGGATTGCCGTGGATTGCTGACAGTTAACCAGCAAAACAGCTTCCAAAATGCCAATGATTTCGCTTTGGACGCAGCGGAATGCTATATATAATGACAACCGGGGCATCGGCCTCCCAATTTCTCGTCGATTTGCCGCGAGTTGGGTATTCGCATGTGCCATTGCTGCCGATTGCCATTAATTGCTTGCGATTGTACGTGCACGATTGGTTGAAAGAATGTGATTGCACTTTAAAAACAGTTCGCCATGACACGTAAGAAAAATTTGATCTTGGCCCAGCCACTTTCCAGTAATAATGGATTGCTGTATTTGCCCTGGCCATTTTTGTCGATTGCCATGTTTGGCCAAGACTGAACTCACAGAGAGAGTTAAAAGTATGTTCGCACATGAAATGTTACGTGGAATAAGAATTGAAGCAGGGTGCAGCAGAACTCTCGTCGATTTGCCATGTATTGCCGTATTGGCCCCTGCCATTGCTGTCGATTGCCGTGCACTACTGACGATTAACGTGCAAAATAGTTTAAATGTTCCATGATTTCACTTTCAGCACAAACAAATGTGAAATGTGGTGATAATTGACACTTCGTGTAGCTAATTTGTGGTTGATTTGCCACGAATTGTAGTGGATTGCTGCTTCGAGACGAGTCATTGCCGTAGATTTCTTGCATTACCCGAGATAATATTAACAATAATAATGCACTTGATAAATAGCCCTCAGAACTCAATCTCTTCCTAGGCGTTTACATTTGCTGAAAAGGGAAACGCGATTGAATGGTGAGTAATATCATGCTTGATAAACAACATGAACATAGTGGTTAGGGGTGACACGCACAGGATCAGCATGCAAATGTGGTTAGTGGCAGCATGCACAGTGTCAGCACTCATAAGCACATGAAGGACGAATCACAGGGACCCACTGGGTGCTGTCCTAAATATGTGTGTTTTAGGTTCTTTTTAAATGTGGTAAAGTTAGGGGATGTTCTGACGCAAGTCGGGAGTGAGCTCCAGGCTTTGGGAGTATACGAACTAAACGCACGGTCTCCAAAGGATTTGAGGTTTGTACGAGGTAGTGGTACACTGTTGGATACCAAAAAGTGGGTGGTACGATGCTTGGCCTGGTGGGGGAGTAGATCTGAGAGATAAGCTGGAGCCAAAGAATAAAGTGACCTAAAAGTGAGCGACAAAACCTTGGTCAATTCGTTGTTTGACTGGTAGCCAGTGCAGGTCGGCGAGAAGTGGTGTAATGTGGCAACTGCGACGCTCACGACAGACAAGCCCAGCTTCAGAGTTTTGCACCATCTGTAATCGCCTGATTAAACTTGCTGGTAGGCCAGTAAGCAGCGAGTTACAGAAATCAAGTCGGCATGTCACAAATGCATGAACCAATTTAGACGTGGTATCCTTATCTAAACAAACCCGAATTTTAGCAATGTTATGTAGCTGAAAGTAGGTGGGTTTGACTGTGGAGCTGATGCGGTTGTTTAACGAGAGGTCACTTTGGAACATGACACCTAGATTTCGAGCTGATTCAACAGGAGATATGCTGGCAGAGCCAATTTTGAGCGTCAGCCTATCTAATTTCTGAATCACACTGGGCTTGCCCATAACTAGTGAGTTGATTTTATCATCACTTAATTTAAGAAATGCAGCAAGGGAGTTGAGAGGATTTGAGGTGCTCGAAGGTTGGGAGGGATCAACGTGAAGGTACAACTGAGTGTCTTCCGCATAGAAGTGAAAGCCTAGATTGTGCTTGGCAATCACATCGGCAAGAGGGAGAGTTAGGAAAGGGACATTTAGATTACGTGCAGATTCAATAGGAGATATGCTGGCGGAGCCGATTTTTGACATAAGGTTTTTCAATTTCTGAATCACACTTTTTTTGCCTTTAAAGAGGAAGTTCGTTTTTTCGACATTCAATTTTGGAAAGTTTGCTGCCATCCGTGCGGATGTCTTCAATGCATACGTACATACTCTGGGGAAGTCATTTAACCCAAATATCGAACAATACAAGATGCTAGGTAAAAAATATTCTAACTGATTCAACAGCCTCTTTTGTATAGCGACACAGAAGAGCCCATACGGCTATCATCACCGTTTGAAGCGGCTATACAAGAATCACCCACCTCAGGATTTGAATCCACGACCTCGGCCCGAGGTCGTGAAAAGCAACCACCTTACCTAGGTACGATAACCTCTACCTAGTCTCGTGGTGAACTGCAGTGGCCCTAATTTATTCAGCCACGATTAGTTGGATCACATAAAATGTAACTGGTATGATGTTCTCTGACTTCATATTCCGGGTTTGTCTTAGCTGAGTTTGTTCGGAAAAGCTTGAGGGTGCTGAAGCCAAGCTGCACGTCGATCCAGCCATTCGTTCCAGATGTTTCAAACCTGACGACAGTAATGCTACAGCAGACTTTCTCAGCAGGCGGCCCGTTGAGATAACACCTTCCGTCATTAAAACGTCTTCCCGGAGTAGCCTTTTATCGCTGCCAATTGTTGATGCAACGTCAGTTCCGGGATAAACGTAGTTTTAAATAGTAAGATAAATATTGTATTCAATCCAACTTCGTCGCCTTTTAATCGATGGATGGCTTTGTAATGCCCCGCGAATATGAGCTTTGAACTTGACAGCTGAGCCACGATTGATAACTGTGTGCTTTACAGACGAACCAGGACGCTAATGAGACGGTCGCGATAAGTTGAGGTTTATGAGCAAAATTATGTATGATTATTGTTAGTGATTATGCTTGTGATTATTGTGACTTTATTACTTATGACCTGCCTGCTATGCTATGTAAAGCTTGTGCCTGACGGCAGTCGTGGTCTTGGAGCAATGATGCCGCTTGGTGAGCCTAGCACTGAGCGTGAGCTGCTGTGAGCTGCTGTGAGCTGCTGTGAGCTGGTGCGGGCTGGTGCGGGCTGGTGCGGGCTGGTGCGGGCTGGTGCGGGCTGGTGCGGGCTGGTGCGGGCTGGTGCGGGCTGGTGCGGGCTGGTGCGGGCTGGTGCGGGCTGGTGCGGGCTGGTGCGGGCTGGTGCGGGCTGGTGCGGGCTGGTGCGGGCTGGTGCGGGCTGGTGCGGGCTGGTGCGGGCTGGTGCGGGCTGGTGCGGGCTGGTGCGGGCTGGTGCGGGCGGGTGCGGGCTGGTGCGGGCTGGTGCGGGCTGGTGCGGGCTGGTGCGGGCTGGTGCGGGCTGGTGCGGGCTGGTGCGGGCTGGTGCGGGCTGGTGCGGGCTGGTGCGGGCTGGTGCGGGCTGGTGCGGGCTGGTGCGGGCTGGTGCGGGCTGGTGCGGGCTGGTGCGGGCTGGTGCGGGCTGGTGCGGGCTGGTGCGGGCTGGTGCGGGCTGGTGCGGGCTGGTGCGGGCGGGTGTGGGCTGGTGCGGGCTGGTGCGGGCTGGTGCGGGCTGGTGCGGGCTGGTGCGGGCTGGTGCGGGCTGGTGCGGGCTGGTGCGGGCTGGTGCGGGCTGGTGCGGGCTGGTGCGGGCTGGTGCGGGCTGGTGCGGGCTGGTGCGGGCTGGTGCGGGCTGGGGCGAGCTGGTGCGAGCTGGTGCGAGCTGGTGCGAGCTGATGTGAGCCTGTTAGCAAGTCAGTAGGAAGTCACCTAGGTGTATCAGCTGTAGAATACGGGCTTTTTTGTGTCTTTACTAATACGGTGTTATTGCTAGCGTTGAATGCAAAATATTGAGGGCTGTGTTTCAGTGTCGGCTCATTGCTAGCTTCAGGTCTTCGCACATTGCACGTATCGTGCCGCTATACGCTGAGCCGCTATCCGAACTAGTGTGGGTTTCGCGGTCATAACATTGGTGTCCGGGTCAACCATGTATTTCGTGCTCGTGCTTTCTGTTTTGCTCTGTCGTTGGCAACCTGCTGCTGACCGTATGGCGACGGCCGATACGGTGACTCGTAGCAAAGTAAGACAGTTATCAGACGCTGACGTGCAGTCAGAACCTACGGGACACTCAGTATAAGGGGATGATGATAATGCTTGAGCATACCTTTGGGGAAGACAAAGTGCTTTCTGGGTTGACTCATGGTTTGGAGGTAGCCGAGGCAAGTACTCAGCATGCGCTAGCTGGAATGAACCAGTATTTAGACACTATTATTTGTCAGTAGGAGGTGTACAAGTGGTTTATTGATAGCGGTAATGCTCAGTTGGCAGTTATATTCTCCAAGCTTAACGTGGTCATAGCGCCAGGGACAGAAATGTCATTTACGCAGAAAGAAGTGGTTGCTCGTTTAAAGTCTTCGCACGACCTCACCAACGATTCATCAGAGCATCTTGAAGCTTAATTAGACTGCCTAAAAACCATAGTGGGTAAAAACGCGACGCTTTTGGAGAAAGACGTGGCAGATACGAAATAGAGATTAGCCACGCTATGGTGTGGGTTTGTTGACTTTCGCGGAAAGTCGCAACTGGCGGACCGAACGCTGAAATTTTTGGCCCAGCTTACACCGTGTCTTAATTACCAAGTCATTTGGGACTCCAGAAATAGAAGTTTGGGACTCTTAGGAGGTGACTGCGGTACAGCTGCCGGAGGAGTAAGAAATGGGGAAGCTGGTTTTGGTAACTGCAGCCTCATAAAACCGGGTACTTGAATGCTAGGTGCGCCGAGAGTTCGATAAACCCTTTCAGCAGGCAGGTCATTAGCCCCAATAATCACTAACATAATCAATAACAATAGTCATACATAATTTGGCTCATAAACCTCAACTTATCGCGACCATTTCATAAGCGTCCACATTTTAAGGAATGTAGGCATTAGGCAAAGCTTATAGTTCTCAATCGAGGCTCGGCTGTCAAGTTCATAGTTCATAATCACGGGGCATAACTGCTTGCCACTGTTGAAAACAATTAATCTCTACGATTACACTCATGATGTGCTGAGTATTCAAAAAGGAGAGTTCCTATGGGACTTACGAATCGTAAAACATGTGCAGGAATGTGAAGTTTTGCTTAAGGAGCTAAACAGTAGCACGCTGGTAACTTCGCATTAAAGCTCCATCTCGCAGCTATATCTAGTAGCCAGTGATCGACGCCGGCAACGCGGTAAAAGTTTGCGATCGTATGACTAGTCCGGATTACATTAGCCATGCACCAGCTGCTCTCTTACACTCTTGAGAGTGGCAAGGGCCTTTCTCCGTGTTTTCATAGATTACGCCGGACCTGCCGAAGGACACGTGCTCTTGGTGATGTCGTATTGACTGCAAGCCAGCATTTGGCTGTTGTACGCGGGCCCGCCCTTGATGTGCCGTGCGTTTTTTGGAAGAGGCTCGACTGTTCTGCGCACGGGAGGCCATGTGAAGTCCCGCTGGGAGCATTCACTGAGTATGCGTTGCGGATGCCCGCCAAGATGTTCGTGTGACGTCGCCTGTCCGCCGTCGAATCAAACATTAAGCTTAATAGGCCGATCATTAATCCCTTAGCTGAGTTAACAAATGGCTGAGCTTCTGGGAACTACAGATCTTATATCACAAGCACGCGCTTTATTTAGGAGCAACTCTGCGTAATGAACTCTAAAGCTGTGCAACGGTGTCAGGAGACATCACTAGGCGCTGCAATGGGGTATGCTGCACCTCCACGAAATCGCGGAAAGTGTTAACTCATGATGTTGATTAACTTTGTAACGTCAGCATAAATTTAAGATGCGACCTATATAGGGTGAGCTGGGCTGACACACTATCTAAGGCGGCTGTTTTTCATGACTTCGGTCCCGAGGTACAACAGTCTCAGGTCCTGGATTTGAATCCTGCGGTGAGCGATCCTTTAATGCAAGCGGCGGGGATAGCCGTAAAGGCTCTTGTGCTGGTATACAAAAGAGGCTGTTGAATCGGCTAGTATTTTTTGAATCCGCGAAAGAGTAAGGTTCGTTTGCCCTAATCGGGATCATTGTTTATTCCACGTGGTCAGGTACCTACGTCTCAGTCAGTGCAGAGATTCGGAAAAAAGGCTACTGTTCAGAGGCATCTAGGAATTTAGGTAGCGAGTTGCAGTATTGCTGCCTGCGCGTCTTGAGGTGCGAGTGAGTTGAATGAGCCCGCACGCCGGATATGCCGAGCAGCAGTGCAGTCCCTTAAGTTTGGCTAGTATTCGAGCTTTCGGGGCGATGCATAGGAGACGCACCCACTCTATGTAGCTCTCTTTTGTAGCCTCTAAAACAGTGGTTCTCAACATTCCGAATGCCCCGACCCTTTAATACAGTTCATCTTGCTGTGGCGACCCGCAACCATAAAATTATTGTGTGCGAAATGTGGAAATGCGTGTTTTCCGATGGTCTTAGGCGACCCATGTGAAAGGGCCGTTCAACCCTCAAATGGTTCGCGACCCACAGGTTGAGAACCGCTGCTCTAATAGAACCAGCAGTCGTCTCGCGTGCATTCCACAGGTTTGACTGAAGGCGACGGCCTGGTAGGCCGCGGCCGAATGCTCGCGGCGTTGTGGTGGAGCCTCCGCATTGCGTCGCAAACCAAACACACTGTAGTTCAGGCTATTCGATTAGCGTTGGATGCAAGGCGCGCACGCGGCTCGTATGGTAGTCGTATTTAGAACGGTGCATCTCAGTCCTAGCACAGGGCGTCCCCCGTCAGACGGATGCGGCGCACGCTTTACATTCTGCGTCGCGAACAACCGCTGCTCGGACTCAAACTGTGGAGGTGCTCTTCCGCAAATAAAAAATAATATGAATATATTTTACGCAGACTTGTAGCGGATTACCTCCCAGATAGGTTTGCTGATGTGGAAGCGCCTCCTACGTACGCTTAGGCGCTCGAGAAAGGCGGCGGGGTTGGGTGAAGGCAGTGCCTTAGTATCTATCCAGAAGCCTAAAAAGGTCTGAGTGCAGGTTTTAAAAATAAATAAAATTTATTCTGAATGCATATTCACTAATTGTTGTGGATAATGAGGCATTTTGAATTTGTCTTGCTACTTCGGGAAGTGGTCGTGTCGTCACTTACCCAAATTAGTGACGTAGTACCCAATCGCGCTTTTATCGCGTGAAGTTGGATTCGGTACGCGTTTTCCCGCATTGCTTAGTCCAATTATCGAAAGACTCGTATTCAGTGCATTGACGTTGCACTTGCGTTTTATGTTCGGACACTAAAGGTTCAGAAATGAGTGTCGATGCCTATGGTCCGAGTTCGCAGACCCTGACATTTTACGAGCCTGAAGATGAAATTGTTGGTGCCGATACGCAAGGGGACGACTACGACTTTACCGACTTCACCCTGCCGTCGCAGACGCAGACGCAGGCTTCGCAGCTGGAGCATGAGCAGGCACACAGCCAGGTACATGCTTGTTATGTTAGTTGCTGCTCAGCTTCCCGCCATTTCGTGTTGGTGTATCTGCTGCATGGCCGTTTGACTGGCCCTGCTTTTTGTCACGTACTCGCTGGAGCTGTGCCCTGCGTTTTCGTTAGCAACATGTAATTATCGCGCAAGCACAGTTTTACGATACGCCAGGCCGCTTTCACGGCGCATGTATTAATCCGTCGCCAGCTCGCTAGTTTCAATTTGTTCGACTGGCCGTTATACCTCGACGCCGCCCGGTCTTGCTGTCTTTTCCGGTTTAGGCAAGTGCGACTGCTTGTGTTGCAGGGTATAACGAATGAAATAATGCAGAACGGCTTAGAGAAAGGGATGAATGAGGTCGTCCAGGGCATGACGGAGCTTCAGTTTGAAGAAGATGAGGAGGATCAGTACTGCATGAGAGACCTTCCGAAGCATGCGTGCGCGTAAGTACTACGCTGGTGTGTGCTCAGCGCGCCGACCGCGGCTGCCGTACTTATTGCTTGCACTGAGCATAGACAATGACAAGCTACAAGTACGCATTGTCAGTAGCTGTGAAACTAGCTTGATGTAGCTCCTAGTTTATAAATGGAGATTGATATGATCTTTTTCACGTATTAGCAGAAGATCAATCAGTAATTTATCTGTCAGCATTGCTTGTGCATCATGCTAGATGTGCACGATTATTAGCAAATGCGTTATTACTCCTCTTGTGTGCCAAAGTCAGTGTGTGCTTGTCAAGTCCTTTCTGTTGACAATGTATATGAGCAGCAGCCTACGAAATGACAGCAGCTGTTTTTTTTCACTTGGCATTACGTTCGGTGGGCCTATATAGGTGTAGCCATCATGCTCTGATGCCAAAGTTTGACCTTGGAATCTCGTGTCAATTACTTGTGTCTTCATACCACTTCAGACCTTACCTGTTGCTAGTCTATATATCACGTCAATACTAAACTTAATTTTCTAGGGTTTGAACTGTCAGTTCTAGTTGAGGTTTACAATGCCAAGACCTAAGAGGCAGTCAGTTATTTAACTGTTTACGGTTATTAGTGAGTGGTAATATTGGTTATTAGTGAGTGATACCCTTAGTTATAAGTGAATGATTCTCACGTATATTTCCAGCTTGGTCCTCTAATATCCTTTGCATAATGCTTACTATTGATTATTGTAATGAGCAAGGAAATTGTGTGATCATAATTTGTTGTTGGTTTTGTGATGTGCTTTGTCCATCTTTTGTTTTCCACGGTTTGATGTTTGATTCTAGCCATGACCAGACTTGTTGGTTTACGCATCATCCTGCCTGTTTTTTGTTGCTGGTTCTGGGGTTTTTATTATGAGACACTGTTGGCAAGATGCATCTGAATTAAGTGAGAACACCAACCCCTAACTTTTGCATTTAAACAAATGCCTGTAATCTAAGCAGGCATTGCTTTGTGAACCAATGCACCCCAAGTGGTGGGTACTGTTTATACTTACTGCCAGGCCCCAGTGTTTAGTAGACACCGTGCTATTAACTAGATACACCATATTAAGCACCATAACATAGCAGGGAAAGGTCTTTGTTACTGTGGACAATGTTTTAGTACTGCATTTGCAAAGTAGTTTTTCTGCCAATTGGTGTCATGTGCTAGCCTGAGTGAACTTGTATATTCATTCCACACTGTGTGGACTTGTGTGTTCCATGGTGTATGGACTTATGTGTATTGCCTTGCACTTTATTTGCAAAAAGCGACTGAAAGCAGCATAGCAAAATCCGTGTGGCTTTAATTTTTTTGGTCATGGCACGCTCATTGGCTTAAATAACATGCTCATTGGCATAGATGGCAGTATATTAAGACTGTGCCACACTAACTTTTTAGAATACTAATTTAGTCTTATACCCCCTTTTTAGCATCTCTGCTCTGCTCTAACTGTATAGGCAGATTTCACATCAAGCAAAGTTCCTTGTTACGTGTCACTAAGTCACATTATTACATAACCTGTTTGTATAGCATTATCTTGCCGAGTGTATGCTCCATATTATCTGCACTACGCTGTTTGTATGTTCATGCCATATGCTCCGATGACAGCGTAGCTGCTACATTGCCTAAAGGGGCTTGAAGGGGTGCTAGGCACTTCGAAGGCTGTTACCACTGAGTTCACTTAAACTAGCATGTTTGAAAAGCAGGAACCCTGTAACTTATTGCTGTAAAATTAGAGCTTGTGATGGTACTTCATTCAACACTTTGCAGATACTGCGGGATACATGATCCAGCCTGTGTGGTTTACTGCAATTCCACAAAAAAATGGTTCTGCAATGGTAGAGGTAACACGTCTGGAAGGTGAGTGTCAAGGACTAACCTGACCTATATGAATGTATTGTGGGACTGTAAGCTGATTTTTTTGACAGAAATGCTTAAAACTTTATGGGTACTCCCTAATTGCATAGGATCATTCGGTTAAATTGTTGATACACTTGGAAAGTTGTGGCACTTCTAAATGGGGATTTACAAGCAGAAGTGATTATCTATGTGAGTAAGTAGTATCCAGCAAGTAGGTGGGAATGGGTGTGGTAGGGCCTACTGTATTTTGTACATTTGAACTAGACCCTGTAGTAGAGTTCGTGTCCCTACAAATATGGTCTGGTGGTGTTTTGTGCTTTGGACCATAGTAATGCTTGGAAATGCAGTTAAAAATTGTGATGCGAAATTGACAGTTTGACAAGATTGTTTGCATTGTGAAAATGTCTTGCCTTCGAGCTTCAGCAACCGTGTAAAGTACTGCCTCTGCCAGTTTCATTGATCCTATAAGTTTTCCTACCTACATATGGCTATCTATATATATATATATATATGAACTGCTTAGTAATCAAGTAAGGAGAGCCACGTATCCTCCTTTGTGACATATAAACCTACCAGCTCGAGCTTGTTGGTTTGGTGATTGGGTAACAATATAGTAAGTCTAATCTGCATGGACAGTCACACCCTGGTCTTTCATTGACTGCCCTGATTTAGTTAAATGGGAACTGGGGTGGGGCAGTTTGCATGTTTATTGTATTTGACTTACTGGCTATGGTATCTATGAGATGTGTGGGTCTTGACGCGACTTCCCTAAAGCGTGAAAATGTAACGTTTCCGTTTGTCAACAGTGTGACCATTCAGCATGTACACTCAAGCACAGCCGTATTGGCAAGCCTCTTAAAATGGCAACAGGACCCCAAAAGTTTTGATTCTGGTTTGAGAGAGATCTATCTCAAGTTACTGCAACCTCTGTAATCATTTGCAGTATGTGCAATTGGCTTACATCGCGTGTCAGCAAAGTTGTAATACAAGTAAATTGATTTTAAAATAGTAAGTGCATATGAAGTTACACCGCCACTGAAAGCAATAACTTGGCTGAGCCACTCTGGCATAGTGGGAAATGGGCCTTTGCAAACACCTAATCTTAACGGTCTGCAAAGTCCTGCAAATTTGAGTAAAGCTTTTCTTATTTGTGATTCGTCCCACCTGAGCTCCAAGCCTTTTTTATCCACATCACCACAGAGACAGTCAATGGTATCCAGGTCTTAAGATCGGCTGTCCCGTGCTATTAGCAGTATGACTAAACAAATTTCACTGTGTAGGTTAAACGCCCTGAGCCACATTTGAAGGCTCATTGCTCTGTTTGAAAAAGGATATCTCCATGATGGCTCATAGGACTAGGTACTGCACCATTCTGGAATATCTCTAAATCAACGTCCTGCAGCATGATGCCAGGTATCAATTACAGAAGCAGCCCAGACCATGACCTCTTTGCTGCAAAATTTCCACTTCATTTGAAACTTTTATTGGTGTAGTAGTGCTGCACGTACTGGATGCATTTGCTCTTACCAAAAATGTCAAGTTTTCTTTCATAACCCCATTCGATTTGGCACCAGTCTTCGTAGCTCCAGTTTGTTCTTGCTCTAACCAACTCCAAATTAGCCACTTTTATGTATCGAAGGCTGAGAGAAACTTACATTGTTCCTCTAGTCGATGTCTAATTGTATCGCTATCAAGTAGCTTCCCAGTTTCAGCCTGTAGGCTTTGAGCATGAACCATTGCTGGGATGAAATTATACCTCAAGCTCTTTATGAGTCTGACCTATCGGCTCTTCTTCAAGTTGTACCTCACTGAAATCTCGACAATTCGAAATAGTATAGCAGTTGCTAAGGTAATAAGTTCCCGTTTAGCAGAAAGCCCACATTTGGCCATTTGTAAAGGCAGTCAGCTAGATGGTCTTAGACATGCCGATTGGCGATAGGTTGAGGCTAGCCTGTGCACTGTTGCTTTTATGCTAGTGCCCATGTCTAAGTACCTCCACCACAGGATAATGCTCCCATTTTCAAGGTACAGTAAATCGGGAAATCGCCATTTTTAAATAAATCTTGGGGGTTGAAGATGCTTTCTCATAATTTTTGGTTGTGTATGCTGGTTTGTGAAAAAGCCACATTGAAAGACTATGTTAATTTTCGTGCATTCGTTCTTTTGTGCTTTGGTTTTATGTCTCAAATGCCTACTACTCCCTATAATCTGGAATCCCATATATGTGCTCGATATATGCTCGAGTATATGCAGACTCTTCCGGGCAGTTAAAGAAGGACTCCCGTGCTACTACTTTGCTTTTTGTTCCTGGTACTGCTTTGGGCGACTTCCACCAAATTAGGGGCTTGTTTAAGGTCAGCTTGGCAGGTGCAGTGAGATATAATAAAATACACTTAAGATTGGTGTATTGTGTAACGCTCAGTTGCAAAAAATGTTACCAGCCCCCTAATTCCCACTGTTGGGCTTGCCAGAGCACAAACCAGAATTGCAGAGCAAGTCGGTAGTTATCCGAGCAGTGGGTAATCTATCTATCTCGTTGGCAGCTGTAGTAGTCTTTTTCTTAAGCTTATTTCATAAATATTAAAAATTTGACGTTTTAGTCACAGATTAGCCATTTTTAAAGCATTTTAGCAAAAATGATGTGGGCAGCTTCAGAATTCCAGGCATCGTGGAAGATTTCTTTATTAACCGACCAGAAAACCAGATATAGCAGCGGAAGCCATACTGCACGAATTTCTTTGCTTGTGATTGTATTTCAGTCTAATTCCACAAAGCCGTTGGGACTAAGTAGTGTTGGGCTGGAGTTTTCCCTAGCATACTCTAAGCCTAAACAGCTTTCGTTGCGAGAAGCATAGATATGTCAAGTCAGTCTGGGATTTTAGTAGAGTGGAAGTGGCAGTGTAGGATGGCTGAGAAGGATTTACTAGTCGGCAGCATGTGAAAAGATATCTATAACTTAGAATTGAGGTAGAGATCATCAGTCTATGACCTGGAGAGAAAAAAGCTTGTCACCAACGACTTTTAAGTGGAAGAAAGGAACAGCTAATCTGTCGTCCGTAGGCGACCTGGGGGCGCAAGAGCACTGAAAGTGGTGAAGCAGTTCAGCTAGGTATGACGGAGCCAAGCCATGGCAGGCCTTGTGGGTCATCATAAATATAAAAAAAATAATAATTTATTTGTGTTTTTTTTTAATAATATTCATTTAATAATGTATTTGCCGCATAAGAGAACTCAATCTCTATTCATGTGCCTCATGGGTGTCACAGGGCTCGAACCCACGACCTCGGCCAGACTTTAATCGGAGACCACTGGGCCAAACCAGTAAATACTCTGTATTCAGCATTAACTGTGAGTTATTGCAGCTCCTTCAGCAAAGAGACCGTAACTCGTAATAGCATACAGTAAGCTTAAAAACATGCATCCGTGTCCATTGGTATTTGCTCATCCTGTAGGCCTGCAGCTAATGAGTTATTCGTTTTTAATAGCCAAGCAATGTCCTGGCCGTATGCCTTCTGTGTGCATGGCTGTCATAGTGCTATAGCAGCCGAACAAATGTCTACAATCAGCCAATATAAACCTGAAAACTATGTTTAAAATTTGATGTATTTTATTAATAAATCAATACTAAACGTAAGAGTGAGTAGCTTTATGCACACGTGAATGGGTGGGATCCGATTGGTGACGTGTTCTCTATTCAGATCCGCATCCGAACCTTCTCTGCAGCTACTAGCTCTGCTATACAATGCAAAAGAAGAGGGAGTGGGGGTGTTTTTGATAACAGTATTTTACTGGTACTTCAAATACAAATTATTAGCAGCATAAGTATCGCTTGTCTTCTTGGTATCAGTGAAGCTTGAACGAGATTTGAACTAGCTAAGATTGCCTGGGGAGATATACTGTAGACTGGATAAATCTGCACTCGCCACTAATGGCCAGTGCAAGCTTATTATGAAGAGGGTCAGATAATATTGTTTTATTTGTCTTGTCATTGTGATTAATTGGTCCGGTTAGTTGCCTGATCGAACCACATAGACCGTCTGTGGGGTTACTCAGACCATTAACAAATCCACCTGCCTTGGCTGATGATCTTATCAGAAAAATTCTAAAAATTTCTAATTTCCGTTGGATATGTTTTGCTGTATACGTCATCAAACGACTTCGAGCATTATTTTTCGTAATCACGGACATGTAGAGCAAAATGTATCCAGCCGAAATCAGCAACTTACCTTGCCTAGTTACAACAAGCAGAACTGAACTAGCATTTCAAATTTCACTCTGATACCTGAAGTGTTAGCCAAGTTATGGACTTTACAAGGTGCAAACTTACACACTGGAAATGAAGCTGTATTAAAGTCACAAGAATGCACCTCAATAAGCTTTGCGCAACGTATCTCGATTTACCAAGGTTCGACAAGTTGGGATACAAGTCACATATGATGCTGAGATCGGCAAATTTACCCGGTCAATTGTAGATATCTTGCTTTCGGTTTACAGGCAGGATTTTTTGACCATTTTTCTTTCATGGGAAGTCCACAGAAGTTCCTATCCCAGTTCTAACATATTTGTGGTTCGAAAGGTACCTTAAACAAAAATTTGATTGTCGTACAAAAAGTATTTACTTGAAAACCCCCTTAAGGCTTGTGTTCAACTTTTGGAATTCTACTGCAATCAAGTTTTGCTTTGCTGTTATTCTTTTTTTAAGGCTGCTAATATTGTCTAGTCTGATCTTGACACAGACTGCCGAGTTGTGATTACTGAAAACAATGTGAGCATTTGTTCATTGATTTAACGTTGTAGTCACATTGTTAATCATCTCGTTCGTGCCAAGGCTAAGGAAGTAACACTGCATCGTGATGGACCTCTTGGAGAAACTATCCTAGAATGCTACAACTGTGGCTGCCGTAATGTCTTCTTGCTAGGATTCATACCTGCGAAGTCAGACTCAGTGGTCGTGCTACTTTGCCGTCAGCCTTGTGCGACAACAAGCAATCTGAAAGATATGAATTGGTATGTATAACCAATGTGTGGTTGTTTGTGTGTAAATAGATAATTGAAATGTTTAAGATTATTTGCTAAAATGGAGATTGATAGCAATTGATTGATTGTGGGAGATGAGCTCCGAGCCTGATTAGATGGTTGAGTCCAAAATGTTCAAGTTGAAGTACTGTGCAAGGCATTAATATTTGAGCAACTGTCATTGTAACTTGTTAAAACTCGGATCACTTGAGCATAAGTTGACTACTCTTTGTTAAATCTAAATGTGCCGTGAAGTGTTTCTATCTGACATGTTCTATTTTGACAAATTTTATAAATGAAATTTTCTGGTCACATGTCACTACATTACTGCATTTGTTGGAATGAACACTCTCTTATATATAACTATAAATTTTCCGAAATAGTGTGTGGCTAACTAAATCATTCAAAATTGGGGTGCCTTTTTTAGTTTTGAGCTAGTTTCTGGAATTGACTTAAACGAATGTTTCTGGGAAAAGTAGTTGTTGCTACTTCCACAGAAACTTAGCGTGTCGTAAAAACTAAATACTACCTCTAATTTAAAGTAAGTTTACAGACCCTGACTGATAAGTGCCATCAGACAGTAGGGTTCGTGTAAGGAAAACCATTTGTGGTCAATCACACATGCTGCTATGTCGGTTTTATTACCAGATGGGAAAACATGCCAAGTAAATCTGTTTGGCAGTATCTTTTAGTTTCTTAACTGATCTAGAATTAATCGGGACATATAGAAAGGTTTACTGTTTAGTGATTTTTAGCTGGCTGGAGAAACCAAAAACCACAATCTGCGGGTATTGGTGAGGCCAGAGTTCGATTTAATGTGCTTGCAGTTGGCATACCAAGCAGTTCAAAATTAAGTTAATTTGAAACATTGTTATCATGTATTCATTTGTATCTATGTGTATCTTAATTCCTGTTTAAATGAATGTAGATTTTTGTTCTTACTCGTGTCTTTTAATGACTTTGATCAGTGTGACTAATGTCTAGTCCATAGATGCACACACACAAAATTAAGCATTTCAAACCTAGATGCCACTTACGAAGAACCATGACCATACTTCAAAGTGCCTTATGGTGGGCAATCTCTGGTATGTCGAACAAATCTTAGTGTGCAAGGAGGGGCGATGCTGCAAAGAATTATATGAATAATTTAGACAGTTAGCTGTTGGAAGAGGCATCTAAAGCTGCCAGAATGAGCTAGGAGTTGTAAGCTCATTGTATGTAGCTAAGCCTCGTTGGTAGTATTTGCTTAACTTTGCTATACAAACCTTATCATGTGGTATAAGTTTGGCTGCCTATGCTTTGCTAAAACTGCTATTTTAATTATTTTGGTGTCAATATGCAAAGATATTTTATTACCATGAGTGTTTATGATTTATAGGGATCCTGCTATGTGGAAGCCATTGATTCAAGATCGGCAGTTCCTCGCCTGGCTTGTCAAGGTGCCCTCTGAGCAGGAACAGCAGCGTGCCCGACAAATATCGGCACAGCAGATTAATAAGCTGGAAGAATTGTGGAAGGTTCGTGTAGCCTCATTTCTTATCTCACGCTATTGCAAATAATTATCTTTTCCTTCTACTAGCAAAGAGAGAGAACCTTATATATTGCCTGTCTGCTGACAACTGCTGTTGCTACATTTTAATAATCGTTGACCACTTCTGGCACGCAGGACTAGAAAATGTTAGCCTTGCATGTTTTATTAGACTGAGCCGATCCGTATGTTGCTTTTAGCTTAAATAGATTAAGGGTATGTTTACCCAAAACCTGGGATTTATACCCAGTTAATTAAATTAACGTAAATTAAATAATCAGTCACATTTTGAGAACCGGTGAAACAATCGCTGTGAAAATTGCACAGGCAACAATGGCACCATCTTTGGATGTAACAAGTACTTTGATTTTGACCTAGTGACCTTGGACAGCCAAGATCATTATATGTGCTGCCTAATGTCTAGCATGGAAGTCTGTCAACGTCATATTCCAAACTATTGATTGATGAATAATGAAAATATGAAGAAAACTTTAGCTACTCAGCAGGTATAGGACAAGTAAAGCTTTTTGCTTGGCATAATCCAACTGTGTTATACATGTTTAGCAATCCTAGTTATTTGTGAAATTGATTTTTGCATTAGATGTATGCACTGTGTAATGTTCATAAATCCTTCATATTTTCAATAGGATTGCAGGTGGTAGTATAACCATAATAAGCTTTACTTTCGTTTAAGGATAACCCGGATGCACGACTAGAAGACCTTGAGAAGCCCGGTA
Organism: Cristatella mucedo; assembly: GCA_009760855.2. Taxonomy (NCBI): domain Eukaryota; kingdom Metazoa; phylum Bryozoa; class Phylactolaemata; family Cristatellidae; genus Cristatella; species Cristatella mucedo. The sequence continues at coordinate 15,228,953 of WPIO01000001.1, read as the reverse complement.
TAGATGAGGAGCCACAGCAAGTGATGCTTCGTTACGAGGATGCCTACCAGTACCAGAATATCTTTGGTCCCCTTGTTAAGCTCGAAGCTGACTATGACAGGAAACTGAAGGAGGCACAGACAAAAGATAACATTGTTGTCCACTGGGATCTGGGCCTTAATAAAAAGCGAACCGCTGCTTTTGTTTTCCCAAAAGCTAATGAAGGTATGTATCAGTAGCTACCAAACGAGCTAGATTTTTTCTGATCATTTTGGGGGACTTCTACCATTTTCTTCGGGATAATTTGCAATTTGTATTTCTTAACTGTGCACGATGGTGGATGCTTTTAACGACGATCTAAAAAGGGTTCTTTTGTTTTTAGAAATAAAGCTGATGATGGGGGACGAATTAAGATTGCGATATCTGGGGGAGCTGCATAAGCCTTGGTCTGGTGTCGGTCATGTCATCAAAATTGACAGTATCCTTTGCATTTTTTGGCAGCAGCAATGTGTTGCAAGTTCTGGTAATGCGTTGCAATTTCGTCTTTGTAACTTGTAGCTTAACAACGATGTTTGTGCCATGGTCCTTAATTCTAATCAGATCTAAATGATGAAGTCACAATTGAACTGAAGAGTAATGCTGGGGTTCCTGCCGAGTGCACACACAACTTCGTTGTTGATTTTGTTTGGAAGTCTACATCGTTTGATCGGTATATTCTTTATTAAGTATTCATTTGGAAATCGTCCAAAATCTACCGGTTGTTTAGTCGCATTAGGCGGTAACCAGACTATTAATGAAACTTTTTATTATGCCTCCAGAATGCAGGCATCAATGAAGACTTTTGCGGTTGACGAGCACTCTGTCCATGCCTACATCTATCATAAGCTGCTGGGACATGAAGTTGAAGATATCGTCATAAAATGTTCAGCATTGCCGAAGCGCTTCAGTGCTCCGGGTCTTCCAGAGCTTAATCATTCTCAGGTGTATGCTGTCAAAACAGTGCTGCAACGCCCACTTAGTTTGATACAGGTAAGGTGTACTATTTCTTTTTTAACAGCTGATAATTTAGCGATATGCTATTAGTGTTTAGCTGTCATTGCCATATTTAGGTCATAATTCGATTGCTGCCGAACCTCTCTAAGTTTATCAAAAAGCCTTGCAGCTTAATATTGCATGCCAGTGTTTCTATTCTTTCTGTTAGGGGCCACCTGGGACTGGAAAGACGGTGACGTCTGCCACTATTGTCTACCACCTGGCTAAGCAGAACCAAGGGCAGGTACTCGTTTGTGCACCATCAAACATTGCAGTTGACCAGCTCACCGAGAAAATTCACAAAACCGGCCTGAAGGTAGAGCAAGTCTTTTGGTTTTTGCACACATTTAATACATGCTTGCTGCATGCTGTTTGAAAGCCAGCACTGTCCCTCACTGATTTTGTTATCTGGTGCATGTAAGACTTTATGCCATGCCAAGTGGCAAGGTTTTGGATACAGGGTTCTGGCTTTCCGAATAGGCCAGCTTTTGCCTGAATTGGACTGCTGGTCTGTATAAAATTTTACCAGTAGACGGAACTTCTTCGAGTTCCTTCGGGATGGCTTTCTGAGATTCGGTGGCCGACCAAAGCAGCCTGCATTTTTTAGTGGAATTCTCAACGAAAATTATAAATTTTGTCAGTGATGCCATTCTATCAGAATGACTATTCTGCTGATCAATAGTAATCCTTTCGAACATTTCGGTCAAGTATCAATGTAGCCGGCTGGCTAGGGTGGTGCTTTTATTCGATTGGCCTAAATGAGGTGTTCTGGTAGGCATCCTCGTAACAATGCATCGCCTGCTGCGGCTCTTCATTTATATTGTACTTCTCTGAACAGTTGCCGGACGTAAACGTATTTGGAGTCTAAAGTATTTCAGGTGACAGGTGCTAGCAAAGTATTATCTATCATTATTGCAAATGTTCTTAATTGGCAGCATGCGAAATTGTTTGTCAAGTTACTATCAAGGCTACTCAATGTGGAGGTTCGGTCTAGCATAGGATAAGGTCAGCCAGTGAAAAATGGTAGATCCAAGCCATCCAGGAGAGAGCAGCATAATGTCCGTTGCATATTTCTTTAAAGGGAATTAATTGCTGTGCCTTCGTGGATTTATCCATGATTAAGCTTAAAAGGGCTAGACTTTGACCTAGCCCAGATGCATCCAAGTATAAGATTGCTCAATGGATGTGTCAGTCCAGGTAGGAACATGGCCTTCTGCCCTACCCTCTCTGTTGTATCTTTATGTGCTTGTCATTATTAGAGTGTGTGCCATGGTTGCGGGGTTTGTTAATGAATTCATTAAAATATTTCAACGATCACTTAGTAATCAGAAAACATGACACTCCATTAAGCAAGTCCTACCACGTCCTCATAACCAGTATTTCGTAAGAATGTTTACAGTATTAGATGCACGATCTCTTCAATGTGTAAATAACTGGACTGGTTCTGAAGCTTAGTCTAGAGTGAGCCGGTAATCTGTGACTTTATCTAAAAGTGCCTGGAAGGTGATTTAATCCTTTATGCAGCTACTCGACTATATTATTATTATTATTAATTACTATTATTAAAAGGCTTGACAAATAAGGCTATTTGACTACAAAATGTAGACAGACAATCATATATTGTGGTATTTACTGTTTGTATGCAACATGGATGGTAAAAATAAATGCTTGCTGCCATAAGTCCAGTTCTCTGCCAAAGCTTTCTCTTGTGTCTGTAGTCCAAAAGCCCAAAAAAAATGCTTCAAGAATATTATCACTGTCTGTTTTCCTATAAAGCCTGGTGTCTCAAACCATGGAATTTCTGAATAGTCATTAAGATGCATTTTCGAGATGGTTATACGTTGACTCCACTAAATCCTGAAGGAAATGTAAAGTACTGCTAATTCAGCAGCCATATTTATATAGCTTTGCAGCAGCATTGGCAGCTGCCACCCTGCCGGCATCAGACAATAAAGGATTGTCTGCTTCATTCAGTACTCTGACTCATGACCTGGGTCGCGAAGAGCTAGCACCTTACCCGTGGGTTGAGAGATCTATGTGGGTCTTTGTTTTAACAGATTATGCATGCTGCCACCTCGGCTGGCTTAATGGCTGTGAGTGACATGCAAAATGAACTTGTTTGGTGGTTTCAGGGCTTCGAACAGCTTGTAAAATTAACCTGTTGTGATTTAATAAGATTGAATTAGCTCCCTACCAATACTAGCGATTGTTTTAGAAGACTACTTAAAATCTTGACAAGTGCCTGTTGAATTCTCTCACCGTGTTTGTTTGATAACTCATATACTTGGCTATCTTTGTGCTTTACTGTCACATTTGCAGGTGAGCAGAAGTTATATAACTGGTCTGTAGTTGGATTTATATTAAGGAATGCTTAAATAAGGGTGGGTTAGCATTTCTGGAATAGTTCCGGAGCACGTGGGGCGATGGTGAGTGAATAGTTATCGTTTAGGGCATTCTCGACGTCATGCTGCTAAATCGTAACGGCTGTTATCCCTATATTAAAGAGCTTCTAAAATCGTTAGTGGTCTGCTCTTCGTATCTCTTTACTAATCGCTATTTCCATCATTTTCTGTAGGTTGTGCGGCTGTGTGCCAAGAGCCGCGAAGCCATTGATTCAGCTGTGTCTTTTCTTGCTCTGCACAACCAAGTTCGAAACATGGATAGGTATTAAAGCAGTATTTTCGCAACTGTTCTCCTCTGTTGTGCTTGATAGCTGTGTTGATTGCTGCTAGTTCCTTGCCTCACTTTCAGTTTGCCTGAACTGCAAAAACTCCAGCTTCTGAAAGACGAGACTGGAGAATTGTCATCTTCCGATGAGAAACGATATCGCATGCTGAAGAGGCAGGCAGAGAAGGAATTGCTGCAGGTAGGAACTTGGCTGGTGTAATCGGTTCCAAAAAAGTGTGTCCTTGCTTCATATCAATCCTCTTTCTCGTTGCTTGCATTCTCATTTAATTTACTGAATTTTTATTTATAGAATGCCGATGTCATCTGCTGCACGTGCGTTGGAGCTGGCGATCCGAGGTTATCCAAAATGAATTTTCGATATGTTCTTATTGATGAAAGCACTCAGGCAACTGAACCGGAATGTATGATACCAGTGGTACTTGGCTGTAGGCAGGTGAGAGCAAGCCCTCTCTATAGAGACAACTAATGGGGGCAAAATGTTAGTTGCAAGGAATGATGCCGTCAAGCTGCGTTGTATTCATTCTTTTTACAGCCGTGTTATATGTGGACTATTGGTTTCATCAGAGCGATATGTGCCCTGCTAGTTCATTGAAAGTGAGCTTCTTGAAGCATATTTGTACACGTGATTTATGCATAGGTTCCCCTCTTGTCATAAGGTTCGTTAATATTTAAACCTGATAAATTGGCTTGCACTGTGGTAGGCCCAGTTGGTCTACCACTGTGCATCTCAAGAAGTGCTCCATATCTTACCTCCGAAGCCTTGCCATAACATTGAATATTTACTAGTGGATACTGGTTGTCAACTTTGTACTAGGCAGTGTAGCACCAGTAACAGCTATCCTCAATGTGCTCTGATAGTAGTGTCAATGCCACTGGCAGTCTAGTTTCGGCTATTTTCTGTGTGCAAGCTTGACTAGGGATTGCGAACAGTATTGACGATATTGAACAAGTCTGATCTGTGAGTGGAAGATGATATTCGCAGAACAAATACTCCAAACATTTGCTATAGCTGCATTTTGCCATATGCCTCTTGGTGTTTTTGTGTATCCTTGTATTCATCTTTGTAGCTAATCCTTGTGGGTGACCATTGTCAGCTAGGCCCGGTGGTGATGTGCAAGAAAGCAGCTCGTGCTGGCTTGTCTCAGTCGTTATTTGAGCGGCTTGTCGTTCTCGGAACTCGTCCAATTCGCCTTCAAGTGCAGTACCGAATGCATCCAGCACTTAGTGCTTTTCCATCAAACCTTTTCTACGAAGGTTCACTGCAAAATGGTGTGACAGCAGGTAAGCATTCATAGTTATAATTCTTCAACTGATTGATTATAATTCTTCAACTGATCATCCTCTCGAACATCTTTTGTGAATCAAACAATGAAGTTATTTTAATTGCTAGTGAGGTCTGAGAATGATTATAATAATGTGGGTGGGTGCAAACATTGATTGCTGTCCTTCTCGATTTCATCGAGGCAAAACTTGGTCTGTTCATCAATGCTTTATGGTGCTGAAACTTTCAAGTTGTGATGTAGTATAGCAAAGCGTTAAGGGGAATCGGTAGAAGCTGAAAAGAGTTGCTTGCTTTGCTGCTGTCCTATGATAATTAAAATGAGTTGTGTAGTGTCATCGTGCTCGTGGCTTCGGTCTAATTGTCAGCATCGGAAAGTGGCTTGGATTTGTAAGGATACGCATGCCGTTTCTCCAGTGCTCACCGGTAATTTTTATAGGCGAAAGAAGTGTCAATATGGATTTTCCCTGGCCGCAGCCTGACAAGCCGATGTTCTTCTATGCCACAAGTGGTCAAGAAGAAATATCCAGTTCGGGGACGTCCTACCTTAATAGGTCAGCAGCTTCGCAATGCTGCGTAAAACAGCCGTTTCCTCCTGCAGCATCGGTAACTCCCGAATTTCTTGTAGGACGGAAGCTGCGTGTGTTGAGAAGATAGCAACACGGTATTTGAAATGTGGTGTGAAGCCTGACCAGATCGGTGTCATCACTCCTTATGAAGGGCAGCGTGCTTACATTGTCATGTACATGAAACACAGTGGCACTCTGCAGGCAAAGCTGTATGAGGTATGTTTACGAATTTGTTAGTACTGACATATGCACTAGAAGTACTGACATATATGACATAAGCACTAGAAGTACTGACATATGCTCTAAATGCGGATCTTGGGCAGTACTTTTTTGCGCTACGAGCACGCGAGAATTAGTTAGATACCACTTGTATGCTGCTATTTGGCTCTGCAGGTTCATTTTTACTTTTTCTGTTGTAGGAGATTGAAGTCGCTAGTGTTGATGCTTTTCAAGGGCGTGAAAAAGACTTTATCATTCTGTCGTGTGTTCGTGCTAATGAGCACCAAGGAATTGGGTTTTTGAATGACCCTCGTCGGCTCAACGTGGCCTTGACTCGTGCAAAATTTGGCATCATCATTGTCGGTAACCCTAAAGTTTTGTCTAAAGTAAGTAAGGCTAGCACTGTTGCTACATATTGTGCATTAACAATAATAATGAAAGGAATTTGTATTGACCTAAGAGAAATAAATCTGTATCCAGTCGGTTAAACTTGCTGCAATAGAAGCAATGACAAACAAAGCATGCAAGCCACTCGTTTTAAGAAAAATATGCGAAACGCAAAAAGATGCTTACGGCTGCCGTTTAGTTGGATCCCGGGTTAATATGCACTAAATCACGCTCATGTTACCAAGTAAAGCATGCAGAAAAAAAAGAAACAATTTCACTGAGGGGCTAGAAAGCTGAGCAGAGCAGGTGGGTATTTAGCTGAAACCTTGATTGTGCTAGGTCAATGAATGTGGTGACTGAAACTAGAAGTTAGTTGCAAAGTTCCTGTGCAAACGAACTCACTAGATGCCAAGGTGTAAGTGATACGAGAGTATACATTTTGCTGTATTCATGATCAAGCGTCCTGGAGCTTTAGTTTTCGTAGTCGTTGACATCTAGCACAAAATTTATCCAGCCAAAATCAGAAATCTTTCTTGCCCTGTTTGAAACTAGCACAGTTGAACTTCCATTTCAAAGTTCACTGCTATATGTGAAGTATTAGCCGAGTTATGGAATTGACAATGCACCAACCGTCCCTGGAAATGAAGCTGTACAAAAGTCACAAAAATGCACCTCAACAAGCTTCAGTCATGTATTGCTATCTACCAAGGTTTGATAAGTTGGGATAAAAGTCGCATAGGATGCCAAGATCTGTAAATTTGTTATTTGTAGATTCGTTGCTTTCGGTTGGCATCCGGATTAGACGGGATGCATAACCATTATTTCTTTCATTCAGAAGTCGTCAGAACTTCCGATCCCTCTTTTAACATAGTTGTCTTTCGAAAGGTAGCCTAAATTATTCGATTTACGGACAAATTTGTTTAAGTATTTTCTTGACATCTCCCCTTAATAGGTGGGTGGGATGGGTAATCTGGTGAAAGCCGGTGAATTGACCTGTAGAGAGAGTATATGTAAGTTGATTCTGTGCTTGGTAGGAAGCTAGGGCAGTAAAGCTTAGGCAATAGTGGTGTGATAAGGCAGCTACTCCGTTTATGACATAGCAGACCAGCTGTTGAGTTGTGTGCCAATTTGGATGGTTAATGGCACCAAATAGGTGTCCTGAATAAAGGGAATCAGTAATCTAGACACGAGGTCACAAACGAATTAACTAGTTTGGCAGTCTTTGAATCTGGCCATCTTCTTCAGCTGAAGGTTGACCGACTTAACGGTGGAAGTAATTGTGGGTTCCTATGTCATTTTGTAACCAGCTACAGAAATGTAGTGATATTGATTCATGGTATGTAGGCCAAAAAGGAGCTATTGCAAATATAGCTTTGTAATAGTAAAATACTTGGTGCTGTATCAATAGTACGGTTGCCTGTATCCGATGCATTCCGATTTGCTATTAGTTATTGTTACTGCTTCGAACGTTAGAATTCTGTCGATCGATCATAAGTGGTTTGGTAACCTTGTGAACTTGCGTGTCTAGAATAGAGTAGCAGTTGCATGCTCAAGTTGTAAGGTTGTGTTTCTTCTTTTCTCTTATCCTTCTGCTTTGTGTTGTGGCTCATTTGTGCTGCATTATATGTAAGTACAAGCTGCCACTTACCTGCTAATAACTGAGCTGGCCATTTCTAGCAAGAGCTGTGGAATCATCTGCTGACTTACTACAAAGAGCAAAAGGTACTTGTTGAAGGACCCCTTAACAATTTGAAGGAAAGTCTTATACAATTTAGCAAGCCACGCAAGCTAGTTAATTCAACCAATCCGGTGAGTGTTTTATCTTATGCAATGCTTTATTCAACCAAAAGTGCTGCTTCTGGTAGCATCCTTCCTCGGTGCCTCAGTGGCTCACACACAACCTTTTGTGTTTCAGGGTGGGCGTTTTATGAACAATACTATGTTCAGTGCCCGTGAGGTGATGATACCAGGCAGCATATACGATCGCAGTGGTATGATGAATGGTGCTGCACCTGGATTTTATAACAATGACCCGTTCGTGCGTGCCCATGATCAACTCAGCTTCATTCCGAGCGATCGTGCCTTTGCCCCTCCACCTGCCATTAACTTGCCTGTGCCCATCGGGATGTTCTTGCCACCTCAAGTGTCACAGTTTCAACCACCAACAGCTGCCTCAGCTGCTGCAGCTGCTGCTGCTATGCACCATGCAGCTGCACGTCACCACCACCAACAGCAGCAGCATCACGCTCGTGGTGGTCTGCCTCAACGCCGTGATCGTCGTCAGAAGCCCCCACGTTATAGCCACATGCAGCCGATGGTTTCACAGAATTCGCTTGGTAGTCAAAACAGTCAAGACTTGGCTGCAAGTCAGCCCTATGGTTCTCAAGGACCTCTTACTCAGAATAATGCCATGAGCCAGCCATTCCATATGAGCCAGCCTGGATTGTCTGGTCTGTCTCAGCCAGAGCTTTCTCAAGTAAGTTTTGCTGGCTAATTAATAACACGTGGCTATCTTGATATTCTGCAATTTTTGGACGTCCTTCGATTTACCCTACAGGATAGCTACCTGGTTGAGGAACTAAAGTCTCAGGCAGACATGATGCTGTCTCAGGATTCGACATACCAGGGTGATCGAAACTACTACCAATCGCAAATGCTTTCACAAGGTGGCCAGTTCTCTCAGTTTTAGAACTTTACACTTGGCTGCACCGCAGGTATAGTATTTGGACATACCTTTGGTTGTGCTGATGTTGCATACGTTTTCTTTTGTTCTTGGTGTCATGGTTAATCTAGTTTGCCATTGATGAATCACCAAACACTTCGGTTTAGTGCTAGAAATGGTGAGGTGACTAGACGCTGGGGGTTGGGTGGTTTGGTTTGGTTTGGTGGTGCCAGAGCACAATGTAGTAGCATGGAGATCGGATAGGTAAGCAGGTGAAGCGACCTGTAAGCTTAACGGTGGATTTGAAGTTGATTCTGTATTTGAAAGGAATCTATTAAAGCTCAGACTGGAAGTAGTGTGATCTGGAAGCTGTGCTATTGTCGATGGACCGGACGAGCCACCCGGTTTGGAACTAGTAGCCGATAAAGGCCTTGAGTCTTTAATAAATGGTATTTCAGTAATATAGGTGTGGTGTCAAACGAATGTGACGGATTGGCAGCGGCAATCCTGCTGTGGCTATCATCAGAGCTTCTTTATCGTCATACTTGAGTTTATTTAGTTATTATCTATCGACCCATCTCAGCTGTTGGCCTTGTTTTGTGGCATTTTTCTGCCCGTGTCACATAAATATATGTCTGTTGTTTTGTGCTCGTCATTCTGTGAAACCGTTAATTGTTAAATGTTGATAAAATACTAAAAAAAATTCCCAAGATCGATTATTTGTTTAAGGTGCCTTTCAAAAGACTAGCATGTTAGACTTGGGAGTTTGACGATTTCTACATATTTTTTTTAATTTGATAGTACAAGCCCTGTATAACTACCAGAGCAGTATATCTACAAATGAAATATTTTTTTGGATCTCCACTGTATGCGCCTTGTGTCCCAACTTGTTGAACCTTGGTGCATAAAGGTAAATGTGTTTAGCTTGTTGAGGTGCGTGACTGCTTTTAAGTAGCTTCATTTACGGTGTTGCTTTGTGTCACAAATTTCCATAGTTCGGTCAATACTTCTCAAATTAGAAATGTGAGTTCAGCTCTGGTCGTACATCGCTGGAGGTGTTTATTTCTTATTTTGGTTCAATACGTATTGCTATCCGTGTCCATAATTGCAGAAAATCAAGCTTTGTGATGGTGGGTGAACCTACAAATTAGTGATGAAAGGCTAGTTAATGTGGTGTACTCACAGCCACCTTGGCTTTCAGTGCACCAAGGCGTCTGACTCAACAAAGATTCAAATGAGTAGCACAGCTGGCATGTAGACAAACCACCAAGTACTCACACTCAACCAGTCTCTTATTTGGACTGCTCTGTTCTCTTCTGAGAAGTTAAGTTTAAGTATATCCGAGTGCTGACGCAACAGAGCAACATCGAGGCAGCTTTTAAGTTGTGCTGACCTGAATTTCCAGTTTTCAAAATTGCTAGTATTTTGAAGCCCGGTTAGAATTTAGGTCCTATCTTACATCAGTTCACATCAGGTGTAGACGAAAACAAGTTTATGTCAAATAGGGTGCCTTCTACCTTTCCCTTGACTTTATTCGTGAGTTGGCTACCAAGGCTCTTGTTACCTGTCCGCGAAATGTGACACAATCGACTGTTCATCCTAGTACTGTGCTGGGTTCTGGTCACATGGTATTTCGATCTCAATACATGACCAGGTGGGCCTGAAGCGATTGAAGCCTGTAACGATTCTAATGCCTAGCTAAGGCACTGGGTCCCGGTAATCTTTTTGCGGTCTCACTACATTTGACATTGAACTGTTGATGAATATACTGCCTTAAGGGTGTGCTTTTTTCTGTTTGGTGACAATCGCATGTACCTTGTGGTTAAACTTTGCTGCACTGACTGTAGGAGGCAAGGCCGTACTTGATCCATGCACTGCAAGCATCAAAAGCCATCTACAATTGAAGGCAAACGTAGACCGTGGACTAGGCCGAAGAAGTGGAGGATGTAGTAAAGTGACTGGCCTCAAGGTCACAAATCCGTGTGCTGGCATGTCACATTGGGTGCTGAGTTTGACGGAGATGGTTGCCTGTGCCGAGTTACAACCAGCAGTTACAAGGCAATGCATCAGCCGGTGTGGTCAGGCTGGGGTAGTATATGGCAATTTTTCAGACCTGCCTATGCAACCTTATATCACTTCCAGGAATGCAAGTCCAGTCTGTCCTCACAGTTTGGTATGTGTACAGCAAAAAGGCAAGAGCAAAGTCTGGGGATCATTTGTTAATGCTACCAACAGCATAGCTTCAGGGTCTTGCTGAGGTCGCCAGATAAAATTGTTACCGTTGAACATCTGTTTTAAAAATTTGTAATCGCGATTGCCTGCAGGCTATGTTCCTGTAATCTTATGCCTGCCACTTGCCAATCCTGGCTGATGCGGCTGCTAGTACAATGAATAGCCATATCATCGGCTGTGGGTCCTTGCGGAATACCCATCTCATGCTGGTGCGAGATAAAGTACACAAGCCGAGTTTAGTTTGGTGATGCAAGTTGTATCACTTTTGTCAGATGGATGTGAGCAAGAGGGATTTGAATTCCGTTCACTTTGCATTCTGTTCTTGCTAGTATGCTCTCGTGACAAGTCATACTCGGTGCCTCTTCCTTATAGTAATGCTAATCTAGCACTGATTGTGTGTGAAAGTCCAGTAATGTCCTGCTTGTTCGTTTTTTGCGGTTTTTTTGTTACTGTCTTCCTCTGTATTCAGTTACTACTTCTGGTAGTTCACATTTCTTTCTTGGGTTTTAATCGGTATTGCCTGTGAAATCAATGGCGCTGCATATGGGCTTGTTGCCTCAAAACAACTGCTATAGAGTGCACATTTGGACGTCACCACCTGCCCTCGGTTCTACTGATTCAATAAAACTGCTTTGTGCCGAGCACGTTGTATTCGTTACTGCTTGCGTTTCTTAGAATGAAATATATAGTAGCTGTATGCAACAGCCTTATTTGTATAGTGGTAGAAAAGCCTTAGTGGCTATAATCCGCGTGGAGCTGGCGCAAAGGGTTTCCCTGCTACAAGAATCAAACCTTTCATATGTCAGACTTACAGAACTGGTATGGTTTGCCGCCCTGGTTTGGCCCAGCAGTAAAGGTGCTCACCTTGGATGACTGAGGTCAAGGTTATTGCATTTGACGAGGTGGGCTCGAGCCCTGTGGCATATAGGAAGCGCCTGAATGGAGATTTGGTTTTCTCAGGGTGCTATAAAAATGAATGATATGCAACTTAACTGTGAGCACGTAACACCTGGGCTAAGACTTAGGTTAGGACTTGGTCCAAATTTGGCTGTTCGGACTAACGTTCTTTTGGTCCTGACACTTGCACTCTCTCGATGATTTATATACTGGTAATGGGCTACCTCATTGTCGACTGACAGAAACTTATGTTGATTTGTGCTTTTTCCCGTAAAGCCATGGTTTTGTTGCCAATTCACGGAAGTTTATTCGATGCCTTATTTTACATGCTCAAGCCATCAGAACGGGGCATTCGGCTCCAGCTTGCACATAGCGGTTTTCGTACCCGTAAAGTTAAGCTAAGGTTTGCTGTCGGTTGGCCGAAGTTCTTATAACAGCAAGGCTGCGTAATCTTCCTGAAGTAATCAGACAAAAGTGGTAACGTTGAACAACTTGTCACTAGCATGTTCCAATGCAAGTTTCTCAACCGGTGTGTGGAAGTATGCATAGTTCATGCCTCTATTGATACAGGCATGCATGAATTCTTTGCACTGTTCTTACCTAATAGAATATGAACTAACAAATGTCACATCAAACCAGAACCTTACCTTACAAACAGCAGCTATTAATAAGCGTTAGTGTTAGCCGAGCTCAGCAAAATGATTACATATAATTCACTTGTGATATAATAAATAGTAAATATAAATAGTGAAAAAGGAATAAATAGTAAATATAATTCACTTATAATCCTCTGGACCCTATTCCCACTGTCCTGCTCCTATGTTGCATTGACCTGCTGCTGATGCCATGCATAACTAATATCATTAATATGTCGTTAGCCTCAGGTCATGTCCCAGCACCTTTTAAAAAAGCTGTAGTCAGGCCACTTCTCAAGAAAGCTACACTAGACCAAGAGAACTTAAGCAACTACCGCCCAGTCTCCCTTCTACCATTCCTATCAAAGACACTGGAGCAGGTCGTGGCAGACCAGCTGAACTCATATATCGAAACCTCACACCTTGCTAGTAAGTTCCAGTCTGGCTTTAGAGCTAATCACTCCACAGAGTCAGCATTGCTTCGGGTATACAACGGCCTACTTAGGAATGCAGACATGGGTAGAGTGTCTCTGCTTGTTTTGCTCGGTCTTTCGGCAGCTTTTGATACCATCGATCACAAAGTTCTTCTAGAGCGCCTCTCATCTCGCCTGGGCATCACTGGCACTGCTCTGCAGTGGTTTAGGTCCTATCTCAGTGGGAGATTCCAGAGTATTGACGTGAATGGACTAAGATCATCTGAGGTACCCTCTGAAATATGGGTTACCTCGGGGTTCCGTGCTAGGTCCGGTTCTTTTCATGCTTTATACTCTGCCTCTTGCTGATGTGATTGCCAAGCACAATCTAGGCTTTCACTTCTATGCGGATGACACTCAGTTGTACCTTTGCTTTGATCCCTCCCAGCCTTCGAGCACCTCCAATTCTCACTTGCTGCATGCATTGATGACATCAGCACATGGGTGGCAGCAAATTTTCTAAAACTAAATGACGATAAAACTAACTTAATATTTATGGGCAAACCCAGTGTGATTCAGAAATTGGAAAGGCTGAAACTCAAAATTGGCTCTGCCAGCATATCTCCAGTTGAATCAGCTCGAAATCTAGGTGTCATATTCCAAAGTGACCTCTCGTTAGACGACCATATCAGCTCCACAGTCAAATCTGCCTATTTTCAGCTTCACAACATTGCTAAAATTCGGGCTTGTTTAGATAAGGTTACCACGTCCAAGTTGGTCCATGCATTCGTGACATCCCGTCTCGTCTTCTGCAACTCACTGCTTACTGGCCTACCAGCATGTGCGATCAGGCGATTGCAGCCGGTGCAAAACTCTGCAGCTAGGCTTGTCTGTCGTGAGCATCGCAGTTGCCACATTACTCTCCTTCTCGCCGACCTGCACTGGCTACCAGTCAAGCAAAGGATTGACTTCAAGGTTTTTTCGCTCACTTTTAGGTCACTTCATTCTTTGGCTCCAGCCTATCTCTCAGATATACTACCCCATCAGGCCAAGCATCGTACCACCAGCTTTTCGAAATCCAACAGTCTAGAAATACCTCGTACAAACCTCAAATCCTTTGGAGACCGTGCATTTAGTTCGTATGCTCCCAAAGCCTGGAACTCCCTCCCGACCTGCGTCAGAACATCCCCTGACCTGACCATATTTTAAAAGAACTTAAAAACACCTATTTAGGACAGCATTCAGTGGGTGCGTATGATTCGTCCTTAATGTGCTTATGCGTGCTGACACTGCATGCTGCCACTAACCACATTTGCATGCTGACCCTGTGCATGTCACCCCTATCTATGTTATTCATTTTGTTTGTTTATCAAGCATGATATTACTCACCATTCAATTGCATTTCCCTTTGCAGCAAATGTAAAGCGACTAGAAAGAGATTGAGTTCTCTGAGGGCGCTTTATCAAATGCATTATTATTATTATCATGAATATTACTTGTATAGCGGCCTAAGAGAACTTATTTTCTCTTCAGGCGCTTCACGTAAGCCTCGTGACGCTAGCCCACCTCATCAAATAAAAGCCCAGAGATAGGTTAAGCAAAGCAAAGGAAATGAATATAGTTTAGCGGTGGAAATAATTCGCGGTCTTTTGCGGCCTCACCTCCGGTTATGTTTCAGACTCCAGAGAATGTCAGCCGTCAAGATAGCCACTAAAGCAAGGTCTCGGTTTTTGGCTTATAGAATTCATGTTGGAGATAAATTGAATAAAAATAAGCACCATCCATAACATAACGTATGTAGCTCGTGAAAGACGGTGCATAAAGAGTAAATGCGTGGTATGCCTTGGAAAACACGTTAAACAATGTAGAAACTACTAGATAACGAAACGACTAGAACTACTTGTAGGCAGTTAAAGGCAAAGAAAAAAGGCATTGCACTCTTTTTGGAAGGCATGCAAGACGATTTCATAGCAGTGGCACAGCGCTGCTAGCGTTTAAAATGTGGCCAAGCATAGACAACTAATTTGTCCGTGTATAGAGGCATTCGATTGACCAAAGCTGTTCGCCCGTACCAAACCAAAGAGCACGTTTCTTCCACTTCTAGCGCCCTTTGAAACTCGGCGGACCGCAAATCGGGCTCGTGGTTTTCGTAAACAGTGGTTCTTGATGTCGGCGCCTTGCAATAATATAGCTCATTTGTATAGCACTCTAAGGGGCTCAAGCCCACGACCTTCGCCAGACCTTATTCGCGGCGAGAGCCTTAACCACTGTGCCAGCCAGCACAGCAGGCATTTGCTACAGGTTTTTGGCAGGATGTCACGCGTGCCTGACTAAAAATTCGCGTGCAGAAACGCTAAACTGCATTCGTCTTTTATCGGGATCTCCACGACGATCGCCTACTGGAACCCGATAGCCTTAGCGTACGATGTCGGTGCACTTTGTAAATGGCCGGCAGTCAAACCTCAGGTCATACGTTTTTGCAAGCATCCCTCGAAACAAAAACAGCCCTAGAGTTTGCCATTAGATTCGGAAACACGCCGCTAATAGCGGGATCGTCAGCCGACTTTGCCATGAGGCGCCGATTTAAGAGGCTAGGGGTTCAACCTAAACCACTTCGTAACGCGACCAAAACAAGCAGCGCTCTTACGGAAAAAGCTGAACACCTCCCCGTACTGAAGTCGCCTACTTCTACACTGGGACCCGCTCCACATAGATGGAAGGCCTGAACAAACGCCGGAACCCAAACCCAACCGGGGGACTATGATTACGCTTTGTAATCGCCTCTCGGCCTTATGGTTAAGTTCAAGTTAGTTATGATTCCGCGTTCACCTTTGCAAAGGCAGAAAACACCCTGGACCCTAACTCCTGACTGAAGAACTAAGGCTCCGCTTCTGTTACGTTCCTATGTCTCCGGCTGCAGCAGCGCTAGTTAGGTCTCACGAAGACACGAGTAGGCGACCGTGAGCGGTGAACGAGACTTGTGTCTTTATTCCGCCAGCGGGTACATATACGAGATAGAGGCTGACTCACCACAGATAAGAGAGTGCATCTGTGGTGAGCCACTGGGGTAGGCCACATGCTTACAGCAAAGGCTGCACTGAGTCAATTGCTCAACCACCTGCTGCAGGTGGGGCATACATTAGTGGCCGAGAAGCAACAGGCTCACACAACACTTCCACCTATAGCAAAGGCAGGAACACTGAGCTGAGAGCCCTTTCGCCTACGAAGACAATGCCTACTAACTCTAATTCCCAGCGTCAAAACCGTACACAGAGACCAAGCATGTACACACAAACGCGAAATTCGTGCTGCGATGCTATACGACCGTATTCGGTGGCGTCCACCGAATTCATCTAGCGCGACTCGCTCTGTCTCGTTGATTGCTAAAAAAAATTCTTATTTAACAGCCTCTTTTTATAGCGACAGAACAGCCTCTTTTTTATAGCGACAGAAGAGCCTTTATGGCTATCACCACCGCTTGCAGCGGCAATGAAAGATTGCCCGTTGCAGAATTCGAACCCACGACCTACGGACCGAGTTTGAGAAAAGCAGCCGCCTTACCTAGTGTGCCATCACGGATCGCTAGAGTCGGCCGCCCACCCGCCTCGCACGTTCAAATAGAAAACGAGTCAGGTAGCTGTCGGGCGGCTGGCGGGAAGACGGCGAAGACCAACTTCAGCTAGCATCCTCTACTCTTAAAAAAGCTATCTGGGACAATCGGTATGACAGGCCAGCCTACATCAATCAGTTGCTCCTGCGGGGAGCAGGCCAATGCTACAGGCATAAATACCACAGCTGGTTATTGAGCCATTTGACTTCGGTTAAGCCCTTCCTATTTCACCAAACCAATGCACCTCTTTCGCACTACTTGAGGACAGTGGTGTTTTCCACCCAAGCAGTTCTTGTGCACCCTAAACTTAAGCCAGGCTGGGGCTGTGCTACATTTATAAAAGCTATATCAAGACCTAGCACTCATAGAAATGTATCAGTCTCGGCATATCTTCAGCCTACTTCTGCTCTTTACTAGCTCAAAGGTGTAACTTGAACAGATACCGTCGTGACGTCACCACGCCTGCGGACGATGGTTCAATAGTTCCATGCGGCGCCAATGGCTCGGGCTTTCCGGTGCAGCTGTTTCTGCACATCTGAGCCTTGAAAGTAGCTCCCAGAGGCAGATGCGCCTGCGGTGTTGTGGCAGTAAAGAACGCGTAACTGGGATATAGATAAGGTACAGCAGTCGACTACTAACCAAGTCTCTAATAAATGTGATATTTCTACTAAGGGGCAGCAGCAAATAAGAACATTGTCTTGCCGTAGTATCCGTTTAAACCATTTGATATATAAAATGCTAGACGCTTGAGAAGAAAAACATAATTCACGTTACATATATTTTAAGACTAAACCACGTGCACCTACATTTGGGGATACGTCCGCAGTCTATAGACCGGAGAGGTTTATCCTATACCGCACAATTTCGATATTCTGAAATAGAAACGGCTGCAGGATGGAGTGAAAATTATGCAGCGTCTAATACATGCCCATAGCGACCACAAAAAACTCCTTAGATGTTTGTGCTGGGACCCGTCTTACCATTACTTAAAGCAAACCGCGAATTTTACGAACGCTAGTACCGGCTCTGAAACGGTATCTGTAGCCCGAAACTCGGCAGGGGTAACTTTTCCTAGATCTTGCAGACGTGTAACCGATACATGCGCAACTATCGGTACGATACAGGGTCAGCGAGTCATAGAACCCATGATTGCAGATCTCCTTACGGTAGAAAAACAAGAAACAAAACAATATTTATTACCGAAACGTTTTTTGATAACTGTCGGATAAGTCCATATATGACAAGGTCAAGGGGTACCACTCTCGAAAAAGATTCGGAATCAACTAAATTATCACGTAAGAAAAGTGCATGTGGCATCAACACCTAGGATTATGAAAACTGCTGTCCTGACATATTCATGATATAGGAGCTGTGTTATGTTACTGTGTCTCCAGCAGCAGCAGCGCCAGTGGAGTCTCACGGAGACACGAAGACACGTGCGGACGTACGTGAGCGGTAAACTAGACTCCAATCTTTATTCCCCCAGCGGGTACATATATGAGCTAGGGGCTGGCTCACCACAGATAAGGGAGTGCATCTGCGGTGAGCCACCGTGGCGAGCCACACGCCCACATCAAAGGCCACACCGAGCCAACCGCCCAAACGCCCGCCCACATCAAAGGCCGCACTGAGCCAACCGCCCAACCACCCGCCGAGACCTCTGCACACGCCAGTGGCAGAGAAGCAACAGGTACACACAACAGCTGCTAATAAGCTCTCCTGGCAGCCACAATCCAGGTCCAATTAACACGGGCCTGCTTTGCTAAGGGCCACTTACACGGCTTTCTAGTACTATGCAGCGTCGCATGTTGTTAGTATTAACGCAGTAGCCCTTTCAAGAGGAGTATTCCTTTGTTGTCGCTGGATCTAGCATCGAGGCTCTGCCTTGTAACAGATCTGGCTCAATCAGTGGGCACTCTCCGAGCGGCTAGGACGGCTAGATCCGACTGCCAAGTTCCAAAATAGCTCATCGACGGAGTGAGGTGAGAATGGCAGCAAAGAGCGGACAAAGCGCATTGATATAAAATTTTCCAAAAATTCAAAGGCTCCACTAGGGAAAATTACCGCATGACGTAACACAAATGAGCGGCGTTCATAAGCAGTTCTTGAAATATGACTCTTCCGTGTAAGGCATCTCAAAAAATGAGAATATGATAGAACAGAATGCTAGCGTCGAACTCTATTTGGATCGCTAATATCCTGCTCAAATGCCATTTGAACTGGCATAAAGTACTGCTACATAACATGCAAAGGATATAATATAAACGTGCATCCACGAACGATATTTTATCAAAACAGCTCGCGAGACTTTCTGAATCAAGCAAAGTAACGATAAGTCTGTATTTTCAGAGCATTCTCCTTTCATTTAACTTCCTTTAACCAATGGAAAGTTCATTAATGATGAACCGGGTAATCGACTAAAAACTTACTTTGCTCGGCACTGCTGTAAACCATTGACTAAGGCAGCTTCAGGAGGGGGAATCATTAAGTGCCTGTCGTGCTAAACGATGCAAGCTTCATTAAAAAGACGGCCTCTAGATCTAACCATCAAGTTCGAGCCATGTCTAAGATTAGGGACTGTTTGCCTCGATGACTCGCTAAAGATCGTACGACCTCCACGGTTCTGTCGATGGTGGACCGCTGCAATTACATTTTTTGCGAGTTATCAAAAAATCACAGAGTTCAGCCATGTTTCTCTTTCGATGAAAATAGCTGCCATGGCTCCCGGTCGATCGGCGGTTACAGAGTAGAATTTTTAGTCCGTCCTACCTTGCCCTGCCGTGGCTTGGATCCTCCGTACATGCCCTGCTTCAGCCTGTTAGTGCATCCGGGCAGTTTATGGACAATTAATTGGCTGTTCCATTCCTCTTCTTTAAGAATGTTGACAACTGAAGCTCTTCAGGTTTCATGGAATGTGGAAATCACTCCCAAAATTCTTACGAAGCTACATCTCTCCTACTGCCGACTGGCAAATCCTTCCTTTCCAGCCATCCTAAACTGCTGCTCCCCCGAAACTCACTTTCTCAACTATCCTCCTGACTCAGCCATGCTTGACATCATAGTATTGCTTTATGAGGCTATAGCATATGCTTATTATGTTTAACACATCAAATACACCTTATTATGTTTAACACATCAAATACACCTTTTCCATCACGACGCAATAAGATCAGGGTGCTGAAGCGAGGTAAAAACCGAATGACTTAAGAGGGTTACGTGTGCAGGTGTTCCAGTAGCTCAGCTCCAAGACTTCCAGTCTCAGCAGATTATCCCCAGTGTGCATAATTGATGGCAGAGAATCAAAGAAAGATGACATGACCACCTTTTCGAGTGAGATGGGACAGAGTTAATTAAATATACTGTCAAACTTGGAGCTGACAACAGCAGCCACTCATCAGCTGATGTCATCCTTGCTTGACTCAAAACTGGTAGATATTCTTCAGCCAGTCCCAGTCTGGTAAGTTGTAGCCATATGTGCGCCCAGTGCAATGCCGGACGCCTATTGTGTATCTTAAAACAGTTATACATACCCCTTCGTGACTATCTCAGCCGTCATTGCATCAAGTCTTCAAAATGCATTCATTTATACCATTTTCAAGGCCTCGCACATGAAATTGGTGTGATATATCACTATGGTTTTTTGTTCGTTGGAGATTTTTGCAAGAACATGCAGTTCTATTTATCTTTGTACAGTAGTGTTAGTATCAGTTGTTTGGAGCCTAGCTTCTCTAGCAGCCAAGCACCTCCTTTGTTGCTGTCTCGCTCGTGGGAGATTAATCCTTGGCCTAGGCTGAAGAAGTAGCTTGCAACTGGGATCTTTGCGTCAGTGTCAGTAGCCCAGTCTGCATCAAAATATCCCACAAGTTCAATCTAATCGTCTAGCCAAGCATCGAGGTGAGGACAGAGGATCAAGCTTCAAGGCCTCGCATTAGAGGCTTGAACCTTAGACTAAGAGATGAGAAGCTTCAGGGAACGGGTCGTGGCAGACCAGCTGAACTCGTATATCGAAACCTCACACCTTGCTAGTAAGTTCCAGTCTGGCTTTAGAGCTAATCACTCCACAGAGTCAGCATTGCTTCGGGTATACAACGACCTACTTAGGAATGCAGACATGGGTAGAGTGTCTCTTCTTGTTTTGCTCGATCTTTCGGCAGCTTTTGATACCATCGATCACAAAGTACTTCTAGAGCGCCTCTCATCTCGCCTGGGCATCACTGGCACTGCTCTGCTGTGGTTCAGGTCCTATCTCAGTGGGAGACTCCAGAGTGTTGACGTGAATGGACAAAGATCATCTGAAGTACCTCTAAAATATGGAGTACCTCAGGGCTCTGTGCTAGGTCCGGTCCTTTTCACCGTTTATACTCTCCCTCTCGCTGATGTGATTGCCAAGCACAATCTAGGCTTTCACTTCTATGCGGATGACACTCAGTTGTACCTTTGCTTTGATCCCTCCCAGCCTTCGAGCACCTCCAATTCTCTCAACTCACTTGCTGCATGCATTGATGACATCCGATCATGGATGGCAGCAAATTTTCTAAAACTAAACGATGATAAAACTAACTTACTAGTTATGGGCAAACCTAGTGTTATTCAGAAATTGGAAAGGCTGACTTTCAAAATTGGCTCTGCCAGCATATCTCCAGTTGCATCAGCTCGAAATCTAGGTGTCATATTCCAAAGCGACCTCTCGTTAGACGACCACATCAGCTCCACAGTCAAATCAGCATATTTTCAGCTTCATAACATTGCTAAAATTAGGGCTTGTTTAGATAAGGATACCACGTCCAAGTTGGTCCATGCATTCGTGACATCTCGTCTCGACTTCTGCAACTCACTGCTTACTGGCCTACCAGCATGTGCGATCAGGCGATTGCAGCCGGTGCAAAACTCTGCAGCTAGGCTTGTCTGTCGTGAGCGTCGCAGTTGCCACATTACTCCACTTCTCGCCGACCTGCACTGGTTACCAGTCAAGCAACGGATTGACTTCAAGGTTTTGTCGCTCACTTTTAGGTCTCTTCATTCTATGGCTCCAGCCTATCTTTCAGATACACTACCCCATCAGGCAAAGCATCGTACCACTCGCTTTTCGGAATCCAACAGTCTAGAAATACCTCGTACAAACCTTAAATCCTTTGGAGACCGTGCATTTAGCTCGTATGCTCCCACAGCCTGGAACTCCCTCCCGACCTGCATCAGAACATCCCCTGACCTGACCACATTTAAAAGAAACTTAAAAACATACCTATTTAGGACAGCATTTAGTGGGTCCTTGTGATTCGTCCTCGATGTGCTTATGCGTGCTGACACTGTTCATGCTGCCACTAACCACATTTGCATGCTGACCCAGTGCATGTAACCCCTAACCATGTTATTCATTTTGTTTGTTTTTCAAGCATGATTTTACTTACTATTCTATTGCGTATCACTTTGCAGCAAATGTAAAGCGCCTAGAAAGAGATTAAGTTCTCTGAGGGCGCTTTATCAAGTGCAATATTATTATTATTCCAACCCAATCGTGCTTCTCTAGGCGTCCCAAAAGGAACTGTTCTGCACGTTAAATAATTGTTAAGGTGCACATCGGCAGCAGCTTGGTCTGCCACAAAGTCGTGATCCAATTCAGCATGGGTTAGCACAGCCCGTGCTGTGCTACCGGTGGCATATCCACATGAACTGGCAGTGCAACTATTCTTTTCTAGCCATGCTTCAAGGCGCTAGCTCCAATCATGTCTGACATATGTCAGCAAGGACTAGCACCCATTACTATGGCCAAGACATTGGTTAAGAAGTCGCTTCAGTATGTATTCATTACTGTGACAGCCCTCCGCACGACCTGTCGTCGGGCTGGGTAGCGCGACCGAGCAACAAGTCTGCTGGCTCCAACACCAAAACCTTTATTCCATGTAACGCCAGCCAAGCCCAGTCTACACACACTAGACGGCTGCCGGCGTCGAGGGATCTCTCCCTCCCCTCCTCTTGTACTCCTCCGACCACCCTTATATTCCATGCATGCGTTGTTTTTCGCACTGTCGGGCCATAGTTCGTTCCGAACCCTCCCGACAGCTGGCGACAGTTTGTGGTAGATTGATGTACCCACAGATGCCGCCAATGCATGGATTTGGGCAGGACTGCCGAGTCATCGTCTGCCCATCCACCGGTCGTGAGCTTGCGGCTGTGTAGGCAGTCTGACAGCCCTCCGAGGCCTCCGCCCAGTGCTCGCAGGCTGCAAGCGTCGTGTTCTTCCACAATTACACAAGCACGCTTAGCTCCAAGACCGATCATGTAGTCTTGGAAAATCAAGCTGCGTTTATAAGGCAGACTTTATTCCTAAATCTAAGCGATTTTGGAGTTTTCTCACAGATTTGGACTACTACGTCATCCTACGCCACTACATTTTGGAGGATGAGCAAAGTCAGTCGGCAGACTCACGTGAAGGAGATTAATCAACTTTTTGGATCCATGTTGGTCTAGCCGACCAATGCAATTTCCAGGGCTCGTCATGCACACCCCAAGGCTGACATTCTTAGGCTCGACTTATGTTAAGGCGTTCAGTATTATATTGAGGCGTTCCTTGAACACGGGATGCTTATACATTGCAGCCAAGGCCTAAGCTTTTTCTGCATAGAAGACGGCCTGCGTCTGTATATGAAATCCACCAAAAAACCCGGAATGGCAGCATTACTTAGCACTGCACACCCACACCCTTAACGGCACACATTACTTAGTAGAACACTTCCCCGAAAAAGCCTTTTTATATGCTTATCCTATTTTTATTAATATTCTTCTCATATTACTCTACACTGATGACTTCAGCAGCGAACTTACACTTCTGGGAGTGTCTTTCCAAGGAAATTACTCTCGAATACCAGCCTCCCTGATTAGAGCACGAGCTGTGGGCAGGACTAAGTCGGTCATCAAATCGGTGGTATTAACGTTCTAACTGGGAGAAAAGTCTGCCGTGTAAACGCAGCTTTACAAGAACGCATAGTTGATGGTAGGGAGTGTTGGTCACACGGCCAGTTATTCTAGTGAGATGGCAGCTAGGAAATTATGCTAACTCACCGACTGCTTAGAACCATTGCTCGGTCAACCAAGGTTTTCTGCTCACCTACTCGATCACGAATAAACGACTACGGATAGCCGGCTGGATGAAGGACGCTTCATTCGATCCCCTCTTTGTCTCTTAATCCAACCAGGACCAACACAAAATTGTGGACAGGTAGACGATTTGAGCCGATGAGCTAGACAGCATGCTACTGGGGTAAAGTAACATGTCAACAGATTAGTGAATGAGCACGTAAAGGACAAATCACTTGAACAGAAAAAATCCTGACAAACAGGCAAGTTTCCTGATCTTATGTTAAACGCCATGCGACCTGATGTAGCTAGGTCAGTCGGTTGTGGTTTTCAGTGCATAAGATGATGTCACGGTATCTTAGGAATTTGAGGCTGGTTATTGTCCCAGCTGAACGACCTGATTCAGATGAGAGGGTGGTTAAAAGAGAAGTACCGAGGTGTAAATATTTCTTGACATAGTGGTAGGCAGGAAACAGAGAAAGCATGGGCCACAGCTGAATTACATGCATACAAATCAAAGCTTAGATTATGCTTGGCAATTACATCAGCAAGGTGAGTATGAATAGTGAAAAGTGGACCCAGTATCTTAGTGATGCTGCCATACCTCACCGACTCATCGGAGACCATTGCTATCTCCTAGTGATGCTGCCATACCTCACAGACTCATCGGAGACCATTGCTATCTTACACTCTCAAGTCTCCCTCTAGGATTTATATCATTGCACAACAAAGGCAGCACATAACCTATTAAGTCAAGCACGTCGGCCAGTAGCTAATAGTGCACTACAATAATCTGCAAAAATTGCAGCTGCCTCAAGCACACAATGGTGTAACATATGCACCCGGGCAAAGAACAATAGGCAGCAGCTGGGGTCAAAGTGAGGTCAACAAGCAATCGAAATAATTGACACCTGATATTAACACAGAATGAAGCTGGCTGTCTTTGCATACCAGATACACGAGCCACGGAGGCCATACTGAAAGACAACGAACATGCAGTCGTAAAGCAATTTGCAATTACGATCGCAGCTATAACCAAAGCTGCCTCTCGGGGAGACAACTTACTTGCATCCCAAGCTGACTCAGCTATTTAACACGCTTGTATATCTTTTCTGCAAATGCAATAAACATCTGTTTAGGCAAAAAGCTTGTGCTATTAGTGTCACCATCATCATCACCGCAGCACTCTAGACTGTTGATAAGACCCAGCAGCCTTGCATAACTCTGTTCCTCAAATTCAGAGTACAGGCGTTCGATACCAAGCTGAGAATAGACAGCCTTGACACGTGCAACACAAGCTGGATTGCGTTGCGCATAGTTGGCCGCAAGCTCGCTTCGCTGCTCCACTGTACAGCACGCCAGAGCCGTCGTTATCAGCCAGCTGCACTTGTTATCTTCAATGTCGGTTCCTACTTTGCCAGTGACTGCCGGATCGCCAAAGCAATCCAAGTAGTCATCTTGCACTTGAAAAAAGTGACCCATCTCGAGCAAAATAACCTTTGCCTTAGCAAACAGCTTCTCATCTTTCACGCCGGCCAAATGCATGGCCAGTGCAACAGGCAAGTAGAACGAGTAGAATGCCGTCTTCCATTTCACTATTGCGTTGTACCGCTCAGTTGTGAAGCGTGAGAAGTCAACGATGCTCTCGTCCGCAGTAAGCAGATCCAAGCCCTGGCCGAGGACGGTTTGCATCGTCGTTTCGTGGAACAGATCAACTATGTCGATATAGTACGGCTGCGACCTGAAGTGCCTCTTCAGTATTTCATAAATGGCAGCCTCCAAATAAAACGAATCGTTAATTGCCATCATGCCGATGCCATCTCTTTTATACCAACACGGCTGGCCTCTCCTGGTGAGCGAGTGGTCCATAATATCGTCAGCAACGAGGAAATACGCCTGCAGCCACTCGATACACCAACCCAGTATTCGAGCTCGATGTAGATCAAGCTCGCCAGCTTGCTCAACCAGCAGGCGATACGAAGTGACAACAGACAGGCCCCTGTTCTTTTTGCCGTGAGGAACGTTGTAATTGCACACATCCGAAAAATGAGTCACCGCATCACCCACCTCTTTATCAGAGGTCTTGTCGCTGTCAAGGCATTCTGCAACGAGCATAGTGTACACACGGTCGAATGCCTCCATCTCGGACAAGGCATCAGGAAGTTTGGTGAGCTTCGTGGGTGGGCTGATGCTGCTGTCTGAGTCGCCACTGGCCACTTGCCACTTCCACTTGCGAAGTCCATTATTAACTCCATTTGTAGAAGCCATTATAACAGGAACCTGAAAGCATTTAACAATAGGTTACACACCGTCGAAACATTATGTGCGAGAAAACAAGCTGTCTGGCTGTAAAATTGCACATCATAAGTCACTTTCAAATCGCTAAGCCGAGCAAGAATAACTAGGACCACAAATCAACGACCCTGCAAAGCAGGCTAGACGAAGGATGCCTCATTCGATCTCCTCCTCCTTGTCTCTGAATTCAACCAGGACCAACTGTGCTTATGCGTGCTGACACGGCATGCTGCCACTAACCACACGTGCATGCTGACCCTGTGCATGTCACCCCTAATCATGTTACTCATATTGCTTATCTAACATGAAACCACTCACCATTCAATTGCGTTTCCCTTTGCAGCAAATTTAAACTGCCTAGAAAGAGATCTCTGAGGGTGCTTTATCAAGTGTATTATTATTATTACTATTACAACACAAAATTATGGACAGAGGTCTGCTCTCGCCAGACGGTTTTGGTACGATACCAATTCCTTATGGGAAATTGTGAGCACAGCAAAACTCGTCGAAGCTATATAATGCTAGCGATTGGTCTGTCAACGAAATTCCCCCTTATTCAATGAGGCCAAAGGGCTACGGCAAGTTGTACCGACTCCTCAACGTCTGCATATTATTCCAATACCCAACCGATGCCACTTTCAATTGATCATAGCCGCAACGCGTGCACCGTAAAAGCGACACTAAATATTAATTCATTTGCATAGCGCCAAAAGAGAACTTAATCTCTATTCAGGCGCTTCACATACGCCTCGGGGCTCGAGCCCACGACCTCAGCCAGACCTCGGTCGGGGCGAGCACCTTAACCGCTGGACCAAACCAGCTCGGCTGGCTTGAGATGGTAACAAAAGTTTAGGACGCAGCACGCCATAAATTATCGCAGCAACGACGAGGTTCGGCAGCATTTCGGCTCACGTTCACGACATGCAGCGCTAGTACGGAGAGCTGCTTGAATTTGCACAGTACGACCGACCTGACGTGCTACACCCAATATAAGATAACGAGCGATACACGACGAATCGAGGGTTTTTCGAAAACAGAGTCTGCTATGACATCTGAGGATCAGAAGTCGGCTGCAAAGAACGGCTAGACTCCCTCGCATATCGCGTCACGCTACGAAAGCTTCGACGACTCTCCTAGCGGTTCAAACAGAAGGATGCTCGATAAGCGATATTTGAATATTCTTGAGCCACAAACCTGAAAGGCGGCAGCTACCACGGTGATACTTGCGACGAGCGTCAAAGAAGGCTTCACATGGGAATTTTTAAGCGATTTTATTCGAACGGCAGAAAGAAAATGCCATTAAATCAGAAACTGGAAGGCTTCCTACTCTTATCAAAGTACAACGAAAGCCCATCCTCTCGTGAGTAAAAGCTGCCCACAAGCAGTGCAAGCGGCGAGCTTACCTGACCGGACTCCCACCCACACAAAGATCGCACAGGACAATAGTGCAACTGCGGCGGAAAGCGATCTATAGCCCGGGACCGCGGGAGTCAGGCCATGGGCTGATGCGTCCCGGCATGCCCAGGGTGAAGGACGCTGTTATCGCCGGTCGTGCGAGGCTGTAACTGTGTGTGATACGCCCCGGCGACGGTGGTACTGGCGGCACGTCATCGGACGTATTGAGCCGTAGCTGACAGAACCATTCTAACTGCATCAAGGAAGCGGAGCAGAGGTGGGCTGCAGCTTCTAAAAGTTTGCGAATTGACCATTTTGCCAACGTTTGCAACGAAACCGCTACCTACCGGTATGATCACGTGAACTAGTTGTGATGCCCATTCGTCGGAAGCGTGGCGGCTGCTGGACTGCCAGTGATTCCTGTTTCTAAGAACGCGTTCTTCAAGCAGGACTGGCAGTGATCACTGATTTTTAAGAAGTTTTTTCTTCAGATCAGTGACACGATAAGTTTCACCAATAATATATAGTACGCCGTTTGCTGGCATCAACTGATTTTCCCTTTAGCCTTTCACTGTTGTCCGTAGGTCGTTCGCAGAAGTCGGCGATGGGTAACCTCCCGGCATCTACTTAGAAGCGCGACTTTGCTGGCCCATTGAGCGGACCAGATTTCGCTGGCTTTTTAGGATGCGTCCTAATGTTTGCGTTTGTTTTTCCTGTTTGCGTTTGCTCCGTGGCAGTTTCAATGCTTAAAAAACCTAGTGCCAGTGTGCTTCGGGGCACCTGCCGCGGTGTGCTGTAAATACAGTATCGTTTTGCTCGGGAGTCTCTTCTATAACAGCCGCGCATAGTTCATTTTTTTTTATAGAGCGCCGTAAGAGGACTTAATCTCTATCCCTCCAGACGCCGGGCTCGAGCCCTCGACCCTGTAAAACATCGACCTCGGTAGTGAAAGACGAGCACCTTTCCACTCGGCCAAGCCAGTGTGTGCCGCACGTTGTGCTCGTCTGCTTGCTTATATGTCGCAACCAGTTTAAATCGGTAGCGCGAGTCGGTCGCTGAAATTCCTTTCTTTGGGTGATGGCCGGAAGGTGTGGGATTCCTCTCGTCAAGCGTTCCGTGTTGTTGGCTAGTAATGCCGTGAGCGATAATCGAACAAGGAAGGCGAAGATCGGTTGTGGTTTGTCGCTTTGCAGGTCGCCGATCGAAGCACAATGCTGGCCCGGTTGTTTCGAGCTCATGGCCACTTCTGTGCGTCTCATCCTTGGGAGGTAATCGTTGCCACGGTGACCATAACGCTCTGTATGATGTCAGTCAGCATGTTCGCTGGAGATCCAAAAATCTGTGGATGGAACTATGAGTGCAGCACGGCAGACGTAAGTAAGCCGCTTTGTCAGTGCTTTGTCGATGCTTGCCATAGAATAAAAGGTCCGCTATTACCTCGTAGCAGAAGTAGTTTTCGCGAGATCCTCGGACCACCCTGGTATGTAGCATCAGTAGCCCGGTGTCAGCCAATCCTAAATCGATATCTGGCATTAAATTTCGTGTAACAGCAAAATTGGCAAAGCAGTGGCTCCTGCTTTGACAATCCAATGTGCAATCGAAGCCCTTCTCATGATTGTTCAGCTGAGGTATTTATAATGTACGGTTGCCTCTTGAAAGACGGATTTAGCTACTCCTGCCTTCTTTTAGTCTTCTTCCTACCTTCTTATAAGTTTTAGCATGTTCGAGCGAGTGCTGGGACTTCCTACTTTCTCTATACTAGCTCTGCCCTTATAGTATCATTGGAAGGGCACCTTGTTTTGAACATAAGGAAATGGCATGGCACCAGATAGCAAGCTTGAGTTTTCACCAGCAATCTTTGCCATGCTGTTATTAATGGTATTAATATATGTTATTAATGGTATTAATGTATGTTTACAATGGTTAGTCGGAGCGTGGAGTACTCCAAAAGCATATACTTTTGCGGTATGCCACTATTAACCTAGCCACCAGTCTGTCCTTTCTCGATAGCTCTGATTAGTCGTTTGGCTGTCACTTCCATAAATCTTTGCCAAAAAGTAGGTCCATTTTCCACTGCTTTCTACAATCTTTTAGCTTTTATGGCCCCTTCTTGGTAACGTAGACAAATAGCAAAAAAATTAGGACAGGAAGCAGGTAGAATCGTCTTAATGCACCATAATGGTGAATAGTTGCACGGTGACAAGGATACTGAGCTATAAATCCTGTTTCAGTGCCTAGACGGCCCCATAATGATAAGTTTGTGTAGTGCCCTCAGAGTATTGAATCTCTTTCTGGGTGCTTTACATATGCTGCAAAGGAAGCGCGATCAAATGTTTAGTGGTAGCAGGCTCAATGACAACAAGCGTAGCATAGTTGAAGGTGACATGGACAAGGTCAGCATGCAAATAATATGGTTAGTGGCAGCATGCACAATGTCAGTATGCATAAGCACACAAAGGACGAATCACATGAACTCACTAAGTGCTGTGAATAAATAGATACGTTTTTAGCTTCTTTTTAAATGTCAAGTCAGGGGATGTCGTGCTGCCAGTCGGAAGTGAGTTATTGGCTTTGGGAGCATGCGGACCAAAGGCACGGTCTCCATAGGATTTGAGGTACGTATGATGTGTAGCTAAACGATTAGATTATGAAAAGCAGGTGTTAGCCTTAGGTTCATAGCCCGATAGGGGAGTAGATCTGATAGATAGGTTAGAACTAAATAACGAATGGACCCACACTGGTTGCAGCAGGCCCCTGGGTTACACCATGCTCCTAGGTTACTGCAAGCACTTTTGCAAATCCGGTAGTTCGTACTCGGTCGGCGAATTCTCGGGAAAGGCTTCTGCAATAGGTAGGGCAGCTTGTCATGTCCCTTGGCAGCTGCCTACGGCACTGCTTGCATCAGCTGGGTTCGTATTTGAGCTTTTGTTGATGCTGTGCCCTACCATCAGTCACCACAAATCAGATTTGGGTGGCTCTTCACCCTGTTGTGGAAGTGATTGGGTTCAGCCTGTTTGTACCGACAATGGCTCAGTCATCCTTGCTGACCCCCTCAGTGCTGGGGGCTAGAGCAGGAGACTATTAAGGGGCTTAATTGCTCGATTGTCCTTGGAAATGGGCGAGTTAATATGACTATTGCCTCTTATTTTGGAGGTCGTGGGTTCAACCACCAAGGATGGCACTTCATGTAACTGTTCCTTTCAAGGCGAAACACTGCGATATCCCTAGAGGGTGCTAGTTCTTGTGTCGTATAAATCCATCTCACGATTCAACCAATTGGGTATTGTAGAAAGCTGGTGAGCTGGCTTTGAGAGCTTGGGCATGTAATGGTGCCACCTGTTTTTCTCTCCTTATCTCGGTCTCAGGAGGAAATAACTCGATGGGTGAGCTTCATGTGCCCACGGGCATGTGGTTGCCTGTGGCTCTTAGAAGTAAAGTGCTTGCTCTTCACGACCCAGTTCATGGGTTCGAGTCCTGCAGTGGGCAATCCTTTATTGCCTATTGCGATCAGTTGTAATAGCCGGTGAGGCTCTTCTGCTGCTGATCAAGCGAGTCTGTTAAATCAGTGCACTGCTATAGGCAATTAGGCTTTGCAACCAGTGAATTTGGCCTCTGTGTATTTAGGAAGCATGTGGTGAGTAGGACTTCAAACCGCCTAAGCCAGTAGAGGGGTTCTCTGAAGTTGGTGTTGCTTCTTATCCACTGGAACTGCCATTAGTGTAGCACCAATGGTTGCAGAGCACAACTTACAAAATGAAGACCAAAGCCTGGGAGATTGTGCAGCAAAGATGCTCACATCTCTTAAGTCCAAGCCAACAAACCTCGACAGTCAAGGTTCGCGAGAAGCAAACATGAAGTGACCTGATATCGTCAGCCTTTTCATAACAGCCGCCTGGTGCCACTGGCTTAGACAGACATTTGTTTGAAGGGGTTGAACCTTGGCCTTATTCCGGGGTCAACCGATCATAGCTAAATGGGTGACATTTTGGGGTTCCTTTTCTGGAGCTGGCAGTCCTGCTTAAGGGGGCTTTAATCACGCGGCCCCCTGGCTACATTCCTATATGTAGGGCTGCATTTGACAAATTTACTAGTAGCAGTGCTAACACGTGCCACGCAAAAGTCGAAGTTACAGAAATATGGATGTTTGCCCATTAATATGAGTCTTTGTATGCTTGGTACTGCCGACACAGTTTTGGGAGGAGAACTGAGCAAATGGGTGAGTGTATGTGTTTGCGTCAAGGGGATGAAGAGAGCAGAGAAAGACAGAAGAGCAAGAAGGAGCAAAAGGGTAAGGGATTTGTGAGATGCTATGCTAATGCATAGCCACCTACTGACTGATGCTAGCGATGATCAAGTGCCTTAGTTGGGCTCGTGCCAACTTGTTGCATTTATAATCTGTATGTGCATGAGTATGGCTATAGTAATTGTTTAATAATTGCTGTCAGTGTATAGTCAGGCAGCAAGAACACTACGTTAGCCTCTATTATTGCTACTAATGGCTTTATCAAGTGTATTATTATGATTATCTAGAAGCTGCATAATTAAGTTGCTGCATTTTTGGCATTCTTGTTGTACTAGCTACTACTGTGGCCAAACCCCTTTTTAATGTGGTTACCTTGTTCAAAGGTATCCATTCATTTTCTGTGGAAATGTCTTGTTTTTTTTAGGATACGAAGAGTTCTGATATCATAATACTAGCAATTACCAGATGCTTGGCCGTGGCTTATGTGTATCTTCAGTTTAGGAATCTCCAGAAGTTGGGTTCGAAATATATGTTGGGTAAGTAGTAAGATGTAATCTGGCTTCTGTCATTTCCTACTTTATTGATATTCAATGTGTTCCATGTGATTGCCACTATTTTCAATCATTCGGTGTGTGACTCTTTTTGTTCTTTTGTCCTGTATGCTAGCCCCTAATTATGTCCCATACACGAGCTTCTATGCAGCTGATCGGGTCTATAGCTTCACCTTCAACAAAGGAACTAAATGTTTTTCATTCGTTTCAAAGGTAGGAGGAAGTTTAAAGGATAGGGTCCAAACGTGGTCCCAGTGAGTTTGCTCTCCCTGTGAGTTTGGCTCTTCTCCAGTGCCTTGTATAGTGCCCTCGACAATCTAGGGCGTGTTTTACGTGTTAAAGCATTGCAACTCGAGTCGTTTCAGCCCAGATTATATATGGACCAGTAATGCTCAGCAGCTGACTCAGTGCTGCCTCTACATAGGCCCTGGGCATGCTAGTAGTAAACGTTTTGAGGAAGGCTGGCGATCATTATAAGGCCAAATTTCCAGGGATGATGAGTTGCCTCCCCACAAACCTATTCACCCAGCAGATTAACAAGTCATTCGGATAACCAGATGCACACCCACAGATCACAAATGGAACAAATGCTGTGAAGAACAGATGTGATCGATATCACGGCAAGATGTAAGCACAACTGTCTGCCAGGCAGTGCAGGCAAAAACCAACACTGTCCCATTTGAAGCATCGCCATAGAAATGTCTTTTAATGTAACTATTGGCTTTGATGTTAACTTTTTGACGTCTTCGGGTAGTCAAGGTCACGGTCTGTTGCTGAATGTCCCAAACTTGGGAATTGGGAGAAATCGACAGAATCAAAATTGTCCAATTTAAAGAAGGGCAAACCCCCTCAACAGCTGCAGGGCACTTGGCTAACTGGATTCTGAAGCTTTTTTTTTACCTACATCATGTGACATGAAAGCTGATTATCAAGTTCTAGAACACTTAAGGACACGCATATCAATATTTCCCCAGCCTAAACAAAAATTAACCTCTTGTAATATCTCTCTATATGCATGAACTTCGAGTAAACTCTCTATATTCATTGCCTGTCAGGTGATTTTCTTTGCAAAAGAAGAGAATTCTTATAGAGAGGGGCACAGGGATATGGAGATGCCGAACACTCACGTGCTGGGACATGTCACGTGCTCACCAATTTATTTCATTTCTCAATAGCTACCAGCTTGCAGAAAATGCAACTCACAAATGAGCTGAAGCAGCAACGATAGGCCAGGCTAACGGGCCTGGCCTAGATAGTGAGCTCGCAAACTTGATGCTTTAGTGTCAAGTGTAGCACGCCTCTGCGTCTGTAGCACAAATGCACAAGTGCTTTGAGATTTAGCATCTTCGAGAAAGTACCGGCGGTCCAGAAGATGCCACTATTCTACACGGCCGACGTCTCGCTAGGCAACGGCAGCTTTGCCAACAATAGCTCAGGCTGGACCAGCAGTTTTTTAACTTGGCCATATTGACTGAATTATGAATGTTGGCTTCGAAAATATACCTTCTGCGTTTATGCTCAGAGCAATTGCTGTGTAAAAGTAAACCCCGAGCTTCCAATAAATCAGACCTGTAGTTTTTAGGCAAAGGAATGCTGCTCAAGAGTAAACAGCTTGAAATGTTTGGGTTGCTCATTGCAGCTTCACACACGTTTGCTTATGGATGTCATTGTGGTTTGGTCAGACTTTAGGATATGCATTGGAAGCACTGCAATTTGCAGACCTTAGCTTGCATAATAGTTCATTGCATTATTTCATTTTCTTTGGAAGGCTTGCTTACATTTTTCCAGGTGGGTCATAATGGAGACATTCAGTAGAAAGCGAATCGAACCACTCTGATGGTCTTCATGCTTGCCGAATCGTAGCTCCCTAAGCCAAAATGCAAACAGAAAATGTATAGGAAATTTGAATAAACAAAAGCTCAGTGTTGCTAAAATATTGTTGACTCATGATGAGTCCATAGACATTAATAGATATGACGGCAGTAAACTGCTGCCTAATCTGTGTTGGCAGAATGCATGACTTGCCCTATAGCCCTCAATGGGTTCTGAATAATATAAGCCCAGTATTCAACGATACTTAAGTGGATGGTGACTGCTGTCCCTGTCTCTTGCAATGCTGAAGCTCACACCATTCATTCGCACCATGAATAGTGGCGTAATAGTACAGTCGACTCCGCTTATAAGAATATGCTCGGACCGGCATTTTACAAAACAAATGGCCATTCTTATAGGCAGAGTATTCTCATATGTGGAGTGAAACTATAGCTAGAGTAAATCTGGACGAAGAACTGCTATTCTTATAAGCAGAATATATCTATATCCGATATTCTTATACATTCAGTCGACTGTATTTTGTGTTTTGATCCGCAATACTTGAATAATTTCTTGTATTCTTCTTATTTCAAGAGTTTATTGTCTTTGTCCTGAACTTGAGATCTCACTCTGCTTTGAAAAAGTTTCTCTGTTGGGAAAATGAATGCCGCCATGTAGCAGCTGACCGCGTCACGTGAGTCTATCTCTCTCTCTCTCTCTCTCTCTCTCTCTCTCTCTCTCTCTCTCTCTCTCTCTCTCTCTCTCTCTCTCTCTCTCTCTCTCTCTCTCTCTCTCTCTCTCTCTCTCTCTGCATCCCAGGCCAAAAATAATGTACATGTATATATACTTGAGATGAGATTATATAATTTTCCAGGCAGTCAGTTTTGGATATTTAGTGCATACATATATAGTATGCTTACCTGGTTTTCATACGAAGAGGTTTAAGGCTGCAATGCATATTGTTCTTTAATTTGCTGGAGCATGCCAGTGGATTAATGAGGGGTTTACAGGAGTTTCAGTGCTTTTTCCTAAATGCTAGATTGCAGTAGCTACCCTTCTTGCGCATGTATATATATATATATATATATATATATATAACCCGTGTTATATATTTATATCACGAGTATTTGGGAGGCCCCCTCTTCCCAGTATATGGCTGGTACGCTCATAGATCATTTATAGATGAGCCAGTAGCATTCCATAAAATGGATGTCTGTCTCCACTAGTGTCAGTGTTAGCATAGGCATGGCCTGGCAAAGAATGTAGCCAGATCTTGACTTTAACCAAAGGAAGGCTAAAGGGGTTTTTGGGGCCAAGATTGGCTATGCATTTATGCTTGACTGGGGGGGTGGACTGCTAGCCCTTCCCTGTGCCCGTAAAGGTAATCTCATGCTGTGCATTGCTTTTGCGAGTGGCTGAATGTTTTACGACACGTATGCCATACTGTGGGAGTTTGAGGACCAAATACTTTGTTATTAATTACTATGCATATGACATAACTTTCTGAGCGACTAAGAGAGAATGGGTGCTTACATCAACGGCAGGCAATATTAGCCCATAAGCGATCGTTTTGGGCCAAACAATGAATCTGCTGTACAGTAGAAAAAAAACCCAGTTATGCTCACTACCTAGACGATGCAGTAGAGCCAGTCCGTTCGTAGGAGGCAACTTTGTTGCGGTACGGATGCATAGTTGGCTACTGTAGCACACCCGGAGCCCAAACGGGCGAAGCTTACTTCAGCCGGTGGCTAGTGGTAGCTTAAATGGTCGGCTCCTTCGGTCTCATAGCGTTCAGCAAAACGAAAAACGAGCAGCGAAACTGAGCCCCTTTCAAATCGTTATGCCAAGTAGATTACCGGCATGCTCTCCGCATCGCGTATAGGACATTGCGCTCGCCTTGCATAGCGGCAGCCCATTGCACAAAGTGCCCCAGTGGAGCGAAGGGCTTCTCGTCTCGTTGCTCGCAGGGCGGTTCGACTAACTGGCTGCCGGGTGTGGTGAACTTGCAGTTCTGCTGGCAGCATCCCCTAGTCGTATCGTCCGTGCCTGCCGTCGGAGCTCGTCAGCCACGGGTTGCATGCTGTGCTTTACTGGCACTCAGTGCTCGACGTAGCACAACCGTTCGTTGGTTGTAGGATTCGCCGGTCTGTTTACCGTCGTTTCGAGCTTCGTTTTCAGCACCGCTGTCGTCAACCTCTCGGGCAGTGACCTTACTGGCTTGAAGTAAGCTAGCCATCGTGTTCAGCTTGGTGCTCTGCTATCATTACTGCATCTGCCGTGTCTTCGGTCTTGAAGTACTGGTTTGCAGCCGAGTTCAGTCGTGGTTGTGCTATTTGTACGTTTGCAGTGAGGCGTTGCCCTTTTTTCTTCTGCTCGTCGACTTTGCCAAGGCTTGTGCACTGGCCAAGTTTGCTCTGAGCTCGGCCAAGTCGGTACGTAGTGGCAACTGCTTGTTGGGCTCGAAGGATATCTGTTGAACATATGGCACTGCCCGTCCAGTAGCAGGCTTACAGGTGGTGCCAAGCTGGGCAATGCTGCTTAGCTGTCGTGAGTGTAGCAAAAACCACTACATTGCAATGCTCGCTCAGATCCTGGCTGCCTCCCCGTCCAGCCGTGCCTCGACCAGTTTTAGGTCCCTCCTGTCTTTGCTCTGGCTTACTTATCTGAAATATTCATTCATTGAGCTTTCTCTTGCACTACCTGCTCTTCTGACTCAGGTCATTGAGTCGTGTCTCTAACCAACCTCAAATCCTACGGATATAGTGCCATCAGATCCTGTGGACCTAAAGCTTGCAACTCGAACTGACATTCATGACGTTCCCCGACTTTTGCATTTGAATCGGAATTACAAGAAGCATCAGCAAAATCTGCTACGTGTCCTTGTGAGTCATCCTTTATATACCTGTGGATGCTGTGATTGTATATGCTATTGTTGCTAAACATCTCTGGTAGGTCGTTTCCAGCCGATGCGAAACGCCTGGGGATTTAATCATCCTAGGGCGATATTAAAACGTCCACTGCTACTATTATTGTGGCCATCGTGTTATTATTACTGATCGCCTGGGTGCCGGCTTACTTTGTTTGGCAGGAGGAGATAAAAGAGAATGTTGCACGAGGGATGGAGCTGCTTGGTCCCACCATGACACTTGATGCACTGGTGGAGACTCTTGCAATTGGTGTTGGAACGATTTCAGGTATGAATCGTGAATCCCGTGGCTCTTTAACCCACGAGAGTAATTCTTTGCAGTGTATGCACATATAGAGTTAGGGTGGTTCCATCATTCAGCCAGAACTTGAATTAGGAACTCGAAGTATGTATAGGATTATTAAAGATGTTGCGTTCACTTTTAGTGGATATAGTAAAATGGGGTACCATTTTGAGGTGGCGCTTTTTGTTTGAATGCTGGTGTCATCCTGCTCGGCTATCATGCCCCCACTGCACCTGGTTAATCTCACTAACTAAATATAAA
The DNA here is from genome assembly GCA_009760855.2 of Cristatella mucedo. Classification (NCBI taxonomy): domain Eukaryota; kingdom Metazoa; phylum Bryozoa; class Phylactolaemata; family Cristatellidae; genus Cristatella; species Cristatella mucedo. Next base: position 15,191,511 of record WPIO01000001.1, on the reverse strand, counting down.
AGTGTAATATGTATTTATATAGCAGGAATAGTTATGCATCAAGTTTCTCTGGTAGACTGCTTTTGGTTGTCCTGCATTGCAAAATTACAGTGTATGCTGAAGAAGCTGTTGTCGACTCCTTAAGTCATCGACGATATAAGTGACAGTGGAGTCGCTGTGGCAGATAGCTCAACAACTACCGATCTCACAGCTTTGAGCAAAAAAATCTGTGCTCCAGGTTTTTGAGCCCTGGTAGCAATTTTTGTCACCGTTACAGAAAGCAGCCGTATGATGTTGTCCACTCTGACATGTCGAAGCTCAATCACTTGGATCCAACGAGATCCACCTTTCAGCGATTGTGTCCTCCTTTTGCTAACACAAACCAGTTGTAGTCGGGCAGCAAGATTTTTGTAGCTTCACCCCATGGCAATAAATAGCAGGTAGCCTGACTTAGACAGCTGTATGCCAGTTGTAAAACTGGTCGGGAAGAAAAAGACTAATTCACCTCACCATTTTTTCATCAAGTGAAACCGAACGACAATTTCTATAGCTGAATTCTCAAGTTTGGCTCGATGGAACACACTATGAAAGGACCTTTCTTCGAGCGTGCATTCTTCATGGAGCCGCTACCATGACGTCTGTTGTCGGTCTTGGGACATCACCGACTGGCCTTGCCCTTCAGCTGTTCTATTCTTGGGGTCAGGCAACCCAGTAGTCCTACGCTATTAGAGCCTGCTGTTTCATCACTGTGTGACTTGTGTGCTGCTGGTGATCTGGTAAATGTCTGCGGCTAACGGCATAAGTACCACTGAAAAGGTGGAGGCGGCAGCGATTGTAATCTCATCACAAGCTATCACTCATACAAATGACTTATTTTGGAGCAGAATGCGCTGCTCGATGGGACCGTAACTGCCAGAACGATACTTTAAAATCCTCCCAAAAGTTATCGACGTAGGTTTTCCCTCTTCTTAGTTTGGAGCATGCAGCACTTGCCACAGTAGAGATGCTGGATTGAAGCCTTGTATTTCAGGCGCAGGACAAATGCAGACATGTGGCCAGCTAATGGCTGCTTGTAAGAGTCACATGCATTCTAGCACAAGCAGTCGTTGCATGCCTGCTTGCGCAGTGTCATTCTAGTGTACTTACTTTTGTGAACCTTGGCCGCTGGGGATAAGCTCTAGCCTTATCTGAGCTGGCCAATCATGGGGGCTTGAGGTCTGTGTCTGGCGATCACTCCTGCTGTGAACTGGCTAGAAGGGTGGCACTGTAGCCAAGTCCAGTCCCCAGTTATTCCCCTGGCTGCAGCAAACGTCAGGCACTGATCGACTGCGAATGGCTTGCCCAAGCCCTGCACACCCCCCCTTATTTCAGCATTGTCAGCCACTTCGCGTGCATCGTTTGAAGGTGTCAAGCAGCTTGAGACCATGTGCTGCTTCGGCTGCCTGTCGGTGATCGCTAACTACTTTGCCTTCATGACATTCTACCCGGCCTGTTTGGTGCTCATAATGGAAATGTCGGGGGCCTCGAACCGCAGAGGCAGCGCCCTGTGGCAGCTGACACACATTCTCGAGGAAGAGGAGGAGGAGCGCAAGCCGAACCCGGTGACCCAGCGAGTCAAAATCATCATGGTATGCTCACCGCGCTTCGTGCTTGGACACCGAGCGGTCTCACTCAGTCGTGATAGGCATTGTGCCGCCGTCACGAAGGCCTTGCCGGTGCTTTAGCATGCGCAAGGGCACATGATGCCTAGAGACAGGTGCTTTGCAGTTAAGACGGTGGGCTTGTTCGTGTGAAGCTGTTCGTATTTTGTCTGTTGCAGTCTGCCGGCCTGATGCTAGTGCACGCCCACAGCAGGTGGGCAGTCGACTCGGGCCGCCATCAGCCGGACTCCAGCAACCTGTTAAGTCAGGCCGGACTCGATATGAGAATAGTGCCAAGCATGCCGCTGTGGCAGTTTTACTTGACCAGGTAAAAATAAGAACATCCGGCCCCCTGAACTGGCTGGCCTTGCTGTGGGGTGTGGGGGACGGTTTGCTCCGCAAAATTCTGCCAAAAAGATGCATTTTGGGCTTCGTCTTGGCGACTGAGCAGCCAAACTGGGTTTGAGGGTGTGCAGAATTCAAGCGCTGATCGGTCATCTCATGGTCTTGTCAGCGATGCAGCAATACTGCAACATCTGATCTTGGAAGTCGTCGTTGTGTATATATATATTTCTAATTACGTAGCAACACCGTGGACGACGGGCTGAAGGATAGGGGACCCACCATCTCATTGGTGTAATAGCAGGCTATCAACTTAGTATAGTTCCTTGGCTTGTGATAAGTCAGGTTGCCCCACCCCCAGACCTGGCTGTTCTTTGCTTTTAACTAGACTGCGGGCCAGCACGGATAGCTTGCTCACCTGCCGAGTTTGACCGGAGAGAGGGCACTTCTCGTTAGGTAACACCAAGTTTACTGGCCGTACCATGGCAGACCATGTAAGAATAACCGAGCTTACCTCTTGCTTATGTGCTAACAAGCAAGAAAGTTCACCCTAGTGAGACGGTAAGATAAGATGCAGATCTTCGCTTCAGAAAGATCAGACGGAGAGAGGTTCAGCCGAGTGAGTGCGCTCCGGTGCCCAGTGGCCGCCATTAGTCAACTAGGAATTCATGACGTCGGGTTTCTTGTTACAGAGTGCCTTGTCGTGCCTCCTCCTCCTAAAAATGTATTATCCATTGCTTTACTCAGAGCTCACAGCAAATGGGTTTATTCGACCAGCATTTAGGCCCCAGGCATTAACCAAAACATGAAGCTACCACCAATTCTACGATCTCGGCTCGATGTACTTTGTACTTGGGATGTAAAGTCCCAGAAGGCACATGTCACACACTGCATGTGCATTTACACACACGCACGCACACACACACACCCAGGCTCTCTCCATTTGCTCTGTAGGTGCTATGCAAGTCGTGTGCACTTGCGAGTGCTTCCCAGTGAGTAGTTCTGCACGCTTGGATTTTATTTTTATTATTGGATTTCTATCGCATGGCTGCTGATTGAAAACATGACCGATCTCTGTTGGCATTTGTCTCTGATACATTGATCTGATACATCTGATACATTGTGATGCTCAATGCCATTAGAAATTAGGAATTTTGCAGTCAGTTTGTTACGCCAGTTCTCTGCTAGTTTTTATTCACTGTTAGCAGTCCACAGTCTTGAGCTTGAATCTACCTTTTTACCCTAAAGTCCTCAAAAGTATTTCTGTCAACTCGAAGAGAGTGTTAACCCCAAGCAGATTTACTTGCTAGTCATACCAACATGCCTGGTTGCCTAATCCAAGCAAATGGCATGCAAGCTTCAATCCTGTCTATGGGATTCCAGCTGTGACTTTTTTACGGCCTTTGAAAGGACCAAGATACCTCAAATGCCTAATGATCAATTCTGGTCGAGCAATACTGTAGATTTTGGAAGTTTCTGTGTGACACTTGCATGCCTTTAATGCCAGATACATGCTGTTTATGGTGTGCTTGTGCTAGGCGACATCACCTAACGGTTGATACCGTTCATATAGTGATTGTGTAGCTCATGCTTATCATTTGGGTGGTAGATATGTTGCTGTAGTTTTTCTCTATCTGATTAATCTCTAGGCTCAACACTTTGACAGCTGACTACTCGGTCACTCTTGTACTCGGCATACTTCTTGCGGTGAAGTACGTCTTCTTTGATGCTGCGGATGACGTTATATCATCTCCAGTGGTCAGCAAGCTGCTGGCTGAATCAGACGTATATACAACGTCAAGTGACGCTGCCAAGACGACACCTGATTGCTCTGCAGACGTCGAAGCTATTTCTCTGCTGCCAGCTACTGCATCGACAGCAGCACCACCACTGGCTGTTGACTCACCTGACGCCTCTCAGAAAGGTATGCAGTTGCCTCAGAGCCTGCATGTGGCATCGGACGGCAAATGAGGCAAGAACGCGAGTCTCTGGGGTCTCGAGTGGCTCGCTTGCCCTGCTCAGACGTTCTGCAGCTGGTGCAGCAGAATGATGAAGAATATTACACATGCATTTTTGTCTCTAATCTGACGTTCGTTTTTCCATATCTTTGCTGATTCAGGATCGGAGTGTTTCTGTATGCATTTCCAGGATGCTGCATTAACTAGAATGGTGCTACCCAGCTCGGGAGTCTTAGGCCATCCATTAACGCTTGCGTGATTGCTGCCCCCCTCTCTTCCCCACCCCACCATCACACACTTATGCTTTTCTCTCACTCTCCCTCTCCCTGCCTGCCTCCCTCTCTTTCTCCCCTCCCTGCCTCATTCACACCCATAACTTCCCTAGCTGCCTCATTCCTTCTCCCCCCCTCGTCGAAGCTTCTCCCTTCTTCTCAATGCTCTCCTCGCCTTTTTAATCGTGAGCTCGTGCAATGCCAGCGGACACGTGTGCCTTACAGAGCTGTCAGCCAAGAAGGGAGAGGACACTGAGAGCTGCAAGCTGGGCTTCTTCGTCGGCGATGACGGCGATGATGACGAGCCATCGCTGGAGGACAAGGAAACCCAGACGGAGCCGTCCTTTGATGGCCTCATGGCCAGCCAGAAGCTGGGCGAGCGTAGCGCCAGCGAGGTGGCTGCCACGGGTGCAACCGTCAGGCCACTCGAAACATGCTTGGCAATTCTCAAGTCGGAGGTGAGCCGTTTTCCACGCGTGACCCACTAGCTGTGCTGCCGATGCACGGCTTCGGCGTTGTACGGTCAAGTGAAGAGTAGCTGATTCGACCGGCTCTATAGCATCCCTTGCTGCAACGACTGTAAAGGATTGCATGCTGCCGGACTCGAACGGGCGTCCTCGGTCGTTCTCGGTCGCAAAGTGCGAGTGAGTGCGGGCTGGTATGAGTGCCGGCGGCTCTTGCTAGTCCGTGGCCGCATAACAGCAGCAGCTGCTGCCACCGCTTGTCGTAAAGATCGTGGCCAAGGTGGCACCGAAAGGCGTTCATTGCGGTCGATTGTTGGCAGGAAGGACCGGCCGTTCTCTCCGACGATGAGGTGAAGATGCTGGTTAAGAGCAAGCACATACCGGCATACAAGCTGGAAAGCATGCTGGGAAATGCCGAGCGAGGCGTCGGCGTGCGGCGCCGCCTGCTCGCCGAGTCGCTCTCTGCCAGCGGCGCTGCTACCGCGCCCGAGCAGGGCTGCCTGGCTCGTCTGCCCTACCGCGGCTACGACTACTCGTACGTTGACGGTGCCTGTTGTGAGAACGTCATCGGCTACCTGCCGGTGCCGGTCGGCGTGGCCGGACCGCTGATCTTGGACGGCAAGCGCTACCAGGTTCCCATGGCGACCACGGAGGGCTGCCTGGTGGCAAGCACGAACCGCGGCTGCCGCGCGCTCGAGGTGAGTGCCGTCGGCTAGCGGAAGCGCGGGCCGACTACACCACCGTTACTGGCAAAGCGTCTCTGGCCGCGGCAGCCGGGAGATGCATCTGCGGCTTGGCTCGCGAGCAAGGTGGCGCCGGCTTAACCGACTTGACTGACTCGGCGACCCTGTTCATCATCAGCTCAGTGGCGGAGTGAACAGCTGCCTGCTCAACGATGGCATGACTCGAGGCCCGGTCATCCGGCTGGCGACGGCACTTCGAGCTGCCGAGGTCAAGAAGTGGGTCGAGCGTCCGGAGAACTTTGAGCTACTCAGGGAAGAGTTCAACTCCACGAGCAGGTGCGTGGAGGCTCTGTTGCCAAGCTCACGACCCAGCTCGAGCGCTCGGACTGCGTGTGGACCGCCTCGCAAGCTCGAGAGTGCAAGCGGCACGTCGGGCGGTGGAAAGCTGCTGCCAATGTTGGCTCTGCTAGATGCGCTGCCTCCGTGAAGTGGGCTCCGCACCAGCAGGCGGGGCTCCGCTGTGCCGGTGGCTGCGGCGTTTCACTCTCGTGTGTGTGCTCGCTCTTATTGTGCTGCCGCCGCTGGCTCGCGTGCTTCGTCAGCAGCTGATCAGCGGCGTGTTGCAGGTTCGCCGACTTGCAGCGTGTGCACGTCGCCCAGGCTGGACGAAATCTGTACGTTCGCTTCGTGGCCCGCACTGGCGATGCAATGGGCATGAACATGGTTTCCAAGGTACACGTTTACCTCATTGATGCTTGACTTGTGGCTTGCCTCCTTGAGTTAAAAGGGATCAGTGGACAGAGAGACAAAGACTTAGAGCACTCTGAAAAAAACGCGTAGTTCTACCATCAGTTGAATTTATGAAGCGCTGAAAATCCCAAAGTCGTGGTATTAATGGCTTAAAGCAAGTTATTAACCACAGCCGTTTAGGGTTGCATGCCAGCCATCATAAACTTGGCCAGAGTCAGTAGACGGGAAGTGAGAGCAGTTCACGCTTAGCTCCTTGCTGTGGACAAGGCTTGCAGCAATGCAGACAGTGAAGTCGCTTGCGATTGCAAAAGGCAGCAGTTTTGGTGCACTCATGTGTTTAATCAGCAAACTGAGGTTGAATCAGGTGTCTAGATGGTGGTCACTGGGACTGTTAGCCAACATTGACGTTCGTCGCCTGACCGTGCTACGCAGGCTAAATGTGGCAGTGCCTTTGACGGTCTGTAGGCTGTGCACGAGCTTTTGGCACCAAATTTTGCATTGCTTCCAAGTTTGTGGAAGCCTCTTGGATTTTCAAAAATTGGGTATATCCGAGGAAGAAACAAGTCTTTGTAGGTTTCGATCTCCTAAACAAAAGAGAGCGTATTGTGGAACTTGTTTTCTGAAGAAGCTTCTCCTACTCTTTGCTGCAATGACTTCGTTGGCGACATGCCACAGCTATTGATATGGAGATGTGGACTTGTTGTAGGGCTCGGAGAAATCGATGAAGAAGTTGATCGATATCTTTGAAGATATCGAATTAATTAGTCTGTCTGGTAATTACTGTGTCGATAAGAAGCCTGCTGCCATTAACTGGTGAGTAAAGCCTTTCTTAAGTTAGGCTCGTTTGTTTCTGTGCCCTCGAACATGCCATGCCGTCTGCCGTGCACGCAAGCGGTTGCTGGTGGAGTGTTATGACATTTATGTCTTTCTGTAGGATCGAGGGCCGCGGAAAGTCGGTTGTCTGTGAAGCTATCATTCCTGCCAAGGTTGTGACAGATATTCTGAAGACCAACGTCCATGCTCTTGTTGAAGTCAACATTAGCAAGAACCTGATCGGCTCGGCCATGGCTGGCAGCATTGGTGGCTACAACGCCCACGCTGCTAACATCGTTGCAGCCGTCTTCATTGCTTGTGGTCAGGTGGGTTTGCTGCCGTGTCGCTGCCGTCGCGGGGCTGTCGGTAAATGTCTAGGGCTTTCTCATGCGTTAGGTCAGACACAGGCCTGATTTAGGGTGGCCATGTTCCAAGTCGGCATTGCTCGCTCGCAAGAGCCTATTTAGGACAGCATTTAGTGGGTCCCTGTGATTCGTCCTTCATGTGCTTATGAGTGCTGACACTGTGCATGCTGCCACTAACCACACTTGCATGCTGACCCTGTGCATGTCACCCTAACCATGTTATTCATGTTGTTTATCAAGCATGATATTACTCACCATTCAATCGCATTTCCCTTTGCAGCAAATGTAAAGCGCCTAGAAAGAGATTGAGTTCTCCGAGGGTGCTTTATCAAGTGCATTATTATTATTATAAGATCTGCTTGGCTCGGCTGGGCTGCAAAACTGCAGCTGCTGCTGTTCGAAACGCTGCTTCAAAGAGCAGTCGAGTGGGGAACCGCTGCTCGGCAGCACCCTTCCCTCTGCTGCAATGCTGCACTGTCTTAGCTGCAATGCTGCGGCAAGCAGGAGGCAACTCGTGCATGTGTTTGACTTCGACTTTCCAGGATGCTGCTCAAGTTGTTGGCAGCTCGAATTGCATGACCCTGATGGAAGCCACCGGCGCAAGCGGAGAGGACCTACACATAAGCTGCACGATGCCGTCGGTGGAGGTGGGCACCGTGGGGGGTGGCACGGTCCTGCCACCTCAGGCCAGCTGCCTCGACTTGCTGGGTGTGCGAGGAGCCAGTGCCGACGAGCCCGGCCGCAATGCAGCACAGCTGGCTCGCGTGGTTTGCGCCACCGTGCTGGCCGGCGAGCTGTCGCTCATGGCTGCTCTCGCTGCCGGTCACCTCGTCAAGAGTCACATGAAGTACAACAGGTGAGCTTTGCGACGAATCGATGAGGCGCTGTGCAGCTAATGGCTTTGATGCTGAAAGTAGTGCTTTGATGCAGTCTGCTATCGGCATAGGTGCTGCTATCGGCACTGTGTAGTTCACTTTTTCCTGTTCGCCTCACCTCCCGCCTGAGTGCCACTCTCCATGCCTCTGCTTTTGCTTCAGATCTTCCATCAGCATGGTCCAAGTGCCGACCCGGGCCGATACGAGCAAAGCCGAGGGGCCGGGAACGTGCACGCGTTCCGCCTCCTAGCTGGCCGCTATGGTCTCATTTCGCAGCCCTTCTAGCCACCAGCGACAGAAAGCAGCACCTTCTGGCGGTCCCTGATTTGTTTGACGTGTGACTCTCATCATGGAGAAGGCTCTACCTTCTGTGTCTTTGACACCCAACTGAGTAGGGAGTTGTTGCTGATGTACAACAATCTCCACTGAGGACATGCTATGCTGAACACTCTTCCAGTGAGGAAGCTGCTGTCAGCTAGTAGGGCACGTCATCGTCGTGGATCGATCGATCGTGGATCGACGTGGTGCACGTTTGCAGCTCGTTATGGCAAACCACAGGTCTTTCACTAATGCGCCTAAAAAATTCACCGCGCATCACTCAATACTATTGTTTTGTGTTTTTGTTGTCGCCTGCAACAGGATTTACCAGGAGTTGCATTTGAAATAAACTATTACCTCTGGTCTGGTACAGCTTGCAGCCCTACCCATTTTGTGTAGATTAGCTCCCAGCCTTTAATGCTTTCATGATGACAGCTACTAAATATAAGAAAAATAAAATTCATTTGTATAATGCCCTGAAAGAACTTAATCTCAATTCAGGCCCTTCACATATGTGATGGGCTCGAGCCCACTACCTCGGCCAGACCCAGGTCGGGGCCAGCACATTGACCACTGGGCCAAACCAGCTCGGCGATTTAGGTTAGATAGTGTTGATGCACGGGAATGGGGGCTATCGATCAGAAGCCACAGCTCCGAATTTTAGTGGGGTCAGGATTATATCGCAGGATCGTTTCTTCCCCTACCAATCCTCCACTGTAAGCCCTGTAGCTCGTAATGGTTGCAGCCCTATCCTACAGTTCGAGCTGTAAACCAACCGACTTTAGGAGGAACAGACCGACCAATATTGGCAGAGTAGGAAGTAGTACCAGACTCGTTGGCAACTGAGTGCCTAAACTGAAATATCCACTTATGAACCAGACACTCCTCATACCTCAGACTAGCCTTCGTGCCTGTCAATAATGACCTGGATTGAAACTTAATTCACTGCTATGTAGACTTTGGCTGGTGTTTTTGGTAAGTGTTTGGGATTTCACCGATCACCAAAAGATTTCAATTTAGTGCTAGGGACGACTAGATTACTGGAGGCTGAGGACATTGTGGTGGAGAGTACACTGGAGGAGCAAGGAGGTCGGATAGCTTGGCTGGTGCAATCGATTAAAGCGATCTGTAATTCAGACAGGGATCTTGAAATCGGTTCGATGCTTGACAGGAGCCAGTGAAGACAGAAGTTGTGGCAGCTTGACGACCAACCGTACGAGCGGTTGAAATTTGCACTAGTTGCAGAATTGAACAGGCCAGGAGTCCCGAATAAAAAGAATTGTGCAGTAATCTAGACGCCATAGCACAAACGCCTGAACTAGTTTGGCTGTCTTATTTTGGTATAAGCAGGTCCTGATTTTAGCAAATGTTCCCTAGCTGAAAGTAGGCCGACTTGACTGCAGGTCCCGTGCTCATACAACGATCAGTCGTTCTGGAATAGCATGTCCAGATAACGGGCTGTTGCTGAAGTGATGCTAGCCGAACCAACCTCAATGTAATGTATCGCCATCGTTTAAAATAATAATACATTTGTATAGCTCCGTCAGAGAACACAATCTCTTTCGAGGCACCTGACAGATGCTGTATAGGAACCATTACCCAGTGATTGATAGTAACATCCGAAAGCAGCAAGCGTAGTGTAAGCAGGGACGTGCACACGGAGGGCAAAAGACCCACCGAATGCTGGAATAAACAGATACGTTTAAGCTTCTTTCAAATGTCGTCATGTCAGGGAACGTTGTGAAGTGCGTTGGTATGGAGTTTCACAGGTTATGCGAGCACAGGAACTAAAGGCAAGGTCTCCGACGGTTTTGGGGTTTGTACGAGGTATTGATAAACGAAACGAGTCAGAACAACGGGCTGATTCTTCGCCTGGTGGGGGAGTAGTTCTGACAGGTAGGCTGGAGCCAGAGAGTGAAGGGACCTAAAAGTAAGTGACAGAACCTTGAAGTCTACGCTGCTTGATTGGAAGCCAGTGCAGGTCGGCAGGAAGTGATGTTATGTGGCAACTTTGACGCTCACGTCAGACAAGCCTTGCTGCATAGTTTTGCACCAGCTGTAAGCACCTGATTGCACAGGCCGGTAGGCCAGCAAGCAGCGAGTTACAGAAAGTCGAGACGGGATGTCACAAACACTGACCAGTTTAGATGTAGTATCCCTGTTCTAAGCAAGCCCGAATTTCGGCACTGTTATGTAGCCGAAAGTAGACAAACTTGACTGTGGAGTTGATGTGGACGTCCGATGAAAGATTGCTTTTGAATAGGACACAGATTTCTTGCATATTCAAAAGGAGATACGCTGGCAGCGCGGATTTTGAGCGTTAGATTTTTCAATTTCCGAATCACGGTTTGCCCATCACTAGTAAGTTGGTTGTATCATCATTCAATAAAAGAACGTTTGCTGTCATCCATGTAAGGATGTCACAATACATGCAGCAAGGGAGATAATTCAACGTGCTGGAGAGCTGGGAGGGATGAAAGCAGAGGTACAACTGAGTGCCATCTGCATAGAAGTGAAAGCCTACGTTGTGCCTGGCAATCAAATCGGCAAGAGGGAGAGTATAGACCGTGGAAAGAACGAGGCCAATCACAGACCCCTGAGGTACCCCATATTTCAGGGGTTCCTCTGATGATCTTTGTCCATTCGCATCAATACTCCAAAGAATGAAGGGACCTAAAAATGAGCGACAAAACCTTGAAATCGATCCGTTGCTTGACTGGTAGCCATTGCAGGTCGGCGAGAAGTGGTGTGATGTGGCAACTGCGACGCTCACGACAGACAAGCCTAGCAGAGTTTTGCACCAGCTGTAAGCACCTGATTGAACATGCCGGTGAAGCAGTGAAATGAATGCAAAGTGAATGCAGTGAAATACACACGTCCAGACGGGATGTCGCAAATGCATGGATCAACTTGGATATTCTCGCGCGGACAGCATCAATATCAAGGGTCTTGAGGTTTCGAGATTCACTTGTGATTTGGGATGCAGAGGAGGGCACACACGGTAGATTGAATGAGATCCGCTAGCGGCCATACACGAAGAATTTGGTGATAATAGGTGACGATGGCATGCACTCGTAGGAGAAAATTGGTCGAGTGTGTGATCCTCTATGTGAGTAGGGCCAGGGCCATGCATATGAGCCACACAAAAAATGAGACAGTCATTGCACGAAATTCTCGCTGAAGGCGTCGGATAATATCAATCAATATTGAAATCATTACTGACTTAAAAAGACGCTAGTATCTAGCTGTGCTGAATACGAATATAACCATAAAACTTTTATTACTCGTTTTGAGGATATTTTATATAGTTCTATGTTGTATATTTCAACAGGTAAAGTTATCCAATAACACTGCAACAACATCCTAAATAAGCCAAGATTGATGTTTAATTGTATCGTATTGCACAATACCGTCAAGCACAAATCATCCAGAGTTGATCGGATCATTTTCTGATGCAATGCAGTATTACTTGCCGGCAGCTGCTGCAGTAAGCTGATGTCATAAAGCTCAGTTAGGAAAGTTGATCATTTTAAATATTTCACACCTTGTGCGAGACAGTTTAAGCTACAGTTACATGAAACTGTTATTATTTTATTCATTGAGATACAATACAGAAAGGAATGCCTCGAAAGTGCGTTAACACCGTGGACAATTATTTGCTGTATTAGTGGGAAGTGACATTTATCAAACAGAAGAAAAGCATCACTTCTCAAGTAAACAAGGCAGATCATCTGTACTTTGGGTGCAAGGTTGGTGACCAAAACCAACCTTGGGCCCCGCATATATGCTGTGCTAAATGTAAAACACAGCCTGCATAGTAGTTGAATTGCAAAAGACCATCAATGTCGTTTGCAGTCCTTTTGGTGTGGATAGGGCAACCACATAACTGACTGTTCCCTCTGCTTGGGTCCTCCTCTTTCCGGCAGAATAACGAAGCATAAGAAATTGATAATAGTTTACTCAAAAATTCCGTCTGCATTGAGACCAGTTCCACATGGCGAGAAACTTCCTATTCCAGAACCTCTAGCAGGCAGAATATTCTCTTAGTTCATCTGATGAATAGAAGGATGAGCCTACCAATTCTTCACCTGATACGCCAGCAAGCAGTGATCCCGATTTCCACTGGGGTGCATCGTCAATCCCACACAGAATAACACATGAAAGACTTAATGACCTGGTTCGTGATTTGGACTTATCCTAGAACAATGCCGAGTTGCTAGGATCAAGATTTCATGACCCGCAAGAATGAAGAATATTCATAAACTTTTCGAAACTTTGTCTTAAGGCTGTGCTTTTGCACGATGGAAATCGTCTTCCATCTATTCCAGTAGCGCATGCTGTCCATATGAAAAAGGCCGACAATAGCTTAAAGCAGCTACTGAATTCGATTGACTATAACAATTACAGCAGGCACCTCTGAGGTGATTTGCACGTCGTTGCTCTTTTAATGGGACTGCAGCAGGGATATAAAAAATGCATATGTTTCTTATGTGAGTGGGATATCTGAGCAAGGGAATTGCGCTACTTGCAGAAGGATTGGCCTCGCATACCTGCCTGAAAAATTTCCTCGACTCAATGACGCAAAGACTAAAGAGAAATTTTTGTGAGTCTTAAGATTCGAGAGCTCGTCAAGGATGACCTGTTCAACAACTTCCTACAGGATAGTGCGAAGCAGGCATGGAATGCTTTTCGCCTCGTGTATACAAACTTTCTGGGGAATGCAAATGCAGAAAACTGCAAGCAACTAGTAGAAGACATGCTGATTCAGTATAAGAAACTTGGCTGCATTATGTCTGTAAGGATCATCTTCCTTCATTTACATTTGGATTTCTTTCCCTTTTTCCCTAAAAACTGTGGTTTGGTTGGTGATGAACGTGGCGAACGTTTTTACAGAGATATCGCAACAATAGAACAAAGATAGCAGGGAAAATGGTCCACTAAAATGCTAGCTGACTACTGCTGGACACTCTCCAGATATGGTCCCGTACAGCTACAAGAGACAAGTGAAGAAATGAAAGAAGTAGTCTGTGACTTCATTTTGTACAGGTATTAACCACAGGCCTATTACTATTGGCATGCATTTCACAATGTACACATTAATATATGGCAGATTAAAAAAGAGTAGAGCCAATTTTGCAATTTGACTGTCATATTCGTGTTGAGCACATAAAGTTGATAGGAAGACTAATTTTATTTCACTAACATGACTTCTTAAGCATTTTGATCAATAAGTTATCAAAATGAATGTAAAAAATCACATATAATGAGAAAAGATTAATTTCTTGCATACAGAATCGAAATAAGATAAGAGAAATCTGAGATAAAAGAGGACTTGATATCTGGGTGCGATAGACTACTGCCACGGACAGCTTGCTGTCGGATGAACTCAAGACAATAGATTCGAAAGACGGCTTCACGGAGACTGTAAACAGCTTGAAATTTAAGTATGAGCTTACGATGACGGCGACTCCACCACCAGTTTGATCTGTGGATACGAAGAAGAAAAAGCCTGTCGGGGTTGCGTCGTTATTAGTCGGGCAGTTAACCGATTTCAGCCAGATCTTGGTCAAGGCGAACAGTTCGAATTCATTCTCATTAATTATTGATCGATCAAAATTTATTAGGGGCTTATTGTACACTGAGTGAGGAATCCAAAGACGTTTTAAGATGGGCCGCCGGGTTTATGACAGGCCTGATGACCATTAAGTTAGAGAGATTCACAGCAGCTCATGAGGAATATTGCTCAGGGCAGTTCGAGATCATGCTGGCGATCCCAACTGAGAACGGGGCCTTCGTGTCGGCTACGGGGCCCTTTTCTTTTGTAGTTGCACAAATCACTGATCTTAACAGCAACAATCACATCTAGGAATGCATATGAACGACGATAACGAAATGGTAACTGGTAAGCACGATTGTATGTAATAGGCAGGGTAGTAGCCACCGGAGCCAGCGACTTGCTTTAGCTGGTAGGACTTATCCACCGTTTCCGGCCAGGGCCGGGGGAGGGGTGAGCCAGTCGACTGCCCCTCCCCGCCCATCTTTCCTAAGCCCATATGAGTGATTGGTGGGTTGGACAATCGCTTTAAATACAGACTGCGAGTTCTCCAAAAAAGAAAACGCAAGCTGATTTAACAGCATCATATAGCGGCAAACGAGCCTTCGCGGCTACCACCGCCGCTTTCAACGGTCAATAAAGGAACTGCAATTGCAGTACTCTGACCCGCGACTAGAGTGATGAAGAGCGGGCACCTTACCCCCCCCCCCCGGCTAAGACAGGGGGGGGGCAACAGGGCTTAATGAAGGCTTCCGTAATCGCATATGCAGGACTAAACTGGTGCTGCAATGCCGCTAAGGCCAGTAGGGCGGGTGTTTTCGTTGGGGCTATGCCACTCTCTTAAATGGGTTCAATAAACGTAAAACACAGGAAGCTGACTCAAGTGCAAAGCGTTTGATTCTCGCAGCCAAACAAGTGGAAAGTAAAGTAAGATCTGTTGATTGTATAGTTTCTCTTAAATAGAGATGAAAGATGCTTATCGGCTATCACTCTGCTTGCACTGCGTAATTAAGGATTGCCTGCTGTAAGACGCCACGGGTCGTAGCTTGGGAATAGGAGCAAGCTCTTCACGCCCAGGTCGTGAGGTCGAATCCTGCAGTGGGCGATCTTTAATTTCCCACTTGGAAGCCGTGGTTATAACCATTAAGGCTTTTCGGCCTCTAGATAAATGAGGCTGTTTAGTCAACTCACCTTCAAGACTCGCACCCACGATCTAGGTTCATAGATGCTAGTGAAACGCCGGCGTGCTAGAACAGTCAGATTATCACTGTCAAGATCTTAATTATACGAAGTTCCACGATTACAACGGAATTGTATTGGTTATGGAATAATACATGGTTAGGGGAATCATAAAAACAAAGTCGTGGAATAGGCAGTAGTTGTACTTTATCAGTTGGGCTGAGTTGAGCTCTTGACCTCTGGTCAGGCACACGATTTGTGCTTTAGTGTTTGAGCCCTAATAGAGTTAGTGCGCATAGCGCTGGCAGTGGATCACTGTAACCGTCCGTGGGTATTTAATAGACTTGTCTACGCTATAGATGTTGACTAGTTATCTTATGGTATGTGCGTTCTTCATTGCAACCATGTCCCGCTACTGTCGGCATTCCTTAGCCCATTGGCACTGCACCTATGAGTCGCTAGCTCCGATCCCAAGGCACAGGGCTTCACCCGTATTTTTCGCGCGTCGGCTTGGACTAGCACCGTTACGAGAGCTGCGTTAGCAACCTAGTTTTGTTCGAAAGTGGAGGTCACTACCCACTACCCCCTGTTTGTAACATCATACCGCTGGACTACGACCCAAGTACAGCTGACTACCCCAGTGGAAGCCGACGGACGGGTATATATCCTTTGAACTACGCGTAATTTAATTAAGGCAACCGAGTCGTGTGATTGTAACGGTACTAGTACTCGCCGAAGCACGACGAAGACTTTGAGCGCTGCAGGAGCGGCACGCAGTCGCACAGGTAACAGCACACAGTCGCACAGGTATGCCAACAGTAGCGGAACACTGTTGCAATAAAGAGCACACGTACGTTGAGATAACAAGTCTACATCCATAGCGTAGGGAAGTCTATTCGATTGCGACGGAGGATTACAGGGGTCTAGTTTCGGCTATTGCTTAGGTAATCCAGAGCTTGTCTCAACTGCCGACAGGCGCAAAGCCACAGGTGAAACTTACTGCCTGGCTCAAAGCCTAGAACGCAATTGACTGTCTATTATATGACTTCGGCTTGTATGTCCATTTAAGCATAGATTATTACGTAACCATTTCCTAATCATTAGTAGGCTGCTCTATTTTAGCTTGTTGCTTTCATTTGCTCCAGTGACCTGAAGTGCATCAATGTTAGGGATTTCTGGTGACATATCCTTGCTGAGGGACTTTACTTAGTAATTACGTGCTCCCCACCCAGCAACGCTTGCATAACGTGTGCAAAGCTAGCTTAGTAGAAAAAAGAACAGTCTATGCTGGCCTCAGCTACTAGCAGAATAAATCTTTG